>CM021107.1:585774485-585922698 GCA_007115665.2 Sequoiadendron giganteum | reverse complement strand
AACCCTCAACCCTCAACCCTTAAACCCTAATCCCTCAACCCCTATACCCTCTTAATTCCTCAACCCTCAACCCTCATCCCTCAACCCTAAACCCTTAAACCCTAATCCCTCAACCCCTATACCCTCTTGATCCCTCAACCCTCAACCTTCAACCCTTAAACCTAAATCCCTCAACCCTCAACCCTCAACCCTTAAATCCTAATCCCTCAATCCCTATATCCTCTTAATCCCTCAACCCTCAACCCTCAACCCTTAATCCCTAATCCCTCAACCCCTATACCCTCTTAATCTCTCAACCCTCAACCCTTAAAGCCTAATCCCTCAACCCCTATACCCTCTTTAATTCCTCAACCATCAACCCTCATCCCTCAATCCCTATACCCTCTTAATTCCTCATCCCTCAACCCTCATCCCTCAACCCTCAACCCTTCAACCCTAATCCCTCAACCCCTATACCCTCTTAATCCCTCAACCCTCAACCCTTAAACCATAATCCCTCAACCTCTATATCATCTTAATCCCTCAACCCTCAACCCTTAAACCATAATCCCTCAACCCCTATACCCTCTTAATCCCTCAACCCTCAACCATTAAACCCTAATCCATCAACCCCTATACTTTCTTAATTCCTCAACCCTCAAACCTCAACCCTCAACCATCAACCCTTAAACCCTAATCCCTCAACCCCTATACCTTCTACCCTATAACCTCTTAATCCCTCAACCCTAAACCCTAAACCCTTAAACTCTAACCCATTATCCCTCTACCCTCAACCCTAATCCCTCAACCCTTAAAACCACTTAGTAAACTCTCTACCCTAATCCCTCAACCCTTAAACCCTTAAACATGCAACCCTGAACCCTCGACCCTCAACCCTCAACCCTTAAACCCTAAACTCTTAAATCCTCTACCCTTTACCCTCTACCCTCAACCCAATACTCTCTACCCTAAACCCTAATCCCTCAAACCTAATCCCTCAACCCTTACATAGTTAAATCCAAGAAAACTCTCTACCCTAATCCCTAAACCTTCATCCCTTAAGCTCTCAACCCCTATAACCTCTACCCTATATATTGGACCCTCAACCCTAATCCCTCGACCCTATACCCTATACCCTATACCCTCAACCCTCAACCCTCAACCCTCAACCCTCAACCCTCAACCCTCAAGCTTAAACCCTCAATCTTAAACCCTAAACCTTAAACTCCCCTACCTCTACCCTACCCTATACATTAAACCTCAACTCACTCTCAACCCTCAACCCTCAATCTTTAAACCCTAAACCCTCTACCCCTATACCCTTTACCCCTTACATTGGACCCAGAACCTAATCCTTCAACCATATACCCTCAAACCTATTCCCCAAACCCTCTACCCTCAACCAAGTAAACCCTAAACCCTTAACCCTAAACCCTTCAATCCTAAACCCTTAAACCTTCTACCCTATACCCTCTACCATCGACCCTATTCCCTCAACCTTCAAACCTTTAACCTTAATACCCTAGAAACCATCAATCCTATAGGTCCTCTACCCTAATCCCTTAATCCTATACCCCCAACCCCTATCACTTCCTCTCTATCTATACATCTCACCTCTCCCTCCCTCCCTCCTACCCTCTCTAATTGTCTCTATCTATCATCTCCCTCTTTCTACGTACCTCTCGTTCAATCAATCCCTACCACCCTCTCTCGCTCCCTCTATCCATCTCTCTCTATATCCCTCCCACTCTATCCCACTCTCTCCCACTCCCTCTCTCCCTCTCTCTCATGTCTCTCCCTCTTTCCCCCTCTCTCTTTTAGGTCTCTCCCTCTGGCAACCTACCTATGTAACTCTCTCTCTGTCTCTCTCCCCTCTCTCTATCTATCCCTCCCACCCTAGCTAGATAAGTCCCTCTCACTCCACCCCCCTCTTTCTCTACCTCTATCAGGTCACTCCCTCCCACACGCTCTCCCTCTCCCAGGTCTCTCACTCACACTCCCTCTCTCTCCCACTACCTCTCTCTCACACTCCCTCTCACTACCTATCTCTCAAGTCTCTCCCTCTCACCCCCCTCACACTCTCAAGTCTCTCCCTTTGGCACCCTACCTACATAACTCTCTTTCTCTCTGCCTCTCTCTCTCTCTCTCTCTCTCTCTCTCTCTCTCTCCCTCCCTCTATCCCTCCCACCCTACCTAGCTAAGTCTCTCTCACTCCAACCCCTTCTCTCCCACTCCCTCTTTCTTAATCTCTCACTTCCACCCCCTGTCCATCTCTCAAGACTCTCTCTCTCTTTAAATTCTCCCTCCCTCTAAAGACATACATAAATACATACATACAAGAATAATACATATGTACATATAATCCTACATCCATACAGGCATACATACATACATGTGTAGATACAATCTTACATACATACAAGCATACATACAATATATATCCATTGATACATGCAGGCATACACACATACATACAAGCATGCATACATGCATACATACATGACATATAAGCATACATGTACATACAAACATACAAATATTTCAGCATACATTCAATATATTGGTATTTAACATAAAGGAGGACATAACGCGAGTGTGTTATAATGCACTCACGTTATGTCGTAGTTGACATGTTTCCCGTAGAAGAAAAAACCATGTCAAAATTGAAATATAATGCGAGTGCATTATAACACGAGTGCATTATAACGCGAGTGCATTATAGCACGCTCACGTTATATCTTGCTTTGGGAATTCCCGAGCCTTAGGCTTGGTATTTTCCTTGGAATACCAACCCAAAGGCTTGGAGGAAATTCCCAACGTCTAGAGATGTGTTTTTAAAAAATCTACCATATTTCACATAATCGAGTTCGTGCTCACCGTGAGGATTGCACGTTGTTCAATATCAAAAAAATCGAACACATGGGTAATGTTGGGTTCTCTATTAGCTATCCAACGATGTAATTTTTTTCACTTTCTAAAAATGTTAATCCTTTCATCCCTAATTTATTTTGTTTGTATGTCTTCTTTTTGCCAAAAAGATGTGTTTGGTATTTTTTTCATTATAAATTAACCGTTCATCGAATTTTAAAATAAATTACATTTTTAGAAACTAGACTCCATTCTACAAATTTTTTTTAAAAAAAAAAAAATTCAATTAGTTTCCAAAATTTGTAGGGGTAGCACGGCCAAAATTCTATTTTTTAGGAAATGTCCACTTCGAAAATTAGTAAAAAATCAATTATTCATTAAAAAAATATCAGAAAAATCATGCATCAACTACATATTGTTAGCTAACTTCTGACCATTGCGATTTTAAAAATAGTAAAAAAAAATTCACCATATGAGGGTCGTACAAGAGTTGCTATGTTATGTTTTTCTAACAGACACAACACCAATTTGTATATGTCCCTCTTTTGAACCCCTTAATCTCAACCATTTTAAAAATAAATTAGTAGTTTAGAAAGTAGACTTAGAGTACTTTGATCCTTGTTTTTGTTCCATCTCAAAATTTTGAGTGTAACTATCCTCAATTTCATGTCCAAGGTTAGTATTTCCTGATTTTAGAAAAAAGTTGTCCACTTAAGTCCCCTTTTTGGGAATCATCTTGGTGCACTTACCCATATGTATTTTATTGTATCTCAATTTATTCCCTCTTTTTGGTGAAATAGCATATTTTCTTCTCTCGCATCTCTGAAGTTTTATTCTGCAAATGGTGATCCTGGGATCATACCAACATGCTATTACAACCAACTATTCTTCCCTCCTTCCTTTAAGAGTTTTCATTAGAGGCTTTTGAGATCCAAATTGATATTCAATGTTGTGTTTGTTGGTTGTGATTTACTATGAGTTTATTGCTGCATTTGTTTCCAATGATGGTTGTTTGAACTACATTGAAGAAAATAATGATCTCTTGTTGGCCAATTTCATTGAAGGCATTATTGTTTGTCATTTGTTTGTGAGTGCACAATCATTCTGTTCAAAGGTTGTGATTTCAAGTGGTAGTAGCATTTTTTTCATTTTTGTTTATCATTTGATGACCATGAAGGCACTTGGGGAATTGTTATTGAATTGGCACTTTGAAATCTATTGAAGGCATTTCACAAAGGCCATGATTCAATCCTATAGAGGCACATTAAGACTAAAGTCTAATTCAACATCTTCCAAACATGATTTGCATTGAACAACCCACATTCTCTCTACAAGTCACATCTCAAAATTGAAAGGTGGAGCCATTGAAATCTGAAATAATCTCTATGCAATTAAAAGACATGGTGTGGAGTCAAGACACAAATTCTCTGTTTGATGATCTTTTTCACTAGCAAGGTTTGATTTTATCCATAACAGGCCCAATTTTGTGTTGTAGAGGGTCGATTCTCAAGGGTCGATCTTGTGAGAGGAGGGTAGTTGACCTTCGATCATTTGTTTGATTGCAATCTGCTTTCTTTGAGGTATTTTAAAATTGTTGGCAGTAGTTAGTGTGGCTTAGAATTTTATTGGAAGGATCCTATTCTTTGTTTGCAGTTGTTGTCTAGAAATTGGTAATGGTTTAAAAATCAGAAGCCTGTTCACGTTGGGTGAAGACCCTACAATATTTAGGGTTTTCTTATTTTTGTTGATGTAAAAATATTTTCACTTTTTCACTTGGCTACGAAACTTAATCCCACATTGGTGGGTAAAAGGACAAAATTAGTTCTTTTATTTTCCTCCACGCCTTCAATTGTTGTGTGAGTTAAGGCTCACGTGGAGAGTCAAGTAGCTGTTGGATCTTTCATCTTGCATGGAGAAACTTGCAAAAGGTGTGGGTGGGAGCTTGGTTGAGGTACACTAATTTTTTGAATTTTTTTTTACTAAATTGCAAGTTTCAAATTTTTCCATTTATTGCTATAGCTTGAAATTGCAAGTCTTGTAACTTGAATTTTGGCTCCAATCTACTTTTTTGGCAAAAGTTTGTTTTGGGGAATTGCACATTGTTGGTTCTATTCATTTTTGGGGGGTATAAGTAGCCTATTGGTCTATTTTGCATATTATGTCAGAACCAAAAATTGAACCACTCACCTCACACAACTACCACACATGGAAGCTCAAACTATCATAGTTTTTGCAATCTCAAGGTCTTTGGCAAATGTTGGATGCCGAACAACTCGAGTTCACTAAGGAATTTGAGCAGTTTGTTCATAGAAACAAAATTGATGAGGTGAGAGAACTCATAGGTCTCCATGTGTCTGATATATTATTGTTTCATATTGTGGAGTGTACCATAGTGAGAGAAGTGTGGGATAAGCTTGCTAAGTTGTATGGTAAGGTCAATCAGTTCAAAATCTTGCAACTTGAAGTTGATCTCACCTCTCTCTCCCTAGATGCCCTTCCCACTATTTAGGATTTCCTTGCATAGTTCAAGTTAATTTTTTCACAACTGAAAGGATTTGGTCATGCCAAAACTGATCAGGCGTGTATTTTCTTGATCTTGTCAAAACTGAGAGGTCCCTTTCAAGTGTTCTCCTCTACCTTCTATTCTACTATGGATGAAATGGGAGATGATCATAAGATGCCTTCATTTGAGGAGTTTTGTGATAGATTGACTAGGGAGTAGGCCAAGTTGATTGAGATAGAATCTCTTCCTAAGATTCATGATTTGATGGCTCAATCTTCAAGTGGCAAGAACAAGAAATAGAATAAGGATTCTAAGTCTAATGCAAAAGTTAAGGATCCCACTCTTGAGACCAAAACCTCTTCCAAAGAGGAACCATCACAAAAGAAGAAGATCAAATGTGCTTATTGTAACAGATCTAGACATGATGAGCATCTGTTTTATACTAAGAAGATTATTGAGCTTACTCACCTTATTCAGAATAACAACATCTCGCTGCCCTCATTAGAGTCTCCTTCTTCTTCCACATCTCTGTCTGCATCATCATCCAAACCTGCACAAACATGCACAAACAAGGAATACAGGATTTGCTAATGGCATGAAAGGTAAATCACTCTTGGCTTCCACTATTCCTAAAAATGGGCAATGGCTTCTTGATTCACGTGCATCTCATCATATTGAATTTTCTATGGATATTTTCTTTTCTTTTGAGCCTTGTAGTTCACCTAACATTTTGATGGGTAACAATACTTACATGAAAGTTTGTGGAAAAGGTTCTATTGATATGGGTGAAGGATCTTTTAATGATGTTCTTTATGTACCCTATGTAGTGTAGGAAAATGCATAACCTTGCATTTTCACACTTTTTTGGGCCCACCTTGCTTTATTTATCCCTATTTATGTATTAATTGGTCCTATTTTGCATCCTCAAGCCTAATGAATTATATCTTTTTATAGCTAATCCTGACAAACATCAAAGGATAAATGATAATTTAATGATTTTGGTTGTGTGTCCCTGATTTTTTGGGTCGAGACTAAGATGCCATCTAGGGCGTCTTTGTCCGCCAAAGGTCTTGGGACCCTCTTTTTAAATGTACCTTAAATGGGCCCCGTTTTGGAGTCTATGCCCCAAGTTTTAAGCCTTGGGACTAAGATGCCACCTAGGGCGTCTTAGTCCCACTTAAGTTATTTTTAGGATTTAATTTCAAATATTAGCGAGATTTAGCCTCCTTTAATTAATGAATTCATATGTCATCTTATTGTGGTGTAATTTCAGGATATTAAGCATGGATAAGTATAAATACAAGGTTCATTCATTCATTTTCATCCTAGAAACTTGAGTATTCATTGATAATAGAAAAGTGGAGTTCACAAGAGTATTAAAGGTAATTCTTCAAGCATTTGGAGCCATTATCAAGATTCAATCATAATGTCAAAGATATTCTTGCATGATGTGTGTTTTTGAGCTAACATTTGTGATGTAGGGTTTTGATTCAAGCAAGCAATTCAAGTCAAGATCTATCAAGCATTCCTTTGGTTCAAGATCTATATTCAAGCTAGCCATCTCACACAAGTTTGTAGATTTCATTACAAGGGTTTGATTTAGGTTGAAGACTTGAAGATCATTTGAAGTGCAAATTTCCAATGTTTCAAAGTTGTCATCCTCACAGAAACTCGCCTATAGGCCAGATCTGGAAGTTTCAAGACCTAAGATATGAGAAGAAGCAAGTGCAGACCTTGGATCTCGGGATAACATTTAGAGATTATAGAAATTTAGATTGGGACTAAGACAATAGTAAGGGTGCCTTAGTCCTCCCAAGGGTATTTTGCAGAGATTCTTTCATATTCTATTTTGACATCTAAATATTCTTCATTTCCCCCAAAAATAGCAGCGGGACTAAGACAAGAGTAAGGGCGTCTTAGTCCTCCTTGGCATATTTTGACAGCATTTCTACATTTCCAAAATCCTCATCACATTTCCAAACTTCCCAGGCACACATACCCTAACTTGTTGCTTATTTTCATCATTTTCATTCATGATTTGAGTTGCATTACTAGGTTTTGTGAGTTGAATGTTAAATTGTCTTTTCCAAGCTTTTGCTTGGTGGTGAACCCTTCAAAGCTTAAAAGAACCCATCCTAGGTCCTCCTTGTTGAGAATTGAATAACCTTTGGGTTGATAGTCAATCCAATTTGGGCTCCTAGGACATTCTTGAGTGACAATTGGAGAAGAGTGGTGTTATATGACCTAGGCCATAAAACAACATCACTTTTCACCATTGTTCACCCTCCTTGACCACTAATCTTCTTTCAGTTTATCAAATTACTCATAATGCACAAGGTAAGATAGTTGAGTTCACTATTGATCATGTATACATTGGAGACATACACACTAAAGATATCATTTCTACAGGGGTGGTGGATCATGCATCTCACTTATATTCGTTTTCTCATTTTATTCTTGATGATTATTTTTCTTTAGCTGATGTTCATACCCTTCCATCAAGGGTGAATCATGATTGTGAGGAGAAGTTTGGTCACTTGAATCTTGGTGTTCTTGAGACTAGTGTTGAGATTCCTCCTCCTTCACCTCCTACTTCTTCAATTTTGAGTTCTTCTCTTGAGCAGGTTGGTCATATTTTTTCAGTTCTTGCTTTATTGGATGAGTATTTGGCAGGCATCTCAGATTTATTTGTTGAGTATCATCTTGCAGATTTGGGAGACATACTTGAGGGGATTTATCTCATCTTTGATGATAGTTTCAACATGGTTTTTGATACATCTAGGTTGTCTTTGGGGATTGGCATTGATGAGCCTTCACTTGATTTGTCACATTTCTTGGTTGTTTTTTATCATGATTATGTGGTGGATTATTCATGTTTGGAGAATCCTCCTCTCTTCAGAGATTTCTATTTGGAGACTTCCTTCTACTTTTCAGTTGGAAATAGAGTGGCTTCATCATTTGGTGGACTTGTTTCTTCCTAAGGGGAGAGGAGTTTCTTGTAGGCATTGGATCATCTTTTGTTTGCAGGAATATTTCATTTGCATTGGAGCTTCTTCATTATGGGGGGATATAATATCTCTTTTTTTTCCTTCCTATGGGGGGATCATTTGTTGTATATACATGATGTATGTAGTCCTTGGGGGATTTGATTGAGTCGTCCATCCATGCATCATTTTTTTTTTCTTTTCTCTCTTTTGGAGAGGGGTTTTTTCCCACTGAGTTTTTCTCCTTTTCTCCGATTGTGAGAGATTTTATTTTTTGTATTGTAAATGGGTACCTAACATGGTTTTGTAGCAAAGTTGCAAAGTTGCATTGCAAAGTTTTCATCCTCATAGAAACTCACCTATAGGCCAGATCTGGAAGTTTCAAGACCTAAGATATGAGAAGAAGGAAGTGCAGACCTTGGATTTTGGGATCACATTCAGAGATTGGAGAAATTTAGATTGGGACAAAGACAATAGTAAGGGTGTCTTATTTCTCCCAAGGGTATTTTGCAGAGATTCTTTTAAATTTTGTTTCAACATCTGAAGATTTTGCATTTCCCCCAAAAATTAGGAGTGGGAGTAAGACAATATTAAGGGCATCTTAGTACTCCCTGGCACATTTTGACATCATTTTTTCATTTCCAGAATCCTCATCACATTTCCATACTTCCCAAGTACACATACCCTAACTTCTTGTTGCTTAAGTTCATCATTTGCATTCATGATTTGAATTGCATTACTAGGTTTTGTGAGTTGAATGTTAAATTGTCTTTTCCAAGTTTTTTCTTGGTGGTGAACCCTTCAAAACTTAAAGGAACCCCTCCTAGGTCCCCCTTGTGAAGAATCGACTCACCTTTGGGTTGATAGTCAATCCAATTTGGGCTCCTAGGACATTCTTGAGTGACAATTCGAGAAGAGTGGTATTATATGACCTAGGCCATAAAATGACATCACTTTTCACCATTGTTCATTTTGGTGAACCCGACATTTTTGAGCATTCAATTTTTTGATTTGGAGTTCATTAAAATTGTCCTAGACCTAGTTTGCATTCATTCTTGCATTGCATCTTGCATTAGTACAAGTGCATGTAGGTTTTCTTATATTTGCATTAGTTAAAGTGCATATAGGTTGCATTTTTTCTTTCTTGCATCATCTTATCTTATTGAAAAACTGAAAATTGGATTGTCAATCATCCTAATTGCATTTAGGAACATTGTTATTGCATTCAAAATTGAAAAAAAATGCATAAAAATTTTCATTCAATTGCTTGTCATTAGTCACTTTTTCTTGTATTCATTTACATAGTTTTTTGTTTCTAAACATTAGGTCCTTGGGTAGGCAACTTGGGAACACTATAAACAATCCAAATTTTACTATTTTTCTGAAAAAAGCCTCTATTGGGACAAAAATGTCCTTCCTAGTGTCTAAGTCCCTTTGTGGTTTCTTGCTTAAAACCCTCTTTGTGTTGTTTGCATTTTGTTCCAGCTTCTAAAATCTCTGAATTTCATCAGCTAGACCAAGATGCCCTTCCTGGCATCTTAGTCCCTATTGGCTTTGAATTTGTAGTTTTTAGGGTTTGTATTTCCTTTTCTATGCTTCTATTGGTTGCTTTCAATTTTTTGTTGTAGTTTGCAGAATTATTGTTACTTCATTTTCCTTCATTTCAAGTGTATTTGTTCAATCTTACATCATGGATATGTCAAGTTGTGTCTTTGGTAATGAGCCTAATGAAATTGAACTTACTCATTCTCAATCAACTCCTAATGCATGTCCTCCTCGTGATGTTGACATCATTGGAGAAGATGATGATAACATGAATATGTTCCTAAATGTTTGTCTTAACAACCTTGAAGCTAATGCATCCTTTTATCCATCAATGAAACAACCAACATGCCCTACAATACCAACTCTTGAGATGTTTGGTTACTTACATCCCGAAACTAAAAAAAAAATTGAATCTATGTTCCCTATAATAGGTAAACCTAGTTCCTCTAAACAAACAAACACTTAAGCATTTTATGAGAACAAAGTAACAAACACTCCAATCAATCTAGAAGAAAAATATATGGAAAAGGATTCACAATCTTGAGTAAACAAGGATGTAATACAAAAAGTGTACATGAAGTTCATCAACTCTTAGAGAAAATACCAACTAATGGAAACACAAAAGGGTTAGGATATCAAGATCCCCTTCGAAACATAAGTGCTCCCAGAGAATACCTAAGGCTTCGTAGTGATAGTATAGTGATCTTAGATTCTCCTCCTGATATGAATGTCCTTCTTCCTAAAGAACAACCAATGATCTACAACAATGACAAGGATGATATGATCACCTTAGGTCCTCCTCTTCAACCTCCAATACGAGAAATCGGTGAATGTAGCAAACACAAAAGACCTTACAAATTACAAAAGCTACAATCCCCTTGTCCACCACTTGAAAGTGAAAGGAAACTACAATTACTTTTGAACAAAGAACTAATAACATTACCACCAATGAAATACAGACTAGTGCTATATCCTAAAGATGCAAAAGTTCCAAATTGCCAATACCATAAAACTCTCTGACATAGTACTAACGAGTTTCGTGCATTCAAATTAGTATTGGAAAACTTTCACTACGATGACAAATATTTCCATCAGTGATTGCATAGCATATCCTTTTCCACCCCTTGTCATGTAATAGTTGTAGAACATTCTATTCTCACTATTACATGATCTTTCCCATCACCTACCTCGGCTCATTCTTGTCTTGCACTCAGTGGGGGTAAGAAGTAGATAGCCTCTTCCTAGTAATTCATTTGTCATTGTCCCTTCAGTTCATTGTCTACCTTCTGCTTATAAAGACTAAGATTAGTAGGAGGATGACTTTCTTTAGGTTGAATCGCCTATACCTTACTAGTCTTTTGCATTATTTCCTTTTCTTTTGTGTGATTTCATGTGCACAATGTGATATCCCCGTACCATTCTATTTGATGTTCTCTCTCTCTCTCTCTCTCTCTCTCTCTCTCTCTCTCTCTCTCTCTCTCTCTCTCTTTATGCATTCCTCTATTTGTACATTCATTCTTCTATATGTTCTAATTCTTTACCTTTTCATTGGTCTTTCTATTTTCCTTTCATTTTTATCTTTTTCTTGTGTTTTCCTTTTAGGGATGACACAAGGCATTGAGACACCCTATGTCTCTTCCACGTTGACCCAAAAGATTTTTCATTATCTTATCTTTTCCTTTTATATTTATCTTGTGTTTTCCTTTTGGGGATGATGTAAGGTGTCGAGACACCTTATGTCTCTTCCATGTTGAACCAAAAGGTTTTTCCTTTTTTTTGCTCTCTTTGTGTCATTCTTCCAGTTCTATGTGTATCTAGGGAATGATGACAATTCCGAGCTCTCTAGTATCATTGCAACAAAGACAGATACTGACCCTGAATCCATAGATCCCTTAGGTGTTTCTGGGGGCCAACCTTCTTTTCCTTTTTCTTTTTCATGGTTTTCTAATTTAAAGTAATTTCTCTAAGCATGGTTTGAAGCAATTTCTTTAAAGTGGGGGCATACATTGGCATTATTTTGGCATTATTTTGGAATGATTTCGTTTGAATTTTCATGTTCCTTGATGTGGTTTTCTTATTTCATGAGATGTGTTTTTCTCTTTGTGGTGACATTGGGAACTTAATGTCCTTCAAGAGCTTGATTTATCTTAGCATATTACATTCCTCTTAGTGGTGATGTAATACACTGCATTCCCTAAGTTGCAAATCTTTTATCCTTTGATTGGTCCTCTCTTGGAGACATTAGGAACAATGTCCCCTAAGATTAAGACCTCACACAAACTAAGAAAAATCCCTTTCAACATCCCTCTTTCTTATTGCATTTTCTCTTTGTACCTTATTAAAGTCATGGAGGTATGGCTTTGATATGGTTCCTTGGGGCTCACCTAGTGGACAACTAGCTTCACTAGCCCTTGTGAGCATGTATTTTTATTTTTCCTTATCATAGTCATGGAGGTATGGCTTTGATATGCTTTCCTAGGGCTCACCTAGTGGACAAATAGCTTCACTAGCCCTCGTGAGGATTCATTTTTGTTTGCATAGTGGACAACGCGTTCCACCTAAAAACATTTTAGGAAAAACAACCTAGAACTGGTCCACAGTGCATTGGATGACCAATCGAAGCTTGATCCGTAGCATTTTTTCTTTCTCTTTTTCTTTTTCTTTTTCTATCTTTGATGGTGTATGTTTGCGATATGATTATGGCTTCATACATCATCCACAAGTGTGTTCCTTTGTGCCTATGTTGGTATGTCATATGATATTGATCTTGGGGGCTTGGCCACCCTCTTGGTCATTGCCATCCTATCTTACTAGCAAGTCTACATTTGAACCCCTCTTGATTATGTGGTTGGCTACTTTAGTGTGATTTTGAAGCAAGTTCATCCTTTCACTAAAGTGGGGGATAAATGTAGTGTAGGAGGCATTTTCAAACTTGTTTGGGCCTGCCTTTCTTTATTTATCCCTATTTATTTTTTAATTGGTCCTATTTTTCATCCACAAGCCTCATGAATTATATCTTTTTATGGCTAATCCTGACAAACATAAAAGGATAAATGATAATTTAATTATTCTAGTTGTGTGTCCCTGATTTTTGGGTTGCGACTAAGATGCCACCTAGGGTGTCTTTGTACCCCAAAGGTCTTGGGACCCTCTTTTTAAAGGCACCTTAAATGGGCCCCTTTTTGGAATTTGTGCCCCAAGTTTCAAGCCTTGGAACTAAGACACAATCTAGGGAGTCTTTGTCCCCCAAAGGCCTTGGGATCCTCTTTTTAAAGGTACCTTAAATGTGCCCCTTTTTGGAGTCTATGCCCCAAGTTTCAAGCCTTCACACCAAGATGCCACCTATGGTATCTTAGTCCCCCTTAAGTTATTTTTGGGATTCAATTTCAAATATTTGCAGGATTTAGCGTCCTTTAATTAATGAATTCATATGTCGGCTTGTTGTGGTATAATTTCAAGATATTAAGCATGGATAAGTATAAATACAAGGTTCATTCATTCATTTTCATCCTAGCAACTTGAGTATTCATTCATAATAGAAAAGTGGAGTTCACAAGAGAATTCAAAAGCAATTCTTCAAGCATTTGGAAACATTATCAAGATTCAAGCATCATTTCAAAGATATTCTTGCATGATGTGTGTTTTTGAGCTAACATTTGTGATGTAGGGTTTTGATTCAAGGAAGCAATTCAAGTCAAGATCTATCAAGCATTCCTTTGGTTCAAGATCTATATTCAAGCTAGCCATCTCACACAAGTTTGTAGATTTCATTACAAGGGTTTGATTTAGGTTGAAGACTTGAAGATTATTTGAAGTGAAAATTTGCAATGTTGCAAAGTTGTCATCCTCACAGAAACTCACCTTTAGGCCAGATCTGGAAGTTTCAAGACCTAAGATATGAGAAGAAGCAAGTGCAGACCTTGGATCTCGGGATAACATTTAGAGATTATAGAAATTTAGATCGGGCCTAAGACAATAGTAAGGGTGCCTTAGTCCTCCCAAGGGTATTTTGCAGAGATTCTTTCTGATTCTATTTCGACATCTAAATATTCTTCATTTCCCCCAAAAATAGTAGCAGGACTAAGACAAGAGTAAGGGTGTCTTAGTCCTCCTTGGCATATTTTGATAACATTTTTGCATTTCCAAAATCCTCATCACATTTCCAAACTTCCCAGGCACACATACCCTAACTTTTTGTTGCTTAATTTCATCATTTGCATTTATGATTTGAGTTGCATTACAAGGTTTTGTGAGTTGAATGTTAAATTGTCTTTTCCAAGATTTTTCTTGGTGGTGAACCCTTCAAAGCTTAAAAGAACCCATCCTAGGTCCTCCTTGTTGAGAATTGACTAACCTTTGGGTTGATAGTCAATCCAATTTGGGCTCCTAGGACATTCTTGAGTGACAATTGGAGAAGAGTGGTGTTATATGACCTAGGCCATAAAACAACATAACTTTTCACCATTGTTCACCCTCCTTGACCACTAATCTTCTTTCAGTTTATCAAATTACTCATAATGCACAAGGTAAGACAATTGAGTTCACTACTGATCATGTATACATTTGAGACATATAGACTAAAGATATCATTGCTATAGGGGTGGTGGATGATGCATCTCACTTATATTCTTTTTCTCATTTTATTCTTGATGATTATGTTTCTTTGGATGATGTTCATACCCTTCCATCAAGGGTGAATCATGATTGTGAGGAGAAGTTTGGTCACTTGAATCTTGGTGTTCTTTAGACTAGTGTTGAGATTCGTCCTCCTTCACCTCCTACTTCTTCAATTTTGAGTTCTTCTCTTGAGTAGGTTGGTCATAGTTTTTCAGATCTTGCTTTATTGTATGAGTATTTGGCAGGCATCTCATATTTATTTGTTGAGTCTCATCTTGCAGATTTGGGAGACATACTTGAGGGGATTTCTCTCATCTTTGATGATAGTTTCAACATGGGTTTTGATACATCTAGGTTGTCTTTGGAGATTGACATTCATGAGCCTTCACTTGATTTGTCACATTTCTTGGTTGTTTTTTATCATGATTATGTGGTGGATTATTCATGTTTGGAGACTCCTCCTCACTCTTCAGAGAGTTATATTTGGATACTTCCTTCTACTTTATAGTTGGACATAGATTGGCTTCATCATTTGGTGGACTTGTTTCTTCCTAAGGGGAGAGGAGTTTCTTGTAGGAATTGGATCATCTTTTGTTTGTAGGAATATTTCATTTGCATTGGAGCTTCTTCATTATGGGGGGATATAATATCTCTTTTTTTTCCTTCCTATGGGGGGATCATTTTTTGTATATACATGATGTCTGTAGTCCTTGGGGGATGTGATTGAGTCCTTCATCCATGCTTCATTTTTGTTTTCTTTTCTCTCTTTTGGAGAGGGGTTTTTTCGCACTTAGTTTTTCTCCTTTTCTCTGGTTGTGAGAGATTTTATTTTTTGTATTGTAAATGGGTACCTAACATGGTCTTGTAGCCAAGACCCATATTGAATCTTCATTTTGCATAATAATTCTCCCTAAGTTTGCATTTAAGGGGGTTGTTAGTGTGATTAAGTTTAACCTAGGTAAATCTCTCGGGTGTTTTCTTTCCCGTATCAGGTAGTTTTACAGCCTTTGCATTTTTCTTGCCTTTAAAAGGTTATACAGTATGTATTTTATTGCATCTCAATTTATTCCATCTTTTCGGTGAAATAACGTATTTTCTTCTCTCGCATCTATGAAGGTTTATTCTACAAATGGTGATTATGGGCTCACAACAACATGGTATTAGAGCCAACCATTCTGCCTTCCTTCCTTTAAGAGTTTTCATCATAGGTTTTTGAGGTCCAAATTGATATTCAATTTTGTGTTTGCTGGCTGTGATATACTATGAGAAGATTGTTGCATTTATTTCCAATGATGGTTGTTTGAAGTACATTGAAGAAAATAATGATCTCTTGTTTCTGGCTAATTTTATCGAAGACATTGTTGTTTGGTGTTCATTTGCGAGTGCGTAGGCATTTTGTTCAAAGGCTACAATTTCATGTGGTAGTAGCATTTTTTTAGTTTTCTTTGGCATTTCAATACCATGAAGGCGCTTAGGGAATCGTCATTGAATTAGCATTTTTAAATCTATTGAAGGTATTTCATAGAGGCCATGATTCAATCCTATAGAGGTGCATTCGGACTAAAGGTTGATTCAACATCTTCCAGACATGATTTGTATTAAAAAACCCACATTCTATCTACAGGTTGCATCTCAAAATTGAAAGGTGGAGCCATTCGAATATGAAATTTTCTTTAGCCAATTGGAGGACACAGTGTGGAGTGAAGGTCTGAATTCTCTGTTTGGTTATCTTTTTCACTAGCAAGGTTTAATTTTATCCATAGTAGGTCCAATTTTGTGCTACAAAGGGTCGATTCTCAAGGGTTGATCCTATGACAGGAGGGCAGTTGACTTTTGATCATTTGTTTGATTGCAATCTGCTTTCTTTGAGGTGTTTTAAAAATTTTGGTGGTAGTTGGTGTGGCTCATAATTTTATTGGAAGGATCCTATTCTTTGTTTGCAGCTAATCTCTAGTGATTGGTAACGGTTTAAAAATTACAAGCCTGTTCACATTGGGTGAAGATCCTAAAATATTTAGGGTTTTCTTATTTTTGCTGGCATAAAAAGATTTCCACTTTTTCACTCGGTTGCAAAACTTAATCCCACATTGGTGGGTAAAAGGACAAAGTTGGTTCTTTTATTGTCCTCCAAATCTTCAATTATTGTGTGAGTTAAGGCTCAGGTGGAGAGTCAGGTGGCTATTGGATCTTTCATCTTGCATGGAGAAACTTGCAGAAGGTGTGGTCGTGAGCTTGGTTGAGGTACACTACTTTTTTGAAAAATTTTGCTACCAAATTACAAGTTTCGAAATTTGCCATCTATTGCTATAGCTTGATATTGTAAGTCTTGTAGCCTCAATTTTTACTCCAATCTATCTATTTTGGAAAAAGTATTGTTGGTTCTATTCATTTTTGGGGGGTATAAGTAGCATATTGGTCTATTTTGCATATTATTTCAGAACCAAAAATTGAACCACTCACCCCACATGACTACCACACATGGAAGCTCAAAATATCACAATTGTTGGAATCTCAGGGTCTTTGACAAATGTTAGATGCCGAACAACCTGAGTTCACTAATGAATTTGAGAAATTTGTTCATAGAAAAAAAATGAATGAGGCGAGAGGACTCATAGGTCTCCATGTGTCTAATAGTTTGTTGTTTCATATTTCAGAGTGTACAATAGCCAAAGAAGTGTGGGATAAGCTTGATAAGTTGTATGCTAAGGTCAATCAGTTCAAAATATTGCAACTTGAATTTGATCTTACCTCTCTCTCCCTAGATGCTGAAGGAACACAAAGACCGCTGAGAGGGGGGGGGGGGGGTGAATCAGTGGACTGCAAATTTTAAGTTTCTAAGCAATATAATAATCTATACTAAAAGCTCATAAACTAAGAACTAAAGAAGGGAAACTAAAACAAACTCACAAAATGCACCCCACAACACATGATATACGAGGACAACCCAAGATGGGAAAAACCTCAGTGAGAATAGTTGCTAGAGACTACTACGCTAATCCAGCCTCACAATAAAATTATTTATGATTACAATTTATGGGCACCAACCCAAAGGAACGCCAATTCCAAGTTTATGAGCACCAACTCAAAGATGCTTCTACCCCTAATATGAGCACCCACTTAGATGATTATACAATAATAGATTTTTTATTACAACTTGAGTATCATGTTTCAAATGAAGTTTTGTCACTCAAATAGATTTCTATACTTGTGAAGTCTTTGTTGATTTTGATATCCTCAAACAACTTCCAGTCTTTTTATCATCAACTAACTCTACAAATATTCTTGATTATACTAACTCTACAAGAATTTGTGATCTCCTCTGCATCCACATAATAAATCTCTTCAAAACTATCACAAGCCTTCACACCCTTCTACAAAAATAAAACATTCTTCACTCAAAACTGCATAGTCTATTTTTATAGAGTTATCTTCTCTCTTTTCCTTCACCTAATCTCTTCTCCACACTCTCACACTCTCTATTCTCCACTCATCCCCTATGTACACACATCTCTTCTACATAACAACAATTAATCACTAGCTTCATTATATATTACTCCTCTAGAACAATGAAATTTTGTACCCATCCCTAAACAATTGTTTTATGTAAGTTTCTGATAGTAAATTTCTGACATTTCTATAGCAGTATATTTTTAATTGGATAAATCTTATTCTCATCCTATTATTCCATCTGCAAGTTTTTAATGATCTTCTTGAGCAACTAAATGATTCAATGATGCTACACTTGTTTAGACTAGCTGCCATTGATTTAAATGCCTCTTATATATATTTTAATCAAAAAAACTATCAGATTCCTTTTGCATCAATTTTCCCAGTTTAACTACAGCTTGCAAATTTTATTTCAATATATAAGCTACAATAGATAGGAACTTTATCTAGGGCATCACTAGACTCTGCAAGAGGTATGTTATCCAAAAAAAATATTTGAAACGCCTTTTCATTTAGCGCTACTATAGAAAGAAACTTCATCACTAAGAAAAGAATCAACAAAAATCTGATTCCATTGGCTACCAAAGAAGGAAGATTATAAAACTTGATTGTTTTCCATGCTTAATAAATAAAAATCTAATATGCATCGATCAAAGATAATTTCCTTGCTGAATGGAACTGAAGACAAAAAGATTGATGTGTCGACTTAGGGTTTAGACTGCCATACCTCATGCTAAAGAAAAAAACAAACAAGAAAGTTTGACTTAGGGTTAAATCTGCTACAAATTATCATGTAGTTGTCATAACATTTGAGCAATGACATAAAATAACCAATCTCCTTTAGTCACGCAAAACAGAACCCTACGCATTCATAAACCCTAGCAGATAAAAATAAGTTAATCGGCCAAACCTACACATATTCACTAATTCATCATTATTCCACAAAATTTCTACCATATGTATGTTAAATCTTTATTCTCTCATTGGTCCAAGTTGTAAAGTTGAATATAGTTGACCAACCATTTAAGATTTTATTTGAGCTGTGAAGTTACTGTCGTTTTGAGGTTCCTGTAGCATGAGTTGCACACTGCTTTAGCTACAAACTGTGAGGTTCTTGTAGTATGAATTTCCTATCGTTGTGAAGTTCATGTAGCTCTGCGTGTTATCCTGTGGCTGCATACTAGAGTTTCTATACCATGAGTTGACATCAATGGTAATCTAATGCCAACCAACAATCTCAATGCCAACTATCTCCCCTTTTGGCATTGATGTCAACCAATCGATTGTTATGCTATCAACTCAAGTTTCTCACCTTTATCCAAATAATCTTCTCCCCCTCAAAAAATAATCTCTCCCTCTTTGACAACAATGGAAAAGGGTGTCATAAAGAGCACTTTCAAATCAAATACCACCTGTATCAACATAAAAAGACTAAATAGACATCTAACTGAACATTTCACTTTCAGAGTGTCTCCCCCTGGAATGAACATAATAAGATTCAGATCTGTAGGAACCAAATGGTAAAGGATTTTCCAATATGAAGGAAAACAATAACATGGAAGGGCCAACAATAATATTTCACAATAGGAACTACTATTAGAGAGAGAAAGTGTATAGGTATATGATATGAGCAGCAACCATCTCACCTTGAAGAACTGACTATGTTGTAAAGACTAGAAAACCTTGAACTATATGAAAGTAACAAGGAACTACATCTTTATTATGTAGCTGTCATTAAAAACTTCTCTTTTGAACTTCAAACTTGACACTCCTACCCCCTTGGAGTAGAGAAAATTCAAGGATGTAAAATGAAATATAATAAGCTCCCCTTGAATCATAAACTTCTATATCCAACTAAGTGTTAGAAGAGGGAGATAGGAATCCCAATCTCATTCTCAAATACTCAAATGTCTCTTTGGGCAATGGTTTGGTAAGGATATCAACTATTTTCTCACCAATATTCACATATTCAAGTTGAAATTATTTTTTCACAGAGTTTTTCTCTTAAGAAATGGTACTTAATAGCTAGGTGTTTGGTTCTTGAGTGCATAAATGGATTCTTAGAAATATTGATTGCAGTGGAATTATCACACATAATGAAAATAGGTTCTGAATATTCTACCTGAATATATTTTAGTGTTTGTTTCATCCAGAGAACTTGAGAGAAACATGAGGCAGCAACTATATATTCTGCTTCAGTTGTAGATAATGAGATAGATTCTTGCTTTTTAATATGACAAGAGACTAATCTACCACCAATGAAGAAAGCACCACCACTTGTTCTCTTCCTATCATCTATGCACCCTGCCCAATCTACATCTATGTAAGCTTGCAATGTGAAGTCATCATGTTTCTAATACCATAAACCATATGTCAAACTTCCTTGCAAATATCTAAAAATTCTTCTTATTGCATTCAAATGAGATTGTTTTGGAGAAGACTGAAATCTAGCTACCATACATACAACTTGTATAATATTTGGTCTAGAGGCAGTAAGGTACAATAGACTTCCAATCATAGATCTAAATATGGTTTGATCAACATCAAGTGAATCATTATTCTTGGACAGCTTGCATCCAGTCACCATAGGTGTACTAATAGGCTTACAATCATCCATTTGAAACCTTTTCAACATTTTTTTATCATACTTGGTTTGTGAAATAAAAATTCCTTTGTCTAATTGTGAAATTTGCAAATCAAGAAAGTAGGACAGCTCACCTAACATTGACATTTCAAAGTCTTGTTGCATTTTATCAGCAAATTCCTTGCACAAATTGTCATGACTTCCAATAAAGATGATATCATCTAGATAAACAACAACTATAATCATATGGTTACCTTCCAATTTGGTGTATATATTGATGTCAACACATCGTTTCTTGAAGCCTTGCTGATGTAAATAGTTGTCCAATTTAGAGTGCCATGCTCTAGGTGCTTGCTTTAATCCATATAGTGCTTTTCTTAATCTGCATACATAATATCATTTTTCAGGTGATTCAAACCCTTCAGGTTGTTCCATGTAGACTTATTCCTCAAGGTTACCATTCAATAATGAGAAATTAACATTCATTCTTTGTAGTTCTTATATGCTAAGAATGCTAAGAACTTTATAATACCCTCTAACCTTGAAACTAGGGAAAATCTTTCCTCAAAATATGTGCCCTGAACTTGTGAGTATCCCTTCCATACTAGTCTAGCTTTATTTCTAATCATTTTACCTTCTCCATTCACTTTGTTCCTGTAGACCGATTTTGTGCCAATAATGTTCTTATTAGCTGGCCTTGGAACCAAATCTCATGTTTTATTTCTTTCAATCTGTTGTAGCTCCTCTTTCATAGCCTTCATCCAATCTCTGCTCGTGTTGGCCTCATTATAACTCTTTGGTTCTATTTTAGTTAGAAGACACAAGTTGACTTGATCATCATTTCCAGCATGTCTTCTTCTAGTTTACACACCAATATTTTTGCTTCATATAATCTGATTTTTAGGGTGGTACTTCTAGACATACTTTCTTACAGGTTTGTTTGGAGTTTTTTCAACTACATCTTCTTCATTTTCTGATTTCTCTTCACCTTCATTATGATGTTCTTCAATCTGATTTTCCGATTTTTGCCTTGACTGCTGCAAATCTTCATCTATTGTCACATTTACACACTCAATTACTCTCTTGGGGCATTTTTTGAAAGACTTATATGCCTTACTATGAGTTGAGTATCCTAACAATATTCCATCATCACATCTTGCATCAAATCTACCAAGCCCATCATCATATTTCTTAATCAAACACTTACTACCAAAAATCTTGAATTATTTGACAGAACGTTTCTTACCATACCATACCTCATAAGGTGTCCTTTTACTGTGCACTCTTAGTTGGGCCCTATTGAGTGTGTATATTGTTGTATGAACATCATCTTTCCAAAAAACATCTTGTAGATTTGACTCATTAAGCATAGTTCTTGCCATTTATTTGACATTCCTATTCTTCCTCTTAACAACTCCATTTTGTTGAGGTGTTCGGGTAGCAGATTATTGTCTTCTAATCCCATGTTGTTCACAATAGTCTTCAAACTGATTTGATGTAAATTCTCCACCATGGTCTGATCTTAAACATTTCAACTTGAAACCACTTTGTTTGTCAACCATTTTTCTGAATACCTTGAACTGTTCAAATGATTGTGACTTATCCCATAGGAAATTTATAGAAGTCATCCTTGAGTAGTCATCAATTAGCATCATAAAGTATTTGTCACCATTTAAAGATCTTATCCTTGTAGGACTGGTCACATAAATTTGTATGTACTAACTCAAGTGGCCTTGTGGTTAAGTACTCTTTAGTCTTGAAACTCTCTTCGGTTTTCTTTCCTTTTTGAAATTCATCACAAATAGTGTTTGTTGGTTTAGTTATCTTTGGCATGTGTCTCACATAATCTTTTGATCTTACTTTAACAAGATTGTCAAAATTTATGTGTCTTAGCCTTCTGTGCCATAACCAACTCTCATCTACTTGTCCAATCATACATTGAGCTTCATGACATTCTCTCAAGTTGTAGACATTTCAGTTTGTTTTTTTACCTTCAACAACAAGTCTTTCATTGTTCTCTTTCCTGATTTCACATCCATTGAAATCAAATGAAAATTTATAACCATTGTCACACATTTGACTAACACTGAGTAAGTTATGTTTTATCCCTTCAACATAGTATACATCCTTTGTGAGCAATTTTCAATCAATGCTTAAGGTTCCTTTACCTTTTATCTTGTTCGAGGAGTTATTACCAAGCTTAACTAAACCATTGTTCCAATCTTCTAACTATTTGAATTTGTTCCTATCACTAGTCATGTCGTTGGAGCAGCCACTATCTATCACCCATAGATTTTTCTTTTTTGTGCGTAATGTTGTTTGTGCTAACATGCTTGATTGAGCTTTGTCTTTACTCATCTCTTTCTATTCTTGTTTGGTTTCATTCTTCTTTGTTGCTCTACAAAACTTTGCAGTGTGTCCATAGTTATGACTATGGTAGCATTCAATATTCTCATTGAACATAGGAAAGTTGAAGCTTTTACTAGTTTGACTTAAACTTTTACAATTTGAACTCCTATGTCCTAGATTAATTCAATTGTAACACACAATATCCAAATCTCTGAATGGTGCAAAATAATTTTTTCTCATGAAATTTGGAGCCACTCTTTTCAACATTTTCCAATGTATGAACTTATGACCATATGCATTGCATCTAAAACAATAACCATAGAATTTAGGGGTGTACCAATTATTATACCGAGAAATACTTCTAGTTGTTTCCATAATAGTAACTTAGACCTTTTCATTCTTGGGGCAGCAGCATTAACATGTAGAATAGTAGAGTTATCCTTTGGGGAAGCAATACTATCTCTTGGGGAAGCAACGTTTGCACTTGTGGCAGCAGTGAAACCAATCTTCTTTTTGAGTTTTTCATCCATATTAGAGCTCTCACCATGTTCATAGCCAACACCACTATAATCTTTGTGTAGAGAAGAGGGATTCACTACTCATGAGTTCTCTTCATTCAGAGAGCCTCATGGGGTGAACTACCCTAAACTACCTCAAGGAACAATGACGAGAGTTTCATAATCTAAAAGAGCAGTTCACAAAGATTCTCTAGACAAAATGTTGAGCTCTTGACCAAAGGATGTTAGCGTGGGATACAAATGACGGTGCAACGCACTAGATCCTCAGAGGCGCACTGGCGTCTTGTACGGACCGGAAAGAAAGTTTATCCTAGAAAATAGTTAAATGACTACTTCTACTCTAATTGTTGAGAACTTCTAGAACATGGGAAAATAACATAATACAATAGGATTGAAATAAAGTAAAGTAAATGATTGAGATAAAGAGAACAAGAAGTGGAAAGGAAATGCTTACAACCATACAAGTGATGAAGCCTCCAACATGTGAATGTATTCAATACTTGCACATAAGAGAGAGAGAAATTGTTGTGGCTATATAGGGGTTTTCCTCAGTCAAACCCCTGTTTTGGTGTTCGCACCTCCACGGAAAGCCAGATAGATAGAGAGAAAAGTATGATAAAGCAAGAAGTGAAAGAAAGAACACAAAAGAACTAAAAAATAGTGTTATGCTACTCAACCAAATAATAGAGGAGAGGACTGGAAAGCTTAGCACCTTCACCAAGAGCACTCAAGGCTAATGGGAGAGAAAATGAGAGGACTCAAGCTCTTGTTGCAATGGTGTTTGGTCCACACTTGCTCTACTGAGTTGATAGAGTGTTGATGTTGTTAATGTGAAGAGTAAAGTGTTGCTTGAGAGTGATGGATTAAATGCCTAGAGCATGTCAAGAGCCAAGCGAGATGAATCGAAGGCTTAGAGTCTTGAATGAATAAAGGAAGAGGATTCTCCAGAGATCTCCATGGAATGAGAGTGAATGAATTTGAAGTAGAGGTGAAGAAAATGACCATATTCGATTCGATCAACCGAAGAGAGTGTTACAAGTCGAACCCCAATGGGAAGTGTAATGCCTCTGTAGGCTCCAACCGCAGGAATAACATTTCGCGCAGATATTTGTGCACCGCGTGGGTGTCCCCAATAGTTATTCCTCTGTCGGCACTCAAAACAGACACCAAGTGGAAAGAAGGCATCGGGCTTATGTGGATTTTAGGCTTCAAATAGTTTGGTTTTCTAAAGTGAAGGAGGGTAAAAGGAGAATTTTCCTAAGGGGTAAAAATTCTCTCCTATACATTTTTCCCCCACTTTAGCATGCACGAATACTTATGAGTGCTTTGGTAAAATAGATCAGAGAAGTGGTAGGGTTAGAAATGTATACCTGAACCATTGAGGAAGTAGACTACGATCTAGAAAACCTAGGAGTGCAGGACAAGAAAAGGACTTCATAGCTCCACAAAACTATGAAGTTGAAGAAAGAAAAGTGCCTTATAGACCCACAGACCTGCAAGGAAGGTATCCTCCAAGAACTCTCACATGAAGGAAATCAAGAAAAGTGCCTTACAAACCTGCAAACCTAAAAGGAAGGTATCCTCCAAGAACTCTCACATGAAGGAAACCAAGAAAAGAAAACTTCGTAGGGTCAAAAAGCGGCTTCACAAGCACACCCATAAAGTGACGGGTTTACCTACGAGTAGAACATGTTAGAAAGTGGCCATGCAGGAAAGTAAGCGGATAGTCATGCAGACCATTGATAAGTTAGAAGGCTTTCAAAGGGGTCCCTTGGGAACCCTTCAAAAGAAGGAGGGGTCCACTCAAGCGACACACTATTTGAAAATCGAGGTCTAGTGAGGCTGCCCCCAAGCTAGATGCAAAGATATGAGATAGGTCTAGCCGGGTTGCCCCCAAGCTAGATGCTATGGAATTCATTTGAGATAAAAAAATTCAAAGGGATCCCTTGGGAACCCTTGAAAAGGAAGAGGGTCCACTCAAGGGACACTTCAATTAAAAGACATAGAGAAGAGAGGGGGTCCTTAAGAAGGACACACATCTCTAGAACAAGTTATCACTGCCCCCAACATACAAGGGAGGAGAACGTTGCAAGATACTTTAGACCATACAAGATAGAGGTAAACCTCGATATCACTTGTTATTTGAAGAAAGAGGTAGGTGCATCAAAAAACAAATGAGGGATGGCACCTGAATCATGAAGTTGTATTTTATCCTTCAAGGCCTTACATTCACTAGTGGAATGGCCAAGCACTCGATGGTATGCACAAAAAAAATGTTTTGCTTTATCATGGTTATGAAATTTCTTATGTGTGGGAGGAGGAAGAGTAATCAAGCAGGCTTTTAGAAGCCTCAACAAAATATGCTCATGCTCAAATAGAGGGTGAGGAGCGGGAAACAACCCTTTCTCTTGCGGAGAAGAGTTTGACTTCTCACAAGAAGAAGACACAAAGACAAAAGACAATGGAGGAGGATCTCCATAGAGATCATTATTCCAACGATGGGGATCACACTCCTCTATGGGATCACCATCATCTTTTTTAACAGGACTGCCAACATTATCCTCTTTAACATAAGTGTGATCATCTTCCTCAAAAGGTGGATCAACACCAAGAACATTACAATTTGCATTCACCTCACCCTGCAATGCAAAAGAGTAATCATATTTGATAGCAAGTGTGAATTATGTTGTCGAAAGGTCTGAGTGGATTGGGTCGACTTTATGTTCTCTAATAAATTATAAAGAACCCCAATAATCACCAAGACATGCATTCTTTTGAGAAGAGGTAGAAGGAACAGTCTTGAGATTTCTTGCTTCAGAAGGATCTTCTTTAGGGACATCTACCTCAAGAGTATCCTTTATAGTAGATACTGCTGGAGTAAACATCGACACATTGGAATACACTAAAGGAATAAGAGTAGGCACAACCGAAGCTTGACTAGCAACTGCCATCTCACATAAGCGCATGGAATTAGGGTCATCCTTAACTGTGACTACTCGATTGTTGCAAATGAACTTAATAGATTTATGCAAGGTAGATGGGACTGCACCCATAGCATGAATCCACAGTCTACCAAGAAGAAGATTATATGGTATTTTTTTTGACATAACATATAGAAGGGTAGGTACCGTAATGGGTCCCAATGTCAAAGGCAAGACTATTGCACCCTAGGGCTTATCAACCAACATTATCGAACCCATGAATGTCCATAAAAGAAGCATTAAGAGAAGATGAATCGATATTAATCTCAGGCAATAGATCAATGCTACATACATTGAGCGTCGAACCAATATCAATGACTAGAGTACGTCTAATACCAATGTTGTTAATGTTAACTATAATCATCAAAATATATGCTTGCTTCTATACTTTCGGAGGTGAGAGTTCCTACAGATAGAACATAATATTCAGTGAATCCGCGCGAATATGAGCTATCAATGCACTAGCATCTGCAGGCCTAGAGAAAGAAGGAAAGAGGATATTTTTCAAGGCTTCCCAAAGCATACCTTGATAAACCAGAGAAAACTGAAGCAAGTCCCATACTGAGATCTTAGTCGGAGTAACTTAGAGTTGCTCAATAAGATCATAATCACCAAGCACTTTAGTCATAGGTTTAGGAGTTGAAGAAAGGCTTGGTTGTTTATTTGTTCTATTCTCATAAGTATGGGTTACCGCTCTATAAGAGGGAGCCATAGAAAGATTAGGAGAGTTACTATCAAATGGAACTCCATTAATAAAACAAACCCTTTTAGGACAAGGAATAGCTAGAGTCATGTAAATGACCAGTCTCTTAGGCCTTTGAGGGGTAGAAGAGACATAGATTATATTTACATAATTATCACAACTAGTGGGATAATTATTCAAAGACATATTCTCAACATCGATCGAAATAGGATCAAATGTGGAAGAATATTCATCATTCACTAAAGCATCATTTCTAGAAGAGAGCGCTTTGGAATAGATAAGAGATTCATCATTCACAAACACGTCTCTAAAAGAAAGTGCATTGGAAGGAATAGAAGATTCATCAGTCACGAATGCATCATCTCCAAAAGAGAGTGCATCAGAATGAATAGATAATTCATCATTCACGAATGCATCATCTGTAGAGGAGAGTGCATTGGAATGAAGAGAAGTTAGAGTAACATTAAGAAAGGTATCAATGATTTCATCTTCTTGCAACAAAATATCCTCTGAAACCAGAGGACTTTCGTGAGAAGGATAAAAGATATCAAGTGACATGGGTAAAGCCAAGTCACCATCACATGTATGGAATGGAATATCATTAAAATTTTGAACAAAATTAGATACTGAACTAATAAAAGAAGATATTAAATTCATTACAATTTTTTCGGTATTTTCTATGTTCTAGTAATTTGCATTTTCTAAAATCTTTGGAGAAGAATTTGGGGTCCAAACTTGCATCGGTCCTTAAAATTCAACTATTGACGGCACAGTATTGTAGGGATTGAACTAGTTCTCTAGGAGACCTTTCCAACGATGGAAAAATTAAATGAATTCTAAGTGTCGAGTCAAAATTTATGGACTCGCCAACTTGTAGGGGTAAATAAATTCCTAGTTTTTCAAAAGTTTTTCTCTTCATGTTGGGTTTACCAAAATTTAGAGAAGGGGGATTCGATACTCATGAGTTCTCTTCATTTAGAGAGACTCATGGGGAAAACTACCCTAAACTACCTCAAGGAACAATGGTGAGAGTTTCAGAATCTGAAAGAGCAGGTCACAGAGATTCTCTAGACAAACTGATAAGCTCTCGGCCAAAGGATGTCAATGTGAGATATGGATGACAGCACGGTGCACTGGCATCCCAGAGGCGCGGTGGAATCTCACATGGACCAAAAATCAAGTTTATCCTAGAAAATAGCTAAATGACTGCTTCTACTCTAATTGCTAAGAACTTCCAGAACATGGGAGAATAGCATAATATGATAGGACTGAAATAAAGTAAAGCGAATGATTGAGATAAAGAGAACAAGAAATGGAAAGTAAATTCTTACAACCGCACAAGTGATGAAGTCTCCAAGACATGAATGTCTTCAATACCTGCACACAAGAGAGAGAGAGAGAAATTGTTGGGCCTATATAGGGGTTTGCCTCAATCAAACCCTCGTTTTGGTGTTCCCACCTCCATGAACAACCAGATAGATAGAGAGAATAGTATGATAAAGCAAGAAGTGAAAGAAAGAACACAAAAGCACTACAAAAAAATGTTATGTTACTCAACCAAATAATAGAGAGGAGTGGAAATGTTACCACCTCCGCCAAGAGCACTCAGGGTTATTAAGGGAGAAAATGAGAGGACTCAAGCCTCTGCTGCAATGGTGTTTGTTCCACACTTGCTCTACTGAGTTGATAGAGTGTTGATGTTGTTGTTGTGAAGTGTAAAGTGTTGATTGAGAGTGATGTATGGAATTCCTAGAGCATTTCAAGAGCCAAGTGAGATGAATCGAAGGCTTAGAGTCTTGAATGAATGAAGGAAGAGGATTCTCCAAAGATCTCCATGGAATGAGAGTGAATGAATTTGAAGTAGAGGTGAAGAAAATGACCATATTCGGGTCAGCCAGCCAAAGAGGGCATTACAAGTCGACCTCCAATGGGAAGTGTAATGCCTCTGCAGGCTCCACCCGCAAAAAATTTCCAGGGACATAAGCATGTCGTGTGAACGTCTGCATGTTGTACGAGTGTCCCCGACAAGTATTCCTTTATCAACGCTCAAAACATGCGCCAAGTGGAATGAAGGTAGCTGGCTTATGTGGATTTTATCCTTCGAACTTGGTTTTCTAAAGTGAAGGAGGGTAAAAGGGGAATTTGCCTAAGGGGTGCAAATCCGCTCCCATATACTTTGTTCCTTTTCTTCTTACTAAGTATATCATTCAGTGCATTAGTGTTGCTCTCATTTTTCATTCTCAACTTTAGATCTTCTTGCCAAGCTTCTAACTCTTTTCTCAGAGTTACTACCTCTTGTTCCAACATATGGCATTCTTCTTGCTTTGCATCAACTTCTGATTTCAAAACTTCACCCATTCTATGTGCTTCTTCCAACTGTGTCTTTAAAGTGATAATAGTCTTTTCTAACTGTTCTTTTTATTTTAAGGCACTATTCTTGAATTCAGTATGCTCTTTCTTCAACCTATCTAGTTCATTAAGAGAACAAAATAGCTCTCCTTCAAGATCAACCTCAGCATCATCTTCATCTTACTCATCACTATCAACTACATTTGATTTTTCAGATTGAGAAATATTTTCAATCTTTGAAGTCTTCTTGTCATTTAGAACTTCTTGATCCATGAAGAAATTAACCTCTTTCTCATGTTCACCAGTGTCTTCAACTGAATCACTTTCATCATCTGATGTTTCACTTTCAATAGTGAGAAGATTTCTCTTTTTCTGAAAATTTTTCTTCTTGGATTTGTAAAAATTCTTAGGTCTAAATTTATTAGTTTCTTCAGTGTTTTCGTCCTTCTTCTCATAAGGACACTTAGCACAAAAATGTCCAATCTTGCTATAATTAAAACACTTAAAGGGTAGCTTGTCCTTATAATTTCTCGATCCTTTCTCTAGTTTCTTGACAAAATTTGCTTCAACATTGTCAGGTTCTTCTTGATCAACATTTGATGCTACTTCTTTTCCTTTCTTCACTATGTTTAAGGCATCTTCTCTCTTAGAAGGTTCAACACTCACAGTCCTCATTTCATAGGCTGATAATGAACCAAATAATTCATCCATGGAGAAAGTCTTCAAGTCCCTAGCTTCTTCTATGGAAGAAACTTTAGTGTCATATCTTGTTGTTAATGACCTTAGAACTTTCTTAACAATTACACTATAATAAATTTCTTCACCAAGTCCTCTTACAGCATTAACAATCTCAACCACTCTTAGTAGGTAATCAACAATCTTCTCATCTTCCCTCGTCTTTAGTCCTTCAAAATGGGCTCTGAGATTTTGTAATTTAGCTTCCTTCACATTCTCATCACCTTCATAAATCTTTTTTAGTTTATCCCATGTTTGTTTTGTAGATTTGCATTGCATAACTTTGATAAACTCAATATCATACAATCCACTAAGAATAGCATGCTTGGCCTTAACATTGTACTCATATTCCTTTTTAGCATCAGGGTCAGATGGAGGATTTTGGGGAGCATTATAACCATTTTTTACAATCAACCATACATCACAACCTAAAAAGGACAAGTAGGTTTCCATTATTCTACTCTAGAAGGCATAGTTAGTGCCATCAAACATAGGTACTTTCACAGAAGTGGATTCATCCTTAGCCATTATGTTCACAAATCGGAATCTACCCAAACTAGAGAAAGCTTTCTAATAGGGAACCTGAGGCTTTGATACCAATTGAAGGAAAACAAAGACCACTAAGAGGGGGGTGAATTAGTGGACTGCAAATTTTAACTTTCTAAGCAATATAACAATCTATACAGAAAGCATAAACTAAGAACTAAAGAAGTGCAACTAAACTAGACTCACAAAATGTATCCCACAACACATGATATATGAGGAAAACCCAAGATGGGAAAAACCTCAGTGAGAATAGCTACTAGAGACTACTACTCTGATCTAGCCTCACAATAAAATGATTTCTGATTACAATTTATGGGCACCAACCCAAAGGAACACCAATTCCAAGTTTATGAGCACCAACTCAAAGGAGCTTCTACCCCTAATCTGAGCACACACTCAAATGATTATACAATAAGATATTTTTTATTACAATTTGAGTATCATGTTACAAATGAAGTTTCGTAACTCAAATAGATTTCTGCACTTGTGAAGTCTTTGTTGATTTTGTTGTCCTCAAACAAGTTCCAATATTTTTATCATCAAATAACTCTAAAAGTATTCTTGATTACACTAACTCTGCAAGACTTTCTGATCTCTTCTGTATCCATACAATAAATCTCTTCAAAACTATCACAACCCTTCACACCCTTCTACATAAATAAAACATTATTCACTCAAAATTGCATACTCTATTTTTATAGAGGTATCTTGTCTCTTTGCCTTCGCCTAATCTCTTCTCCACACTCTCACACTCTCTATTCTCCACTCATCACCTATGTACACACATCTCTTCTACATAACAACAATGAATCACTACCTTTGTTATATATATATTACTCCTGTAGAACAAAAAAAATTTGTAACCATCCCTAAATAATTATTTTCTGCAAATTTCTGACAGTAACTTTCTGACATTCCTATAGTAGCATATTTTTAATTGGAGAAATCTTATTCTCCTCCTATTATTCCATCTACAGGTTTTTAATAATCTTCTTGAGCAGCTAAATGATTTGATGTTGGTACACCTATTTAGACTAGCTGCCATTAATTTAAAGGCCTCTTCTATATATTTTAATCAAAAAAACTATCAGATTCCTTTTGCATCAATTTTCCCAATTTAACTGCATCTTGCAAATCTGATTTGAATATCTAATCTACAATAGATAGGAAATTTATCTAGGGCATCGCTAGACACTGCAAGAGGTATATTATCCAAAAAAAAGATTTAAAAAACTTTTTCATTTAGCACTATTATAGAAAGAAACTTCATCGCTAAGCAAAGAATTAACAAAAATTTGATTCCATTGACTGCCAAAGAAGGAAGATTATAAAACTTGATTATTTGCCATGCTTAATAAATTAAAATATGATATGCATCGATTAGAGATATCTTCCTTGCTTAATGGAAGTGAAGAAAAAAAAAATTGATGTCGACTCAGGGTTTAAATCGCCATACCTCATGCTGAAGAAAAGGACAAACAAGAAACTTTGACTTAGGGTTAAATCTATTGCATGTTATCCTGTAGCAGTCATAACATCTAAGTAATGACATAACAGAACCAATCTCCTTTAGCCTTGCAAAACATAACCTTGTGCATTCATAAACCTTACTAGATAAAAATAAGTTAATTGGCCAAACCTACACATATTCATCAAATCATCATTATTCCACAAAATTTTTTCCACTTGTATGCCAAATCATTATTCTCTCATTGGTCCAAGTTGTAAAGTTGACTATATTTGACCAGCCATTTAAGATGTTATTTGACCTATGAAGTGCTTGTCACTATGAGGTTCCTATAGCATGAGTTGCACACTACTTTAGCTAAAAACTATGAGGTTCCTGTAGCATGAATTTCCTATCACTGTGAAGTTCTTGTAGCTATGCTCATTATCCTATGGTTGCATACTAAAGTTTCTATACCATGAGTTGACATCAATGGCAATCTAATTCCTACCATCAATGTAAATGCCAACAGATTCCTTTCCCACTATTCAAGATTTCCTCACATAGTTCAAGTTGATTTTGTCACAACGGAAAGGATATGGTCACGCCAAAACTGACCAAGAGTGTATTTTCTTGATCTTGTCAAAACTGAGAGGTCCCTTTCAATTGTTTACCTCTACCTTCTATTCTACTATGGATGCCATGGGAGAAGATCATAAGATGCCTTCATTTGAGGAGTTATGTGATGGTCCAAACATTGGAAAATGTAAAATCAAATTGGTCAAATCATTTGTGAGCCAAAATCTAAATCACTAGCCCATGGCATAATTTTTACGAGAAGATGTTCTTTATCAAGCTTTATCTTTCATCAAACATCAATCCAAACAATTAATATCAGTCACATCTAATTTGTACTTCAACATCACATCAAATCATTCAAACAGATTTTGTTCCAAATTGAGCTTCACAATCTTGATCAATCAAATCCAATCAATCCAACATCATCTTGAGATATCCTTCCCAATCCTCATGTTGCTTAACACTATCCTTGCATTGTTGTGTATCCTCAACAATGTTATCATCATCAATCCAACCATCTAATCAATCAACCTTAGCTTGGTTTTCAACAAAATCCCAATAGAGATCACTGATATCATCACACATATCCATATCCAAATCATCGAAACCATGCAAAAATCCAAAAACATTCAAAACATATCAAAATCCCAAAATAGGTCAAAAAATAAAAAAATGTCAAAAACATGATATCTGAACTATGTCGTCTCTAAGCTTAAATGTAGGCAAGGCCATAATTAATGAGCCCCTGAGACACAAAATCCAAAATTTTCATAAATCTCAATAAAACCCAAAAACATTCAAAAATTTGAAAATCAAAACATTCGCAAAACACCCCAAAACCCAATAACAGCCTCAAAACATTACAAAAGCATCCAAATATTTGAAAAAATATATCCGTCTCATTTCACTTCACTCACGATAATCAATCATCTATAATAAATCAATTGTCACCTTCATTCTTTCATAAAGCAAACGAAAACAACCACAACAATCAACAAAAACAAACTTCAAATGTAAAATCAAAATAAAAACTCTTGATATTTTTAGCAAACATTTCAATTGAACCTTATATCAACAACCTTTCCAAACAATGTATCAATTTTCCACCATCCACTAACATGTCCTAGGATGCATCCTTCTGACAATGGACATTATCTTTGGCAATCACTTTGGATTCTTATCTTGAAAACAAATCCCTTTGGCTAGAGGTATGAAGAACATTGGCTTGTTTGTTTTCTTGATATTTTCTTATGATTTATCTTATTGCGCCCATTCTGATGACCTCCTGATGATGTCTATCAAAATGATTTAAGGAGAAAGGAATGGGGCATTGATCATTATCTTTTTTTTGTTGTGTTTGTTGGATGTTCTTGCAATATAACCTTGGTGAATACTTGCTTTGTTAGGTATGTATGGAAGGTGTTTTGGACATCTTTTTGACTATTACATTGTTAGGTTATGCCTTTCTATGTTCTGGTCTAAGATGTTTGAAACTTCTGAAGTACATCCTAGTGAGGTTTTCGTATGTCAGGTGTGAACATGAATACTCCTATCTATTTGTCGAGTCAAAGTCCATCTTGCTAGATACAACACCATCCTGGTTGTCTATACCTTGACGCATTGTATCTATGTGTGTTATCAAACATAAGGAAAATTATGATCTTTACATCCCCAATCCCTAGATAAGCAATACATCATCATCAATCATCAACATATCTAATAAAGTCTTGATGCCTCATAGACCTGTTGGACTTCTACATATTCTTGGAATCAAGGGTTGATCTCATTCATTCTTCTATCCTCTTTCGCGCTAACATGCTATAGTGACATTCACCAAAAAAACAGCATACTCATCCTACATACGCATACATATCATCATAATAGGAAACATCATCCATCTCACGTGAATTGTATCATCATTTAAGTTGTTTAGGATAATATATATTTGTTATTGTATCACCAAAAATGAAATTAAGGGGAAAGTGGATTCCCCAATAGGCCCCTAGGGTTTTCCACCTAGGAGCTAGTTGGTAAAACTTCTCTTTCGTGCTTAGTATTCTTGGTGTTCATTCAAGATTAGGGGATTAGGGATGTGTGGTGTGTGTGTGTGAAATATAATGTGTCTAAATGGAGGTCCTAAATGCTAGAAATGGAAGATAGAAACTAACTATTAATGTAGAACTTAGAGAATGCAACTATGTTTGAAAACATGTTGAGATATGCAAACATAAACTAAATGGCCTAAGAAAGCATATGGAATAAAATAAAAAATTGTAAGTGTGCACCTAGTAAGTGTGTTGTAGACTTGAAGCAACTCTAAAAGTCTAAAAATAATGGTTTTTTATGTCTAGCGGGACACTTTTTCCAAGCTGGGCGACTTAGTCCTTTTTCGGGGTGATTTCATAAAACTGCTTCGGGGCCTGTTTTAGCCAAATGGGTGTCGAAATCTACAAAAACCTTTGAAAATCAGGTTTACAATGGTGACATAGTCCACTTCTAAATTTCTGAGAATCCGAAAGTGGAGATGGAAGCCCTCGGTCTGCACTTTGGTTCTTCATAGGTGTTCGCTTCTGAAACTTTGATTCTCGGACCTGAAAGTGACTTTTTGTAGATGTTTTTCCCTAGCTAAATAGGAGATTCTCTAAAAAATTCTTTAACCCATTCTTGAATGATCTCCAAGCTTCCAAGATACCTGAATCTGTAAACACACAAAGAGAGAGAAGGAAATGTTGATTGTTAGGGCATGGGGGTTTGCTTTGGTCAAACCCCTTTTAGATAATTAAATCAAGTGAAGAAACAAGATAATGTAGCATGAAATATGAGACAAATGAACTAATACCTTGTCATGATGATTGATCTTGAGTTGCAGCAACAATGGAGAAAGATTTAGCCCTTGAATGTTTTGGAAATGTGTCTTGATGTCTTAGAATGAAAAAACCCTAGCTTGCTTGAGAAGAGTAGTGGATTAAATAGTGAATAATGAGTAATGTGTTATGAACTAGGGTTTAGAGACTTGTATTTATAGGCAATCCACCTAAAACACCAGTTATTTGATCCTCAAGGTTGACACGAAGGAGAAATAAACTAAAACCCTAACTTTTCCTGCTCAAAACCCCAAAAATAGCTCCAATAGGACTAAGTCACCACCTTGGGTGACCTAGTCCACTTGGAAAGGACTAATTTTCCAATATGAGCGACTAAGTCCCACAGGGGCCCTTTTACTAGCTAGATTATTTGAGAGCGAAGAAATTAAGTTTATATGATGATTTTATCAGGTATTTGATCAAATTAAGCCTTGGGATGCATAATAAGGGATCATAGGGGCCTATTAATAATGATGTAAAGGGTTAATAAGAGGTCCAAAATCCATGGGAAAGGCCCAAATGAGTGAAAAGTGTCAAGGCTACACTTTTTGGCGACAGTTATTCTAAGCATCTTAAAAACATCTCATTTGCATCATGATCATAATATAGATCTGTTATTCTAAGCATCTCATAACATAACCATCCATACATCCATAAGGCATATTTGTCGTGAGCCTAACCTCAAATCTAAAATTTCACTCGATCTCTCGAGGGGACAGAGTACCAACGTAATTCTTTTGGCTCGGGCAATAGTGGGGCATCTGAAAAAAATCATAAATTTTTTGAAATTCAATCTTGGCAACATTAGTCTTTGAACCAATGCAACTGGTACGCTGCTTCAAAGAGTGGAAAAATGTAGACATGCAAATCGATATTATGCATTTAATCTGATCAATTTACATCATTTCTACTATTAATCAAGTAATTAAGTTTATTTGATTAATTCACTTCCTACTCACTAATGTTCATCAAATTTAATTAAATAAATTAAATTATTTAATTAAGTACCCTAAAGTCCCCTCATCTGATCTAATAAATAAAATTATTTAAATCAAATGTCAAATCCCCTGATTCCTCCAAGTTACCTAATTCTAGATTAATTAACTCTTAATCCTAATGACCTATCCTCTAGCTTTTGCCTCAACCTTGGTCAAACCCAACCCCTGATTAACTAACCCACTTGCACATGAAAATCAGTTCTTTTAATTAACTAATTACCCTATTTTCCCTCACAAAAGCATATGCTTTGGGAATATTCCTCCAATAACTCCACTTATTTGACTTTCTTTCCCAAACACAAATGCTTCTTACAATGGCATTTTAGCCTCTTACAAAGCCCTTAATGACTCTTACAAATGCATTAATCTATGTTACACCCCCCTCGCCCCTTCACCTACATGCATTAACTATGCACATTCCCCAAAATGTGCTCCATCCTCACCCATTAGAACTGAGACAAGTGTCCCAATCTCATTGGCTCTTCTTTAGTCCTAGATTCCTCCAATCTCTTCATTATTCAACCCCTCAACCCTATTTATAGAGGCCTTCTCTATGAAGAAATAATCCACAATCATCCACAATCATATAGGCACACTCATCACTTGCATTTTCATCCCATCTTAGCTTGTTGTTATTATCATTTTGCATCAGTCATCTTTGCATCCTCTCATCAAGATCAAGAGCTTATTATAAGGGATTGTGAAAGGGCTACTTTCCACATCAAAGTAGCACCAATCACCCTATGGGATGATGGTTTGAGTAGTTTAGGAATAGATTTCGTGTTTGTCTTTCTTGTAGTTCTATGTTAGTTTGATAATGTTGTCATTTCTTTTATATTGCTCAATAATTTCATGGGTAAGGCTTTTATTTGATCTATTTAATATTGACTAATTTCGATCATGTTTCTCAATCTTTGATAAATGCAGATTTTAGCTTTCACAATAATAAACATAATTTCAATCATAACGTAATGTAGATTTTGGCACCTTAATGCTTCCTTACTCTTCTAGGGTTTTTCACCTAAAAGGAAAACGATGGGCCAAAATGCTTATGTTACACTCAAATATTATGTGTTAATGGGGTTTTTAAGGCATGGTGTGTGTAGAATGTATCTAAATTCAATGATCTAAATGTAAAGAACTGAGAATAGAAACTAAATATTGATGTAAAACCTAGAAAATAGACTATGTTTGAAAACACAATGTTGTATGTAAGCATGAACTATAATGACCTAAAAATGTAAACTTTAACAAAATAGAAAGTTGCAAATAAAAGAGTACCTAGAAATGTGTCGCAGACCTAGGGAAACTCTGAAATTTTGGAAATACTAATTTTTATGCCTAGCAGGACACTTGTGCCAAGTTGGGCGACCTAGTCCTTTTTTGGGGTGATTTTGGGAAACTGACCCAAGGCTTGTTTCAACCAAAAGGGTATTCATATCCACATAAATCTCTGGAAAATAGGCACTCTAGGACTAGGCTGCCACAACTTGTGGGAATGTCCCTTTTGCCTTTTCGGAAGATTCAAAGGGGGATTCTATAGACCTCAACCTGCACTTCCTCTCCTGGTAATTTCCCAGACCTGGAACTGCAAAACTTGGCCTATACGTGTCTTGTTGTGCATGTTTTTCCCTAGTTGTCAAGGGATTCCCTAAACAAGTCTTCAATCTATTCTTTGAATGATCTCCAAACTTGCAAAATGCTTAAATCTGCAAATACACACAAAGAGAAAGAAATATTGTTAAGGCATGGGGGCTTGCCTTGGTCAAGACCCTTTCAGATATTTAAATAAAATGAAGAGACAAGATAATAGGGCATGAAATATGAAATGATGGATTAAATACCTTGCCATGATAAGAGATCTTGTGTTGTTGCAGTAATCAACCCTTGAATGCCTTGGAGAAATGTCTTGATGACTTAGTATGCAAAAACCCTAGCTTGCTTGAGAAGAGTAGTGGATTGAGTAGTGAATAATGAGTGATGTGTTATGTTGCATAATGGAGAATTAGGGTTTTTAGGCTTATTTATGGAAAATCCACCTAAAAACATCCGTTATTTGATCCTCAAGGCCGACAGGAAGGAGAAATAGACCAAAATCCTAACTTCTCCCGCACACAACCCGAAAAATAACTCCAATGGGACTAGGTCACAACCTTGGGCAACCTAGTCCACCTGGATAGGATTAATTCGCCCAGATGAGTGACCTAGTCCTACAAGAGCCATTTTGCCAGCTGTATTGTTCGGGAGTGAAGAAATTAGGTTTTTATGATGATTTTATTAGATATTTGATCAATTTAAACCTTGGGACGCATAATACGGGGTCATAGGGGCCTATAAGTGATGATGAAAAGGGGTTAATTAGGTCCAAAATCCATAGTCAAGGGTCCAAATGAGTGAAAAGTTTCAAAGGCTACACGTTTTGGTGACACACATAATTAACATTAATCTTGCCTGATTTAGAGTGTTGTAAAGTGTTGTAACACACTTTCACACTTTTCAAGGCTTGTCATTAATAATTGGGATTTCTTTTTCTTTAATTGGCCCCATTTTCCATCCAAAATCCTCATTTATTACATCTTTTCAAGGATAATCCCGACACCAATCAATAACCAATCAAAATTCAGGTGTTCCTGTCTTGAGTGGCCCAAATTTAGTGTTTGGGACTCATTTGCCACCTTTGAAAAATGAGTCCCACCTAGGTCTTTTTGGCCCTAATGCAGGTTTCACACATTTCTAGACACTTCATTTTTGGTTCCATACATTATGTATGATGGGACTCATTCACCACCTTGGGTGAATGAGTCCCGTGTGACCAAAACTCAAATTTAAATCAAATTTCCGATGGGATTTTATTCTCCTAGATTTGATGTTGGCTTGTAGTGTTACAATTTTGGGAATTCTTGCATAATTGAGTATAAATACAAGGTTCTTTCATTCATTTTCTCCTAACAAGCAATCAAGTGATCCTTATAGCAAACTCAGTTCACAAGAGAATTTGAGCAAAAGCATTCAAGGAATTCAAGGGTAGATTATCAAGTATTCAAGAGCATTCTTCAAGTGTCAATCATCATGTCAAAGATTGCTTGCATCATGTTGTTTTAGAGATAACAATTATGGTGTAGGGTTTATGATTCAAGTAAGTGCTTCATTCAAAGATCTATCAACATCAAGCAAGATTCCAAGTCTACATCCCTTGGATCCATTACTTACATGTTTGCAACATCTTATTGCTAGAGTTTGGTGAGTTGTAACATTTTCATTTGTTCATTCATCATTCTCCATTCACATTTTATTTCATTTCAAGGTTTAATTAACAAGGGGTTTGACCAAGGCAAACCCCTATTCTCTAACCCCACAATATTTTCCCCTCTTCTTGTGTGTGATTTGTAGGTCTAGGTTTTAGATTTTTCAAGAAGCAAAGTTGGAGAGAAGTTTTCAAATCCCTAAAGTTTTCATCAAGCCTTGGAGAATCTTGGAGACGACCTATAGGTGGTATTTTGAAGATTTAGATCCAGAAACCAGTCAAAAAGAGCAAAGAAGACATAGAGATGGATAATCCAGTTTAGAAATTTCGAAAAAGTAGAAGTGGACTGATTCACCACTATTGGTCAATGAGTCCCATTGTACAGGCTTGATCAATATTTTTATAGTTCTGGATACCCTTTTGGTTGAAACCTACTCTAGTGCATTTTTCCAAAAAATAGACTGATTCACCCAACTTGGTAAATGAGTCCCAGTCAACATAAACAGATGATTTTTTGGTGATCTAGACCTCCATTCTGCCTTCTTTAGTCTTCCAGGTGCACACTTTTAATTTCATATCATTTTACTATATTTTGTTCATCTTTCTAGGTCATTTTGCATATCACATTGTGTTTTGTAATTCATTATCTTTTCCAAGTTTACACTTGGTGGTGAACCCCTCATTTGACATCATTCAATCCCCTAGAATAGTACCTTTCCCATATTTCAATCTCCTTTGCATTGAAATCTCAAGGGCTTGTTCTTGAGTGAAGAGTGTATGAAAATTTACATCTCTCCTTTTAGATCCAAAACCCTAGAAGTGAAAGAGAGGCCCCCCCTATTTTCATCTTTTTAGGGTGAAGGATCTTTTAATGATGTTCTAAATGTACCCTCCTTGACTACTAATCTTCTTTCAGTTCATAAAATTATTCATAGTGCACAAGGTAAGACAGTTGAGTTCACTGTTGATCATGTATATATTTGGGACATACAGACTAAAGATATCATTGCTACAGAGGTGGGGGACCATGCATCTCACTTATATTCTTTTTCTCATTTTATTCCTGATGATGATGTTTCTTTGGCTGATGTTCACACCCTTCCATCAAGGGTGAATCATGAACTTGTGAAAAGTTTGGTCACTTGAATCTTGGTGTTCTTCAGACTAGTGTTGAGATTCCTCCTCCTTCACCTCCCGCTTCTTCAAATTTGAGTTCTTCTCTTGAGTAGGTTGGTCATAATTTTTTAGATCTTGCTTTATTGGATGAGTATTTGGTAGGCATCTAAAATTTTTTTGTGGAGTCTCATCTTGCATATTTGGGAGACATACTTGAGGGGATTTCTCTCCTCTTTGATGACAATTTCAGCATGGTTTTTGATACATCTAGATTGTCTTTGTAGATTGACATTGATGAGCCTTCACTTGATTTGTCGCATTTCTTGGTTGTTTTTTATCATGATTATGTGGTGGATTATTCATGTTTGGAGACTCCTCCTCACTCTTCAGAGATTTCTATTTGGAGACATCCTTCCTCATTTCAATTGGACATAGAGGGGCTTCATCATTTGGTGGAATTGTTTCTTCCTAAGGAGAGAGGAGTTGCTTGTAGGCATTGGATCATCTTTTGTTTGCAAGCATATTCCATCAGCATTGGAGATTCTTCATTATGGGGGGGATATAATATCTCTTTTTTCCCCTTCCTATGGGGGGATCATTTATTGTATATACATGATGTATGTAGTCCTTTGGGGGTCTGACTAAGCCCTCCATCCATGCATCATTTTTGTTTTCCTTTCTCTCTTTTAGAGAGGGGTTTTTTCCCAAAAGGTTTTTCTCCTTTTCTCTAGTTGTGAGAGGTTTTCTTTTTTAAATTGTAAATGGGTACCTAACATGGTTTTGTAGCTGAGACCCATATTGCATCTTCATTTTGCATAATATTTCTCCCTAAGTTTTCACTTAAGGGGGGTGTTAGTGTGATTAAGTTTAACTTAGGTAAATCTCTCAAGTGGTTTTTTTCTCGTATCGGGAAGTTTTACAGCCATTGCATTTTTCTTGTCTTTAAAATGTTGTAAAATATGTATTTTATTGCATCTCAATTTATTCCCTCTTTTTGGTGAGATAGTGTATTTTCTTCTCTCGCATCTATGAAGGTTTATTCTACAAATGGTGATCTTGGGCTCACACTAACACCAAGGAATTAAAACTAGAAAGTAAAATAATGTGATCCATTGCTACAAAAAAAAATTGAGAAAGGTGAAAACCATTTTTCTAAGTGGAGTAACATGGACCTTCACATTATGCCTCTTAATTTACAAAACATGATGCTTGTAGAAAAAATATTAATAAAAATGTTAAATCCATTCCCTCAAGTTAGACATACACAACAATAATAGTTAAAACATAGTGGACATACCATTATCTTTCTATAAGACATTATTTCTATTGTAAAATTATTACATAGATTATCAAGCAATTGGGCATAATAATTGTTAGAAGATAAATTGCAGATCATATAAACTATGGATAAAAACTACAATTTATATGCTAGTCACTCACAAGTTTTCAAATCCATAAAGAATAGGATTACACATGATCCATCTTGATGAAATTATATTGTTGACCTTATCCTCAACAAGTATTCTAGAACCTACAACCCACTCAAAATTTATAAATATTGGTGAGTTTAAAATGTTGAGGAAGAATTAAATGAAGACTCTTATTCTATAGCTATTGTCCCAACAACATGTAGAGAGGTTGAAAAAATATGTAACTTTTTACAAGTTAATCATGTTTTCCTCATGGTGGAATCATCTCCTATTATTTTGTCATGACTCAATGAGTACAACATAAAGGCTTGATTCCAATGGAATTTCCTAAAATATTCTTGATGATGTAGCATTGTTCAAATATACATGAAATAAAGATGTTTAAATGCACAAATCTCCTCTACATTTTAGAGAAGTTTTTACTTATTGAAGACTATTGGTATAGGTGAATGAGATTGATTATCATTTACAATTCACAATATACCAAATACTTACTTGTGCATAAAAATTCTAACTCTTATGATATATCACATATATGAGTTGCAACATAGAGGATATACCCCATATTGATGGCTTCTTTTTGGTTGCAAGGGGCTCCTACCATTTAAAGTATGGATTTTAATAGTTCAAAAGTAACTGACAATGCTATGAAATACATAAATAGGTATATTTTATTATGAAAACCATGAATAAATATACAATGGGAATAAAAGGTGCACCACTCCACCATGATGACCCTTGTTAGACACACCAACAATCCTTGAACATGATCCCTTTGTATAAAAAAACCATAGTTTTAGAGAAGGGGTCATTATTGGTGTTTTGTTATAGAGATCTTGTGATTTATAGGTATTTAAGTCTTTCATTGCAAATGATAGCAACCACAAATTATTGTTAACTAGATAAAATGATGGTAGAGTGAGCATCCATAATCCAAAAATAGTATCAATTTGGCATGTGAATGTTGATTTCCAACTTATTTTGTCTCACCATGCAATGCTCAAATATATATTTCCAACTATAAAAAAATAAAGCACTAGTTTTTAAGTTATCATCAACTTTTGAAATGCATATCTAAAAATATTAACCTAGAAAAGCTAACTTCTATTGTATTTCACAAGTTTGTGACTATGGCTATTATTGATCTTGATATCAATGCACAAGATTCATGCTACTTTATATATAAATTGGCACTAAAAGTATGTAATCATTCCTTTGTTTCTTTGAATGTCAATACCTAGAGAAGCTTGTGTCATGTACCTTAAACTCAAGAATGTATAGAACCTACGTTGAAAGTTTCATTAAGAAGTGTACATGGTTTGGTCGAAAGAATTGTAATGATTGCCACTAATCAAAGAAAGAAGGAATTGGATTTCAAACTCAAGTTTTCTATTTTTTGTAGATGATTTGGTAAACTATTCTCTTCTAAGAATCATATCCTATATTAACTTAAAATAAAATAAAAGATATGAAACCTAGTAACATAAATGGTTACAAAAAATGAACTTATTTGAAATGGTTTAAGTAGATTGTAATGATAATATAATTTAGTACATTGAAGAACTTATCAATTAATAAATAAGCCAAAAAAATATTTTTAACAATGATACAATTAATACATGATTTGGTAAATTTTTGTTTCATATAAGTATACTATATTATGCCACTACTTTTCAATAGACATCATATTTTTTTAACATAAAATTTACTTAAAGGTATCAGATTTATACAATCCATAATATTGAGCACAATTAATTTTTAAATTCAATTAATAAATTTCAAATGCCAAAAAACACTTTAGCAAGAAAAAATTGCCTAGATCTCCTCGACAAAAACTCTCCAGGAAGGTGAGTAGGAGGAGGAGCTTTGATACCATGTAAGAGATGATAGCTCCTTCCTAGGATCCTCAACCTGCAAACAAATCACTCTCACACATACGCGAGAAGAAAAACACCATTCTTCCAAATATCAAGATGATATTTAAAAAAATGAGATGCTAAATTACATAATGTATAGGCCTTTTAAAGGCATGAAAAATAAAACGGGTGAAAAACTACCCAATATGGGAAAAAACTAATTATCCTTAATTATCCTAAGTTAAACTTAACACTAACACGGTGAGTGGTATATCACAGGATGACATGAGTCTCAAACTACATCTCACAATAGTATTGGTAATAGGACACCAAGTTGTAAAGCTCATACAAGTTTCACAAACTTAGTGTGCAAACCCAAAACGGAAAGAGACTAAAAATGCAATGCAAGGACCTAGAATGCAATGTGTAAATGCAATTTTCAGATTCTCAACAAGGTAATTTACTAATTACACTATGCAACAATCTAAAAATAAAATGTTGTAAATTCAATTTCAAAATTATGCAATTTGCACTAAATGTACCAAATTAAGCTAGATCTAATGAAAGGAATGAAACAAAAACTTAGCAAACTGAAACAAAGATATGATAATAGTAAATAGAGGCACAAAACTATAGATTTCAATTTCTAAAAATGCAAATAAAGATCTTATCAGGGACTCATTCACCCTAAAGTGAATGGGTCCTAGATTAGGGTTTTGAAATTGATTTTTACATATTTTCAAGCCTTTTCTAATGTTTTTCAGATTCAGGTCTACTACAATAAGTTTCAGGTCTAATTTTTTTGTAAATAGAATGTGAAATGCAAGTGCAAAATGTGACAAAATGATGAACTAAAAGACCTAGTTTGATATGCAATTTTGTTTTAATTTTCAAATGCAAGTTTATATGATGTATATGATATGTAAGATGATTTATTTTTTTATAATTTTCAGATTTAAAGAATGCAAACAATGCAATCCTAAAACCCTAGATGAGATGCAAATTTGCATGCAAACTAAACACCCTAAATGAGATCTAATCCAATGCAAATGAATGAAAGATCTAACGTAAGATGAAAAGAGACTCCAAAATCAGAAAACAACAATGCTCAAAAAGTTGGGTTCACCAAAATGAAACAAAGAAAAAGTGGTGTACCCACAAGATGTGACAATCAAATGAGTACACCTAGTTTTTCTTAGTGTTTCACTCAATTATGAGAGTTATAATGAATAAATGAATATCAGAAAACAAACCTAACTGATATAACAGTAAAAAGGTAGGTTTTAGGATGGTAAAATGTCATGTACCTATTGCAAAATGTGCTTTTTCAGGCCTGACTAAGGACTCATTCGCCCAATGGCAAATGGGTTCCTGCTAAGGTTCTAGAAAAAAAAAATATGGGTTTTGTTCTTCAATGTCTACATTCCCAAATCCTAGGTTTTTAGCTCTCGAAAGTTGGAAATAAATTTTGTAGAAGAATTTTCATGATCTTGCAACGAGGATGACAACTTTGCAACTTTTTCTCTCAACTTGATCTTCAACTTAAAAATGTCTACAATCACACATTGACAGAGAAGATTTTTTTGTTAGGGAATAGGGGTTTTCCTTGGTCAAACCCCGTTTTGGTAATTAAACATTGAATTGAAATAATGCATAAAAGGAGAGATGAATGAACAAAGCAATGTTACTACTCACCAATCCTCAATTGAACCTTGGATTGTAAATCTAAAACTTAGCATGAAATGGCCTCAATGAATGTAGATCTTGATCCTAAACTTGACATAAGATAATGGCTTTGAATACTCGAACTTGATCACCAATGCTACAACATCACATTAGCTCAACAACATGCATGACTTTGACATGATGATTGATATCTTGATTGCTGCAATAAACTTCTATAAATCTACCTTTGAATTCCTTCTTGAATGATCTTGTGAACTCTTGATCTTATAAACTTGCTATTAGGATGTTTGCATAATAATTCTTCTAGGATCTTAGATGAAACTATGTGAAATAACCTTATATTTATACATAACTTAAGATATAATCCTGAAATTTAAATAACACAAGCTGACATCAGATCTAGAATGTCAAATCATTAAAATACCACCAAAAACATATTCCAAGGGGGGGTCCTAGTGTTAAGTGAGGACCCATTCACAATGTGGCAAATGGGTCCTAGGACACTTAACTAAGATACACTTTAGGGGATGTAAATGTTATGTAAAATGGGGGTCCTAAGACCTAGTGATGACCCATTCACCAGAAAGCAAATGGGTCCTAGGTCACTAACCTAGGACACATTCCTTGTAAACTTAAGTGTTGCGTAATATTATTTATGAATGTCAAGTTTTATCCTCAGAATCTACAATTAGTTAGGGTTGGATTTGAATTAAAGGGGCCAATTAAGCTCAATTAATATCAATTAAATAATAAATCCCTAGATTAGTGTGAAAATTTAAAGAAACACTTTACAACACCCTAAATAAGGCACAATAAGTCCATTTTATTATTAATTATTCATTCCCAAATTAAGTGTGAAAAAGGGTTACTTTTTTCTACACTACAATTTTTTAGAGATCTTGTGATTTATAGGTATTTATTTCTTTCATTGCAAATGATAGCAACCACATATTATTGTTAGCTAGTTAAAAGGATGGTAAAGTGAACATCCATAATCCAAAAATAGTATCAATTTGACATGTGAATGTTGATTGCCAACTTATTTTGTCTCACCATGCAATGCTCAAATATATTTCCAACTATAAAAAAAAAAAGCATCAGTTTGTAAGTTATCATCAACTTTTGAAATGCATATCTAAAAGTATTGACCTAGAAAAGCTAACTTCTATTGTATTTCACAAGTTTGTGACTATGACTATTATTGATCTTGATATCAATGCACAAGATTCATGCTACTTTATATTGAAATTGCCACTAAAAGTATGCAGTTAGTCCTTTGTTTCTTTGAATGTCAATAGGATAAGCTTGTTTCATGTACCTTCAACTCAAGAATGGATAGTACCTACGTCAAGTTTCATTTAGAAGTATATGATTTGGTCGAAAGAATTGTAATGATTGCCACTAATCAAAGAAAAAAGGCATTGGATTTCAAACTCAAATTTTCTAATTTGTAGATGATTTGGTAAACTTTTCTCTTCTAAGAATCATATCCTAAATTAACTTAAAAGTAAAATAAAAGATATGAAATCTAATAACATAAATGGTTACAAAAAAATGAAATTATTGGAAATGGTTTAAGTAGGGTGCAATGATAATATGATTTAGTACATTGAAAAACATATCAATTAATAAATAAGCACGCACACGCGCATGTGCACACACACAGTTTGATAAATTTTATTTGATATAAATATAAAATATTATACCATTGCTTTTCAATAGATATTATATTTTTTAAACATAAAATTTACTTAAAAATATCAAATTTTCGCAATTCATAATATTAAACATAATTAATTTTTTAATTCGACTAAATAATATTTAATTTATTTAAATTATTTTTTTTAACATAAAAATTATCTTAATTGTCGTCCTACCAACAATCCATTTAATAAATTAATTACATTCCATAACATTCTCCATACACATAAAAAAACACAATGTCAAATTTACGTGGCCATCTAGGTATCACTATAAATGTCTGAAAAGTAAATATGATTTTGATTTTCCCTGACTTTGTACGATATTTTAATATATTTTATGATTGTCTACAAATTCTGTGTACGGACGGTCGCATGAACTCCAAGATTTTAGAATAGACTGCACATACAGTATTTAAATAATTCAAAGGAATATTCCTTTTTCAGTTCAAAGAGCCAAGTGGATATCAATGAAGTGATATTCATCTGATTTCGATTAATTTTGTTATGGTATTTTTTTTTTTAAATAGACAAATATATTAGTTAAGAATTTTTGGAAAAAACAATTTAATTATATCTTTAAAATTGAAACAAAACTAAATTAATAATTTATAATTTTTTATTTTTTAGTTAATTTATATCTGAGATAGATTTAATTTATACATCATAATTTTTTTACAATTATTCATTTAAAATAATATTTTTTAAATATGAGTTTCAATTGTATCCAAAACAAACATAATATATACGAAATATGTTGAGTTTTACTTTCTATTCAACAATTATATTAATTTAGATAAATGAATGTTTTTAATTGTTTGTGGATTTGATTGCTTAATTTTTTTTCCATCAAAGTATCAAAATTTAAAATTGATCATATCTTAAAGAGTTAGTATTACAACAAGTTACTTTAATATATGAAATTGTGGTATTTAGATTGAGTTGCCACCGTGGACATATTCCATTTTTACTTCCAAAGTCAAATGGACATTCTTGAATAAAGTGAGACAAGAAAAAGTTGAGTGTGTCATTGCCCACTTATCCCTAAATATACTTTTGATTCTTCTATTTGAAAGGAAATATGTGGTATTCATTTGATTTTGATTTATATTGTTATGTATGAGAGTGAATTATATTATATATAGAGAGAGTTCTTTAAAAAAAACTTATTAAATTTTTAAAATTGAAATAAACAAATTTAATAGTTTACAATTAAATTATTTTTGCATTTTTAATTTAATTTATATTTAAGATAGATGTTATCCATACGTCATAGTTTTTGAACAATTATTAATGTAATTAGTTTCATTTGTATTGTAAAACATAATATATATGCAAAATATTCATTTTTATTTTCTATTCAACCACTATAACATTTAGATGAATGAATGATCTTACAAATTTTCAAGATAGAGATTGAAATGATTTTGGATTTGATTGCATGAACTTTTTATCAATAGATCACACTTCATTATCCACCATCATAATAAAAAAATAGATTGTGTACTAAAACAAAAAAATAAAAATAATAGTTAAAATACCAACCTAACTATAAAGAAAAAGGAACTAAAATATTTTTATATTATGAAAATAAATTATCTAACCGCTTTATAATTACGCGGAAGGCATCCCCACACTTAGGTTTCCCAATCCATTTTTACCAACAACGGTTCAGATGGCCATCGCCCACCATGTAACATATCTCAGCCGTTCATCATTTTTGACCATTTTCACGCTGTTTATGCGCCTTTTTACTACTTTCACTTTTCGCTCCTCCAAACTCTTCGTCCCACTTGCGTCCGTTGCAGAGAGTACATGCCACTTGTAGTTGTCGGTTGGAGAGGACATGCCAGTTGCATCTGAAATTTTATTGCTGCATTTACTCTTGCCGCCCCCTCTCTCACGCCTGAGAAATTGAAACATTCCTTGCATCATGCCTGAAAACAAAATTCTGCTTGAGAAATTTATGGTTTCGTAATTTTTAATGGTTTTGGTTCATCTCATTTTTATTAAAAATGATATTTCTGCTTGAATAGGGTTTCGTAATCTTTTTCGTGCAAATTCTGTCCTTTTTTCTCTTCGTCATGACATGGCTGATGGTACGACACATTTGTGCAAAATCTTAAGGTAAGTCACCCATGGTCTTTGGCGTACCCATTGCACCCCGAGATGCGATTGCTAGTAATATTCATTTTATTTTATTGTTTAAATTTAGTTTAGTTTTATCCTACTTTATCTCAAAATTTAAAAGCGACATCATCTTAGAGGGTTAGTATTAGACCAAGTTGTTTTAATATATCAAACTGAGATTTATTTAGATCGAGCTTCCAGAGTTACTAAGCAAATATACATAGGAAGACTGATTCTAAAGCTGATCCAGCAGCTTTAAAGCACAGAGATACATATACATAAGAGGAAGACTGATTCTAAAGCAGATGCAGAAGCTTTAAGCACACAGATACATATATATAAGTAGCTACCATACGTCTTTGTATTCCATTCACCAAATTTCATCGCCAGTAACTGATTGGAGGTTGGAATCCCCTACTGCCAGTTTCTTGAAAAGTGCTACGATTGCCGCACGAGCATGGAAATACCATAACTGCTGTATCACAGATGCATCGTTTCCTGCAGAAGATCCTCCTGCGTAATTCGTTATCGATCTCATTGCTAGGAATGCTTTCCTCTCGCTCTCGCACACCTGCACATGCCCTCAATTACAATTATTCAGTGCAAATATCAGCTATATAAGTAATAAATATATTATTATACTAGAAGATCTGGTAGTCATACCATTGCGATTGCTGCGCTCTCAGTGTCAATGGAGGCGATATTCAACTTGTTACGGAGGAAGTCTCTGTAAGCCTCGTTATTCACATAGAAGTTGGCACTGCCGCCCTTCTCAACCCTCTTAATCTTTGGCTGCTGTTCCAAGCATATAAGCGATTTCCCCACGCACCTGTCCAAATTTGTATCCTGCAAGTCCATTCAATTTAGCAAACTCCGTTTACTAACACAAAATTTAAGACAATCAGTACTTCAAACAACGCATGGCATTTGATTTGCGAAGAATAACGTAGCGATACCTCAATCTCCTGTGCGGCAGCCAACAATTTGTCATCCACACGAAACCAAAATTTAGCGTTTCCCACCTCAGGCTTTTCTTTCACTGCATAAACAGTTTCTGGCTGGAAATATACGCTCTGCAGTTTATTGTTCACACTCTTTTGTCCAACATTATATTTCGTAAACGTGAGGTTTGCAATCTCGCGAGTGAAGCTTCCCTCGTCACCACCGAATTTCTGAAATCATTCCACATCAAATAGCTATTATATATTAAGGAGAGCAGAGAGCAAAAGAAGAAAATAAAGGAGAAAGTTGGGCAAGTACCTCCCAATACCAGACGCCAGTGTGTGCGAATTGACGGGGAATAGAAATGTCACCAATACTCAGGTCGTTGGGTCTTGCACTTGCCGCTCTTCCATAGTGAATTACTGCTTTCACACGAAAGTGAGTGAGCAGTAACTGTGTCGTCTGTGCTGCATTAACCTGTGCCATAATCACTCACACCTTCAGCCATACTAAGTTAATCTTAACAGTATTTGACAAATGAAAACACATAGATTAGTTTTCTACCGATCCACTTCCGCTCAAGGCCAGTATAGTCCTGCACCCTTGAACTTCTCCCACACGGAACCTTCGAGCTGTAGCAGAGTAACCAACACTAGTTAATACACATCTACTGATTTTAAGTAAAAAGGGAGAAAGAGGAAAGAATGGGGTTTGTGATAACCAGAGATATCTACAGCAGGCAAGTCCTCGTCAGGACGGAAATATCCCTGAGCCAGAACTACTTTGAGTTCTGCCTCGCGGGAAACCACAAGACCGTAATGCTCGCCCTTGGCATTGATAAGCTTGATCTTTCCAGCCACCTCCTCTGAAATTTCAGCGTGGGACAGTAATGGGATTGCAGTCAACAAAAGCAGGAAAAATGCAGAGCTGTGGAAAGCCATCGCAAACTGACTCAAATGTAATGGAGAACTGCTTCTTGTGTGTTTTGAATCACCCTGCTCTTCACTCAAATTTATAGTCCAGGATGACGATTAGTTTTCACTATAAGAGTGTCTTAAAACGTTAATTAGTTTTCTATTTATTATTCTTAATTAATCAAACCTTATCTCTCACCACGTGAAGAGTAAATTAAATATTCAGATGGATCGAAATTTGTGCCATCGATAACTACTGACGATTCCAATCGGTACGTAGATCCAATGGTGCGGAGAAACGTGGGCGTGAATCCGTGATCTGCACGGACCACTTGTATTAAATATATTGAATGAGCATTTAGTGGGATTACGAGCTTATGCTGAGTGACCTATATGCGGATTTCCCAAAAGCATATTTGGCCTTTCGAACCCAAAACAAAGAATATGCCTTCGAATCAATTTTTTTATCTCGCGTCACATCGTCGCGTATAAACCTATGTGCGGCCTGATGCGTAAACCAGCAATATAGGGAATTCTGTAAAATTAAAAAGTTTAAATTAAAACTAATAAATAAGTGTTTTATATTATTTGGTTTTAGGAAAATTTATCGCTATCAATTCAGGGAAGGAAAATTCACCATCAACAATTTACCGTCATGGAAAATTTACCGCTATGTAAAATCCACGCCAGCAATTCACCGCAGTGGAAAATTAACCGCATTGAGTGGCTTTTTTGAGCTTCATGCTTCATGGTTGTACTTTTCCAGTGCCCTAGCCATACCATATTTGTGTTGCTGCTGGTTGAAACGTTGGAATTTGGTTATGGGTATTGATCCAATCTCATTTCTTGCCTTGGGCTCCCCTTTGTGCTAATTCTCAAATATTTTGGTGAAGAGACTAATTTTTAGGAGTTGGTCGCCTCCCTTGCTGGTTGTACCATTGCTGGTTGGTGTGAGTTTGGGCTACAGTAGTGAGTTGATGGTGAAGAAAGAGAGAGAGAGATATGAAGAGAAAGGGAGAGAGAGGTAGAGATAGAGATATAGATAGGGGGATATGCAAGGAGTGAGGGAGGGAGAGACGAGGAGAGATAAAGAGGGGGAGATAGAGAGAGAGGGAGGGAGAGAAAGGGAGAGAGATAGGTAGAGGAGAGATAGAGAAGAGGGGGAGAGAGGAAGAGAGAGAAGAGGGGGAGAGAGGGAGAGTGGTAGAAAAGGGAGAGAGAGGTAGAGTGATATGTAGAGAGGGAGAAAGAGAAGAAGATGGGGAGAGAGGGAGAGATAGCTTAATATATATAGAGGGAGAGGGAGAGATAGAAAGGGGGTGATATAGAGAGATAGTGATAGAGGTAGAGAAAGATATGGATAGAAAGAGATAAAAAGATGAGTGAGAGGGAGATAAAGAGGAAAATAGAGATAGATATATAGAGTAGGAGAGATGGATTTGGAGTGATGAAGTGAATGAGAGCGAGAAGGGAGAGAGGAAGAGATAGCTCAATATCTATAGAGAGGCGAAGAGGGAGTGACATAGATAGTGGGAGATATAGAGAGATAGACAGCAGCTAGGAGGGATATATCAATCACCCTCCCTATATCTCTATCTATTCATCTTTATCTCTTTATCTCTCTACCTCTCTCTCTCTCTCTCTCCCTTTCTATCTATATATTTCTCATTATCTCCCTCTCTCTATATATCTTCTCTTCCTGAGCTATTTATTAAATTATCTTCCTATCTATTTATGTGACTTTATCTCTATATATGTCTCTCTCCTCTTCTCTCTTTTTCTTTTTCTTTATCTATTTTTTCTCTATTTGTCTCACTATCTCTATATCTTTCTTTGTCCCTCTTTATTCCTCTATATATGTACCTATTTCTCTATATATCTATCTCTCTATATCTCTATATCTCTTTGTCTCTCTTTTTATCTCTCTTTCTCTCTATATATATACAACTATGTCCTCTCTTTTCTCTTTTTATTTATATATGTCTCTTTTTATCCCTTTATTTATATCTTTGTTCATATGTCTTTATCTATCTTCGTCTCTTTCTCCTCCTTTATCTCATTTTATCTCATTTTTCTCCCTCTCTTTTTCTCTATTTCTCTTTTTTATCTCTCCACCTATCCACATCTTATCTCTATCTCCCTCTCCCTTTTCTCTTCTTCTCTTTCTCTCTCTATATGTTTGTCTCCTTAAGTGTGTAATGGGTACATTGAAATATTCTTAAAGGTGAATTATCAAATCTTTAATCAAATGACATGCTACCTTGAGCATAACTCCTAAAGGACATATGCCATCCTTGGATTGTTGGAATGAAATAGCCAGTCAAAATTGAGTTTCTTTTCTCTCTCTCGTTTCCTTTGTATCTCTTATATTTCTCTCTCATGCTCTACCTCTCTTTGTATATTCCTCTCTCTTTCAATATCTCTCTCTCTCTTGATATATATCTATCTAACTCGTCTCTTTCTCTCATTTTCTATCTTTTGAGTTTCTCTCTTTGTATTAGCCAATATGATACATATCTAGTGTGAGATATGATCCTGAAACAAGTTTCAGACCTGCAAACCACTATTGAGTTGTTGAAAAACAAGTTTCAGATGTCATTTAATGGTAAACCAGTTGTTGTGTAATGGTAAAATCCTCTAAAAGATCAGTAAAAGCATCCAAAATTTCACTTATCACATAAAAGCTAGATAAATATTGATTTGATAAATAGATGATAACATTTTATTTCCATTTGCAATATTTTTTGTCAATTTGATTACAACTTTATTTTTTTTATTTGCATTAGTTCATGTTTTAAATTTGTATACAAATATTTCGTAATTAGATAATACTTAATTTTTTTAAAGAAAAAATCTAGATTTGTCTAAATTTATTTCATTTCATTATTTAACAATTATTATTAATTGTTTGATCTAGCCACATGCAACTAGAATTTGCAACGCATCCATGCATAAACACATACTCCCTAACATATTAACATGTACATATAGTTTTCTATCAATGTAATCCTTGAACCTCCTTTAGGTGTAGGTGCTAGTATATATACCTCTCTCTATATAGAATTGTCTCCCCCTCTATCTCTCGATCAATTAAACTATTAGATCTTTTATATATTAATTTTATTTGTTCTATATCAAAATTCAATAACTATTAATTATAATAATTTCATATTTATGTTTAATAATTTTTATTATAGAATATAATATATAATAATAATAATATAACCTATATATACTATTATATATAATAATAAATATAATTATATTATATATCATTTAACTTGTATTATATATAATATATTAATTATGTTTTGTATTATATTTATGTATTAAGTTTTTGTATTATATAAAAATATAATAATATTAATTACTAATTGTAATAATTTTATATATGTATTTAATAGTTTTATTAAATAATATAATATATAATAATAAGTAGTAGTAATAATATAATTATATAATTTATAATTAATTTTTTATTATATAGAATATACATTATATATTTATTATGTTGATATATACTTAACTGTGTAGGGTAAAAGGTAACTTGCAGTAATTTTTATTTTAATAAACATACTCTAAAACCCTCATCAAAACCTTATTTTTAGGCTACAACTTGCCAAATTGGAGAAGTGAAATGTCAAATACCAATGGGGAATAGTTTGGAGGAGTGAAAAACAATAGTGACTAGGAAAGCAACAAAAAAGGGGAAAAAAAGCTAGAAAAATGATGAAAAGTGATGAACGGTCAAGATTTGCTTAATCGTCTTACATTGATATAGAAACATGATAGTCGTCAATATGCTTTTATAGGTTGTCTCGTTAACATCTTCCACTTTCTCTTCCATTGCTCTGTGTTGAGTAAGTGGAGTTTCCTTCATCTTTTAAAATTAAGTTAAATACTATAAATATGAGTAAAGAAATATTTTTTAAGGTGTCTTAATTTAAAATGCATTTGATATAATTATTTTAATTCTTTTATGTTATTATGTTTTACTATTTTTTTAATGATTATTTTTTATTTATTCAACTTTCTTCTTTCTAATAAATTTCTAAAACAAATCAATGTCCACTGCTTAGCACTCTAAAACAAAATATTTTCTTCATTCAATATTAGTGTCATTGCAAGAGATACATACCCTCTCCTTCCATTCTTTTGTTGGCTTCTTCCACCTATGTGTTTCACATCAATTATGGTATGAACTAGTCATTTATTGTGCTTACGTACATCCTTTCTTTCTAAGTTATATTATTCTCCAAATGATATATAAGTTATTTGGTTATGATCACATGGGGCACTAAATCTATTTAGATAATATTTCATCTTTCTCCTTAACACCTTTTTCCACAAAATTACACAATTTATCCATAAAAAATGTCTTTATTTCTTTATTTCTTATTTATGCATGCATTCAACTTGATATTCCGTTTGTTCATCTATTTGATGCTTAAATGTGGATGGTGTCTCTTTCTATAGAAAAAAACACATAAGGAACCAAAGCTTTTATTTCAAGTTTTCTTGTAATTAGACATTTTTGAAACACTTTATTTGACTCCATTTTGTTTCTTAAATGCTACTAGCCTATAACTCACTCCCATAGCACAACATTGGAATTGCTAATAATCCAAGTAGAATCCCAATTAATTTTCAATGACTTAACTTAGCCTCTTTATTTATATTTTGTAGTATTCTTTAACCTCCCTAAGTTTTATGCTAACTCCAAGTTTTTTAACTAGGTTTTCTGAATATCCAAATATATTTTTACCAATTTTATTCTTTTAGGTTTCCCCCTTTAAAATAAAAGTTACAGTGATTTTTTTCTTCTAGTTAAAAAGATCATGATTTTGGTCTTGCTAGTGTTAACTTACATTAAATTGGTCATATATCCCTTAAAAAAACTTGGAATCAAAATGAGATCATTAGTGTACGAAAGAAGCCTCACACATATTCTCTCAAAAGAACATCTCGTCCTTACAAATTTAACTTTTCTTCTAATTTGTTGATAGAACTAAATAGGATAAGCGATAGGAGGCATATTTTCTTAACTCCAATGTCAATTCTAAAGCTTTTTGAAAGGTTTGTTCAAATTTTGATTTTTTTCAAAAATCTTCTCAATACTTGATATATGAATTGTTGCTCTATAATATTGTGATACGTCAAGATCCTGTACCCTACTCATTCATTTAATCCTAGAATTCAAAAACTTTTTTGAAATCCACAAGAGGCATCCTTGCTTAACTCCAATGTCAATCCTAAAGTTTTTTGAAAGGTTTGTTAAAATTTTAACTTTTAATAAAAACCTTCTCAAAACTTGATATATGAATTGTTGCTCTATACTTTTGTGATACATCAAGATCCTTTATCCTACTCATCCATTTAATCCTAAAATTCAAAAACTTTTTTCAAATCCATAATCTTTTTCATTTTCATGCTTTCTCAATAAAATACTTCAAAATACATCTATTTAATTTATTCAATATTTATAGATTACAATCTTAAAATATTAGTGCCTTTCATTATCCATTAAAGTTGATTCCATATTATCATTATTATGAAGAACTTTAGTCAATCTAATATCAATGAACTCTATTAAATTTATTCAATGAACATTAAATACTTCTATTAGCATACATTATTAAAAGCTAGATATTTCCACGCGTTATTAAAAATACAATATATTTGCAGTCTCTAGCATAAATTATAAAACTTCTCTTGAACAATTAGGCGTGCATTACACAATTAAAATCAGATGTAAAAACTGAAATGGAACATCGATAGTGACTGTTTGCCGTCTACAAGCGATAAGCCCAAAATTGCATTATTAAACTGTTGATTGACGTAAAATATAAACAATTTTCCACCGTAAATGAAGGAGCACGATAATGGGGATATGAGCACAATAATGGAGATTTACTTTTAATATATTTTAAGTAATCTTATAAATACTAGTGTACGGAACGGCTGACATGGACTCCAAGCTTTGTGGAATACGCGACAAAGTATTATACGCGAAGATGCGACTAAGTATAAAAACTGACTATCCAAAGGCCACGTGGAGATTGTCCGCTGAAGTAGGTAGTGTGACGTCGCTTTCTTATCCTTAACTATGCTTTTGGTTGATTTGTTTTGTAGGAGTATGAATAATATTTAACTTAATTGACAAAGACAATTAATGGTAATTTAATTGAATAGATCACGACCATTTCCGACCATCTGAATATTCTCTCGTTTTCCGGTCGAACAGGTCAAAGTAGTTTTGGGTAAGAGATGGTTCCATCCTAACGAGGACATCCCTATTGTAGATAACTTTGGTTGTCATGAACCCCATTCTTTTCTCTTTCTGCAATTCTATTTTTTTTAATTCCCATCTTTCCAACTTAAAATTTGTAGAGGTATATTAACACTCTTAAATTACAAATGTTTAGAGTTTCATTGATTTGGTCAATAAAAATAAAAAATATTAATATTTGTATTATTCTAATAAGATTTTTTAATCAAAATCATTGATCTATATGTTATAATTAGTGTTTTTCATAAAAAAAATCATGAATATGAATGGTTCACATAATTCTTATTGTATGTAAGTGATGTTCATAGGGTTGACGCATTGAGATTTTTAAGGAGGTCAAACATTCTATTATTTCTTTGATTCAAATACATTTAACCAAAGGGGCTTTCACAAAATCAGATCCACATAGCTTGATACTCTATTTGTAAAATCTTTAGCAAGTGTCGCGACTTATGATTATTCAATATAAAACTCATTTAACTCATCTAATCATAAAAAAGAGGTATTTTCACATAATATCAAATTATGTTTTTTATTAGAATTTAATGACATAATTTTTGAGATACAACTTTTTTATTTTTTTAAATGACTAGTTAATTGAAAAAGAGATTTCCAAAAAATAAAACATTGCAAAAATTTCATTATATATTGAATTGTTTACAAACAATACAATGCAAAGCTTGCGATGGGATGGAAAACCCTCTACATCCCATCATTATACTTTGTGTTTTAACTTTTGTGAGAAGTCATATATATTTTGTGTTTATCCCATTCAAAAGGTCATTTATGCCCATTAAAAAAAAGAGCATGATTGATTTTTTGTCAATGTAAAGTATATTAAAGAAACACGTTACAATTAATATGAAAAGATTTATCATAGAATCAACCTTGTCCATATATTTCATATGGAATGATTTTAATGTTAGATGTTGATAGATAGATCTATCGTACAATTGTTAATTTTATTATTTAACTAGAATGTTGTTCCATCTATTCACTCTCCCCTAAATATAAATACATTTTTACATGTATACACAAGGGTTAAAGAAATGGTTGAATAGCCTATTCTTTTCAGTGCAAAGAGTATTCAACATGTGTCTACAACCTTATACCTAAATGTGCTTTCTTTGTTTCCCACGTGTTATAAGATAAGTTGTAACTAATCGAGCTCTTAATCTATATTTCAAGCAGACAATATACACATTACATGTTATAAATAGCACTAAAAAGCATATTCTTAGTAATAGTGGCCACCCGATCTATGTGTATATGCTTAGCAATAGTGGGTGCTTGATCTATATGCAAATGTCTAGTCACGGTGGTCGGACAATCTATGAATATATGTGTTAAGTTGTTTCTTTAGGTTGGGATCTCATGGGGAGATTCATGATCTATTTTCAATATGTAAGGTTTTGATGAAGCAACAATAGATCTGCTACATGATTAATTGGAATCTTACCCTGAATAATAGTAGCCCATACTTTTTAATGTTTTAGATTTGAGTAGGTGAAAAAGGGGCGAGGTTAGAAATTGTCCCATCATCTTGAATTTTGTTTGACATGTGTCAATCATTTGAAGTTTTAGATTCCTACCAAGGAAAAAATTGGAGGGAAAATGATCTCTATTTATTTATTTTTATATATGTATTTCATGAGACCACCAGCTTCCATAAATTTTGGAGCTTAGAATTTTAAGTTGAATTACACTACTAAATTCATAGGGTTGCCAAATTTAAAATATTCCTAAAAAATCTCAATAGCACCCACTGATTTTTTCAGGAAATCCCATCCATGAGACCCAATCTTAATTTCAAAGTCCTACCTACTACTACTACTACTATGTGCATATTCTCTCTTGTTAAAATAGTGAGAAAATTGTAATTAATGATCACATCATTGTTGCACAAAAATAACTCAAAAAATGAAAATAGTATTTTGATTTCATTAGGTCACATTTGTATTATATTTTATTGGCTTATAAAGCCATTTATTTTCTCATACAAACTATCTATGAAAATAACTTCCCAAAAAAAATTATTAATTTATTTATTACTAAAAACTAATCTAATAACTAATTTATTAAATGTAAACCTTAATTTCCTAACAACCTCCCCTTAAGTTTTACATAATGGAAAAATAAAAACAAAAAGAATAATCATTTTAACATCAACCTAAACTTCTTTGTCTAGGAAATTGTCTTTATTATCGAACTATGCATCAACATCAACCCAAAATTCTTTATGTAAGAAAATGTTGATTATCCAACTCTACATCAACATCAACCCAAACTCCTCATGTTTGGGAAAATGTCTTGATTTTACCTATGAATTGAAACACACTCTATTACCCACATGAAAGTCACCAACCATTGCTCAACTATTCATAGCCAGTTTGTCCATATTCAACTATCCACATACCAACAACTCACCAAATTTATGGATTCAACTTTCCACAAACCAACAACAACTCACCATGTTTATGGATTCAGCTATCCATAGACCAGCAACAACTCAATAATTTTATGAATTTAACAATCCACAGACCAAAAAAACCTCATCAAGTTTGTGGATTTAACTATCCAAAAATTGACAAATCACTACACACCCCCTCTTGCTCCTAAAGGGACTAGAGATGAAACCAATGCTTCTCATGGAAGGCACCATCTCTGAGTGAGAAGCTAGCTCAATATGATAAATGTCCTCCTCCCTCTATTTTATCCAACCTCCAATACCACCTATTTAATATTTAACTTAGAATATATACTTCTTCGATGTCATTGTGAGAAGATTTTTTATCACAGATTGTAATGTTGCATCTTTCTCCCTCTATTTTAGTAGCAATTAAAGCATTATCTATTTTTAAATAACCATTAATAAGATCTCTAGCATGTTGAATGCATTTCACTAGAATGTCTCTTTTTTATTACAATAGAAATATTTGAAATTATTCTTTCCTAATAAAGCATTAGTCTTTCTTTTGATAAACAAAACACTTTCTTCATTAATTGTGTGAGTTTTAATGACTCTTTTTTCTTCATCAACTAAGTAAGATATCATATTTTCTAATCTCATACTTGGATTCAATTTGTTTAAAGTAAATATAATATTGTCAAAAAATGAGGTCATGTTATTTAATAAAACAACTTTGGTATCAACAGATAATTACCTATACAATTTATTCCAGCAAACTGATTAAGAAAAGAACGACATATACTAATATGTTGAACAATATTATCACCCTCTTTAATTTTTAAACCAATTTTTTTTTTCTTCATTCCCATTTTAGCACTTGAAGCCTATGAACCAAATAAAGAATTAAGGCTTTCCCATATTTGGTTTGAGGTATTTTTCAAATCAATATGTTATAAATATGCATCATATAACCCAAGACCAATCATTGTAGTAGCTTTACAATCTTTTTCTATCCATTTTAATACTTCATCTACATCTTGTAGTTTTTTTATAGTTCATTAACAATATCCTAGAGATCTTTTTCTATTAAAACTAGTTTCACTTTAATTTGCCATATTGTATGAAATTCATGACCCTCAAACTTTCAAATAATATATGATTTCCATTTCAAATAATAACATATAATTACTCATCACTTCATTTTTATGTAACAAAAACTAATATTAACCGATTTCATTTTTATTTCACATACCTCTAACAAGTTGTAGTTTTCATATGGAGAAAAAATAAATAATCATGCCTCTGTCATACCACATGAAGCCACATCACTCCATACCTTACACCACTATAATAGACCTATAAATGCAGCAAGAACAGATAATTCAACACATCCTTTGCATATTCGAACACCTCATAGAGAACATAAAAATTGACATGCCATAGAATTTTTCATGAAAATAAAATTTTACTTGATAAATCTATTATGCTTTGGCATTGATTACCTTTATGAAATCTATAGTTTAATTTCTTTTTTACTCCAAAAATCTTCCATGCTTAGAAATAATCTTTATTTTGCAAATTTAGATTTCTTCAACACCTTGTGTTGGATTTGTCACTCCCAATCATTGAAAAACAATATCTATAGTTAATTTTTTAGGCACAGAGAATATAATTTATTTAATACCAATGTTAGAAAGGTGAGAAAATTAGAATGGTCACCTCATTTTTGCAAAACAAAAAAACAAAAAATGAAAATAATATTTTGATTTCATCAGGTCACATTTGCATTACATTGTATTGGCTTATAAATCCATTGATTTTCTCATGCAAACTATTTATGTGAATAACTTCCCAAAAACTAAGTATTAATTTATATATTACAAAAAACTAATCTAATAACTAATTTATTAAATGTAAACCTTAATTTTTTAACACTCTCTCAACAACTTCTTTTGTCTAAATAATTAGACTTTTATATATTAAAATGACTTCATCTATTATCTAAATAATCATATTTTTATATATTAAAATAACTTCATCTGATCTCTAACGACATGGAAAATCAACATAAGAATCTTTAACAACATTATATCAGTTATAGATCATAGCTTGAGTTTTAAGACACTAGACATTAGGTAGAGCTCATAACTCATATTACCCAAGATGGTAAGTGAAAATAGTGAAACCATACAAGGGAAACCCAATGAGTGACCCCTGAAAGGCTTAAACCATGTAATGCATCAAATATTATGGATTGGAGGAATAGTAAAGTAGAAATGGATTTAACCGAAGAAAGGAAAGAGAAATAAAAAGAATAAAATATGTGAAACCAAAATACTACAACTCACAAAACCTAGTTGAATCCAATACCAAATTAAAATGCTCAAAAATTTGTAAAACTTAATAACCCAACAAAGGAAACTAGAAGGAAAACAAAAAGGAAGGGATGAGCTTAGAAAAACACCACTAAAATGCAAGAAAATATTGAAACCCTAACAAGAAAGGATGTTGGAAAGGGCACAAAAGATTAGATATTGAGTAAATTTTGTCATAGCCATGCATAAGAATCAACCCTCAAACACAATATATGGTATATGAATATCAAGAAACTCAAACTCCAACAACCCCTAAAATCAAGAGAATGGAATCACATAATGAAGGGATGCATGAGAGAATAAGAAAAAAGGAAGAAAATGACTCAAAAAACTAAGCAAACAACAATAAAACCTCTATCACAACCTCAACATCAAAATTGCAATTAATGCATGTCAAAAATAAAATGTTGATGGTAGGTGGAGGCCAAGTCACATCCTACATTAGAGTTTGGGGTTTTAGGGGTTCATCTACTAACAATGCAACATGAATAACTTCGATGGTCCAATAAGATAACTTATTAATTGAACCAAGCTATCAAGAATCAATGTTTTAGACATTTCTTTACAATCATGCAAGGATGACTAACTAATGGGGGTGTGAGGAAAGAGAAGGTATGCATTGGAGTATTAGGGATGATTATACTATCATGTATGGTTGAAAATCCCTAAAGGTTTTGATAGGTCAAAAGGAAAAAAGGGTAAACAAGAAAAAATGAAGAAAAATGAAGAACTTGAGGGGGCCTCATTTGGCAAGCCAAAATGGGGCATGGGTGTAAGGCACAACAAATACCTCCAAGCTCTTCTAGGATGACCCCTCACATTTTTCATAGTTGAGTATATTACAATAAAAAATGCTTCCAGTCTAGGATATAGAAACTATTAATCATGATAAGCATGTTCCATTTGTAAAGAGGGTTACTAAGGAATTAAAATTAGAAAGTAAAACAATGTGAACAATTGCTACAATTTTTTTGTTGAGAAAGGTGGAAACCATTTTTCTAGGTGGAGTAACGTGGACCTTCAAAGTATTCCTCTTAATTTATAAAACATGATGCTTGTAGAAAAATATTAATAACAAGGTTAAATATATTCCCTCAAGTTAGGCACACAAAACTGGAATAGTTAAAACATAGTGGTCATGCCATCATCTTTCTATAAGACATTTCTATCATTGTAAAATGATTGTGCATATATATGTAACAAGCAATTGGACATAATAATTGTTAGAATATAAATCACAGAGAATAAAAACTATAATTCATATGCTAGTCACTCACAAGTTTTCAAATCCATAGAGAATAAATCACACATGATCCATACTACAACAATGTTTATCTTGATGAAATTATATTATTGACCTTGTCTTCAACAAGTATTTTAGAACCTACAACCCACTAAAAATTTATAAATATTGGTGAGTTTAAAATGTTAAGGAAGATGTAAATGAAGACTCTTATTCTATAGCTATTGTCCCAGCAACATCTAGAGAGGTCGAAAAAGTATGTAGCTTTGTACAAGTTAACCAAGTTTTCCTCACAGTGGAATCATCTCCCATTATTTTATCACCAATCAATCAGTACAACATAAGGGCTCAATTCCAATGGAATTTCCTAAAATCTTCTTGATGATCTAGCATTGTTCAAACATACATGAAATAAAGATGTTTAAATGCACAAATCTCCTCCACATCTTAGAGAAGCTTTTACTTGTTGAAGACTATTGATATAGGTCAATGAGATTGATTATCATTTACAATTAATAAAATACCAAATACTTACTTGTACATAACAATTCTAAATCTTATGATATATCACATATATGAGTTGCAAGATAGAGGATATACCCATATTGATGGATTTTTTGGTTGCAAGGGGTTCCTACCATTTAAAGTATGGATTTTAATAGCTCAAAATTAATTGACAATGTTGTGAAACATAAATAGGTATGTTTTATTATGAAAACCATGACTAAATATCCAATGGGAATAAATTGTGCACCACTCCACCACCATGATCTTTGATAGACACACAAACAATCCTTGAACGTGATCCCTTTGTTAAAAAACATGGTTTTAGAGAAAGGGGTCATTATTGGTGTATTGTTATAGAGATCTTGGGATTTACAACCATTTACTACTTTCATTGCAAATGATAGAAACCACACACCATTGTTAACTAGTTAAAATGATGGTAGAGTGAACATCCATAATCAAAAAATATTATTAGTTTGACATTTGAATGTTGATTGTTGACTTATTTTCTCACCATGAAATGCTCAAATATATTTCCAACTATGAAAAAAATAAAGCATTAGTTTGTAAGTTATCATCAACTTTTTAAATGCATATCTTAAAATGTTGACCTAGAAAAGCTAACTTCTATTGTATTTCACAAGTTTGTGACTACAACTATTATAGATCTTGATATCAATGCATAAGAGCCATGCAACTTTCTACTAAAATTTCCACAAAAAGTATGCATACACTCCTTTGTTTCTTTGAATATTGAAGTAGAAGAAGTTTGTGTCATGTACCTTCAACTCAAGAATGTGTAGCACCTACGCCAAGTTTCATTTAGAAGTATATGGTTTGGTTGAAAGAATTGCAGATATTGTCACTAGTCAAAGAAAGAAGGAATTGGATTTCAAACTCAAATTATAAAATTTGTAAATGCTTTGGTAAACTATGTTATTCTAATAATCATATCCTACATTTTTTTAAAATAAAATAAAAGATATGAAACCTAATAACATAAATAGATACACAAAATGAACTTCTTGGAAATAGTTTAAATAATTCTAATGATAATATAATTTAGTACATTGAAGATCTTATCAATTAGTAAATAAGTCAAAAAATATTTTTTTTTTCTCTATAATTAATACATGGTTTGGTAAATTTTTATTTGATACAAATATAAAATATTTTGTCGCTCCTTTCTTTTTTGTTGCTAGAGATACTCTCAAGGGGGTCCCCTTTAGCTTAGAGACAAGGTCTGAGGGGTATCCATTCTACCAAAATCCTTGGGGCACAATCCTAACCTCATCCATTTTTAGGCGTCAGGGCCTTACACTCAGCAAGACTTGATCCCTAGTGGTCTTGTTCAAAACCTTTCAACTTCACCAGCAGATCAAGGAAATATTATATCTCTCCTTTTCAATATACATTGCATTTGTTTCAACATTAAATTTACTTAAAGATATCAGATTTTCACAATCTATAATATTGAACATAATTAATTTTTAAATTCAATTATATATTATTTCTTCTATTTAAATTGAAATAAAACATTTAGGATTTTTATCCCTTGTGGAGGGCCATTTATCACTATCAATGTATACTTATGAAGAGAGCACCATAGCCGCATTTCTAAAAAGTAAATATGATTTTGATTTTCCCTAACTTTGTAGGATATTTTAATATATTTTATGATTGTCTATAAATATTGGTGTACGGATGGTCGGCTTGAGCTCCAAGATTTATAGAATAGACTACACGCACGGTATGTATGCAACGATGTGAAAGAGGATAGAAAAATAATTCAAAGGTGTTAGATTTTAGGAGATCATGGAGATGAAAATAACAAGCACAAAGAACTGTCAAAACCCCATAATTGATTGAAAGCAAAGAGCTAACTAAATAGGAGAAAAAAAGAAGATCCAAATCCACAAGATGTGAAAATCAGGATCAAGATCCACACGAAGTGGAAAGAACAGAGGTGTGAAATCAAAAAGGACACCTAACTAAGTTTAAGTAAGCAAGGTGTAAAGCTAACTCGAGTACACCAACACCCCCCCTTAAGCATAGCTTAGGTGAGAATTAAGAAAGATGGGCCTCGGCTATAAGGCCATTTGAGGTACCCATGCACAATGCAAAACTCTCAAAAACAAAGAAAGATAGAAAACCTAGTGGGAAAAAACTATCCTCTAAAAAGAGAGAAAACAAAAGATCTACAAGTGAAAGAAAGATAGGAGGACTCAAGACCCCCCAAGAACTACTTCTATCACAAAATTACAAGAGATATTCCCCCCATGGGAGAGAGAGTGAGAGACTTGGAAGCCCTCCATAAGATGTGTTGTAGTGTGCATAGATGCTCGATGAAGTATGCCAAAGAGAATTCATGAACGCTGAACCACATTTCTCCCCTTAGGAAGAAGGTGAACTACAAAAGTGTGGACATTATCTTCCCATTCCTGATAGGAACATGTAGAAAGAAGTATAAAGGTCTCTAAATTATGCACAAGATCCAAAGACGTTGATGGTGCCCATAATGTCTTCATAGAATTCTCAATGATCTCCAAACCAAAGATCATCTGTGGCAAAGATTCAAGAACAGGGACCACAAGGATCATTGATGTATGATGATAACTGGAACCATAAGAATTTGATATTGTCACTATAAAAGCTGATGTAGGCAAAGCATGAGCAAGAATATTTGAAGAAGACAAGGATGATGGAACTTTATTGAAGTTGTGATAAAAAAGAAGAATGATGTCTTCAATGTGTGCTTCCATGTCAGCAATGTGAGACTCTATGAAAAGACATGCAATGTTGGGTAGATATGCATCCCAATCAGCAATGCTAGGAAGACTGATATCTTGTTGCAAAGAAGTGCTAGAAACTCTTGAAGAAGTGACTTTGGAATCTAATGAAGCAACAGGAGGAGGTGGAGGAATGACATATACTATGTCAACATGGCATTCTTCATGACGTGGGATATCATTTGTGATCATTGTAGGATCATGTGAGAATGGAGAATCATTTGAGTCTCCATACATCTCCCAAATCTTGATCCATAATGCATGTGGACCCTCAATATCCATGATGACAATCAAAGTGTCATATGGTATATGTAAGTTGATTCATCCAACAATATGATCATTGTTATTAAACCATTTATCCTTCTAAAATTGATTACCAGGTTCAGGGATAAGTCCATACAAATGAGGTAGAAGATTGTGATAATTAAGATTTTTTAGGATGCCTTCACACCAAGACTTATAGTTTCCCTTGTTTAGGTTGATTACAGAAGAATGAGTTTTATATCCCATGATTTGAAATGTGTCAACAACTCCCTATGATTATCTCTTTTCCCCCCTCAACTTGACACTTTATAAGTTGAGTGCATGAATTTTTAATAAATCGCCCTTAATTTTTGACACTTTATCATTGTGCATAATTTTTTTTTGTTCAATTGCACTTACAGTTTTAGAAAAATGCCTATAAAAAAGAGAAACTAATTACATGCAAAAGAGATTGAGTCAAACCATGAAGGCATACCCATATTAGCATCTACTCCTACTAAGGTGCTTTCACTCAAACATAAATCACGCCCCTCTCTTTGATTAGGTTGAAATCACCGACAGTCACCACATGCAAGAACGGTCGGGCTTAATCGACACACTCTAAGGGTACACTCCTTAGGTGGCTGGGCCCGCAGCCCCTCTAAACCTGTCACTTTTTTCGTTGTCGTTTTTGTTTTCACTTTTGCCGATGCCGATTCCGTTTCCGAGTACCCTCTGTCTCCTTGTAAGAAATATATTTTTATTTTTAATCCCACATGTGCTGGGGAAACAATGCAAGGGATGACTAGATTATAAAATGAGAACTTCAGTGTGTATGTTCGTTCATATAATATTTTAACTTTTGTATTGCCATGATTTTAATCTCTCCTCACTATATCTATATCTTATAAGAGTAATAGTTTTAGTTTACTTGAATTTTTAGATTTTATTAATTATTAACAAAATAAATTATTAATAATTAATATTATTAAAAACAATTAAATATTTTTATTTAAAAAAAAAAAATTATTAATAATAAATTATTCATAATTGATATTTAGTTAAGATTTTTAGATGATGATAATAATAAATAATCAACAAGCAACAATAATTAAAAAAAAAAAAATATTACAAATAATAATGAATTATTTGTTAAAAATGAATTTTAAATAACAATTCTAATTAAAATTATTAAAAATAACTTTTTAGATTATTAAATGTTTAAAATGAAAAAATTACACATAATAATAAATTATTAGTTAAAAATAATTTTAAATAACCATTCTAGTTAATATTATTAAAAATAATCAATAGTAAATTATTTATTATTAATTATTTAAATTTAAAATTGATGAATAAATTACAAACAATTAATAATTTGACATTCTAGATTTTGACAACATGATTTATAATTTTATCAAAAGTTGATCATTTTGGATTTCGACAAACTTGACACACAAATGACAATTGAGTTTCAAATTGAGTAACACAATAGACACTAAAACAAATTGAGACTGTTACAAGGGTATTGATGCAACTTTTCTAATTAGAGTATCTTCCATGAGATTACAATTCTTTAAGACATTCTGTTAAATAGTTCACAAGCTTTGTCTATCCTCACACATTTTACATAGATTTCAAAAGGGCATCTACAACCACAACATTTGAGAAAATTCATCTTCATATTATGTTTTCATTATGATTGGTTGACTCTTATACTAAATCTGGGTGTTGTTTATGTTTTTACTAGATTAGTTTAATATTTTTTTAGTTTTCTCTATCATTCACATAGAATGAACTATAGTTTAGTTATGAACCTTGGCCTCTTCAATTTATAATCAAACAAGATTAGGGCTAAGAAGTAACACACACCAAACTACAAAATAGGGGTAGTTGTGGCTTCATTGGTTTGCTTTATATTCTCTATTGTTTCCTTTAGGCAGAAATTAATCACTATACAAATGAAAGACAATTGATTATCTATTGAATATTGTTTTGTATGTTTTGAAATGGAAGAGATCTACATCTATATGAAAATTGGTATATGCTAATAGTCAACTTATTATCTTATTTATAACATTTCCTTAGCTTTGTATACTAGCAAATTCAAGGTAGAGGGTAACATGATATTTTGAATTGGATACTACATAAATATTTATGTGTTACAATCGTTGCTTCCATTGTTGGAATTTTTACATTGGGATGCATATATTTTTAAAATCAACAAACTCTTTTAAGGTCTTGCCAAAATTAATATTATTAATTATAATATCAAACTTATAAACATGTATGCAAAATAAGAACATAAATAAGAAATATATGGTAATAGTTTCTTCAACAAAGGATTCAAAGTGATGTGGACTACAAGGACTATAAGATATCCACAAAAGAGATCTACATTGAAAATATTGTAGGGAAATTCAAGAAAATACAATTGGTAGATGCAAAGCCAAATAAATGTGAAATTGTGTACTATAATGGTTTTAGACTATACACATAATGGATTTATTGAAAAGGTTTTAGAAACTTTCAAACAAATGCAATTGGTAGATGCAAAGAAAAATTCCACAACCTTCACCAAAATCCTTATTGGTTTCCTTAATATGGGAGATTTGGAACAAGGTATAGACATCCATCAAAGCATAATATGAAGATGAATTTTCTTAAATGTTGTGGTTGTAGATGCCTTTTTAAAATTTATACAAAATGTGGAAGGATAGAAAAAGCTTGTGAACTATTTGACAAAATGTCTCAAAGAATTGTAATCTCTCAATTTATTTTAGTGTCTATTTTGTTATACCCCATGTCCCAAATTGGGTATAACACAATAGACACTAAAACAAATTGATAGATTGTTATGAGGGTAGTGATGAGACTTTTCTAATTAGAGTGTATTCCATGAGATTACAATTATTCGAGGCATTGTGTCAAATAGTTCATGAGCTTTGTCTATCCTCCCACATTTTGCATAGATTTCAAAAGGGCATCTACAACCACAAGATTTGAGAAAATTCATCTTCATATTATGTTTTCATTATGATTGGTTGACTCTTATAATAAATTTGAGTTTTGTTTATGTTTTGACTAGAGTAGATTAATATTTTTTAGTTTTCTCTATCAAGATCAAAATTACATGCACATAGAATGAACCATATTTTAGTTACAACGCTTGGTCTCTTCAAAATAATAAGAGAAGATTAGGGAGAGGAAGGAATGCACACCAAACTACACAATAGGGGTAGTTGTGGCTTTGTTAGTTTTATTTATATACTCTACTTGTTTCCTATAGGGATAAATTAATCACTATACAAATGAAATATGGTTGATTATCTACTGAATATTGTTTTGTGTGTTTTGAAATGGAAGATATCTATGTTGGGAAACAAGGATAGACAACTGAGAACGGGGGTGAATTAGTTGTTACATAATTGAAACTTATTTAACCTTATCAACCTTTAATCTTAGATCTGATAATTAACAGTGAAAGCATGAATTGACAACACATCAGAAACACACATAACACCAATATTTTTGCGTGGAAACCTTGTTAGGGGAAAAACCACGATGGAGGTTAATCCACAATTTATACCTTGTTAAAAGTATAAAAGAAATGGATAAGGAATGCACATGCATTCAAACACACTGCCTAGAGCTCACTGCTCAAAGGGAAGGCTCATTGCCTTACATAAGATAATCAAATTAAATCCATCTAATGAGGTTGAAATGAGAAATTAGCTTCTTCAAAAGCCTGATGACATTTTTCGGTTAGGCAAATAAATACTTCTTCATACTTTGCTTAAACTTCTTCACACTCTGCTCTGCCTTCGAATGATCTAATCTTTATTCACACATATCTCGCATACACTTCGCATACATTCTATCTAAATGAAGAAAACAATCACTCTTATATATCCGCTTCATGAATTTATATCAACAACTCTGTCAGCCAAATATAAAGAATAGATGAATACAAATTGTCGGCCTAATTCATGAACAAATCTCAATGCGCACCAACCTAAGTCCATCACAACATAATGAAGACCTAAATCAACATCCTCAAACATTCCAAGCATTCAAAAATTAATCCACAAGGATCTATAACATGCTACCACCATCATGTTTGCCATGAACATGAAAACTCAAACATGCAAAGGAAAAATCTTTGATCATGAACACGCCAATCAATGTGGACATACCACAATGATAGAGTATGATTAAGAAACATCAATGAACATCTCAGGCACATACACAACAATTCAATTCACAAAAAATTGCATTCTCTTCTTTGAAAAACACCAACTACAGTAACAGAATAATTGTAGGAACACAAAAACTCATAACTTGCTCCAATCTTGATGCACGCCTCTGAAAATTCTGGAGGATATAATAGATAGGTTCAACAAAAAACCCTTTAATGTGCAAATTTTGAATACCAACGTACACATAAATTTCCACCACTCTAATCTTCATAGCTTCATAAACTATCTGCAACATATTTATTCTAATTTTCTCAATATCCTCGACATATACATCCTTTAAGACATTAATGCTAATATTGTTGAAATCAATGACAACCACATATCGCCAACACAACCACAACATCCAGCAATCTACATCTCTATATGAAAATTGGTATATGCTAATAGTCAACTTATTATCTTATTTATAGCATTTCCTTAGCTTTTTATACTAAAAAATTAAAGGTAGAGGGTAACATGATTATTTGAATTGGACACTACATAAAAATTTATGTGTTATAGTCATTGCTTCCATTTTTTGCATTTTTACATTAGGATGCATATTTTTTACAATCTGTAGACATGGAAAATGTACAATTCGGTCCAACACATTTGATCCTGATTAACTAACGACGTTTCTTCTTGAATCACACTATCAGCTTATCATCACCTTCTATCTCTTGATTGGATAAATCATTATTTATTTAATTAGGTTTGTCTCCCCCTGTTGATTAAATTAATCAATTTAATTTAATTAACCCTAAAATCCCTTTTAATTAAATAAATCATTTTATTTGATTAAATCCCTAAAGTCTTCTTGTTAAATTAAATAAATTAAAACCTTATTTGATTTAATCTAACATTTCCCCTTTTAGTTAAATAAATCAAAAACATTTATTTAATTAATCTTTCCTCTCATTTTTTATTTAAATCAATCCTAAAATCTAAGTCAAAATGGTCAAATCACCTAACCTCTCATTAAATTAATCAAATCTTGATTAAATTAATCCCTATCACTAAAATCCTTTGGAGAATGCAACTTGCACTTGAAAATAGATTTATTAAATCTCTATTTTCCCTCACATGGCATAAAAAGGAAATATTCCCTCAAGTTTGAATTCAAAAAGTCCAAGTGGATGGGTGCTTCCAACAAAGCATTCTCTCCTCTTACATGTCCTTGTGCACTGAGCCAAGTGGCATTTATTTCATTCTTTTTTCCCTCTCACATGTCATTTCCTCAATTTCAAATTCCACCTAATTGCATTTATTGGCACTTTGGCCAAAATGTGCGCAACCATTAACCATTCACATCTTGACAAGTGGCACTTGGCCATTGGATGTTGAATGATCCCACATTTATCCAAATCCCTTATTCTTCCAATTTGGAAATCTATAAATGAAAGGTTATTCCTCTCATTCAACATACACAATCTCATGCAAAATTACTCTCTTGACATTGAGAGCCAATTTTGTGCATTTCATTCCATATGTTCATCATTTAGCTAGGTTATGCCAAAATATCATCAAGGAGATTTGATCAATCCACACATCGTCAACACTTGCAACTTAGGAGTTGGGAAAGGGCCAATTTCGACACATCAATTGGCACCAATTCCCCCATGGGATCAAGAGTTTTCTTAGTTTAGATAGATTCAATTTGGCTATTGCATATTGTTCTTCATTTCTTTTCTATCTAAGTTTAGTAAATGGATTTCATGGGGAATCCTTGTTTCACATTGCATATGATCTAATATTGTATTTTTTTGTTGCTTTTGTGTAGGTTTGAAATTAGGGTTCACGTTTTGGCACTAGAAGGAGGGCTTGAACAAAGTCTAATCATGTTTTTTTTTGAAAAATCCACGTTTTTCTATTTCTTTTGCAGGTCCCAGGAAACTGCACCGCATACAGGCCCATGACTCTATATTGCACCACATCCATAGGTGCGACACTATATCGCACTGCTCAGAATCCAAACTATGCCGCACATGCTTCCCGCGCAAGTTTTGTAAATTTCCAAACTCCGCCACGGATCTGCGAGTCCAAAATTCGTTGCACCCAATCCCGTGGTACTGTATTGCACTGCTTTCAGAGGTACAACGCTATATCGCACCACACTTTTCCTAAACTGTGCCACACCCGCTTTCTCGCTCAAAGTTTTTCAAAAATCTCCAACTCTGCTACGGATTTCCAAGTCGCAAACTATGCCGCCTACAAAACTCCGCCGCACTCGCATTCTCTGTTTATGTAGAATGCCACACTTAGTAAAATGCATGACCCTATATAGTGTCGCATCTATTCCAAACTACATTGCACTCGCTAACTGCACCGCTGAAAAACAGTTAGAAATTTAAATTAATTTTTTTTAATGTGTGCCTTTTGGGTTTTTAGATTTCTGAATTATTGACATGTTTATTGTTTCTGTACTCTCTAGTTTTTATCATCTTGCACGTTAGGACAAGGAAGAAAGCAAAATGGAAGGTTACATCAAGGCATCATTCGCATCTTATATAGAGTGTTTTTGAACACTATAGTGTTGTTTAACATTTTAGAGAATTCCTAATCTCTTTCGAAGGATTTGTTACCTTTCATGCCTTAGAAAACACTAATTTTTCTTTTGGGTATTAAAAAGAACAACACAAAATTCTTTTTCAAAATTTTGCAAAAGGGCTTAAAAAGAACCTTAGAAACAATTCACTAGATTTGGTTTAAGGTTTAAAAATTGAACAAGTTAACTTCCACACTTGAATTTAGTGCTCTAAAAAGAATTCATTTTGCTTTGTGGGATTAAAATGAACAAATGCTATTTTGTTTTGTAATTGTTTATTCAAGTTAATATCATCAAAAGGGCATATGCGCTTCTCTCGCACCTCACGGCAATCTTCAGAATCAAAAGTTCTTTTGGTGATCTTAAGTTGAATAAAATAATTGCCTCCACATTTCATTTTTGGGAATTAAAATTGAACCAAACATGCAAGTGTGAGCACTGTATATTGTGAGTGTTCTCTCTTTTTTTTTCAACGAAGTTTGATTGAACTACAGGATATGCTAGCTTGCTATTGTTTATCTTAGAGGGCCTACATTTTGGGAAAAAGTACTCACCCAAGGGAATGACCCAACCAGGAAGATGCTAAAGCCAAGTGACTTCCAACTGGTATATAAGTGTGGATTCTTGAGGAAAGTTCAAGAATCGTGAGGATTATTCCGATGAGAAGGGCAACAATGGTCTCTCGTTGCATGGATAGTCCCCCATGAACGGAATGCCCGAATTAAAACCCCTTGTTTAGAAAAGGCCAAATCTTATCTATTTTTTGGTGCAAAAGGTCATGTCCTTTGAAGCCATCCCACATTATACATGCGGTTTTGTTGTAGAGATGAAAAGTATGCCATGGGAGATTCATGGGTACTGATGCTTGATTGACCCGAGAAGTGAGTGCATTGTAAGGGGGAGCCTGTGTGGTCAAGCATATAATCATCGCATTGAATATGCACAGCTGGATTCATCCAAGTGGAAACCCAACAAATACTATCTTTTCAGACTAAGATTGTGCATGTTATTGAAACACCTTGCTTGGTTCTAAAACATTGAGAAACAATCATTCACAAAAGCTTTGAAATTTCAAACCCTTTGAGGAAACAAATATTCTTTAATGAATCTAAGTGCTCTTTCTTGCCCAAGGGGATTATATCCTTAGAGGTTTCTAAGTGCTTGGGTTTTATCGCCATTTGTTTCACCAAAGTCAACACTAGGAAAATTTTGCCCTAATTTCCTTGATTTCCACATAATGGACCTTGTGGGATGAAAAGAAAGTAGGACATTAGACATGCAGTTTGAGCAATAATCAAGAAAGTGATTTTGGTAAAAAGAACTCACTAAGAAGAGATAAAGACAAATTGGACCTCACATGTGTTGTCTCAAATGATTTCCCAAAAATTCAAAATCTCAAAACCAAGATTCAAAAGGATTAGTCTAAAAGCTCAAGAGGAACGTCTTGAAATGCTTCTTGAAGTCAAAGAAAGATTGGTGTATAATTTATATAAGAAGGCTTCAAGGAACAACCAGAGTTTGTATGCATTTTATTATCAATAGAATCCTGAGCTTTTTCAAAGATTTTCTTTTCTCACATAGGAAGTATAACATGTTCTTCAATACCGAGGTCTTGTAAAAAGAGAGTCGTGTCTAGGTCAAAGTCTAGGATCAAATTTCCTCACTCTCATCCATCTCTCCATCAATTAAATTTCATCCCACCAACAAAATTTTGGGAACTTTAAAAAATCATTCATGCTAAACTTAAAGGCTAAATCAGCATCACTTTGTTTGACTTAATACAACTAATCAAACTTTCAATCCTCTTGAACAAATTTTCCTCTAGGATAACACAACTTCCTAAGGTCTACTAGTTCATGATCACCTTGATTGGCTTAACACACTTAGTCAATACATACTCTTGTGTGAGATTTCTCTAGGATAACATAACTTCCTAGGGTTTACAAGTTCACCATCATCTTGTTTGACTTAATATACCTAGTCAAACTATCAAAATCAATCCAAGCCCTAAAATTTTAGCATTACCCCTAAAAATTTCTTCAAAAGTTTCACTCATTCACCTCATCCATTTATCTCATCACCATCACCACCCCTTTTGATTCTTGGACTCTCCTAGTTCTTCTCCTCTTTTGAACCTAAAGATTAAGATCAAACTATCTCTATTTTATGGTCCAAACAAGATCACAACACAAGAGGAACATGGAAAACACCAAAGAAATATCAACTTCCAGTGACTTAAGTCAAGTAACCACCAAAGTAAACCTTGTGGGATCAAGCAATCCCCCAAACAAATCTCCTCTACCATCACAAAATCCTCAAGAGGAAGGCTATGAAGATGAAATCACCAATGAGGACTTGGGAATGACACTATTAGAAATTCTAGAAATGGTTCAAAATCTAGAGAATCATAAAATAGTCAATGCCATGTTTAAATACTTACGCACGTTAACGAAAGGAGGGGTCCAGTTCCCTTCTGACCTCGACGTAGGCACTAGTATGGACAGGCCTCTTATAAGCATACCCCCAATGTCAATTCCAAATATCCCTCAAGAAATTCCCCAAACCATATCAACAATCACATCAACCTCACCAATTGTAAACAAGGGAAGTGCCATGTTTCGTGAATTGCAAAAGCATCGCCTTGTAAACAACAAAGAGGTAAATGTCAGCACCACACCGGATAACTCTGTCTCGGTGAATCCATCACACCCATATGTCCCGCTCGCTTTCCATAATCACGCAAACTCATCCTCATTCCATGCAACACCATCCCATCCGTTAAACATACAAACTTCTCTATCCCAAGGAGAAGGTGGTTTGTTCGGAACAACATGAGTCACTGACCTATCCTTCTTCTAGGGGAGCATACCATCTTTCCCTCCATTGACACTCACATCTGTATCACCTCTTGGATTGGGTCTTCCCCCTACCTATCGCCAGTTTCTCAAATCAAGGCAATCTGAGCATCACATCGAATCCTCTCCTTTTGCCAATAGCATCACAACAACAAGTGGCAACCACTCAAGCCACCACGGTCAATACATTAATCGGTCCTCAAATTTCTCAAAATATACCTTCTCAAGGACCAAGCATCTCCACCACACCACCAACAACCCAAATCCCGGCCACCAACACAACTCTTTCACCCATCACAATGGTTAGCACCATTCCCAATCCACCACCAATCCCACCAAAAGCTAACGTAACGAATTCATTCATCACCATGATCCAGGCCATCCTGAAGGCCACTCATCATAGGGTACTTAAACAAAACCAAGAAGTTGCACAACAAGCTGCTCATTAAGCACAAGCACAACTAGTTACCCAACAAGTTGGACAAGTTGCACAAGCCCAACAAGCCGCAGAAGCTGCACAAGCAGCCCAACAAGCAAAAGTTCAAACTCAAGCCCAACACTAGGCTCAACAGGCACAAGCACAATACTCAGCACAACTGCAAGCAATTCATCAACAAGCATACCAACAAGCCCTACAAGATTTTCAGGCATAGCAGCAAGCTAAACAACAAGGTTTGTTGGCGCAACAATAGCTAGACCAACAACAAGCTTTGTTGGCACAACAACAGCTAGACCAACAATAAGCTTTATGGGAACAACAACAGATGGACCAACAACAAGCTTCGTTGGAACAACAACATCATGATCAACAACAAGAGTTGTTGAAACAAATGCAGGTATATCAACGGGCCTTGAACGTAGAGCAGAGCTTGCAAAAAACTCCCACCAACACCCCTCTCATCAATCAAACACCTCAAAATACATTCATCCCACCTCTCGATCCGCACAACGATGTCGCAACACAAATTAAACTACTCTCACAGTAAGTGCTGGACCTCCAAGCAGGAAAAACAACCAAAATGTCAAGCAACTTGTGTCCCTATCCGTTCGACAGAGATCTCACAATGATACCGTTCCCAAAGGGATTTGAAATCCCCAAATTCGACAAATATAACAGAATGGGAAACCCTAAAAATCACATCAGGGAATTTCAAGTGCATTTCATGGAGGTTGCATATGATGACACATATCTAATGCAAATTTTCCCTCGAAGTCTTGCCATTGAATGGTTTTCTCGCCTACCCACAGGCATATAAACATTCCACGAAATCGTGGAAGCATTCCTTAAAAATTATGCTTTCAACATGGGTGCAGATGTTAGTTTGGAAGAACTAACAATGCTCAAACAAAGAAAAGGAGAGCTATTCGCATCCTTCTTGCAAAGATGGAAATCCAAGGCCAATCAGAGCAAGTGGACCATGCTAGAAGAACAACAAGTTTGCACAATCATATCCAATCTAGATGAAAAACTTGGTGTTCTACTTAAAAATGCAATGCATCACAACATATAATTAGTTGATCCCAAAGGCGATCAATATCGAAAGAGCCCTTATTGTGTGAGGAATTGCATCAACATTTCCTCCACCATAGGATAACCACCCGTCCAACAATTATAACGATAAACCTCGAACATGGTCGAGGAATAAAAATATCACAAACGATCACGTGGTCGATGCTAAGGTGGACATAAATGCTCCTAAATAGAACATCCAAACTCATCACCAGCCACAAAATCACAATCGCAATAATGTGCAAACTAATATAGTAGTAGCACAACAACAACCAAATCAATAACTTGGGCAATCAAGGAGGACCACCTCCCCGAAACAAGTATCCTCCCAAGCGGAAGTTCACAGCTCTTGGAGAATCAACTGAATCCATAATGAAGAAGTTGGTCAAGGAAAACCTTATCAAAGTCTCCAACTCTGAGCAATACAAGGAACCCATGACCAAACCACCATGGTACAATGAAAACCTCCTTTGTGATTTTCACAAAATCAAGGGACATACAATCACAAATTGCATGAGGCTGAAGAATATCATCCGACACCTCATTGAGGACAAGATCATAAAAGTTGAACAACCAGCTGGAAACCACGACCTTAAAATATACACAAATCTGATGCCAAATCATAATCAAGGAAATAGCCAGGGGAACAACAAAGGGAAGCAAAAATATGCTAGTGCTAACCTAGTATATGAAGAGATAGTCGCATGTGTAGATGAAATGGTCATGGTCATTAATGTCAAAGGAGCCAACACCAATTGTGGAGTCACCACACATGGCAGCAAGATCACTATTGCAGGGGCATCACAACCATCTAAGACCCTCATTTCAAATACAAAAGTCGTTCCCTACGACTATAGTGTCATCGACCAGCTAAAGAGAACCCCCGCCAAAATCTCCATCATGGAATTGTTAAAAAATTTCGCTGCCCATAGGAAAATCCTTCATGAAGCATTAGCGGCATCCACTATCTCCGCCACCCTTGACACATAAAAGTTTCAGGCTATGGTCGGTAAATCTCCTTACATTCTCCAATCAATATTTCCCCACCCAACCATCTCATAATCGCGGACTTCACCTTCAAATGTTGATTAACAAAAATAAAGTCAAAAGGGTCCTGGTGGATGGAGGTGTAGGCCTTAACATTTCCTCTCTCAAACTCATTAAGAACTTGGGATTCTTCAAGGATTCCATTAACAAGAACAAAAGCATCACTCTAAGAGAATATGATGATCAAGAAAGAGTGTCTCAGGGCACTATTAAAATACCAATCCAAGTGGGACCAACAACCATGGCGACTACCTGTCAGGTCCTTGACCTCGACCTACCATATAACATCCTCCTAGGATGCACATGGATCCATGAAATGAATGCGATTGCCTCAACATATCATCAATACATCAAATTCTTGTACCAAAATGAGGAGGTCACTATACACGGGGATCCCGAACCATTCGCTTACTACAAAAACTTGGAAGCCAAGTTTTATAAAATCCCCCAAGTGCCAAAAAATGATGAAGGTCCATTTACTGCATACATAGACCCATCTAACCTTGCCTCCACTTCTGTGACAGAGACACCCGCCATCCCCGATATATCCAACATCAAACTCATGATCTAGGATAATGGGTGCGGAGACTACAAAATGAAGAAGAGTGTGTTTGCTGTAGGAGAGTTACCACAATCTCCTAGGTTGCATGTGCAACCTCAATCAACTGAAACACCCATCCACACCTTTAGGACAGACCCTTCTGGATTCCGCCGTTGGGGAGACCTAAGTCAGGAAAATGTTGATGAGGAAGATATTTCAAGCACGATATACCGTTATGAAGGAACCACACCCACACTACCCATGGATGAAGCCAGCAGAAGGCTACAAATAATGCTTGGTATGGGCTACAATAGAAACGAAAGCCTTGGAAGGAACAGTGATGGATGACTGAAGCCCATCATTGTAGAAAGAAGAATAACGAACCTTGGCCTCAGATGTACTCACCTGAGTATAACCATACATGGTAGAGGTACTCCTAGTAGGGCAGTTAGGTCCCCTCCTCAAGTATCAGCAACCACCCTTCGACCACTCGTATGCATAGGCATCCCCCTGGACAATTTCACTTTTCACGTAACTGATGTCTGCGCCAGTAGTGACGATGATGATACCATACCTAACCTTCCCTTGCTCTTTGAGGATTCCTTCTTATTAATGATTAGTGCCTCACCCGCTGAGTCAAACCAACAAACCCACAAAATCAACTTAGTATACCCTCAACTGATCGACCATGACCAACGAGGACCGCCAATTCTAGACTCATTTGAAAATGATGAGGCACTCTCAGAATTCATGGGACTAAGGGATGCATTTCTATGCAGGGATCACAAGGTGGGTTTTGAAATAACATTAGACATTCAAGCATATTATGGGGAGACGATTGATTGCTTCATTCGCAAAAGAAGAAGAACGAGAATAAGCTCGGAGTTATTGAGTGAAAACCACACTGTGGCACTCTCTAACCACAAAATAGTAAAAATAAAGGACACATCCAATGGTGAAAACCTCTCTGAGGTGCTAGAGGATGAAGGATTCAATCTCGCCACTACTGCACTGCATCAAGAAAAATCAGCAGTCCTGGCAGAACAGTGTAATCCTGTCAACTTGGGAACAAAGACAACACCACAAATCACTTTCTATGTTGAGTCAATTGTGACAGAAGAACAAGAACTACTAGCATCATTTCTAAAGGAAAGGAGGGTAAATTTTGCATGGACTTATGCTAACATGCCAGGTCTGGATCCGGAAGTTGTGGTTCATCATTTGGTTGTTTACCCTAGAGCCAAGCCAGTAAGACAAAAATTAAGAAAAATGCATCCCTAGATAGCCTTGCTAGTCAAGGTAGAATTGCAAAAACTCCTGGATGTCGGCTTCATACGCCCAATTGACTATCCAGAATGGGTATCCAATTTTGTACTGGTTTCAAAACCAAATGGGGGCATCTGTATCTGCACAGAATTCAGAGACCTCAACAAAGCATGTCCCAAGGATGATTTTCCACTACCTAACATTGATATGATAGTGGAAATGAAAACCGGACATGAGATGCTATCACTGATGGATGGCTTCTTGAGGTATAACCAGATAATGATTGCAAAAAAAGACCAACATAACATGATACTTACGTGTCCATGGGGCACCTACTACAGGAATATGATGCCATTTGGGCTAAAAAATGCAGTTGCTACATATCAGAGGGCCATGACACTAATCTTTCATGACATGATACACAAAACCATCAAAGATTATGTAGATGATATACTAGCTAAATCAAAGAAGAGACAAAACCACATAGCAACCCTAAGTGACATCTTCAATAGATTGGAAAAGTACAAGGTTAGGCTCAACCCCAAGAAATGTGTCTTTGGGGTACAATCAGGTAAAATTCTAGAATACATAGTATCGATGAGGGGAATAGAGGTGGATCTCGCAAAGGTTAAAGAAATCATCGATATGGAAGCACCAAGGACACTAAAACAACTCAAAGGATTGCATGGAAAACTCCAGTCCATTCAAAGGTTCATAGCACAACTGGCGGACAAACAAGTTGCATATTCACATCTACTCCACAAAGTAGTGGCATACAAATGGGATGACAAATGCAATTAAGCATTTGATAAAATCAAAGAATATTTGCTCATGCCACTAGTATTAATGCCACCCATTGCAAGAAAACCATTGATCTTATACATCTTAGCAACAACAGTAGCCCTGGGTGCTCTTTTAGCTCAACACGATGAAAATGGGACAGAAAGGGCCATCTATTATATCAGCAGAACAATGGTTGGCCATGAGTTAAATTACTTATTCCTTGAAAAATTCTCTCTAGCAGTAGTGTTTGCTTGACAAAAATTTTGACATTACATGCTAGCACACAAAATCAAATGCATCGCTAAGATAGATCCCCTAAAGTATCTACTGTCAAAAGCTACGCTCACAGGAAGGATGGCTAAGTGGGTCATGATACTATCAGAATATGACATTGAATATGTAGAGCGAAAAGAAATCAAAGGACAAGTCATTGCATACCAACTAGTAGAAGCTCCCATCTATGCAAAGAATCCACTCATATCAAAATTTCCAGACAAGTCCATCTTTAATCTCAACATAACCGATCATTGGAAACTCTACTTCGACAGTTCCCACACACAACATGGATTAGGAGCCGATGATTTCTTCATCACCCCACAGGGGGATTGCATACCTAGATATTACAAATTGGCATTCCCCTGTACCAACAACATAGCAGAATACGAGGCTTTAACCATAGGTCTCAAAATTGCAGCACAGTGGTGAATCATGGCACTAAAAGTTTATGGAGATTCACAACTTATTATCAACCAAGTGAACAGTGAGTACTAAACTAAGGATGATAAGCTCACACCATACAAGAAGTTAGTAGAAAGCCTCAAAGAATCATTTATTGATATCACCTTTGAGCATATACCAAGGGCTAACAACAGAGCAGTTGATGCCATGGCAACAATTGGATCCTTACTAGAGATCCCTCGCAATGTCTCAAAACATGAATTATTGATAGAGCAGCTTCTCGTACCCACTTTCGAGGTAATGGAGTCAGAATATGCATGCGAACTCATTGTTCCCGGTGATCTTTGGTATCACGACATCTACACCTACTTGAGAATAGGAGTCCTCCCAACCGACATTACCCAAACCTCAAATGAACCTTTGCTACAAGGTCCTTATGTTTTGTCATCCTAGGGGAAACCCTCTTCCGTAGGAGCATTGATGGAACCCTATTACGTTGCTTAAAACATGAGGAAGCCCTGACTACTATGAATGAGGTACATAATGGCACTTGTGGTGCACACTCGAGCTGTATGACCTTGGCCAAGAAGTTACTAAGAACCAGGTACTACTAGCCAACAATGGAAAGAGAGGCATATGACTTTGTCAGAAAGTGTTTACAGTGCCAGCAGCATGGAGACCTTATTCATGCACCAGCTCAGGAACTCCATCCTATTATTACACCATGGACCTTTTCACAATGGGGGCTCGATCTCATCAGAAAAATCACACCCACCTCATCCAACGGCCACAAGTTCATCATCACCACCACATAGTATTTCAAAAAGTGGGTTGAAGCAATTCCCATGACCTACATCACTGGAAAGTAGATATCCAAGTTCATCCTGAACTATCTCATTTGTCGATATGGTGTCCCTCAATCCATTATCTCTGATAACAAGAAACCTTTCAAGAATCAGGATGTGCATGACTTATGTGACAAATTCAAAATCCAACATCGCTTTTCTACTCCATATTATCGACAAGGCAATGGCCAAGCAGAAGCTACCAACAAAACCATTCTGAAAATCCTTAAGAAACCAGTTAATGACTCTGGTCGTGATTGGCATCTACAGTTAAATCCCACCTTATGGGCCTACTACACCAGCATCCACACGCCAACATGCGCCACCCCATTCTCCCTGGTTTACGGATCAGAAGCCATCCTCCCAATCAAGATCGAGCTCCCATCACTGAGAATATCATTGTAAAACCTCATCGCAGATGAAGAATACAGGGTCTCACAACTGAATGATCTAGAGTTATTAGATGAATGGCACATGGTAGGTCTATCAGAATCACCTGAAACATAGCTACAATAAGAAGATCAGGCAATGCACCTTCCAAGTCAACGAACTTGTGTTGAAAGAGAACCAAAGGAATGTGTCGAATCCAGAGAGAAAAGGTAAATTTGAACCCAACTGGCTAGGACCTTTCATCATCATAGCCAGTTATAAATCAGGAGCCTATCAATTAGCAACACCAGAAGGCGAGCCTCTGCAGGAGCCTTTGAACAACTCCCATCTCAAAAAAATTTATGCGTAAGAACCTGCAAGGTATAGAACTGAAAAAAGTCATAAAAATTAGAAAATTTCCTAAAAAAATGGTCACCTTGATGAAAACCTAGCAAACGGGCATCTTGGTGACAATAAAAAAATAAAAAAAATAAAAAAATCAAAAAAATCAAAAAAATGATTGAAAATAGTAAAAAAAAAATCGTCCTCTAGTGAAAACCACTTTGGTGGCGCTTTAGACAAGTACCTTGGTGAAAACCTGGTAAATAGGTGCCAAGTGTAAATAAAGCACTCCCCATCCACCAGGATCTGCACGAGTCACTCATCCATTCCATCACATTTCATTAATCTTCCATACACCCATTCGTTTGCATCCATACCATGGCCTGAGCTAGTGCCCGTATCATATTCCACCATAGTACTACTTGGCATATTCCTAAGGTTAGTTTGTCATCCCTTTATCGAAGTAGTCTATCGCTTAATGCCGGGGGCATGTCCTTAAAACTGGCACTAGATCGGATTTGTGTATATTTTTTTTTCTCTTCCCAAGACATCATAAAATCCAAAAACATTCAAAAAATTCATCAAAATCCAAAAACATGTCGAAAATCTCAGAAAACCTTCATAAATTTCATCATTTGAGTCTTGTCAGTCTTCCACCTTGTCAGAACTATGTTGTCTCTGAGTTTGAACGTAGGCAAGGTTGATCTTTGACCATCCCCCGAGACAGTTTAGGTCAGTCCTTAGGCATCCGTCGTAATAAAATGGCAACCTGTTTACCCATCTATCTCATCATTGAGTTAAGTCTGTCATCAGTTAAACTACGTGGTCTCTGCATATATAACATAGGCAAGGCTAATCTATGGATCAGCTCCCGAGACCCCTAGGATAGGTCTGTAGGGTAGTCTCTTCATCGTAAATCTTGAAAATACCAAAATAAATTGTAAAACATCTCAAAAATACAAAAAACAACCTCAAAATATCTAAAAAATCCAAAATGGTGCATCCATCTCATCTCGCTTTCACCTGCGACTTTCATCATTCCTAATAAATCAATCATCGCCTTCATCCTTTGGTGAGTCAGTCAGAAGCAATTCTAGCAGGCTCAAAAGTGAACACCCTAATCATTAGAGTCTCAAAAGTCTAAGTCAGTAAGCAAGCAAGTTAATCAACTCGGAGTATCAATAGCTTATCATCCAATCAGTCCCACAAAAACCCTGATCACAATATGTCCTAAGATGAATCCTTCCCACGATGGACATAAGCATTAAGTATCTCACAATAGTTTAGTCTTGGCTAGCGGTATGAAGAACATTAGCTTGTTGGTTTGCTATATTTGGTCTTTTTTTGGCTTATCTTATTTTGTGCCCATTCCAAAGACCTCTCGATGATGCCTAAACAAAACAGGTTTAGAGAGAAAGGAATGGGGCAAGGATCATTGTCCCTTTTATCTACTGCACTTGTGGGTTAAACTCGTAAAATAACTTAGTCATATGTACTTTGTTTGGTTTGTGGAGAGGATGTTTTAGATATCTTGTTGACCACATAGGAAAGCTTGCTTTCCTATGTTTTGGCCCAAGATGTTTAGAATGTCTAAACTACAGCCTGAATGAGGTATGTATACTAAGGGTGAACAAGAACACTCCTATCTAATTGTCAAGTCAAAGTCCATCATACTGGGTACAATGCCGTCCTGGTTCTTTATACCTTGATGCATCGTACCTAGGTGTGTTATCAAACATATAATGTAATTGACCCTTTGAAAATACTGACTCCTGGTAAGAAAATCACCATCATCCTAACTAACTCATTGATTCTAAGTTCTTCTATCTTCTTTCCATACTAACATGGTATCATGAAATTTAATTGGAGCATCACCAATGCATACACTCTACATCCACCAGATCATTAGCATAAAAGGCGTATTGCATCATATCATTATCTTAAGCTATGAGGAATAATATAAATTTGTTATTTTAAGAATTTTAAGAAATCATTACATTACATAATTACATAATCATTAGCATCCATTACCATTTGCACATCAATATGCCATTATTAGCATACATTACATTCATAGGATCATCATTAAAAATGCATGAAAAGATACAAAAAGAAGTACATCCATTAGAAACATACATCATATCACATGAGCATAAGAAATAGAAACATCTCATAGCATATAGGAAATTAAGAAATGCATATCATACATTGCAAAACATTTCATAAAGGCGAATCATCTCATATATATCATCAAGAAATTTACTGTCATGATACAAAATCGGATCAAGTGTACGATCAACGTATATAGTACAAAAAGGGGCAAGTAATCGAGGCCCATAAATCAAAAATGGTAACTGTCTATGATCAAAGGGCTAGCCCTGCTGGCTGTTGCCCTCTCCTACCTGCCTCTCACTGTGATCCTCTGGAGGCCTCATCCCTATCTACCGAGAGAAGTCTAGCACTCGGCCTGCTGCTGGCACTGCCTATCTATAGTGCTACCGATAATACTCGGCCTCCCTGACTACCTCTCTGTACACCTATAAAGAAACTGATCCACCCCGAGATGATGAAGTTGTACTCTCCAACTACCTCCACTGATCGATCTCATGATCCCTATTAGATCGAGCCTGGTCCCTCTCGACAGTAACTGTCACAACCTTCTGCCTAACCTCATCCCTCTCTACTGTCAACACCTAAATCTAACCCTGCAACTGCTGGATCAACACATCTCTGTGGTCTAGCTGCACTGCTGGCTTCTGCTACGGGACTACTCTACCCCCATCCATCAGCTGACCATCTTGCTCCCCTACTCGGGGAGGTGACTGTTGTGCTTGATCCCTAGAAGGTGTCTGATGAGGAGGTGGTCCACCTCGTCCTCTTCCCTATCCTCTACCCCTACCGGCTGATCTGCCTCTGGGCCTCCACCATGGAAGCACTGCACCAGGAACTATCAATCTTAGGGGAGGCTTGAACCAAGCTATGTACGCTGGAGTCACCCCTGCATCTGCTGGCCCCTGATCATATGGCCATGGTTGGGCCACCAACTGTCTAAAGGAGGTTACTGCCTTAGCTGTCGGGATGGGCTGGCCCCATGCCATCTCTCTTATAGTACGAGCAAAGATCGCCACGTACTGATCATCTGGTCTATCCTGCATCTCTTTGAACTATCGGGACACCATGTCTGGGAGATACCACTCTATCATGGTATGCTCCCGACCCTACATCCATGTGTCCTGTTGGGCAAAAAAAAACTGATCTATATCATCATACCATGGGCCTGCAGATGAACTCTCTCATCTCGTCGCCAGCGTGCAAGGCCACCTATGCCAGTATGGGTAAAATAGATCTCTGCCCCACCATATCGCTAAACAACGGGGTCATCAATATTAAGGACAACTAGTGTGACATCTGGACAGAGCACTGGAATCTGCTCCCAGGCCCAGATGTGTAACAAAGTAACTCCAGCCCTGAGGGACCTACTATCTAGATACATAAACTCATGAAGATCCTTGTATAGGGAGGCCAACAATACTGGTCTCCAAGCAAAGCACTCCCTACGGACAACCATCTGCTCCCATGCCAGTCCCTAGCCTAGACTGAAGTATCAGCCCCACCGATTGGGTGCCATAAGACCAGAAATAATAGCTGCAACGATCAACCTATAGGTGCTCACTCTACCAAGGTATCTCTCTAAGTCAATCTACCCATCAGAAAAATGAATCTCATCAAGCCCTTTCACATCATAGCAAGTGTCCCTGTAAGCATCTGGATTGTAAATGACTTTGGCTTCGTGGATAGGTAGTCGGAGGATGTGCCAAACATCCTCGAGGGTAATGGCAGCTGTGCCAGTGGGAAGATGGAAGGAAGAAGTCTCACTATGCCACTGCTCGGCCAAAGTGGTCATCATACCTAAGTGTGCCTGAATGGGAGGAACATAAGCAATGTACCAAAGACCAAGCATACCAAGCTACTCTTGAAGAAAAACATGCATACCCTGCAATCTACGGAGCACAGGCCATCTATGCTCCCTCGAGTGAAGTACATCAAGCTCCTCTTGCATAGTGGAGGCCATCACATCAAGGTCTTGTAAAAGGAAAAAATCTGCATCTCGTGCTAAATTTTTGCATCCAAAAATAGCAAATGCGGTGCTATTTTCAAATACAGTCCAGTTTGGAAAGGTCCAAACTGCACCGCCACGATAGAGTTTGCAAGTTCCTAATTTCCAAAGTACATTGCGCAGTCCAATTCTCATATGCGGTCAACTTTGAGACCAAACCCTTAGTTGCAAATTGCACCGCGTGACGCTATTCACATATGCGATGGAGTTTGATTGAAGAACCCTAAATTACAATATGAGATGCGCAACGCTATTCGTATATGCGGCCCAATTTAGGACCACGCGGTGCTGGCAGAGCATTTCTAGCAGTGCTATATAGCGCTGCCCAACCAAAAAGAGACTTTGACCCTATTTAATGCATGTAAAAGAAAAAAATTGAAAGTCGGAGAGAGGTACATACCACGGGTCCTGCACCGGTTGGCTGCTAATGCACTCATACTCTCTTTGCCACGTGCTTGTGAAGCTGTCAATGCACCATTTCGACCAGAACTCAGAGCTCAAAAGTGTGAAATTTTCAAAAGGCTAAGTATGCAAATGTATTGAAAGTGACATCTCAAGGTCTATTTAAGCCTGAAAAATAGGGTTGTTTTGACCTAATTTGGCCATCTAACTAGGGTTTTGTCCCTCAATCCCATTTTTGTCCAATCGAGGGCCATTTTGCATCCTTTTTGGCATTTTAACACATTTTTTGGCATTCCAGGGCATTTTTACCCTATCAAGCACCTTCTCGTGTTTTTTTTCGCGAGATCATCCAAAAAAAATCAAAATTTTCATTTGATCTCTCAAGAGGGCAGTATAGCAGCACAATCCTTCTGCTGGTGCAGGAATGGGGCATTTGGAAAATCGAGAAAAAATTTGAACTTTGATCACAGTAGTTTATTCTTTGAATCAATGCAACAAATAGATTGCTTCAAAGAGGCGAAAAATGTAAACATGGAAAATGTATAATTCAATCCAACACATTTGATCCTAATTAACTAACGACGTTTCTTCCTAAATCACACTTTCAACTTATCATCACATTCTATCTCTTAATTGGATAAATCATTATTTATTTAATTAGGTCTTTCTCCCCCTATTGATTAAATTAATCAATTTAATTTAATTAACCCTAAAATCCCTTTTAATTAAATAAATCATTTTATTTGATTAAATCCCTAAAGTCTTCTTGTTAAATTAAATAAATCAAAACCTTATTTGATTTAATCTAACATTTCCCCTTTTAGTTAAATAAATCAAAAAAAAAAAATTAATTAATCTTTCCTCTCATTTTTGATTTAAATCAATCCTAAAATCTAAGTCAAAATGGTCAAATCACCTAACCTCTCATTAAATTAATCAAATTTTGATTAAGTTAATCCCTATTACTAAAATCCTCTAGAGAATGCAACTTGCACATGAAAATAGATTTAATTGATTTATTAAACCTCTATTTTCCCTCACATGGCATAAAAAGGGAATATTCCTTCAAGTTTGAATTCAAAAAGTCCAAGTGGATGGGTACTTCCAACAAAGCATTCACTCCTCTTACATGTTCTTGTGCATTGAACCAAGTGGCATTTATTTCATTCATTTTTCCCTCTCACATGTCATTTCCTCAATTTCAAATTCCACCTAATTGCATTTATTGGCACTTTGGCCAAAATGTGCACAACCATTAACCATTCACATCTTGATAGTGGCACTTGGCCATTGGATGTTGAATGATCCCACATTCATCCAAATTCCTTATTCTTCCAATTTGGAAATCTATAAATGAAAGGTTATTCCTCTCATTCAACATCCACAATCTCATGCAAAATTACTCTCTTGACATTGAGAGCCAATTTTGTGCATTTCATTCCATATGTTCATCATTTTCACAATTCCATAGCTAGGTTATGCCAAAATCTCATCAAGGAGATTTGATCAATCCACACATCATCAACACTTGCAACTTAAGAGTTGGGAAAGGGCCAATTTCGACACATCAATTGACACCAATTCCCCCATGGGATCAAGAGTTTGTTTAATTTAGATAGATTCAATTTGATTATTGCATATTGTTCTTCATTTCTTTTCTATCTAAGTTTAGTAAATGGATTTCATGGGGAAATCCTTGTTTCACCTTGCATATGATCTAATATTGTGTTTGTTTGTTGCTTTTGTACAAGTTTGAAATTAGGGTTCACACAATCAACACTCTTTTAATGTCTTGCCAAAATTAATTTTATTAATAATTTCAAACTTTTATAAACATGTACGGAAAATAAGTACATAAATAAGAAATATATTGTAATAGTTTCTTCAATAAAAGATAAAAAATTCATGTGGATTGTACAAGGATTGCAAGATATACACAAAATGGATCTACATTGAAAATTCGATAGGAAAATTCAAGCAAATACAATTGGTAGATGCAAAACCAAATAAATTTGAAATTGTGGACTATAATGATTGTAGAATATACATAATGGATTTTTTAAAAAGGTTTTGTCAACTTTCAATCAAATGCAATTGGTAGATGCATAGACAAATTTCACAACCTTCACCAAAATCCTTGTTGATTTTCTTAATATGGGAGATTTGGAACAAGGTATGGACATCCATCAAAGCATATTATGAAGATGAATTTTCTCAAATGTTGTGGTTGTAGACTTTTCAAATCTATGTAAAATGTGGGAGGATAGACAAAGCTTGTGAACTATTTGACAAAATATCTCAAAGAAATGTAATCTCATGGAATACAGTCTAATTAGAAAAATTTGCATCACTACCCTCATAGCAATCTCTCAATTTGTTTTAGTTTCTATTGTGTTACTCAATTTGAAAATTAATTGTGATACATTAAGTTCATTGTCAAATTGTTATTTGTGTGTCAAGTTTGTCAAAATCCAAAATGATCATTTTTTAATAAAATCATGGACCATGTAATACCGGGATGGGTTATCTCCTAGGAAGCTCTAGTGCTTCATTGCTTTGAGAATCATTTAGATGCAATGAGTGCTAAGTGGACCATTCATTATCATGAGAGATGGGTTCTTGTGAAGCACTACTCATGAAACATGGGCCAATGAGTTTGACTTGTAAAACTCCATAGTTGAATCTTGATAGCAATATCAAAATTTGATACGATGTGAAAAATACTTCCTACTTGTCAATAGATCATGTTGTCAAAATCTAGAATTTCAAAATATGAATTCTTTGTAATTACTCATCAATTTTATTTTAAATAATTAATAATCAAAAATTTATTATTGATTATTTTAATAAATTTAGATATAATTGTGATTTAAAATTGTTTTTTAACTATTAATTTATTATTATATGTTTTAAAAAAAATAAAAAAAATTAATCATCTATAATTTATTTTTAATAATTTTAATTAAATTTTTTAATTTAAAATTCATTTTAATCAATAATTTATTATTATTATATGTAATAATTTATTTTTTAATAATTTTAATTAGAATTGTTATTTAAAATTAATTTTTAATTAATAATTTATTATTATTTGTAATCAATTTTTTTATTTTTAATTATTATTGGTTGTTGATTATTTATTATTATCATCATCTAAAAATCTTTAAATTTTTTAACTAAATATCAATTATGAATAGTTTATTATTAATAAATCTATTTTTAAAATAAAAATAAAAGTATTTAATTGTTTTTAATAATACTAATTATTAATAATTTATTTGTTAATAACTAATAAAATCTAAAAAGTCAAATAAACTAAAACTATTGCTCTTATAGATATAGTCACGAGAGATTAAAAGCATGGCAATACGAAAGTTAAAATATTCTATGAATGGACGGTAAGTTATCATTTTATAATCTACTCCTCCCTTGCATTGTTTTCCCAGCACAAACGTAATTCTTATGGGGAGAGAGAGGGTACCGGGAACGGAATTGACATCGGCAAAAGTGAAAACGAAAACGGCAACGAAAAAAGTGACAGGTTTAAGGGGCTGTGGGCCCGACGACCTAAGGAGTGTACCCTTAGAGGGCAATGTCTATGCAGGTGACAATTTGCACCTTTGACCCTATTTATTAATTAGTTGAAAATAAAAAGTGAATGCATTTTTTATTTTCAATTAATTAATAAATACGGTCAAAGGTGCAATCTGTCACCTACATAGACAATTCCCCTTAGAGTGTGCGGTTAAGCCCGGCCTGCAATAACCGCCACCTATGCAGAAGATTAAGGCACCCAAAATTTTATTCGCTACCTCCAAGTGCCTTACATAGTCTCCAAGCAGCAGGCTACGCACGGGTCTGCAGATGTGACATAGAAAATGCCAACGCCTTTCAGGAATCGACCTCCCAGCAGAGAGGATGGACGGGTCTGTCAAAGGAGCCAGCAAATGAGGAAGCTGCCAAGATCTCCACGCCAAGTCCGCCAGCAAGTTTCAGAGGTGAAGTGGCTGATGAAAGAGAGGTGTAAGCAACATCAAATCGCGGCCTCAAGAAGGCAAATCGAGCCTTCAAACTGCGAGTCACAACAACATCTTCAAACCCATGGGTTTGCTGTGTGGAAGCCTTTAAACACTTGCACATGCCGTAGAAAGATATCCTTGCATATGCCAATCAAAACTCACTCAATAAGAGTGAATTCTAACGCCTAAAAAATCTGTGTTGCTCTCCCATGATAGAGCAATTTCAAATCGTGTGCCTCAACCACAGGGATTTCGTGCCCCCAATAGATGAAAATCTGATTGGAAGGCGTGTCTCATTGTGGAAATGTTGCTTTTTCTTCAGACACCATCAACTGCCTGATAGCAGCGACTAACACAGCTTACAGGCAGATCTGTTCTGTAAAATACTCCTGGCAGGAATCGCGCTTCCCTGGGGTTGATTGAGCGAGCCTTAACACCATATAGTCCACCGAAGTCAAGGCCTTCAAAAAGCTTCGACTCTTGATGTAGAGCGTGACAAGGCTCGTCACCTCCAATACAATAGTTCGCGCCTCCAATCTAACAGATCGCGCCTCCAAATGTATGAATGATGGCCTGAAATGGATTGCGACCTGCATAATACAAAAGAATTCCTTTGTGTAGCGAAAGTCAAATGACGGGATGAACAAATTGGAGACACCTTGCTGCAGATTGAAGACAACTGCAAATTGCGTGGGGGTTCAAATCTACTAATCACGCCTCACAGATTAGAGAGCACCACTAATTGAAATGCCGGAGGAGGGAGTCATGCAATGAAAAATTTCACCTAAAGGCCTACACTATCTCCACCTACAGCTCTGATACCATGTCAGATTTTAGGAGATCATGGAGATGAAAATAACAAGCACAAAGAACTATCAAAACTTCATAATTGATTGAAAGTAAAGAGCTAATTAAATAGGAGAAAACAAGAAGATCCAGATCCACAAGATCTGGAAATCAGGATCAAGATCCACATGAAGTGGAAAGAACAAGGTGTGAACTCAACAAGGACACCTAACTCAGACACCTAACTAGGCTTAAGTAAGCCAGGTGTAAAGCTGACTTGAGTACACCAACAAAAGGAATATTCCTTTCTCAGTTCGAAGAGCCAGTGGACATTAGTGAAGTGAGACGAGAAAGTAATGAGTTTTTCATTGCCCTCTTATCCTTAAATTTTTTGAGTCTATTGGAAAGGAAATACAAGATATTCATCTTATTTCGATTAATGTTCTTGCATATGACTATGACTAACATTTTTCCAAAAAAAAAAATTGAAAAAATAATTTAATTAATTTTTTTAAGTTGAAACAAAACAAAATTAATAGTTTTTAATTTTATCGTTTGTATTTTTAATTTACATCTAAGATAGATTTTATTTATATATATCATAATTTTTTACAATTATTCATCTAAAAGAGTATTTTAATAATAGGAGTTTCATTTATATTCAATAAAACATAATATAGATGGAAAATGTTCATTCTTATTTTCTATTCAACAAATAATAATTATATGAATGAATGGTCTTAATTGTTTTTGAATTTGATTGCTTAATTTTTTCCATCAACAGATCACACTTCATGATCCATAATCACAATGAAGAAAGTATATAACAAAAAAAGAGAAGTGAAATACTAATTAACAAACCAACCTAATTATAAAGAGGAGGGGCCATATGTTTTATTTTTATTAAATTAAATCATTGACATATTATCTAGTTCCAACCTCTTAATCTTAATAATAATATCAATTATTTTATTTTTCTCTTCTTGTATCTCAAACTTTAAAATTGACCATATCTTAGGGAGTTAGTATTAAAAAGCTACTTTAATATGTCAAATTGTAATATATTTAGATTAAGTTGCCACCATGGACATATTCCTATTTTAGTTCCAAAAGTCAAGTGGACATATTTTAGTAAAGTGAGACAAGAAAGTGTTGAGTGTGGCATTGCCCACTTATCCCTAAATATGTTTTTGGTTCGTCTTTTGAAAGGAAATATGTGGTATTCATTTGATTTCGATTTATGTTGTTGTATATGATGAGTTATATATAGAGAGAATTCTTTAAAAAAATAAATAAATTTTTAAAATTGAAATAAAACAAATTAAATAGTTTACAATTAAATTATTTTTCATTTTTGATTTAATTTATGTTTAAGATAGATGTTATCCATACATCATAATTTTTTAATAAAATTAATTTCATGTATATTGAAACAAACACAATATATATGGAAAATGTTCATTTTTATTTTCTATTCAATCAATACAGCATTTTAGATGATTGAGTGGATAGAGATTGAAATGATTTTACTTATATTTGATTGCATAAAATTATTTGCTTCGATGGATCACATTTCATTATCCATCATCACAATGAAGAAAGTAGATTCGCTTTATAATAGTATTCATTATTTTATTGTTTAAATTTCGTTTAGTTTTATCCTACTTTTATCTCAAAATTTAAAAGCGACCACATCTTAGAGGGTTAGTATTAGAACAAGTTATTTTAACATACCAAACTGCGATTTATTTAGATCGAGCTTCCACAGTGACTAAGCAAACATACATAATAGGAAGACTGATTCTAAAGCTGATTCAGCAGCTTTAAGGCACACAGATACATACATATACCTACCATACATTTTTGAATTCCATTTACCAAATTTCACCACCGGTAACCGATTGGAGATTGGAATCCCCTGCTGCCAGTTTCTTGAAAAGTGCAACGATTGCCGTGCGAGCATGGAAATACCATAACTGCTGTATCACAGATGCATCGTTTCCTTCAGAATATCCTCCTGCGTAATTCGTTATCGATCTCATCGCTAGGAATGCTTTCCTCTCGCTCTCGCACACCTGCACACGTCCTCAATTACTTTTACTCAGTGCAAATATCAGATGGCTATATGAGTAATACAGATTATTATACTTGAAGCTCTGGTAGTCATACCATTGCGATTGCTGCGCTCTCAGTGTCAATGGAGGCGATATTTAACTTGTTACGGAGGAAATCTCTGTAAGCCTCGTTATTCACATAAAAGTTGGCACTGCCGCCCTTCTCAACCCTCTTAATCTTTGGCTGCTGTTCCAAACATATATTCGATTTCGCTACGCACCGGTCCAAATTTGTATCCTGCAAGTCCATTAAAATTAGTAAGCTCCCACAAAATGTAAGACAATCACTTAAACACAACGTTTAGCATTTAATTTGGAAAGAATAATGTAGCGGTACCTCAATCTCCTGTGCGGCGGCAAACAATTTGTCATCCACACGAAACCAAAATTTGGCGTTTCCGACCTCAGGCTTTCCTTTCACTGAATAAACAGTTTCTGGCTGGAAATATACGCTCTGCAGTTTATTGTTAACACTCTTTTCTCCAACATTATATTTCGAAAACGTGAGGTTTGCAATCTCGCGAGTGAAGCTTCCCTCGTCACCTCCAAATTTCTGAAATCATTCCAAATCAAATAACTATCACATATTAAGAAGAAAAGAGAGCAAGAGATGAAAGAAGAGCAGAATGTGGGGGGAGTAAGTACCTCCCAATACCAGACGCCAGTGTGTGCAAATTGACGGGGAATAGAAATGTCACCAATACTCAGGTCGTTGGGTCTTGCACTGGCCGCTCTTCCATAGTGAATTACTGCCTTCACACGAAAGTGAGTGAGCAGTAACTGTGTCGTCTGTGCTGCATTAACCTGTGCCATAACCACTCACAGCTTCAGTCATACTATGTTAATCTTAACAGTATTTGACAAATGAAAACACAGAGATTAGTTTTGTACCGATCCACTTCCGCTCATGGCCAGAATAGTCCTGCACCCTTGTACTTCTCCCACACGGAACCTTCGAGCTGTAGCAGAGAAACCAATACTAGTTAATATACATCTACTGAGATTTTAAGTAAAAAGGGAGAAAGAGGAAAGAATGGGGTTTGTAACAACCAGAGATATCTACAGCAGGAAAGTCCTTGTCAGGACGGAAATATCCCTGAGCCAGAACCACTTTGAGTTCTTCCTCACCGGAAACCACCAGCCCGTAATGCTCGCCCTTGGCATTGATAAGCTTGATCTTTCCAGCCACCTCCTCTGGAATTTCAGCATGGGACAGTAATGGAATTGCAGTCAACAAAAGCAAGAAAAACGCAGAGCTGTGGAAAGCCATACCAAACTAACTCAAATGTAATCAAGAACTGCTTCTTGTGTTTTGAATCGCCCTGCTCTTCACTCAAATTTATAGTGCAGGGGGGCCGATTAGTTTCCACTTTAAAAAGGTCTTAGGACATTAATTTGTTATTTATTATTCCTAATTTGGAAAATCTTATCTCTCACCACGCCGAGAGGGAAAATATTCGGATGGATTGAAATGTGGGCCATCCATAATCAGAAGAATCAAATGGTGCGGAGAAACGTGGGCGTTAATCCGTGATCCGGACGGACCACTTCTATTAAACTAGCAAAATTTAACTATTCACTGATTACAAACTTCTGCCGACTGAACTTGAAAGCATATGCAGATGTTTGAAAAGGATACCTATTTGGCCTTTGGAACCGAAAAAAGAATGTGCTTTTGAATCATTTTCATTGTTTTCAATAAATTTCCAGCTTAAAACCATTATTACTTTTCATCCTCCATAAAAATTGATTCCATATTATTATTACTTTAGCAATCTCATCAATCAATGCATTAAATTTATTCAATGAATATTAAATACATTTACTACAACACATTATTCGAAACTTGATATTTACACACGGTATTAAAAATATAATATTTTTTACAGTCTATAACATATATCATAATTAAACAAGTGGGCATACATTACATCAATCAAATCAAGTGTACAAAATGAAACGTGCATCGATTTGTTTTTAAATCGACATAGATAGTGATTGTTTGCTGTCCACAAGCGAAAAGCCCAAAATTGCATTATCAGACTGTTGATTGACGGTAAAATATACACAATTTTCCACCGTAAACAAGACAAGGAGCACGATCCTGGGGATATGAGCACAATAATGGAGATATATTTTACAATAGTGTACAAATTCTAGTGTGTCGTCGCTCTCTTATCTTTAATTATGTCTTCTTTTTTTGTTTTTTATGGAGGTCTTTCACAAATTTTTTTTTGCTATCTGATATGGGAGCACGAGCCTTCTAGGGCTGAACCTCTTCGGCTAAGAGCCAAGGATTGAGGGGTCTCCATTCCACCAAATTCGCCCGGGGCACGATCCAGGCCTCATCCTTTATTTCGATGTCGGAACCTTTGCACTCAACAAGACTTGATCCCTGGTGGGCTCATTGAGAACCTTTTAACTATGCTTTTGAACACGCGATTTTCAATTTATACAATCTGATTTCGGTTGATATGTTGTGTATGAATACGAATAATATTCAATGCAATCGACAAAAACAATTAATGCACAAAATTGACCATCTCCATATGTTCTATAAAATGATTTTAACCCTAGATGTTGATATCCATTATCAATGTTGTTCTATTTGTTACCTAACTCTTCGCTAAATATAAATATATTTATACAAAACAGTTAGAGAAATGGTTGATTAGCATGTTCCTTTCACTGCACAGAGTATTCAGCGTGTCTGCGCAACCTTATCCCTAAATATGCTTTCTTCGTTTCCCATGTGCTACAAGATAAGATGTGATGAATTAAGCTCTTAATCCATCTTGTAAGTGGACAATCTACTCATTCCACACTATAAATAGGAGTGAAAAAAATATGCTTAGTAATAGTGGCTGCCTGGTTATATGCATATGTTTAGTAACAGTGGGTGCACCATCTGTCTATGTGTGTGTTAAGCTGCTTCAGAACCCAACCTCCTACTACTACTATTTATAGATTTATTTAAGTTTAAAGTGAGTTAATAATATTTAGGTAAATCTTTAAATTGTAATCAATTTTTAAAAAAAAATTAAATATTTTTTATATTGAATATTTTACATTAAAATAAATCTTTAAAATGAATTAAGTAAATTTTTAAAATGCGTTAGATAAATTTTTAAAATTAATTTTAAAAAAAATTTAAATATTTTTTTATACTAAATACTAAATATTAAATTTTAAACTTATTTTTATCAAAATAATTAGTATTAATATATATTAGAGATATGAAAATTTTAATATTTAAATTAATTTAATAAAAAAAATTTAAATATTTTTTATACTAAACATTTTATGTATTTTACATTAAAATAAAATTTTAAATTTATATTAAATTTTATTAATATTTAAACTATTTTTTAATAATTTTAAAATTATGATTAAATGTTGAATTTTTTAAAAATAATAATAATAAATATAATATATATTGAATAAAAAATAAAATAAAATATAATCTTATTTTTAAAATAAATTTAATTTAAATTTTATAAAAACCCCTAAGAGAGAGTTGTTTGCACGAAGTTTAAAGCGAAGGGAGAAAATCGAGGAACTCCTCCTGACAAGGTACTGACACCCACGGGGGTAACAAAACCGTGCGAGGCATTTTGTTGCCTCCATAGGCATTGCCCAATATGAGTTGCAAATTTATTCCATAAAGCTTGGAGTTCATGGACACTGTCCTATGTACTTAATTAGTTATTTGAGTGTTATATAAAGGAGAGGATCTCATAGTTGAGCATCCTAATTTCATGCTTTTCAAAAACTTATGTGGAAATTTCAAATCACTCCAATTTTTTACAATAGCTTTCTTTGGCAAGTCTCTTGCTTATAACTAAGGTTTTAGGGCCACACCATCAAATATGGTGCAACATCAACATGTTTTTTGTTGAGGTGTCCAAAAAGGCCAAAAAAACAATGAAACTAATAGTTGTGCATCAAGTCATATTTTATTGGTGTGTTGGCATGGCATCACATGATTTGTTTCTTTTTAGATCTAAGGAATACAATTCATTCAACTATAGATAGTCATCATCAACACTAACAACTTTAAAGTCACAACTATTGGTCCAATATTGTTAAAAGTATTGGGCATTAAATCAACAAATGCTATAACAACTATTGGAACATGGTTAGGTACTGGATCATGTCCCTTAAGAAATTCAATGCATAGTCGTATGCATAATTAAAAAATTAAAATTAAAACTGACAAGTGTTTTATATTATTTTATATAAAGATTAAAAATATATGTAATGAAGAAAGTCATAAAAATTTAATGAAATTTTATAAATATGAACAAGGAAATATTGTTTAATTTGTCTTATTTTTCAATAAAATAAGAGTAGGAAAAATATTTTTAAATTTTTGTAAGAGATAATTTAAAATACATGTGATTTAGTCATTTTAATTTTTTATATTATTATCCTTTACTATTTGTTTTAATAATTTTTTTTTTATATTCTTAATTTTCTTCTTTCTAGTAAAATTTTAAAACAAATCAATGTTAAAATATTAGTGTATTTGGGTCTAGTGTTATTGTAAGTTTAACACTCTAAAATAAAATGTTTTCTTGATTCAATTATACCAACATTGCAAGAAATCCATATCATCTCCTTCCATTCTTTATTTGTCTTCTTGCATCTATGTGTTTCACATCAAAGATGATATGAGCTAGTCATCTATTATACTACTGACATTTTTTCTTTCTAAGTGAAATTTATTATCCAAATGATATATAAGCCTTTTGGTGATAGTCAGATGTTGGATTAAAACCATATAGATAATATTTCTTCTTTCTCCTTAACACATTTTTCCACAAAACTTGTTTAATTTATCCATAACAAGTGTCTTTATTTCTTTTGTTCTTATTTAAACATGCATTCAACTTGAAATTCCATTTGTTCATTTATTTGATGCTCAAAAGTGGAAAGTGTCTATTTCTATTAGAAAAAACACATAAGGAACCAAATCTTTTATTTCAATTTTTCTTGTAAATAGACATTTTTGAATCTTTTTAGTTGTCTCCATTTTGTTTCTTGAATGCTACTAGCATACAATCCACACCTATAGCACAAAATTAGAATTACAAATAATCCAAGTAGAATCCCAATTAGTTTTCAATGACATAACTTAGCCTCTCTTTTTATATTTTGTAGTGTTCTTCAATCTCCTAAAGTTTTTTTCTAACTCCAAGTTTCTCAACTAGGTTTGCTGAAGTCTATCCAAAGATATTCTTACTGATTTTCTTCCTTTAAATCACCCCCTTAAAATAATAGTTACATTTATTTTCTTCTTCTAATTAGGAAAAGACTATGATCTTTGGCTTCCCAATGTTAACTTACATACCACCTCCTATCAACAGTTCTCTAAGACATTAAAGTGCTCATATAACCCTTAAGAAAATCTGCAACCAAAATGAGATCATCAATGTATGAAAGTAGCCTCACAACATACTGTCTCAAAAAGAAATCTCCTCCTTACAAATTTAAATATTCTTCTAGTTTTCTAATAGAAGTTGAATAGGATAAGGGATATGAGACATCCTTGCTTAACTCCAATATCAATCCTAAAACTTTTGAGAAGCTTGCTTAAATTTTATTTTTTATTAAAACATTCTCAAAACATAATATATGAATTGTTGCTCTATATTGTTGTGGTACATCAAAATCCTTTATTTTATAATTTAATCCTAAAATTAAATAAATTGAAATCCACAAACTTTATCTTTTCCATTCTATACTTTTTCCATAAAGTAATTTAAAATAATATCATAATATATTATTGAATGTCTTTGCATCTATTTAATGTTTTCAATAAGCAATAAATGTATTTATAAATTACCATCTTCAAACCATTAATGTCTTTCATTCTCCATAAAATTTGATTCCATATTATCATTACTATAAAAAAAATTTAGTCAACCTAATGTGTCAATGAACTGTATTAAATTTATTCAATGAACATTAAATAATTTTATTGGCATACATTACTAAAAACATTGATATTTCTACACATTACTAAAAATATAATATATTTATGCTGAAGGCGTGTCTTATTTGAGCTTTTAGAGCTCAATTTCTCCATCAACGACTTAAATGCAGTGACAAGGGATGGTTGACAGTGTGATCATTGGCAACCATCGATTGTTTTCTTGCTTGTCTTTTGTTCTTCATCGTAGAAATGCATAGGGATCATTCCAATCAACACTAGCATTTATTTCTCTACTAGCATTGATTGCGGGTACCATTACCTAGTCGGCATTACTTCTTCTCTATGACTTACCTATCACATCGCCGATCTCACACACTGCTGAATTCTTCATTTCCTACGGGGGTCTTCTTATTTCTGCCACCATCAGCCTTCATCGATTGGACGGGAGTAATTTATTTTTTTAGGCCCATTTGCATGCACCTGTACACTCTCCCCTACCATGGCCGTGACACATTTTTTGTTTCCACTAGTTATGCTGTGCAGACAATGGATTTATTAAAGAGGCTATGGAAAATTTCAAGCAAAATGAAAATGGGCAAGTGCAAAGCCAAAAATACAAAAGCATAGACAAGACACATGAATTGTTTGACAGAATGCCTTCCGTTAACAGATAACATGCACAAATTATTCTTCATAGGTGTCACAGCAGAATCCATAACCTTCACCAACATGCACTCTGCCTATGCCAAAAATGAAAACTTCGAAACAGGGTATGGACATCGATCAAGCACATATGATGGAGATATTTTGCTAGATGTTGTAGTTATAACTGCCCTACTAATTATGCGAGAAAGCAACAGGGATGCATGAAAAAGGCACATGAACGGTTTGACAGAGTGCCTCAAGGAAAAGTGATCTCATGGAATGTAATGGTTGTAGGATATGCGCAAAATGGATTTGTTGAAATGACCTTAGAAATTTTCAAGCCAATGTTATTAACAGGTATCATGCTGCCTACACACTTTTTACCAGCATCCTTGTCAAAATTATATTGCAATTACTGATTATTAATCTCCTATCTATAAAGATTATTTGACTGCCGAAAATTAATTCACAACAAATAACACAACTACAACTTCACAAATAAAACTTACAAGAATAGAAAACATGCAAAATAATAAACACAATATTTTTGGACAAATTGTCCCTGGAAAAACCCCAGAGGGAAAACTAGTACTGCAAATGAGGAATTATATTAATCTTCAGCAAATCAAGAGATACAAAAGAAATTGCTTGCCTCTTTTTGACAAAGCTCTGGCAATATTCTTCTTTGAAAATTCTTCCCTCAATTTCCCCTCCTAAAATTCCACTACTGCTGCCTCCAACGCTATCACTGCAAGACTATTTGCTATCACTGCAAATTTATTTGCTCTCACTACAAATCTTTTACAAGTGTGTATTTGTATGTTCTCCAAATGCACATTGACCCCCTTTTAAACTATTTTCATTGGAAAACCAATGGCCATGATTAATTAGACTCTAACAAACCCTAACTAACTGGTTTCTAGAAGTCTCTAGAGGAAACAATTATTTAATTAAATAATTAAATATCTGGACCTAACTAACTTCTTTCTAGAAGTCTCAAGAATTAAATAATAATTCTTGGAATTGGAGAAAACAGTTGTTCGAGCTACAATAAATTAACACTCCCTCTTAGTGAGGAAGGTGTTCTGCACAACACCCAACATATCTCTAAAGAAGATGAATTTTGCCTTCCCCAATGCCTTTGTCATAATGTCTGCTACCCACTGATCTGTAGGTATATACTATAGCTGAATAATCCCTCGCTGTACACAATCTCTGATGAAATTTTACCTGATGTCTATATGCTTAGACCTATCATGAAACACCGAATTCTTAGACAACCTGATGTAACTCTGATTGTCACAGTGTCTCACTGTAGTCTCAACCCTCTGACCTAACAAGGCTACCAACAACTTCCGAAGCCATATTGCCTCACATGTCACCATGCTAGCTGCTATGTATTCTGCCTCTGTAGAACTCAGAGCCACGAACTTCTACTTCCCGTTGTACCAAGAGACAACTCCTGATCCCAAGCTAAAGCAACACCTTGAAGTGCTTTTCCTATCTATTGTACTGCCTGCCCAATCTGCTTCAGTATAGCCTATCAACTTGATACCATCACCTCAAGCATTTTTGATCTCATACTCGATTGTACCACACAAATAATGCAACACATGCTTTGCTACTATCCAATGCACTCTCTTTAGCTCAACCATGAACTGACTAAGAGAATTTACTGCAAAGGATATATCTGGTCTGGTGTTGACCAAATACATGAGAGACCCAATCAACTGCCTGTATAAGGTTGGGTCTAGATCCTTCTCCCTGGATGAGTCTACCTTTTTCCAATTCGTGATCATAGGAGTAGACATGGCTCTGCAATCCTCCATCTCGAACCTCCTCAAGATTTCAATGTAGTATTTCCCTTGTCCAAGGAAAATCTCACCATCTGTTTGCCATACCTCTATGCCTAGAAAGTAGTGCATAAGCCCCAAATCCTTCATCTTGAACTCTGCTGCAAGGTCCCTCTTGCACTCCTCTATGAGCCCCAGTGAACCTGTTAAAAATAAGTCATCCACATATAGAACAAGAATGATAATCTCACCCCCAACCACCAAGTAGTAGAGATTAGCATCTGCCTCACTCTTCACAAAGCCCATTCCCTGCAAATACTCATCAATGCACTCATACCATGCCCTAGGAGCCTACTTGAGTTCGTACAAAGCTCTCTTCAATCTACACACATGGGTTTCACTGTTGTGTGCTACAAAGCCCTCTAGTTGTTCTATGTATACTTCCTCTTTCAATTCACCATTAAAAAACCCTGTCTTGACATCCATTTGATGGATCTGCCATCCCATCTATGCTGCAAGAGAGATCACAACTCTCGTATAGAAGTATACTTGGCCCCTGGAGTGAATGTCTCCTCATATTCTATTCCCTCCTTCTGAGAGAAACCCTTGGCCACAAACCTTGTCTTGTATTTCTCGATGCTACCATCTGCACCGTGCTTGATCTTATAGATCTAGCCAGATCCAACCACTGCCCTATCTATCGGTCTAGGCACAACCTCCCACACATCATTCTGCACTATTGAGGTATATTCCTCAACCATTGTATCTCGCAACACTTGTTGTTGTGCGGCCTCCTGATAATTGGAAGGCTCACTATCTACCAACTGATTAACTAAAGCCATATAATCATTATACCTAGCTAGTTGTCTTTGTTGCCTACTACTCATCCTAGGAGCTCCCATAAACTCCTGAGTATCCTGTTGGTTACTGCTACCAATTGTAGAGGATGAAATATCAACCCCCATGGTTTCCTGATGCATCTCTTGGATCTACTACATTTGTTGCTCCATACTCTGTGAACTCTCGACACCTGAGCCTATGCTTGTACTAGTCACTGTACTCGATCTTTGTTGTCCCTGATTTGACTGCTCAATCCTTGGAGCTTCTGTTGGCTACTCACTCTGATCATCTGCTGGCAAATCTCTGGACCTTCTAAATGCCTTTTCCTCCATGAACTTGACATCACGCCTAATTATAATCCTCTTGGCCCCTGGAATAAATATCCGATATGCCTTTGAGGTTTCACTATACCCCACAAAGTACCCTCTCTCTGCAATTTGATCTAACTTAGAACATGTAGCACCTGGAATGTGATAATATGCCAAACTCCCAAATATCTTGAAGTGGCTAACATCTGGCTTCTTCCCTGAGAACACCTCCTCTGGTGTCATCTTGCCCAATACCTTATGTGGAACCTTGTTCTATATGTATACTGTTGTACTGCATGCCTCTGCCCATAAGTAACACGACATATCCTGGTCATACAACATAGCCCTTTCTTCCTCTGATATAGACTGATTCTTCCTTTTAGCAACCCCATTCTACTGTGGGTTGTAAGGAACAATCCACTCTCTCTTGATTCCTTCCCTAGTATAGAACTCCTAGAATTCTTTCCCTTTTTACTCGCCTCCATTGTCTGACCGAAGAACCTTTATTTTCCTGCCTATTGAATTCTCCACAAGAGCTTTGAACTCTTGGAAACGACTTAAAACCTCATCCTTGGTCTTCAAGAAGTATATCCAAGTCTTCCTAGAGAAATCATCAATAAAAGTAACAAAGTACTTGTATCCTCTAAGAGACTTTGTCGACATTGGTCCACATATATCTGAATACATGTATTAGATCAAGAACACCCTTGGATCTGGTGTCACTCCTTGGAAAAGTTGCTTTCACAAACTTCCCCAACACACATCCCTTACACACATCATCATGCTTTGTGCTCACCTTTGGAACACCTGTCACTGTCTCACGAAGCAATTTAAGTGCTCTATGATGTATATGGCCCATCCTCCTATGCCATAGCTCTCCTTGATCTCTAGAATTACCACTACTCATCAGTGCCTTATGAGTATCAAATTGCAACTTGTAAAGTCAGCTGCTCCTAACTCCAATAGCTATGGGTGATTTCCAATCCTTGTGCTTGATTAACACATTTGCCCCTCTAAAGAGTACATTGTAGCCTTTATCTTGAATAACAGATATAGAAATCAAATTCATACCCAAGCCTGGCACATGCAACACATCATGAATGGAAATCATCTTGTCGTTCTGCCTCTGAAATAGGATAGTCCCTTTTCCAACTGGATTTAGTTTGGACATGTTCCCCATAGAAATCTGGATTTTGATGTCCTCCTCCTTATAACTGGAGAAGTATTCTCTAACTCTTGTCATATGAAATGATGCCCCACAGTCTATATACCAAACACCCTATGAGGTTGAGCTAACCATACAAACTATGAGTGCAAACTCATCTTCCATTCTGCTAGAGAGCTCATCTGCACTTGCTGAAGTTGTTGTCTGATTCTTTCCTTTCTTCCTTTGTGGGCAATTGCTGACATAGTGGCCAAACTCATGACAGTCATAGCACTTGACTTTAGACAAGTCCTTCTTCTTCTCACTTTTAGGATTTGATCCTTTGCTAGACCCCTTCTTTGCTTTCCCTTTTCTTGCTAGGGCAACATTTTCCTGTTCTGCCTCACTTTTTTGACTCTTATTGCTGGTACCACTAACAAGGCTTAGTTTAAGCTCCTCTTGAGTGAAGTCACTCCATAGTCGATCCCAACTTGGTAAGGTGTCTCCTCCATTAATAACTTGAACAAAGACATCCCACTGCTTAGTGAACTCATTTAGGGCTATCTGTACTAGCTCGTCATCATCTAGTTTATCTCCAATAGCTACCAACTCATCCTTGACAAGTCTAAGTCTGGCGAGGTAACTTGTAACATCTTCTCCCTTGTTCATCCTGGTATTCCTTAGCTTTTCTCTGAGAATCAACTTTCTGTTAGTGATAGCATTTTGGTATAGATTCAAAATGGCATCCCACATCTTCTTCGCTATATCCAACTCTATGATATGTGGAACAATATGATCCTTAACACCATCAAGAATCAACATCCTTGCCTTGGCATCTTCCTTCTTATATGCTAAGAGCTATGTTGGATCTGTAGGTACAGCTACAAAACTAGTCACATACTCCTTGATACCATTCTCTTCCAACAATAAATAAATTTTGGCTTTCCAGACACCAAAATTTGAGGCTCCATCCAATCTATCCTGATCTTTTAAACTTGCTGAGGCCATCTCAAACAAAAATAATAATACTGAAGAGGTAGAATTGGGTTTTATAAACCCTCTATTTTTCTTTTCTTCCCGTGCCTGCACTGAGCTCTTTCTGCCCTTAGATCTGCTCTGATACCATATGAAAATTCTATTGCAATTACTGATTATTAATCTCCTATCTATAAAGATTATTTGACTGCCGAAAATTAATTCATAGCAAATATTGAAAAATAATACAACTGCAACTTCACAAATAAAACTCACAGGAATAGAAAACTTCTAAAATAATAAACACAATATTTTTGGACAATTTGTCCCTGGAAAAACCCTAGAGGGAAAACCAATACTGCAGATGAGGAATTATAGTAATCTTCAGCAAATCAAGAGATACAAAAGAAACTGTTTGCCTCTTACTGACAAAGCTCTGGCAATATTCTTCTTCAAAAAATTTTCCCTCAATTTCTCCTGTTGAAATTCCACTACTGTTGCCTCCAACGCTATCACTGTGCCCTTGCTATCACTGCAAGACTATTTGCTATCACTACAAAATTATTTTCTCTCGCTGCAAATTTATTTGCTATCACTGCAAATCTTATACAAGTGTGTATCTGTATGTTCTCCAAATGCCCATTGACTCCCTTTTAAACTATTGTCATTGGAAAACCAATGGCCATGATTTAATCTCAATCAATGGCTAAGATTAATTAGACTCTAACAAACCCTAACTAACTGGTTTCTAGAAGTCTCTAGAGGAAACAATTATTTAATTAAATAATTAAATATCTGGACCTAACTAACTTCTTTCTAGAAGTCTCAAGAATTAAATAATAATTCTTGGAATTGGAGAAAACAACTGTCCGAGCTACAATAAATTAACAGTCCTACCTGCCTATGTCAAATGGGCACTTTGGAAAAGGGTAGTGACATCCATCGTAGCATAAGGATAAAGAGATTTTCTAGAGGTTACAATTGCCACTGCCTTCGTAGACATAAATATGACAATGTAGAAGCATAGGAAGGGCACACAAACTATTTGATCGAATGCTTCAAAGAGACACGACCTCATGGAATGTGATGATTGCAAGATATACACAAAACGGGTTTGTTGTGAAGGCCTTCACAACTTTTAAGTAAATGCAACTAGCGTGTGTGAAGCAAGACTCCACAACCTTTGCCAACATCCTCCTTGCCTATGTGCAAATGGAAGCTTTGGAAATGAGTATGGACATTCATCAAAGCATAACACAATGGGGATTTTTGCTAGATATTGCGATTGCAAGTGCTTTGGTGGATACGTATGCAAAATGTGCAAGCATAGACAAAGACCGTGAAATTTTTGGTAGAACGCTTGAAAGAGATGTTGTTTCAAGTCGTGCCATTGTTGCAAGATATGCAGAAAAATGGTTTATTGAAAGGGTCTTTTTTTCCAGGCAATCCCACCAACCTCCATTAATGGCCTCCCCGTAAGACCTCTCTTTCACTCCACCATCCACCTTATTACCACGAAGGGTGTCCTTATTTGAGCTTTCCAAGCTCATTTTGTCTGCCACGGGTCCAAAAGCAGCGAGGCAGTTTGCAAATCGGTTGGGTGATCGCCATCCATTAATCAAAATTTTCCTTGCATTTAATTTTGAAATTTGCAGGTGGGTAGGAATGGTCGTCCATAGAGTTGATTTTTTATACGACAATTTTTACTTGGATTGCACACAATTAGAGATGATCTGGTTATTTACAGATTCATATAAAACAAGATCGTTCAAACCATGCCAAGCAACTTACCTGAATCAATGGTGACGAGAAAAAAATGGTAGAGATAATCTATCCACAACAGGTGCTTCATTCTATTCACAATTTAAAGAAAATATAAATCCAAAAATATTGGGGTTTTAGAGCTGGCCTACTAGATTCTTGAGCTCATGCAAAATGTGGTAGCAGAGGAAAGGCATGTGAACTGCTTTGTAAAAAATGCCACTTACCCACTATTTTGTCTTGTCATCATTCTCATATGGTCCATATATTTTTCAAAGATCGTGCTTGAATTCAATCCAACGGTTGCCAAAGAAATCTATTTAAAGATTTAAGGCCATGCCTATTTACCAAGTTTCGTCAAGTTTGATTATTCACTAATCTCACGAGCAATACCACATATTACATAAATCTTCAATGTCTTTCTTTTAAATGCTCAGACATTGTAAGACAATTACAGTCACCTACAATATGTGGTTCTCACTTTAACATACTTGTTAAGATCCCTCCTTAAGTAATCAAACAAACTGTAAACTATATCTTAGTTTTTTTGATTTTACTGACTAGTTTGACATCACAGACTAGCATTAATAAAGTTACCTTGACAACATATCTTAAACATTAGTCTCACTAGTCACATTTCATCATGATAATTTTTTTTTTATATAACCAAAGTATAGTGATAACAGAGAAGAATATGATAATATGTCAGCCATTAAATGATCAAATATAGATTTGATGTTATCTTACTTCATAATTATACTTTTTATTTGATGGATTCAAAAATTCGTGAGAAGTTTCACACCATGTTATTCATTATGAAATTGCAATCTCTCTATTTCTCCCTCTCACTCTCCCTCTTCCTCTTCCTCTCTCCTTCCATCTATCTCTCTCTATATGTATCTCTCACCCTCTCTCCTTCTCTCCATCTCTCATCTCTATCTTTATCTCTCCCTCCATTCTCTCCATATCTCTGTCCTTCTCCATATCCATCTCCATCTCCATCTTCATCTCTAACTCTAGCTTTATCTCTATCTCTATCCCCTATCCCTCTTTTTATCCCTCTCTCTCTCTCTCTTTCTCTCTCTTCACATGAGCCTATTGGTAATGGAGCCCGCTGCTCTTCTTGATTCAGAGGTTTTTCTTTAGTCATGTTTGGATTCTTCGAAATGGATGCATAGTTGAAGCTAGGGGAGAGGATCCAATAATTGTGCACCCTAACTTTGCACTTCTCAAAATCCTATGTGGAAATTTCAAATCACTCCCAATTTTTTACAATAGTTTACTTGGCAAGTCCCCTACTTATAACTTTCGTTTCAAGGCCACATCATCAAATATGATGCCACATTAGCATGCTTTTTGTCAAGGTGTCCAAAAAGGCCCAAAAAAAAAAGTGAGACCAATACTTGTGCATTCACATCTTGGGTAGTTGAGCACTGATGTGGCATCACATGATTGGTTGCTTTTTAGATCAAAGGAATTCATTTTGTTTAATTATGGGTAGTCAAGTCACAACTATTGGGCATTATATAAACTATCACAACTATTGGGCACTATATAAACAACTACTATCACAACTATTGAAACATGCTCAACTAGTGGGTCCTCTTCCCTATCACTTCTCCATTGAGACCTTTCTTGCACAAACAACATGGTTTCCTAAATGACCTGCCAATTGACTTCATGTACTGCACATTTATGCAATCAATACCCCATTTTAGTTTTCCTTATTCACCTTCTACACCTCTTCGACGTACCCATTGTACACCAAGGTGCGATTGCTGGTCATAGTCTCTAACATTAATTATAAAACTTATCTCTTAAACAATTAGGCATGCATTATATCAATCAAAATCAGACGTGCAAACTGAAACGTGCGTCGATTTGTTTTTCACAGAGGCATCTTTCATGCTTTTCTTTTTTTAAATGGACGTAGATAGTGATTGTTTGCTGTAGGCCCAAAATTGCATTATCAAACTGTTGATTGACGTAAAATATATACGATTTTCCACCATATACAAGAAAAGGAGGCCATGTGGAGATCGTGTTAGTGTGACGTCGCTATCTTATCTTTACCTATTCTTTTCAGTCCCTTCCAAAGGAAACACGTAATTTTCAATTTGTACAGTCTGATTTCGATTGATATGTTGTGTAAGAGTATGAATATTATTCAATGCAATTAATGGTAATTTAATTCAATAGATCACGGCTATTTCCAACCATCTGAATATTCACCCTTTTCCCGGTCACGCAGAACTCAAAAGTAGTTGTGGGTAAGCGATGGTTCCAACCTAACGAGGACTTTTCTTCTCTTTCTACAATTCTATTTTAAGGAGTGTGAGGATAGCACTATTTATTTATTTTTATTTTTTCCAAACATAAAATTGGTAGAGGTTTATTAACTTCATTAATTTCACTAATAAAAATATGATTATTAATATTTTTTAAATATTTAATAACTAGTAATCGCATCTTGGTGTGCAATGGGTACATCGAAGATGTGTGGATGATCAAAGGAGGATAAATTTTATTTATTAGTTGCATTAAAAAATATGAATTTTGTAAACATTTGTTAATATAATAGAATGTTTTTTTTTTCTCTTTTGCAAATAAAACATTTTAAATGAAGATTGAATACATAAAATATGTATATATAAGAAAGAAAGTTGTGTACAAGTACAAATGATATGTCTTGAATGGAGATTGAAAACATGAAATATGTATATCAAAGAAATAAAATGTTGTCCAATTGTATAATTGAATTGAAAATAACAAAATAAGAATGTCTTTTTGTCCATTTCTTTTGCACAGGTCTAAGTTGCAAAACATGTTGATTTGCTTCTTTGGTTCCAAAGTAGAACCTATGAGGGAAAATTGACAGACATGAGAAAGTCATTGAGAGTGGAATTAAAGAAAATGTTTTAAAAAAGAGTTTCCATAAAATGAAACATTTTTTTAGCATATTTAAAAAGCAAAGAGAAAGTATGTGTTATTGATTGCACATGTTTAAAAATGTAATACTTTAAAAAAAATATGGAACAAACCTTGAGCTATTGGAATGTTAGTTGAGCATTTCAGGTGACTACATGTGAGAGCAACTTCAATTGCAAAAAACAACATTGGCAACAAGAAATTGAAGCAACGAGGAAGAAATTAAATTATGATAATTAGTTAGTTATATAATTTGAAGATTGGTTGAAAAAAAAATAGACCAAATAATTAAATGCAGAAGTATAGAAGATTAGACTAGAAGGTTGGAATAAACAACCAAACAAATCAATCTATAAAGTATCATAAGGAAGTTCCAGGTTTGAATGTGAAAATGTACAACACATCATTTTTCATAATTATTTATGGCACACTATATCAGAACAAGGATGCATTTCTGTAAACTATGTTTGATGGATGAGATCGATTTATGTAGAGTCGATGTAAAATTAATTGCATAAAGCAAGAAAAAAGGTTAGAATATAAGAAAAAATATTCATGAAGTAATATGTAAATTTTCTTTGATGGTTTATTATGTAAGCATAAACAAATAGTGAAACCCATAGTTAATTCTATTAAACACATAAACATTTTTTCAGACAGTTAGCATGCTTTCCTATTTTGCATACATGTCTATTAGATTGTTACAAGTACAACATCTGACAAATATCTACTTTGAATTATTCTTTTTGACGGAACTCCATACCTTGTTCAAGAACTCCTATTTTGGCACAATCTTGGAGGATGTTGTTAAAAGGTTGTAGTGTTTGCATTTACACCTACTAGTTTAATCTTCTTACAAGTCTCCTAGGCATTTTCAAACAATTTACATGCCTGAAAATTGCTTCCACATTTAACATACATGTTGATAAGGGTGCATTGAAAACTACATCATTTGACAAAAATCCACTCTTGATTATCATTCGATGGATGTGAAGGCTTGCTTCCAAAGCTCCCATTGCAGAACACATTGGAGGATGGTGGTCAAGTTGAATTTGTTGGATTCGGTGTTAACAGTTTGCATAAATATTGATTAGTTGATTTTGAAAGAGGGTAAACACTATGTGAGTGATGAGAGATTGGATTTTATTTCCCTCTGAACGATGAATGTGCAAGGCTTGTTGTAACCCATGAAAGTGTGCACTAGATGATGATTATGATGATGATATCTACCATGGAAATGTTTCTTGGTGATTTGCACAACAATAGAAAATAAATCTTAAATTTACATTTTCATAATATGTGGGTATGTGCAAGATCATCATGAAAAAAACATGCCCTTAAGTGGCGATGAAAATTCAGAAAATCAGAATTAGGCAACTTGACGTAAAAAATTGAATAAGTTATCTATATTATTTCAAAAAAATAAGTAAGAATAGAATCTGTAGCAAACTAAATTTAGTTTCTAAACTACTAGGTTTATTTAAAAAAGTAAAAATCTATTTGGTGAAAATTTAAAATTTCAATGCAGTAGTACTTCAATTTTAGGGAAAAAATAAGAAGTAGGTGTTTGTCTGACCACCCTAACCACAATAAAATGATAATATTTTTTTTATAAGATTTTAGATATAAATAGAGGACTCATGTCCTAATATGATGCATATTTTTTGTATTTTTTTTCCAAGTAAATAATTAATTATGAATTTTTTATTACAATTTTAAAAAAATATAAAAATGCGTATGTCTGACCACCTTAACTTGTTCAAAAATTCATGAAATTCAATTTTTAATTAATCATATAGTATGCAAAGCATAGAATGTTACATGTTTGGGATTCAAAAAATGTGACACCATTTGAAAGTTATAGATTTTTTTCAATCAGCCTATCAATCAAGACATTAGTCGTAATTCAAATAGAAAATGAATAATAAATATTTATTAAATTCAAAGTACAACATAATTTATATTGGTGGAAAGTTGAGAATCTCCTTTAAAAACCCTTTTCATTTCATCAATTTTGGGTAAAAAAAAGTCGTCAGCCACATGGGCCATCATATCACTTACATATCGCCACTTTTTGGCCCATCATGATCCTGCACATATCAATGTAGAAAATGTTAATCAATAACTATTTGGGTTGTAATGATGAATAATTCAACTTTTTCTTACCTCTCTGGACATGAGCGTCTTGGGTATGACCCTGTAAACAAGAGAAAGATAAAGTGATCTACATTAGAATTTCAAAAAGAAAGAATCACAAAGCTTGCATGATTTGCTAGAATTTTGCATTTAATTTACCCTAAGACATGACCACCATTATCGACTACTTGTGATACCAAACCCATGAGCCCAATGCTTCCTCCATCATAGACTATGTCTATATTTCATGAAACCTAAGACCAACCAGATAAATTTGTTTTAGAACGTACACCCACATGAAAAAGTAAAAACTAAAAAAAAATGTGTGAATAAAAGTAATGAATTTATTTTGGACAAAAAGGAAATCAACAAGAAAAAGTATCAAAGGCAATGGATTTTATTTTAAAAGGACTGAACGCCAAATGAAACACCCACATGAAATATGGAGACCCACATAAGAATTTATCTGAACACGAACATGGAAATTTAGTTAGCAGATAAACACAATGAGTGTGTTGCAAAATAAGGCATTAGCAACATGAAAGATAATTATCAGAATGAATATATTCAATCATGAAGTAAAATGGCAGGAGGAAGTTTAGGGCCAATTAGCCATTAGACCTAAAGAAAGTTTAACACCATCAGATCTCAACATCTAAAACCCAATCAGGAAACAACAACAATATGTCACAAGCAAGTAAGGCTATAAAAATTATGTCAAAAATCAATTGTAAATAAAATATTTATCCCATAAAAATAACGGGAAACTAACTATTTTTACATGAAAATTGAATAGATTCTATCATGTGATTAGAGAATACAGATTGACATTCGTTCTATGGATAGAAATGAACTTGAGCAATCCTTACATCAATATAAGTTGAGATCGGTATTGATTTTATGAAGGAAAATTGACATGGGCATTCAATACAGTGGTAGTTTGAACTTGGTAAGAATTACATGACCGCTTCAACATAAAATTTATTGTAGTCGACACAAGCGTTTAAAAAAGATTATTTGTGATGAAAAGGAAAGCAAGCTAGAGCAACTCCCTATGACATACATACTACATACACTCAAAATTGGTCTGGAGAAATTAATTAAATATAAGTTATTTAATTAATAAATCTTTACTTCTTCTACTTATAAATAAATCAAGAAATTTATTTATATAGTTCACTTTCTTTAATTCTTCTTATCTCAAATCACTTTCTTCATGTTTTGATTAAATGAGCAACTTTAATTAGTTTTTTTTATTTAATTAACTCCCTCTTATTAAATTCGAATTCTAAATTTTAATTTAATCACATTTCTACTAACTTCTCATCTTCCACCTCATCATGTGTCTCATGAAATTAAATATTTTTAATATTTAACTGGCATTTTATCTTCAACAAATTCTAACAAATTTTGAGACACTTGGCTTTCACCTCCCTTTGATTCCTCTTCACACTTGGCAATTTTTTCTTCTAAAGGGAGCACTCTCGTTGATGCTCTCTAACCTCTTCATCCTCAACCGTCCATTTCTCCAGATCAAATCCGGACTCTTGAATCCTACCACATAGGTTGATGCCTTGGAGAAATCTATAAATACGACTTGATTTACAACATTCCATATAGAGAGCACTAGTAATTAAACTCTGTATAATTTTAGAGAGCATTGTCATTAGTAGTATAGCATAGAGCATTCCAGTTTTAGCATTGTAGTATCAAGTAGATTTATCATGGCACTTGCATTAGCTGAATCTTAATTTTAGTAGCTTAATCACACCATCTCATTATCAGCATGATAGCATCATCTTAAGCTTAGCATATCATTTAGCAATCAATCATGGAAAATATTTCTTGCATTTCTAGCATCTTGTTCTTCAAGTTGTCATTTGGAAAGTCATGTGCATAAAAAATCTAAGAGCAAAAATGACTTGAAAAATCCTCGGAGATAGAGGACAATGAGATACCATTAGAAAGTTTTTTTTGTTTCAATTCAATTAGATTGTTATTTGAATTCTCTAATATAATGTTTCATTGGTGTGTTGTATTACTTCCTTATGCACTCACATTATTTATACACACATAAATTGGCGCCCACCGTAGGGCCTAGCCCCATTTTTAACATTTCTAGCAAGTTTTCATGAATTTTTTTTTATCATGAATCTTGATGTAACACACCCATGGATTCTTTCGGCACATAGGCGGTGACTTCTGGCACATTCAGTCTCTATTTTAGTGCATTTTCCTAATATCTTGGTGCACCAAGTCTCTGTTCTAGTGCATATGTGGGATTTTTCAGTGCATTTTTCCCTTCTTCTAGTGCATTATAGGATTTTTTTTTCATTTTTTGCTTGCCAGAATAGCACATTTAGGGTGTTTTGTAGTGCATATACTATGTTTTGTAGCTCATGTGGTCTTTGTTTTAGCGCATTTATCTCTATTTGTAGAAACTCAAAATTCTAGAAACTAATCAATGTCTTTTTGTTTTGCAGGTACTTTAAATGTTGCCAAAGATGTTATCTAAAACTACTAATGGTGTTTGTAGGGGCTGGAGTTATTTTTGTTTTCCTTTGATTAAATTAGGCATCTAGTTTAATTAAGAGGTTAATGAGCACCATGTATGTTGTACTTGTAAAGTGATAGGCCTATGCTCTCCCCTTCACTGGGTGACCAGAATGCCAGACTCACTCTTTCATTTATTGCAATAGCACCTTTAGAATGCCTACCATAGTGGGAAAAGTACTCGCCCTACGGGAATGACCTAAGTGGGAATAGCTAAAGCCAAGCATTCCAACCCACTATAATCAAACATGATTGTGATGAAAGTCACATTCAACGATATTGATAACCATCCCCAAAGCCTTTGTTCTAAAGATTGGGAGGTCTCCTAAGGGAGTTTATCATTTGTCGCACCAAACGGAAGCCCTTACTACAATTTTTAAGTGTAGTAACCAGCCGAGTCAATTCCCGAACATTATAATATTCATAGTGTAAGGGGAGGGAATAATCTACCCCCAAGATACTCACCATATTTCCCATAGTAGAGAAGGGAAACCCAACCTCTTACCACCAATTGTTGTCCGATGGGGCACTACTAGAGATTTCTGGCCAAAACTAAAGGAATTGACTTTTAGTTAAGAATCGAAGAAGGAAAAAACATGGGCACCCTCTAGGGGGTGACACAGATGAGTAAGCTGAAGTAGTTCTAAGATGTGGGTTGTGACATTATAATGACCCTTGAGATTAGAAGAGTGACTAATCTGTTTGCTATTGTTTAATACCAGTGGAAATCAAAGGGATCAGACCAAATCCTAGAACATACATTTAATGTTTAAATCATAGGGTGAAATTTTTTTTTAACTATTTATTGTTGTGATTGAAATAATTTTTCAAGAGATCATCCCTTAAAAACCCTTAATTCACACATGATTAAAAAAAAAAGACAATCAGGCAAACTTATTGTTTAGAAGATCATCTAAAAAACACTAAATTCATTGATCCAAAAATGACAAAAAAACCAAGCAAACTTTCAAAATGATGACCATTTCTAGTTCAGTGCATAAGCTTTCTATTCCAGCGCATTTGCCTCATTTTTGAATGCATATAGCTCATATTCTGGTGCATCTGATTTATTTTCTAGTGCCTATAGCTCATACTTTGGTGCATCTGGTTTCTATTCTAACACATTTGCCTCATTTGTCAGTGCATAAGATTTCTATTCCAATGCATTCATCATCCCTTTTAGCGCATTTAGGCCATATTCTGGCGCATCTAAAAACTTCTTTAGCGCATCCATCACACCTTTCAACACATTTAGGTCACATTTTGGAAAATTTGTCCCATCTTCCAACATGTTTGTAAATTATTATAGCGTATTTACCCGATTCTCGAATAGAGAACTAAGTTGAAAGTCTATCGAATAACTTGAATCATATTTAGGGGCTTGGCTTGTTCTACTGCATTTAGCTCATTTTACAACGCATCTAGGGTCTATTTTGGGACATTTCATCAAATCTTTTAGTGCATACGCTTCTTGTTTTGGTGCATCTAGGGTATAGTCTAGTGCATGTAGGCTCTATTTTAGTGCATTTGTGCCATCTTTTAGCACATCTGACACCTGTTTTAGCACATCCATCTGATTTACAAATATAGAGCTAATTTGAATGTCTATCAGATAATTAAAACCAGATTTAGGGATCCCTTCTAGAGCATAGATCATTCCTCATCCAAACATTAGTTTAAACTTGGAGAAACTGGCCTTTGCAAGTGAAATCTCATTAACTAAAATTGGATCAAACATCTTAAAGTGCCTAATCATCAAACCTATCTTTGACTAGTAGCTGAGCTTCATGATTAGGATCTATCATCCTTCATCATGAAATGACACTTTTTACGTCATATTTATCACCTCAGTCTCATCAATAGAATCCATCATTCTATTTGACTTAGGTATCTCATTAGCACTCCTAAATAAAGATCAAAGTATAGCAAACCTTTAACACTTGCATGCCCATTTTAACAAGAGCCCAAAAATAAAAACTCAAAGAACAAGAAATTGAAACACAAAACATCATGGTTGAAGCTGAAGAAAATCCCTTTCATAGATTCCACCAACATGAAATGGATGAAATAACTGATGAGGACATTCAATAAGCTCAACAAGATCCTAAATTTCACAAATTCATGGAGAAAATTATGGAAAAAGATGGAGAAATACTTATTGATGTTGGAAAACCAAGGTGTGAAATTACCCAATGACTTTGATGTAAACCAATTGAAAGGAACTCCCAAGAGGACAAAATTTGATTCATGAAACACAGATCCAATGGATGCTTTAACCCAAAAAATACAAAATCTCCAACAACAAATCCAAGACATGCAAAGAGGAACCAAAAAAAGATACTTGCTGCAAGATATATGTGCTTATCCTCTTGACATAAATTTGAACATGATACCGTTTCCACCAAACTATGATCTCCCAAAATATGACAAATACAATGGAAAATCTGATCTTATAGATCACGTAAGAGAATTTCGCACCATGAGCTTGGAATGTTCACATGAAGAAACTTATTTAATGAGATTATTTCCATGAAGTTTGGGTGGCCAATGCATGAAATGGTTTTAAAAAATTCAACCAGGTGTTAGATCATTTGAAGAGTTGGTAAATCAATTCATAACTTAATATTCCTACAACATCCAACACGAAATAACCATGAAAGATCTTTGCAACACAAAATAGAAAAATGTTGAATCATTCCTCATATTTTTGCAAAGATGGAGAAGATTGTTTGCGAAATATGCTTGTCCTATACCTGAAAAAGGAAAAGATGGAGATTTTTATTGACAACCTCAACAGTGAGTTGAGCTATATATAGGCTTCAATCACAATGTCCATCTAGCTTTGGAAAAACGATTGAAAATGCATATAAAATTGAAGAAGCCTTGGTTAAAAGAGGAGTCTTAAAAATCTACAATGAAGGACCAAACTTGGAAAAATCTTCCAATCATTATAACAACAATGAGAAATCTAAATTTTGGACAAGAAACAAGAATTTTGGTAGTGATGGTACGACTGAAACACATAATCCAAAACCAATCTTTAATCTATCAGGAATTACACCCAAGACCAATCAAAACAACAATCAAAACAACACTAAATCTAAACCCGCTCCACCACCATATCAAACCCCATGAAATCACAAAATATTCACACCTTTGGGGCAATCACTTGATTCAATATTGAAAGAACTTCTTATGGCCAGGGCGAGTGCATGGAAATGGGCAGCGATTCCGTGGACACCTTAAAAAAAAAAAGTTGAAAACTATAATGCACTCGCGTTATGTCTCCGTTAAACCTAGGCAAGTTCTCGGCAGCTACAACTACAAACAAATAATGTGAGCACGTTATAATGCGCTCGCATTATTAACTGTTAAAAGGAAAAAAAAAATGCAAATCTCTCATTTGCATTTTCATTGGTTTTTTTGTTGCACCTGCGGCCAAAAACCCTAGAATATCGCGCTCACATTCTAGGAGGAGAATTTCTTCACCAAGAATCCCTATTTCTTCACAACGATAGTGCCACGACGATGAGGAGTTGTAAGAGGTAAGGATTCTATGGTTTTTGTTTTGAATTTGTTAGTTTTAGGTTGAATTTGATATCTATTTGTTTGAATTTTTAGGAGATGCAAATCAACCTGCAAACCCTCAAAATACTCAACACGAAGACCAACCAAATCCTCAAGATCAAAATCAACCACAACATTAACTTCCTCCACCAATCACTCAACCCCCTCCTGGCACTCAACAAAATTTAATGAGTGAAATTGAGAACAACAAAAAACAAATTGAGGATTTGATCAATAGGTTGAGTGATCCAAATGGTTCAACCACAGAAAGAATGAGCCTAGCAAATTCATTGAAAGATATGTTAAAAAACGTAGATTCAATTAGCAAACAAATAACTGGATGGGAAGATAGGAGGCAAGCGGCTAGGGACTATTATGCAAATAAACTATTATACAAGGATGTGAAAGATTTAAAAATTACAAAAGGTGATTTGTGCTCATTATTCACCAACCCACGCACAAATCAAAATCTTACCCTCAATGCAAAGAGGTTTCCTATCCATTGGTGCCACCACCAATAGATGAAGGAGTGGTTTTATGATAGGTGGTACATGGTCTTCGATTACCCACTGTGCAACAATTGCGAGGTCCTGCAATATTTCCTTAGGAAACTATACAGTGAGTTCATATTGAACAAAATCCCAAATTATTTTGATATGAGGGATTTCCAGGGGAGAGGTGGGGGGTCAGTTCAGGATAGACCTGGTGCACAGCTGGATTTTACGTGGGAAGGTAGATGAGCTCTCGCTAGGCCACCTCATGAGCACATTGTTATGCCTTCCGTCGTGAAGGAAAGTGCTGACGGAGAGACATTGCAGAAAATCAACACTTTGACCCACAGTGTCATCCATCATACTAGGCCTATTCTACAGCACCATCTAGGGGAGTCTTCGAGTGGTGGCCTTCGAACACATGTGTGTCAATCTTACGGGGCTCCTTGTTCATATGACCCCACCAACACTTAGGAGACTGGTACGCAGGATCCATTTGCAGCTATGGAGATGGAGAGGGTAGCTGACATTTTGCATGAGGTATATGGCATTGATAGTCAAGTAAAAGTTAGTGCATGTGTTCATTGAATTTAATTTATTAAATTTTGATTTTGAAATGCAAGATTAACTAAAAATGTTTTATTATTTTAATAAAATTGCAGGATCACAGTGTTGAGACTGGATACACTGGCCCCCCACCAACCTATTTTTGTAGTACACCTATCACTAGGGTATGTAACTAGTAAACAATTATAAATTTATTGCATGTTAATAGCATTGTTTTGTGAATGGTAATTTAATATGCGATTTTGGATATTGAACAGAATAATTTGGAGGTTTTGATGAAACACTTCCTAGTGGCAGTGGATTTACTCAAACCTTCACGCAGGTAATAAAATAAAGAGCTTAACTAATGAATCAAGTACTTAATAGATTTGTGTAGTTTATATGCACATCGTTGATTACGTTGAATATTTTGTTGTTTTATTTTCAGTTGTTGCAAGACGATACACCTCTGAATGTGACGAGGGTAATGGATATTGGTGTGACATCTACTATACAATCCTCGATGGCTTTGACAGAAGAGGTATGAGGCAAATTAGTAAATTTCAATTTACATTTGTTGTTATAGATGTTAGTTAGTGAAAAATCAAACCATTATTGATTCACGTAGTTTAATTTCTATTTGTATGGTTTATACAAGCTTGAGCACACCTAAGCATGGGCGTGAGGATATTTCCCTCATGGAGAGATCGTGAGATGGCTGTAAGTGATTATTTTGTCAAATATATCATTTTTTATAATGTAATTTCTATATATTCATGTCTTTACTTCTTATTGTAATAGTTAAAACTTCACCATGAACTAAACCCTAGGAGGAGTAGTAGGAGCACTCCATGAGCACAACAAAAATGAGTGATAGACCTATCGCCATCCGAGTGAAAAGGAAAGGGAAAAAATTTATTTCCAAGGCATGGAGAGCAATGAGTTTTGATTCCAGAGTCCTGTGTTGTATGCCTACATGGCAATTTTGCACATAATTTTTATTGGACATATTTGGCATTGTATGCCTATATGGCATTCTCATAAGCCTATATGGCTATTTTGTACATATATTTCATACTTATATCGACATATATTGATGTATGCCTATATGTCTATTTGGTTAATACAAATATCTTTTATCGATGCCTATCCATATTTGCATTCTAAATTGATGGTTCAATAGTTATGAGTTACGTGTATTCAAGGTAATTTCTATGTTAATACAAATATATTTTATCGATGCTTATACTTATGTGATTGAGGTATGTTTATGTATAGGGTCATAGTAATTTCTATTTGATGATGCTATTGTGTCTTTAAGGTTTATTTATTAAAGGGTGCATGAAACAAGTTTTAAATCCTTAAAAATCTTTGAATTTCTTAGGTTTTTCTATTTGTCGAGTCTGGGCTCCAAGCCTGAGTCCAAGTCAAAAATTGGCTTGTCGAGTTTGAGGCAAGTCCAAGTCTTGTAACACTAGTGTGAACACATCGAGGAATAATGTATATGCCGATGAAGAGAGAACCCATCCTTGTTTCCAAACAAACCATAGTATAGACATGGGTGGTCGAGATAAAACATCACTCTTCTAGATAGTTTGAACCATAATCTTTCATGGCCGTAAACACACCTTCATTATGTGTGTTCTTGATCCTATTGAATAAATGGTGGAACATGTTGTAGATCAAATATTGCAACCTTAAGTCCACAAGAAGGTTACTTGTCCTGATTTCTGCAAATGTCTTTAAAATGTTCATCCTTCTTGAGTAATGCCAACCACTATCATCGGTTGCCATGCTTCTAATGGAAGGTCAATTTGTTGCAATACCCAAAGGCTAGCAGGTTCATTCGCTCTAATACCACTATAATGACTCGAGCTCTGGATCAATAGATTTTTGATTTATTTCTTATTGGATTGACAAAGGTTGTCATCCAATATTATTAAGATAGATAACAGAGTCCCCAAATTATAAATGAAATAAATTTTGAATATGAAATCTAATTCAAATATTAATTTGATAAATAAATATAATAGAATCGTTTCTAATTAATCAATTATTATCATGTGCTAGCTTTGAATATAAATCTGCCTATCATTGATATATAGGCCTTAAGAATTGGGATGCCTTTCTTGATTGATACTTTGTACTCATGCATCTAACTTTGAGTCCTTTCCGGATTATATGCTTGAAACGTATACTCCCATATTATAATTTTTTTCTCATATAGACCAATCCCACACTAGGTAATTCAATAATAAAAATAAGCTCGCAAATTGATTACCTTGATCTTCCCTTCTTATTCTCTTTTATACTCAAAAACTACACAATTGAATCCTGATAGGAATATCACAATTTGACACATTGTAGAAAATACCTCCTACTTATCAATTGATGAGCTAAAGGTGCTCTACAATGAATGTTTCATAAGGCACAACACTTGCTGAAGGTTTTGCAAATGGGGTTGCAAGCTAAGTGGGCTTAACCTTGGGGAAAAAACTTCGTGGTTAAGCGCTTGAGATGGAGTAGTACTAGGATGGCTGACCTCTTGGGAAGGCCTAGTGCCTCACCTCTGTGAGCATCACCTACATGCAATGAGTGCTAAGTGGGCCATTCATTATCATGAGAGATGGGTTCTTGTGAACTCAACCCTCTTTCAATCCATGTCAGCCTTGGGACCGTATAGGAAGCTGGAGGTCATACGAAGTATGGGATCAACAAGTTTGTATAAGAAATCTAAAAACCAGAGAATAGTGTGAATAATTCTTATCTTATCTTCTCCAAAAGTTCATCAACAACCTCCATTTGAGCCTCTCAAGGCTTTACATAGTGTTTTACACCCTTTTCTAACTGATCCATGCCCTCAACTAATGTTTCATTGGTGTGTTGTATTACTTCCTTATGCAATCACATTATTTATACACACATAAATTGGCGCCCACCATGGGGCCTAGCCCTATTTTTAACATTTCTAGCAAGTTTTCATGAATTTTTTTAATCATGAATCTTGATGTAACACACCCATGGATTCTTTCGGCACATAGGTGGTGACTTCTGGCGTATTCAATCTCTATTCTAGTGCATCTACCTAATATCTTGGTGCACCAAGTCTCTGTTCTAGCGCATACGTGGGATTTTTCAGTGCATTTTTCCCTTCTTCTAGTGCATTATAGGAATTCTTTTTCATTTTTTGCTTGCCAGAATAGCGCATTTAGGGTATTTTGTAGTGCATATACTACATTTTGTAGCTCATGTGGTCTTTGTTTTAGCGCATTTATCTCTATTTGTAGAAACTCAAAATTCTGGAAACTAATCAATGTCTTTTTGTTTTGCAGGTACTTTAAATGTTGCCAAAGATGTTATCTAAAACTACTAATGGTGTTTGTAGGGGCTGGAGTTATTTTTGTTTTCCTTTGATTAAATTAGGCATCTAGTTTAATTAAGAGGTTAATGAGCACCATGTATGTTGTGCTTGTAAAGTGATAGGCCTATGCTCTCCCCTTCACTGGGTGACCAAAATGCCAGACTCACTCTTTCATTTATTGCAATAGCACCTTTAGAATGCCTACTATAGTGGGAAAAGTACTCGCCCTACGAGAATGACCTAAGTGGGAATAGCTAAAGCCAAGCATTCCAACCCACTATAATCAAACATGATTGTGATGAAAGTCACATTCAACGGTATTGATAAACATCCCCAAAGCCTTTTTTCTAAAGATTGGGAGGTCTCCTAAGGGAGTTTATCATTTGTCGCACCAAACGGAAGCCCTTACTAAAATTTTTAAGTGTAGTAACCAGCCGAGTCAATTCCCGAACATTATAATATTCACAATGTAAGGGGAGGGAATAATCTTCCCCCAAGATACTCACCATATTTCCCACAGTAGAGAAGGGAAACCCAACCTCTTACCACCAATTGTTGTCCGATGGGGCACTACTAGAGATTTCTGGCCAAAACTAAAGGAATTGACTTTTAGTTAAGACTCGAAGAAGGAAAAAACATGGGCACCCTCTAGGGGGTGACACAGATGGGTAAGCTGAAGTAGTTCTAAGATGTTGGTTGTGACATTATAATGACCCTTGAGATTAGAAGAGTGACTAATCTATTTGCTATTTTTTAATACCAGTGGAAATCAAAGGGATCAGACCAGATCCTAGAACATACATTTAATGTTTAAATCATAGGGTGAAACAATTTTTTTACTATTTATTGTTGTGATTGAAATAATTTTTCAAGAGATCATCCCTTAAAAACCCTTAATTCACACATGATTAAAAAAAAAATACAATCAGGCAAACTTATTGTTCAGAAGATCATCTAGAAAACACTCAATTCATTGATCCAAAAATGACAAAAAAACCAAGCAAAATTTCAAAATGATGACCATTTCCAGTTCAGTGCATAAGCTTTCTGTTCCAGCGCATTTGCCTCATTTTTCAATGCATATAGCTCATATTCTGGTGCATCTGATTTATTTTCTAGTGCCTATAACTCATACTTTGGCGCATTTGGTTTCTTTTCTAACACATTTTCCTCTTTTGTCAGTGCATAAGATTTATATTCCAATGCATTCATCATACCTTTTAGAGCATTTAGGCCATATTCTGGCGCATCTAAAAACTTCTTCAGTGCATCCATCACACCTTTCAGCACATTTAGGTCACATTTTGGAAAATTTGTCCCATCTTCCAGTGTGTTTGTAAATTATTATAGCACATTTACCCGATTCTCAAATAGAGAACTAAGTTGAAAGTCTGTCGAATAACTTGAATCATATTTAGGGGCTTGGCTTGTTCTACTACATTTAGCTCATTTTACAACACATCTAGGGTCTATTTTGGCACATTTCATTAGATGTTTTAGCGCACACGCTTCTTGTTTTGGTGCATCTATGGTATAGTCTAGTGCATGTAGGCTCTATTTTAGCGCATTTGTGCCATCTTTTAGCACATCTGACACCTGTTTTAGCACATCCGTTTGATTTACAAATATAGAGCTAATTTGAATGTCTATCAGATAATTAAAACCAGATTTAGGGATCCCTTCTAGAGCATAGATCATTCCTCATCCAAACATTAGTTTAAACTTGGAGAAGCTCGCCTTTGCAAGTAAAATCTCATTAACTAAAATTGGATCAAACATCTTAAAGTGCCTAATCATCAAACCTATCTTTGACTAGTAGCTGAGCTTCATGATCAGGATCTATCATCCTTCATCACAAAATGACACTTTGTACATCATATTTATCACCTCAGTCTCATCAATAGAATCCATCATTCTATTTGACTTAGGTATCTCATTAGCACTCCTAAACAAAGATCAAAGTATACTAAACCTTTAACACTTGCATGCCCATTTTAACAAGAGCCCAAAAATAAAAACTCAGAGAACAAGAAATTGAAACACAAAACATCATGGTTGAAGCTGAAGAAAATCCCTTTCATAGATTCCACCTACATGAAATGGATGAAATAACAGATGAGGACATTCAATAAGCTCAACAAGATCCTAAATTTCACAAATTCATGGAGAAAATTATGGAAAAAGATGGAGAGAAATACTTTTTGATGTTGGAAAACCAAGGTGTGAAATTACCCAATGACTTTGATGTAAACCAATTGAAAGGAACTCCCAAGAGGACAAAATTTGATTCACGAAACATAGATCCAATGGATGCTTTAACCCAAAAAATACAAAATCTCCAACAACAAATCCAAGACATGCAAAGAGGAACCAAAAAAAGATACTTGCTGCAAGATATATGTCCTTATCCCTTTGACATAAATTTGAACATGATACCATTTCCACCAAACTATGATCTCCCAAAATACGACAAATACAATGGAAAATCTGATCCTATAGATCACGTAAGAGAATTTCGCACCATGAGCTTGGAATGTTCACATGAAGAAACTTATTTAATGAGATTATTTCCATGAAGTTTGGGTGGCCAACGCATGAAATGGTTTTAAAAAATTCAACCAGGTGTTAGATCATTTGAAGAGTTGGTAAATCAATTCATAACTTAATATTCCTACAACATCCAACACGAAATAACCATGAAAGATCTTTGCAACACAAAATAGAAAAATGTTGAATCATTCCTCATATTTTTGCAAAGATGGAGAAGATTGTTTGTGAAATATGCTTGTCCTATACCTGAAAAAGGAAAAGATGGAGATTTTTATTGACAACCTCAACAGTGAGTTGAGCTATATATAGGCTTCAATCACAATGTCCATCTAGCTTTGGAAAAATGATTGAAAATGCATATAAAATTGAAGAAGCCTTGGTTAAAAGAGGAGTCTTAAAAATCAAAAATGAAGGACCAAACTCGAAAAAATATTCCAATCATTATAACAACAATGAGAAATATAAATTTTGGACAAGAAACTAGAATTTTGGTAGTGATGGTACAACTAAAACACATAGTGCAAAACCAATCTTTAATCTATCAGGAATTACACCCAAGACCAATCAAAACAACACTGAATCTAAACCCGCTCCACCACCATATCAAACCCCATAAAATCACAAAAAATTCACACCTTTGGGGCAATCACTTGAATCAATATTGAAAGAACTTCTTATGGCCAGGGCGGGTGCATGGAAATGGGTAGCAATTCCGTGGACAACCTAAAAAAAAAAAGTTGAAAACTATAACGCACTCGCGTTATGTCTCTGTTAAACCTAGGCAAGTTATCGGCGGCTACAACTACAAACAAATAATGCGAGCACATTATAACGCACTCGCGTCATTAACTGTTAAAAGGAAAAAAATAAATGCAAATCTCTCATTTGCATTTTCACTAGTTTTTTTGTTGCCCCTGCGGCCAAAAACCCCAGAATATCGCACTCACGTTCTAGGAGGAGAATTTCTTCACCAAGTATCCCTATTTCTTCACAACGATAGTGCCATGCCGACGAGGAGCTGTGAGAGGTAAGGATTCTATGGTTTTTGTTTTGAATTTGTTAGTTTTAGGTTGAATTTGATATCTATTTGTTTGAATTTTTAGGAGATGCAAATCAACCTGCAAACCCTCAAAATACTCAACACGAAGACCAACCAAATCCTCAAGATCAAAATCAACCGCAACATCAACTTCCTCCACTACTCACTCAACCCCCTCCTGGCACTCAACAAAATTTAATGAGTGAAATTGAGAACAACAAAAAAAAATTTGAGGATTTGATCAATAGGTTGAGTGATCCAAATGGTTCAACCATAGAAAGAATGACCCTAGCAAATTCATTTAAAGATATGTTAAAAAACGTAGATTCAATTAGCAAACAAATAATTGGATGGGAAGATAGGAGGCAAGCGGCTAGGGACTATTATGCAAATAAACTATCATACAAGGATGTGAAAGATTTAAAAATTACAAAAGGTGATTTGTGCTCATTATTCACCGACCCATGCACAAATCAAAATCTTACCCTCAATGCAAAGAGGTTTCCTATCCATTGGTGCCACCACCAACAGATGAAGGACTGGTTTTATGATAGGTGGTACATGGTCTTCGATTACCCACCGTGCAACAATTGCGAGGTCCCGCAATATTTGCTTAGGAAACTATACAGTGAGTTCATATTGAACAAAATCCCAAATTATTTTGATATGAGGGATTTCCATGGGAGAGGTGGGGGGTCAGTTCAGGATAGACCTAGTGCACAGCCGGATTTTACGCGGCAAGGTAGACGAGCTCTCGCTAGGCCACCTCATGAGTATGTTGTTATGCCTTCCATCGCGAAGGAAAATGCTAACGTAGAGACATTACAGGTAATCAACACTTTGACCTAGAGTGTCATCCATCATACTAGCCCTATTCTATAGCACCATCCAGGGGAGTCTTTGAGTGGTGGCCTTCGAACACATGTGTGTCAATCTTGCGGGGCTACTTGTTCATATGACCCCACCAACACTTAGGAGACTGGTACACAAGATCCGTTTGCAGCTATGGAGATGGAGAGGGTAGCTGACATTTTGCATGAGGCATATGGCGTTGGCAGCTAGGTAAAAGTTAGTGCGTGTGTTCATTGAATTTAATTTATTAAATTTTGATTTTGTAATGCAAGATTAACTAAAAATGTTTTATGATTTTAATAAAATTGCAGGGTCACAGTGTTGAGACTGGATACACTGGCCCCCCACCAACCTATTTCTGTAGTACACCTATCACTAGGGTATGTAACTAGTAAACAATTATAAATTTATTGCATGTTAATAGCATTGTTTTACGAATGGTAATTTAATATGCGATTTTGGATATTGAACAGAATAATTTGGAGGTTTTGATGAAACACTTCCTAGTGGCAGTGGATTTACTCAAACCTTCACGCAGGTAATAAAATAAAGAGCTTAACTAATGAATCAAGTACTTAATAGATTTGTGTAGTTTATATGCACATTGTTGATTACGTTGAATATTTTGTTGTTTTATTTTCAGTTGTTGCAAGACGATACACTTCTGAATGTGATGAGGGTAATGGATATTGGTGTGACATCTGCTATACAATCCTCGATGGCTTTGACAGAAGAGGTATGAGGAAAATTAGTAAATTTCAATTTACATTTGTTGTTATAGATGTTAGTTAGTGAAAAATCAAACCATTATTGATTCACGTAGTTTAAATTCTATTTGTATGGTTTATATAGGCTTGAGCATGCCTGAGCATGCGCGTGAGGATATTTCCCTCATGGAGAGATCGTGAGATGGATGTAAGTGATTATTTTGTCAAATATATCATTTTTTATAATGTAATTTCATTATATTCATGTCTTTACTTCTTATTGTAATAGTTAAAACTTCACCATGAACTAAACCCTAGGAGGAGTGGCAGGAGCACTCCACGAGCGCAACAAAAATGAGTGACAGACCTATCACCATCCGAGTGAAAAGGAAAGGGAAAGATTTTATTTCCAAGGCATGGAGAGCAATGAATTTTGATTCCAGAGTCCTTTGTTGTATGCCTACATGGCAGTTTTGTACATAATTTTTATAGGACATATTTGACATTGTATGCCTATATGGCATTCTCGTAAGCCTATATGTCTATTTCGTACATATATTTCATACTTATATCGACATATATTGATGTATGCCTACATGTCTATTTGGTTAATACAAATATCTTTTATCGATGCCTATCCATATTTGCATTCTAAATTGATGGTTCAATAGTTATGAGTTACGTGTATTCAAGGTAATTTCTATGTTAATACAAATATATTTTATCGATGCTTATACTTATGTGATTGATGTATGTTTGTGTATGGGATCATAGTAATTTCTATTTGATGATGCTATTGTGTCTTTAAGGTTTATTTATTAAAGGGTGCATGAAACAAGTTTTAAATCCTTAAAAATCTTTGAATTTCTTAGGTTTTTCTATTTGTCGAGTCTGGGCTCCGAGCCCGAGTCCAAGTCAAAAATTGGCTTGTCAAGTCCGAGGCGAGTCCAAGTCTTGTAACACTAGTGTGAACACATCGAGGAATAATGTATATGCCGATGAAGAGAGAACCCATCCTTGTTTCCAAACAAACCATGGTATAGATATGGGTGGTCGAGATAAAACATCACTCTTCTGGATAGTTCGAACCATAGTATTTCATGGCTATAAACACACCTTCATTATGTGTGTTCTTGATCCTACTGAAGAAATGGTGGAGCATGTTGTAGATCAAATATTGCAACCTTAAGTCCACAAGAAGGTTACTTGTCCGAATTTCTGCAAATTTCTTTAAGATGTTCATCCTTCTTGAGTAATGCCAACCACTATCATTGGTTGCCATGCTTCTAATGGAAGGTGAATTTGTTGCACTACCCAAAGGCTAGTAGGTTCATTCGCTCTAATACCACTATAATGACTTGAGCTCTGGATCAATAGATTTTTGATTTATTTCTTATTGGATTGACAAAGGTTGTCATCCAATATTATTAAGATAGATAACGGAGTCCCCAAATTATAAATGAAATAAATTCTGAATATGAAATCTAATTCAAATATTAATTTGATAATGGAAATTTGATAAATAAATATAATAGAACTATTTATAATTAATCAATTATTATCATGTGCTAGCTTTGAATATAAATCTGCCTATCATTGATATATAGGCCTTGAGAATTGGGATGCCTTTCCTGATTGATACTTTGTACTCATGCATCTAACTTTGAGTCCTTTCTGGATTATATGCTCGAAATGTATACTCCCATATTATAAATTTTTTCTCATATAGACCAATCCCACACTAGGTGATTCAATAATAAAAATAAGCCCGCAAATTGATTACCCTGGTCTTCCCTTCTTATTCTCTTTTATACTTGAAAACTACACAATTGAATCTTGATAGCAATATCACAATTTGACACATTGTATAAAATACCTCCTACTTATCAATTGATGAGCTAAAGGTGCTCTACAATGAATGTTTCATAAGGCACGACACTTGCTGAAGGTTTTGCAAATAGGGTTGCAAGCTAAGTGGGCTTAACCTTGGGGAAAAAACTTCATGGTTAAGCGCTTGAGATGGAGTAGTACTGGGATGGCTGACCTCTTGGGAAGGCCTAGTGCCTCACCTCTGTGAGCATCACCTACATGCAATGAGTGCCAAGTGGGCCATTCATTATCATGAGAGATGGGTTCTTGTGAACTCAACCCTCTTTCAATCCATGTCAGCCTTGGGACCGTACAGGAAGCTGGAGGTCATACGAAGTATGGGATCAACAAGTTTGTATAAGAAATCTAAAAACCAGAGAACAGTGTGAATAATTCTTATCTTATCTTCTCCAAAAGTTCATCAACAACCTCCATTCTAGCCTCTCAAGGCTTTACATAGTGTTTTACACCCTTTTCTAACTGATCCATGCCCTCAACTAACTAAAAAAAAACTTTCAAAACAAGTAACCATTGCATTTCAAATTTGTTACTTTAAGCAACTTACAAATTTGCAACTTTAGACTCCTCCAACCTAAGGGATCGATCCGGTGGAACATAGCTCAGAGCGATTCCACGTGTTTCAGTGCGAAAGAGGACCATGCCTAGCATAAAAATACCTATTTGGACGTGTTGAAATAGTCTGCTTGGTAACACAAGTTGCAGAACAAAAGTTGCACCACTTTGCAACTTTGCACTGCTTGCATTTGATGCTTTTTCCATCAAGTGAAAATCCGCCACCATGGGAAAACCACTCTGAGATAGCCAAAACCAAGAGAGGTTTTAATAGAGGGGCTCAACACAATCCTATAGGATTAGATGATAAGTTTCTAAGAATCACGATATCCAAGTAATAGCATGCTGAAGTTTGCAACCATTTTGCACTTTGGACCCTTAAGGGATCGATTCGATGGAACGTAGCCCGAAGCGATTCCATGTGTTTCGGTGTGAAACAAGACCATGCCTAGCATAAACATACCTATTCGGATGTGTTGGAATAGTTAGTTTGGTCATACGAGTTGCAGAGCGAAATTTGCACCACTTTGCAACTTTGCACAACTTGAATTTGACACTTTTTCTATCAAGTGAAAATCCGCCACCACCAGAAAACCACTCCAAGACAGCCAAAACCGAGAGAGGTTTTTCTAGAGGGGCCCAGTGCCTTCCTTTTAGGATCAGAGGAGAAGTTTCTATGTGTAACGGTATCCAATTAATAACATGCTGAAGTTTGCAGCCATTTTTCACTTTGGACCCTTTAGGGATTGATTCGGTGGAACGTAGCTCAGAGCGATTCCATGTATTTTGGTGTGAAACAAGACCATGCCTAGTATTAAAATACCTATTCAAATGTGTTGGAATTTTTATTTTGGTCATATTAGTTGCAGAGCAAAATTTGCACCACTTTGTAACTTTGCACAACTTGAATTTGACACTTTTTCCATCAAGTGAAAATCCACCACCATGAGAAACCACTCCAAGACAGCCAAAACCGAGACAGGTTTTTCTAGAGGGGCCCAATTCCTTCTTGTAGGATCAGAAGAGAATTTTTTAAGTGTAATGGTATCCAAGTAATAGCATGCTGAAGTTTGCAGCCATTTTGCACTTTGGACCATTCAAGGATCGATCCGATGGAACGTAGCTTAGAGCGATTCCACGTGTTTCAGTGTGAAAGAGGACCATGCCTAGCATAAAAATACCTATTCGGATGCATTGGAGCAGTTAGTTTGGTCACACGAGTTGCAAAATGAAAGTTGCAGCACTTTGCAACTTTGCACTGCTTGCATTTGATGCTTTTTCCATCAAGTGAAAATCCGCCACCATGGGAAAACCACTCTAAGATAGGGTTTTGTAGAGGGTCTCAACGTGATCCTATAGGATCAGATGAGAATTTTCTAAGTGTAATGGTATCCAAGTAATAACATGCTAAAGTTTGCAGCCATTTTGCACTTTGGACCCTTCATGGATCGATCCGGTGGAACGTAGCCCAGAGCAATTCCACATGTTTTGGTGCAAAAAAAGACCATGCATAGCATAAAAATACCTATTCGGATGCGTTGGAACAGTTAGTTTGGTCATACGAGTTGCAAAGCGAAAGTTGCACCACTTTGCAACTTTGCACAACTTGAATTTGACACTTTTTCCATTAGGTGAAAATCCGCCGCCACGAGAAAACCACTCTAAGATAGCCAAAACTGAGAGAGGTTTTTTAGAGGGTCCCAACACCTTCTTGTAGGATCAGATGAGAAGTTTCTAAGTGTAATGATATCCAAGTAATAGCATGCTAAAGTTTGCAACCATTTTTCACTTTGGACCCTTAAGGGATCGATCCGGTGGAACATAGCTCGGAGCGATTCCACGTGTTTCGGTGCGAAAGAGGACCATTTTTAGTGTAAACATACCTATTCGGATGCGTTGGAGCGGTTAGTTTGCTCACACGAGTTGCAGAATGAAATTTGCACCACTTTGCAACTTTGCACTGCTTGCATTTGATGCTTTTTCCATCAAGTCAAAATCCACCACCATGGGAAAACCACTCTGAGATAGCCAAAACCGAGAGAGGTTTTTGTAGAGGGGCTCAACATAACTCTATAGGATTAGATGAGAAGTTTCTAAGCATCACGATATTCGAGTAATAGCATGCTAAAGTTTGCAGCCATTTTGCACTTTGGACCCTTAAGGGATCAATTTGGTGGAACATAGCTCAGAGCGATTCCATGTGTTTCGATGCGAAAGAGGACCATGCCTAGCGTAAAAATACCTATTCAAACACGTTGGAGTAGTTAGTTTGGTCACATGAGTTGCAGAACAAAAGTTGCACTACTTTGCAACTTTGCACTGCTTGGATTTGATGCTTTTTCCATCAAGTGAAAATCCGCCACCATGGGAAAACCACTCTGAGATAGCCAAAACTGATCTTTCGAGGGGGCAATGTACTAACGTACTTATTTTCCACTGGGGCATCTGAAAAAACCAAAGAATTTTTAATTTCGATGTCAGCAACATCATTCTTTGAACCAATGCAACAAGTACATTGCTTCAAAGAGGGGCAAAATGTAGACATCCAAAAATAACATTATGCATTCCACTGTAACTAACATCATGCATTCATTTCTTCTACTAATCAATTAAAGCAATTTATTGATTTAATCCTAAGGTTCATCAAGCTTAATTAAATAAATCAAATTGTTTAATTAAGTTCCTAAGGTTCTTCTTATTTGATTTAATAAATCAAACTGATTTAAAATCAAATATCAAATCCCTAAAATCCCCTAAGTTAATTAATCTAAATTAATTAACTTCTAATCATGATTATCATTCTCTGGCTTTTGACTCAACTAGAGTCAAATCCAAACTCTTAACTAACCCACCCACTTGCACCAATAAATCATTTATTTGATTTATTATTTCCTCTAATTACATTCAAAATGGAATCAAAATGGAATATTCTTCCAATTTGAATCTTCCCCCCAAAAAGGGACTTGTCCCTTCCAACAAGGTTTTAAATGCTATTTGCACAAGTCAACATAGCATTTATTACACCTTTCATCCCCCCAAAACATGTCAAGTCATGCAAAATTCAAATTCAAATTGGCACATTGGCCAAGACTTGCACATTCCTCACCCTCTCACAACTTGACAAGTGGCACCTTGTCATTGGCTTGTGAATTATCCCACATTCATCTAAAATCTCTCAATCTTTCAATCTTTCAATCTATAAAATGCAAAGCATTACATGAACAACACATAACTCATGCTCATTGTAAGGTTACTCTCCACTTGTGAGAACTGATCTTGCTCATCATTTGGCATTTTTCTTAGCAATATTTTCTGATTGCAAGGTTACTCTCTTCATTTGAGAGGATATCTTGCTCTTCATCATCTATCATTTGGTATTTTTGCTTATCATGGATTGGGAAAGGGCAGCTTTCTACAACACTAAGTTGCACCAATCCACCATAGGATAGATATACTCCATGTCTTCTTTGCATGCTTTGATTAGTTTTATCATTTACTTTGAAGAATGTTGTATTATCCTATGAAGATGTTAGAATCATGCTAACCATGATGCAGATTTTCACATCCTACAATGTCTACATCATAGGTGCTCATTATGAGGTTAACTTCAAATGAGTAACTTGACATTCCCTCGCTAAGCTTCACATGCTCTTTTATAATGGCTTGAAATCAAAATTGAGATTTATCAAGATAATCAAAATAAGGATGTTGCATTGCTTTTTTGGCTGAGATTCTCTTTGATGGCTCTTAAATCAACATTTTCTGCAACGAAAGATCAATCAATTTTTAGTAGTTTACTTACAAATATGCAAAGTAAAAGAGAAAAAGAAAGAGCATCCAAAATGGAAATGAAATAAAAATAGATGGAAGGCACTTATAGATGTTGCATTGCTTTTATGGCTGAAATTCTCTTGGATGGCTCATATATCTGCATTTTTTGCAAGGGGACACCAATCACTGTAAAAGAAGATGATAACATTGGCATCAAACAAATTAGTGTGCATACAAGTATAAATTAATAAGAACCAATGTGCATATACTTACAAATTAATCCAATGAACCATCTAGGTCTACTCTACTCTTTATTGTGTCAAGTATTGCCTCATGGTCAGACTTAGGGACCTTCCATAATGTCTTGTTCAAAGGTCTACCCCCATATTTGGTCAAATGAACATTGTATGGTACAACAAGGTTCAAGTAATGAAGAATCTTACGATGCATGTCAAAGTCCTGAAATAGCCAATGTTTAATACTTGAATGTGGGTACCTTCTAAGCCATGTTCGAGTAACCACAACTGAGCTTGTAGGGTATTTGATGTTTTCTCTGGTAACCACAACTGAGTGAGAGAGAGTGGGGGAGAGTGGGGGAGAGTGGGAGGGGAGAGTGGGAGAAAGAGAGAGGAGAGAGTGGGGAGAGTGGGAGAAAGAGATAGTGGGAGGGAAGAGGGAAGAGTGGCGGATAGAGAGGAGGGAGAGGTGAGAGTGGGAGAAAGATAGAGTGGGAGAGAGTAGGGGAGAGAGTAGGAGAAGGGAGAGTGGGGTGGGAGGGAGAAGAGAGAGTGGGAGGGAGAGAGAGGGAGAGTTGGAGATAGAGAGGGATGGAGAGAGTGAGAGTGGGAGAAAGATAGAGTGGGAGAGAGTGGGGAGAGTGGGAGAAGGGGAGAGTGGGAGAAAGAGAGAGTGGAAGGGAGAGAGAGGGAGAGTGGGAGATAGAGAGGGAGGGAGAGAGGGTGAGAGTGGGAGAAAGATAGAGTGGGAGAGAGTGGGGGAGAGTGGGAGAAGGGGAGAGTGGGAGAGAGTGGGGGCGAGTGGGAGGGAGAGAGAGGGAGAGTGGGAGATAAAGAGGGAGGGAGAGAGGGTGAGAGTGGGACATAGAGAGGGAGGGAGAGAGTGTGAGAGTGGGAGAAAGATAGAGGGTCAACCCCTATACCATCTTAATCCCTCAACCCTCAACCCTTAAACCCTAATCCCTTAACCCCTATAGCCTCTTAATCCGTCATTACACCCTAATCCCTCAACCCCTATACCCTCTTAATCCCTCAACTCTTAAACCCTAATCCCTCAACCCTGAACCCTTAAACCCTAATCCCTCAACCCCTATACCCTCTTAATCCCTCAACCCTGAAACCCTAATCCCTCAACCCTGAACCCTTAAACCCTAATCCCTCAATCCCTATAGCCTCTTAATCCCTCAACCCTCAACCCTTAAACCCTAATCCCTCAACCCCTACACCCTCTTAATCCCTCAACCCTCAATCCTCAACCCTTAAACCGTAATCCTGCAACACCTATACCCTCTTAATACCTCAACCCTTGAACCCTAATCCCTCAACCCTTAAACCCTAATCCTTCAACCCATATACCCTCTTTATCCCTCAACCCTCAATCCTCAATCCTCAACCCTTAAACCCTAATCCCTCAACCCCTATACCCTCTTAATCCCTCAACCCTTAAACCCTAATCCCTCAACCCCTATACCCTCTTAATCCCTCAACCCTCAATCCTCAACTCTTAAACCCTAATCCCTCAGCCCCTATACCCCCTTAATCCCTCAACCCTTAAACCCTAATCCCTCAACCACTATACCCTCTTAATCCCTCAACCCTCAATCCTCAAACCTTAAACCCTAATCCCTCAACACCTATACCCTCTTTATCCTTCAACCCCTATACCCTCTTAATCCTTGAACCATCAACCCTCAACCCTTAAACCCTAATCCCTCCCTCCCTCCCCCTCTTTCTCTCAATTGATATTTTTCTCTATCTCACCATTCTCTCTCTCTCACTCACACACACACCTCTATATCCTTTCCTCTCCCTCCCCTTTGTACTCTTTATCTCTCCTCTCGCTTTCCCTCTCTATACATACCTCTCCCTCCATCCCTTTCTCTGTCCATCCCTCTCTATCTCACTTATGCCTCCTTTCCTACCTCTTTCCCTCTCTACTCTATATCTCTCCTCTCCCTTCCTCTACCTACCTCTGTCTCTGTCTCTCCATCCCTCTCCTTCTCTCTCACTCTCTCCTCTCTATCTCACCATTATCTCTATCTCTACCTATCACCCCCCACTCTATAAATCACCATTCCCTCTCTCCCAGTTTCCCTCCTTCCCTCTCACTCCCTCCTCTCTAAATCACCATTATGTCTATCCCACTTTCCCTCATTCCCTCTCTATGTCTCACTTATCCATTTCTACTTCTTTGTCCCTCCAACCTCCCTAGCTCTCTCTTTATCTATATTTCTGATTCTCTCCTTACATATCTACTCTCTATCTCACCAGTCTCTCCATCTCACTCTCCCTCCTTCCCTCTCTCCCTCCTATCCATCCCTCTCTCCTTCCCTCTCTACCTACCTCTCACTCCAATACCTACCACTCTCTCCTGAACCCATCTTTCTCTCTTACTCTCTCCTTACCTCTCTACTCTATATCTCTCCCCCCTTCCCTCTCTAATCTATTTCTCTCTTCCCCCCTTCCTCTGTCCCCTCATTTTCTCTCCTCTCACTCTCTCTCCCTCTCACACACACTCACCCCTATCTCCTCCTTTCCTCTCCCACCATTCCCCCACTCTCCACTTCTCTCTATCTATCATCTCTCTCTACATCTCCTTCCCTCTATATTTATCTTTATCTCCCCTCTCCCTCTCTTTACCCACTTCTCCCTCCATCACTCTATAGGGTTGAGGTATTAAGGGTCAAGGGTTGATAATTGAGGGTTGAGGGTTTAATTTATATGGTAGAGGGTAGAGGGTAGAGGGTAGAGGGTAGAGGGTAGAGGGTTTAAGGGTTGAGGGTTGAGGGTTGAGGGTTGAGGGTAGAGGGTAGAGGGTAGATGGTAGAGGGTAGAGGATAGAGGGTATAGGGTTTAAGGTTCAAGGAATTAAGGGTTGAGGGTCAAGGGATTAGGGTATAGAGTTTACTTGGGTTTAAGGGTTGATGGTAGAGGGTATTGGGTTTAGGGTAGAGGGTATTGAGGTGAGGGTTGAGTGTTTAAGGGTTTAAGGGTTGAGGGTATAGGGTTGAGGGATTAGGGTAGAGAGGGAGGGAAGGATGGAGGGAGACATGGAGGGAGAGATGGAGGGAGAAGTGAGATAGAGATAAGGAGAGACGAGGAGAGAGGGATAGAGATATATGAGGGTTGAGGATCTAATGTATAGGATAAAGGGTTGAGAATTAAGGGTATAGGATTGATGGTTTAGGGTATTGGGTTGAGGGTATAGGGTAGAGGGTAGAGGGTAGAGGGTAGAGGGTAGAAGGTTTAAGGGTTTAGGTTTGAGGGTAGAGGGTTTAGGGTATAGGTTTAAGGGTATATGGTTGAAGGATTAGCATCGAGGGTCTAATGTATAAGGTAGAGGGTATAAGGGTTCAGGGTTTAGGGTTGAAGGGTTGAGGATTAAGGGATTAAGGGTTGAGGGTTGAGGATTGAGGGTTAAGGGTTTAATGGTTTAGGGTTTAAGGGTTGAGGGTCGAGTTTAAGGATGAGGGTAGATGGTTGATGGTATAGGGTTGATGGATTACGGTTCAAGGTCCAACATATAGGGTACAAGGTATAGGGGCTGAGGTTTTAGGGTTAAGGGTTTAGGATTGAAGGTAGAGGGTTGAGGAATGAGGGTTTAAGGGATAAGGGATGAGGGATTAGGGTAGAGGGTTTAATTGGGTTTTAAGGGTTTAAGGGTTGAGGGATTAGGAGGTTTAGGATTTAAGGGTTGAGGGTTGAGGGTTTAAGGTATAGGGTTGAGTGTTCAAGGTTTAAAGGGTCGAGGGTATAGGGTTGAGGGATTAGGGAAGAGAAGGTGGGATGGAGGGAGGGAGAGATGGAGGGAGAGTCTTGAGAGAGAGAGGGATGAAGTAGGAGAGAGATAGAGGTTAGATGGTTAAGGGTAGAGGGTAGAGGGTTTAAGGGTTAAGGGTTTAGGGGAGAGGGGAGAGGGGAGAGAGATAGAGGGAGTGAGTTAGTGAGTGAGAGAGAGAGACCTGAGAGAGGGAGAGGGGGTAGCAAGGAGATTCTTGAGAGAGAGAGGGAGGGAGTGGGAGAGAGATAGAGGGTAGAGGGTTAAGGGTAGATGGTTAAGGGTTGAGGGTAGAGGGTTTAAGGGTTTAAGGGTTAAGGGTAGAGGGATAAGGGTAGAGGGGAGAGACATAGAAGGAGTGAGTGAGAGAGAGAGACTTGAGAGAGGGAGAGGGAGTAGGAAGGAGAGACTTGAGAGAGAGAGAGAGGAAGGGAGTTGGAGAGAGATAGAGGGTAGAGGATAGAGTTTTTAAGGATTTAGGGTTTAAGGGTTAAGGGTTAAGGGTTTAGGTTAAGGGTATAGTGGAGAAAGATAGAGGGAGAGAGGGAGAGAGAGAGAGAGAGAGAGAGAGGAGTGAGTGAGTGAGTGAGTGAGATACCTAATATTCCCTCTCTAGTTCTCTCAATCTCACTTCTCTATCCTTCTCTCCCTCCCTCTCTAATTTTCTATATATCCCCTCTCTCTCCTTCGCTTTATACTTCTCTCTATCTCACCTCTCTTTCTCCCCTCTCTCTCCCTCTCTCTTCCTTTCACCCACCTTTTCTATCTACTTCTCGCTATCTAACCTATCTCTCTATATATCTTTCTCTCTCCCCCCTCCTTCCCTCTCAATTTCTCCACGTTCCTTCTTATCTCTCTACTTTTCCTCTCCATCACACATCTCTCCACCTAGACCTCTGTCTATTTTGTCTCACCTCTCTCTCCATCCCTACCTCTCCCTTCATATCTACTTCTCTCTACCTAGTTTTCCCTCTATACCTATTTCTCTCTCCCTCCTTGCCTACTCTCTCTCAATATCTCCACCTTCTTTCCCTCTCTAATTCTCTCTATCACCTCTCTCTATCTCTCTCCTCCCTCTCTACTCTCTATCTCTCCCTCCCTTCCCCTCTTTCTATCTCTCCTCTCCCCCCCTCTTTCTATCTCTCTTTACCTTCTCTCTACCTATATCTCTCTCCTTCTATCTATCTCAGCTATCCATCTTTACCTTTCCGTCCCTCCTCTCTCTCTTCCACCAAAAGTTACTCTACATCTCTCTATCTAGCCTACCCCTATATACCTATTTTTCTCTCCCTCTGTCTTTCCCTCTCTCAATCTATCTACCTTCCTCATTACGCCTCTACTTATCTCTATCACCTCTCTCTCTCCCCCTCCCCTCTTTACTTTCTTTCTCTCTATCTCACCTCTCTCACCTTAAATATCCTTCCCTCTCTCATCTCTCTCTCTCTCCTACTCTCTCTCCCTCTCTCAAGTCTCTCTAGCTCTCTCCATTCTACCCTTAACCCTTAAAACCCTCTACCCTCTACCATAAAACCTCTACCCTCTATCTCTCTCCCACTCACTCTCTCTCTTTCTCTCTATCTCACGTCTCTCCCTCCTACCCGCTCTCCCTATCTCAAGTCTCTCTCTCTCACTCACTCACTCACTCCTATATCTCTCCGCTCTAACCTTAGCCCTCTACCCTTAACCCTTAAACCCTCTACCCTATATCTCTCCTGCTCACTCCCTCTCTCTCTAGTTAAAAAAAATCATTAAAAAACCCTAAGGTTTTCTTGTTTAAATTTAATATTTTCCATCAAAATATTAAATTTGTATTCATTTATACCCTATAATTTCCATTACTCTCATTCAAAAAGGCTAAAAAATGACTTATATCCTATACCACTGCCCTAAACCCTTCAAATTTTTCTCCCTACCGCTTTATCGTGGATAGCCTTCAAACAGTTCACGGTTGTGCGATAGAGGGTCAGCCTGGCGGTCATCAAACAACCACCGCTATACCACGCATAGTAAGATCTATACCCGCAGTAATGCGGTAAAAATTTTATATGGCTTTTATTGTGTTTACTACTATACCACGGTCATTATCTTTCTACCTGACGGTATGGTGGTCTTAACCGTCAAGGTCTTCTCCTGACTATTACTGTGCTACCGTGGTCTCCCTATAGACTATCCGTAGTACCACGGTGGCCATCTTGCTACCTGCCTTGACCTTCCATTGATTGTTTACCATAGTCACCACGGTCACCATTCTCACCGTGTGCGGTACCGCGGTGACTGTCAGTACTGCTGCCGCACTGGTGACTTACCGACCGCCGCAATACCATGATCTATGTTTAGACTGCGCACGGTGGCGCGGTAAAAATTTTGTGCCTAATCATTTATCCGCTGATTTTTTTTGCTGACCGTTACCATTGCATTCTAACTACTACCACTCTACCGCGACCCTCAAGATTACCCTCCGTGGTGCAGCGATAAGGGTTTCCTTGACTCCTCTTTACCGCTATACTGTGGGCTGGTTTGTGGGAAGCCGCGGTTGGGCGATGAATAAGATATGAAGTGATCACTAAGGGAGCGATAGAGGTATAAAATGTATGAGCATTTTTGGAAAGGGGAGAAATGAATTTTAAAGGAAAAGATAGGAAAATAATCAGAGATTAAATGGGGGTAAGGAAGTAAATGAAATATTATGAAAAGATAGGAAAGTAATGGATATAAATGAATAAAATCCTTTAGGGTATTGATGGAAAATTTAGGTTCAAAATGGAAAATCATTCAGGTTTCTTTAATGAATTTTTTTTGGGTTCTAACAAGGTAGAGGGTTTAAGGGTTTAGGGTTAAGGGTAGAGATGAGAGAGAAAGAGAGAGAGAGAGAGAGAGAGAGAGAGAGAGAGAGAGAGAGAGAGAGAGAGAGAGAGAGAGAGAGAGAGAGAGAAGTAGAGAGGGAAAGAAGGTAGAGATATTGAGAGAGAGGAGGCAAGGAGGGAGAGAGAAATAGGTATAGAGGGACAAATAGGTAGAGAGAAGTAGATATGAAAGAAGAGATAGAGGGAGTGGTAGGGATGGAGAGAGAGGCGAGCAAAAAAAATAGATAGGTCTAGGTAGATAGAGGTGGGAGGATATAAAGAGAAGTAGAGGGTAGAGTTAATGGTAGAGAGTAAAGTGATTAAGGGTTTAGAGTTAAGGGTAAAGGAGAGAGAGATATAGGGAGTTAGTGAGAGAGAGAGGGAGGGAGTGGAAAAGTGATAGAGGGTAGAGGGTAGAGGGTAGAGGGTATAGGGTAGAGGGATAGAAGGAGTGAATGAGTGAGAGAGAGACCTAAAATATGGGGAGGAAGTAGGAGGGAGAGACTTGAGAGAGAGAGAGACGGAGGGAGGGAATTGGAGATAGATAGAGGGTTTAGGGTTAAGGGTATAGTGGAGAGAGATAGAGGCAGAGAGAGAGAGGGATTGAGTGAGTGAGTGAGAATACCTAAGAGAGAGAGGGAGTAGGAGAGAGAGTATTGAGAGAGAGGGGGATGAGGGAGAATCTATATATCTCCCCTCCCTCTCTCTCTCAAGTCTCTCCCTCCTCCCCCCTCTCCCTCTCTCAATTCTCTCTCTCTCTCAGTCACTCCCTCTATCTCTATCCCCTCTACCCTTAACCCTAAACCATTAAACCTTAAACATTGAACCCTCCACCCTTAACCATCCCACCCTCTTTCTCTCTCCCAAGTCTCTCTCTCCTACCGCCTCTCCCTCTCTTAGGTCTCTCTCACTCACTCACTCACTCACCCCCTCTATCTTTCTCCCCTCTACCCTTAACCCTTAATCCTTTATCCTCAACCCTTAAAACCTAAACCATTAAACCCTTTTACCCTCTACCCTTAACCATGCCTCCCTCTATATCTCTCCCACTCCCTCCCTCTCACCCTAATCCATCAACCCTTATACCCTCTTAATCCCTCAACCCTCAACCCTTAACCCTTAAAACCCAATCCATAGAGACGGAGAGAGAGAGTGAGATAGAGGGAGGGAGAGGGGGTGGGAGGGAGAAACCTAAGAGAGAGGGAGAGGGAGAGATGGTGGGAGGGAGACACCCAAGAGAGAAGGAGAGGGAGACAAATTGGGAGAGAGGGGTGGGAAGGAGATACCTAAGAGAGTAGGAGAGAGACTTGAGAGAGGGAGAGGGGGTAGGAGGGAGAGTCGAGAGAGAGAGAGAGGGAGGGAGTGGGAGAGAGATAGAGGGTAGATGGTTAAGGGTAGATGGTTAAGGGTTGAGGGTAGAGGGTTTAAGGGTTTAAGGGTTTAAGGGTAGAGGGGAGAGACATAGGAGTGAGTGAGTGAGTGAGTGAGAGAGGCTTGAGAGAGGGAGAGGGGGTAGCAGGGAGAGAATTGAGAGAGAGAGAGGGAGAGGGAGTGGGAGAGAGATAGAGAGTAGAGGGTAGAGGGTTTTAAGTGTTTAGGGTTTAGGGTTAAGGATAGAGAGAGAGAGGTAGAGAGGGAAAGAAGGTAGAGATATTGAGAGAGAGGAGGCAAGGAGGGAGAGAGAAATAGGTATAGAGGGACAAATAGGTAGACCCTTAAACCCTAATCCATCAACCCCCATACCCTCTTAATCCCTCAACCCTCAACCCATCTACCCTAATCCCTTGACCCCTATACCCTCTTAATCCCTCAGATTTTCAGGTTGCCATAAGGAGTATTTAGATTTTCAGGTCCCAGTGTAGTTGTAGGCACATTCAACAACATATGACAGTGAGCATGCCTATGAATGTTTTGTTGAATTTGGGTACACTTTGTATGTTGAAGATGACAAAGATTTTTCATATGATAGTAAGAATAATGAAATGCGGACTGATGAGATGAATATGAATCAAATTGAATACAATGATTTCCTGAAGGTTTTCAATGACAATGCATATTGCAGGGTAGGTGGAATGGATAGTTTCAAAAGAAATCTAATGAGTTCTATTCAGAACAAAGTTTATGACAGAGGAAAGTGCAGGTTTTTCTTTTTGAGGTGGCCTGGGGCCATCCCTAATGGTTTAATTTTTTAAACCAAAGCAGGTAAGAGGATTAAGGATTTCCATTGCATGGACAATTCTTAGCAATGCCTCTTTAAAAAATTGTCTTCCATGCACAGTAGTTTAGGGTTTTCCACTTCTCTATTTGCTCCATTTTCATATTATTCATCTATTCATTCCCTCCATTTGTCATCGCCTTCATTTTTCATGGCTTTGCTTGGTCTGCTCTACCAAAGATACTCTGGATTCTTGCAGTGGTTTGCAAAATCACTCATCCCCAAGAGGAGCCACTGTTAGAACCCAAAATTTCCATAAAATTTCCTAGGGTTTTCCTATTATTTTCCATAAATTCCATCAAAACCCTAAGGTATTTTGTTTGTTCATGCCTTATATTTTCACTATATTTCCCATAAAATTCATTATCCGCCCTCACATATTCCCCCCATTTAATTCCATTATATTTCATTACCTTTCAAAAAAAAAAAAATCATCACTTTTTATAAAGCTAAAATACCTTACTCTGCTGCTTTAATATTTACTTTTTATGTCTTACCGCTTTACTGTGGCCTCCCATCAGGGGGCTCGCGATATGGCGGTAGCGTTCGGTAGAAGGCATAAAGTGCTTACCACCACACCGCACGTGGTCAAAACATTGACCGCAGCATTGCAGTGGGCAGTAAGTGATAGTGGAGGTAGCGGTCAGAAGAGCCACTACGGTACCGTGGCTATTAAAATAGTGACCACGGTGACTATGGTAATAGTCAGGGAGTGAATGGGCAGTGGTCGACGGATAGTCACCGCGCAACCGCAAATGGTCATCAAGGAGTCCGCGGTAGCGTGGTAGGAACATATGCAACCGGTGATGGAGACTTGAATGGCGGAGATAGAGGCGGTAAGTTAACAGTGAAGCGGTCATCATGATACCAGAAGTAGCTTGAGGGATGACTGCGGTAGAGCGGTAATAGTCGGGAGAAGACTTGGATGGTTAAGACCGCCATACCGCCGGGTAGAAAGATAACGACCCTAGTATAGCGGTAAACACAATAAAGGCCACATGGAAATAAAATATAAGGAGCAGATAATGTGAAATAAAGGTGGGAAAGGATATAAAATAGAAAAATCAAAAGCACGACTATAGTTAAACTAGCAATTGCACCTTGGTGTGCAATGGGTACGCCGAAGAGGTATGAAAAGTTAATTAGGGGGAAAATGTTTTAAATTTTTTTGCATGCATTTTTGCAACACATAAGATCAAATTGGTTGGTCATTTAAGAAATGATTTTGTTGATATATTATTATTAATATATTTATTACTATTTTTATAATATTATATTATTACTATTAATTTAGTTTTTATTATATATTTTTTTATTATTTTTATACATTTACTATTATATTATTATTATTTTATTAATATATCAAGCTTGCATTATGTTACGTTATTATTATATTAATAGATGATTGGATTAGGTATTATATATTGTTAGTATTATATTATTATTTTTATTTATTTTTATAATATAATAATATTTTTATATTATGATTTTTTTGTTATATATTTACTATTATAGTGCTATATTTGTATTAATACATTACTATTACTATTAATAATATATTAATAATATTTAAATTATTATATTATTCATAATATTGTATTATTACTTTGATATTACTATTATATTATTCTACTATTATAATATTCTATTATTCTTATTATTATAGTATTATTATTCTTATTATATGATTTTTGAAATATTATACTTAGTAAATTATATTTATCCTTAATATTATATTATTAATAAAATATGATGAATTGTAGTATTAAATTATTAAATTATTGTTTTATTATTATACTAATGTTATTATGTTATATTATATTAATTTTATTATATATTTATTATTATTATATTATGTATATTATATTATTATTATATTATATTATATTATATTATAAATACTATTGACGAAATTGTAGGAAAAGTGGAAATTAACTATTATTTTGCCTATTTTTTAGAAAGCTAAACTATTATTTTACCTTTTTTTAAGAAATTAAGCTAAAAATAATGACATACACATAGGTGCACCCTCAACCCTCAACCCTTAAACCCTAATCAGTCAACCCCTCTATAATATTAATCCCTCAACACTTAACCCTTACCCCTCAAACCTTAAACCCTAATCCCTCAACCCCTATACCATGTAAACCCTTAACCCTCAACCCTTAAACCCTAATCCCTCAACCCTTATACCCTCTTAATCCCTCAACCCTCAACCCTTAATCCCTAAACCCTCTACTTGAGAGAGAGAGGGAGAGGTAGTGGGAGGGACATGCTTGAGAGAGAGGCATAGGGAGAGGGAGAGGGAGAGAGAGTGAGAGAGGGAGGGAGTCACTATGAGAGGGATAGGGTATAGGAGGGGGAGACTTGACAAAGAGAGAGAGGAAGATGGGGTAGGACAAAGATACTTGAGAGAGAGAAAGAGGGAGATATGGTGGGAAGGAGAGACATTAGAGAGAGGGAGAGAGAAAAAGTGGGAGAGAGATAGAGGGAGTGAGAGAGAGAGAGGGAGGGAGAGGGGGTGGAAGGGAGAAACCTAAGATAGAGGGAGAGAGAGAGAGGTTGGGAGGGAGACTCCCGAGAGAGAAGGAGAGGGAGAAAAAGTGGGAGATAGGGGGTGGGAAGGAGATACCTAAGAGAGTAGGAGAGAGAGGGAGTGAGAGATAGAGGGATGGGAGAGATACAAGGAGTGAGAGATATAGGGAGTGAGTGAGTGAGTGAGTGAGAGACCTAAGAGAGGGAGAGGGGGTAGGAGGGAGAGACTTGAGAGATAGGGAGGGAGTGAGAGAGAGATAAAGGGTAGAGGATTTAAGGGTTTAGAGTTTAAGGGTTAAGGGTATACGGGGGAGAGATAGAGGGATTTAGTG
>CM021107.1:585659600-585774385 GCA_007115665.2 Sequoiadendron giganteum | reverse complement strand
CACTCCCTCTCACACCCTCTCCCTCTCTCAGGTATCTCACTCACACTGCCTCTCTCTCCCACTCCCTCTCACTACCTATCTCTCAAGTCTCTCCCTCTCACCCCCCTCACACTCTCTCCCTTTTGCACCCTACCTACATAACCCTCTCTTTCTCTTTGTCTCTCTCTCTCTCTCCCTCTCCCTCAATTTTGTCTCTCCCACCCCCTCTCTCTCTCTCCCTCTCCCTCAATTCTCTCTCTCTGACCCCCCCTCTCTCTCTCTCCCTCCCTCTATCCCTCCCACCCTACCTAGCTAATTCCCTCAATCCAACCTTCTCTCCCACTCCCCTCTCTCTTAAACCTCACTGACCCCCTCCATCTCTAGACTCTCTCTAAAATATCCCTTCATATAAAGACATACATAAATGCATAAGACTTGTTGATGTTATAGCAGCTTAGGGCTGCACTTCCTTCGCACAACTTACAAGAAGAAGTACATGAATTAAATGAATAGCCTTCGGCTATTTAATTCATGATTACAATATTTACTAATATCAAAGGGCTGACCCTTAAAGGATTTTCACTTACTATGGCCGACCCTAAATTGTATTTATTATTTATGTTTTCCTTAAAGGGGGCTGACCTAACTTGAAGAGGCGCCTCTCTTGCATAAATACATGGTCTTCTTGTCATTGTAATTCATTCATTCATAAGCAAGTTCACATCTAAGAGCAGAGCAGATTTTCGCACTTTCGTAGCAGCAGATATCATAGTTATCACTTAGGTTGCATTTAGAAGAAGGGTGAATTCCTTGTATCAAATATTGGCCATTGTTGGGCCTAAGTTGTAAGCAGATTTATGCTCTTGTGCTACATTATATAAGAGATTCATTTGCTGGGTTTTTCTCCCTCAAGAGGAGGGTTTTCCCAGGGTATCTTGTTGTGTTCATTGTCTTATGTGTTGCAATTCTATTAAGTGCTTTCATTGTTCAATCTGATCTAAGAAACACTAACATGGTATCAGAGCGGGTTTTGTGTGAAGATCCGATCAGATTTGTGGATTTCATGGAAGAATTTAAGTGATCAATTTGTTATACTGACTGGTGGTCGTGTTCATTACCCTTGGTCAATGTTATTGTCGTTAATGGAGGCAAAGCTACAGATGCAATCACAATGTCGGAAGTCTTCTTATCCTGACGGATTCATGTATGGGCATGTATACACCATTCATGTGACACTTCTGCACTGGATCATATCTGCAATCGTTGTTACCGGATATCTCACTGTAGATGGACATCGATATTGTGAGCCTATATTCTTATGGTCGTATTTATTTTATATATAAACTTTCCGATGGATTTTAAGGAAGTAGGATTATAAGTCAAAAAGGGTTTATTGGGCCTTCCGTCTATTTCATGGGCAGGCAGTTACGAATATTTGGAGTGATCATGCCATAAAATTCAATGGATTTTTCCACGATATTAGGTGTTTAGTTTGACAGGAACGGGAAGAGGCACGAAAGATACAATCCCATTTACTGAGCCGAACCTTTTTTGATTGGTGTTTGCACATTGGCGTTTTCTTCTTCTGTCATTGGCACGGGAGCATATGTGTGACCAATCAACTAGTCTTGTGCGGAGGTAATTGCTGGCGTGAATCGATGGGTCTGGCTAAACATATTGTTATCTTATAGTTGGAGTCTATATGTCGTTTGTGTTGAAGGCATATCAGGTGGTCATATGTTGATGTGGCAGAGGCAATTTTGAATATATATTTCCACCAACATTATTATTGGCTCTTCATACTGGCGCTGTCTTTGGCATCTCTTGTGCATCGATACTGCTACCTGTACATTTCTTGTGTATCGTAATTGCTACCTATGCGTTGAATTTTTTGAAGAATATGTTGTGATGGGGTGGTATTTGATATCGAGCTTTCTTATTTATTGTTGGACGAGTCCTTGATCATTGGTTGGAGATAGATAGCATACGGAAATCAATATTCAATGTTGCTGCTTGTAATGTTATTCTAGGCGTTGGAGTAGTCATTGGTAGAGATCGTGTAACCTATCAGAACGGTTATTAATTCATGCTCTTCTGTACAATAAGGAAATCACATACTGGTTATACATGGTAATTATCTGATTTCGAGCAACCCTTCATGATGGGCACCAATGGTCTTTACGACCTCGTAGACAAGAGCCCGACTGTCGTCAGATCATGCTGCTAATGGTTGATGGTTGAGCTCGAGTTGTAGAATGGCTGCAACCTAAGAGAGATAAGTATTTATTCTGTTTATAATTTTTTTTGATATTCAATTTGCTGAGTTGTGCAAATCTGACATTATATACTTAGGAGTATGTGTGACTAGTAAATAGTGATCATTGTGATAAGATTCCTTAGAATTATTCATTGCAAGTTGTATCATGCTAATTTGTGAAGATTGTCTTTTGTTTTGCTGAGATTAGCTCTTCGGAAAAATTAAAAGAAAGACATGTCATGATTGATGAATCAATTATCTATTACTCAAGAGATTTTGAACTCTATGAGATAAGTATTGTGCAGTTGAATAATGTTCATGAATTGTTTTGTAGTTATTAATTCATGCTCTAACATTGAGATAACCTGAGCATCAAGCAATCTGCATTTGGATATCAAAGTCATACCGAATGAAGAAATGATCAAGCTTGGAGTCATAGCTTGCAATCATTGGATTATATTGATGGCTGAAGATATCTCTTGAAGTCAATGTACCTTTCAGGTCGTCATTGTGTTCAAACTGTGAAGGGTACGGATTGATCTGAGCTCAAGTACAACGTATCACACTATGTCCAACATTTGGACCTATCAGAATAGTTAAAAAGATAAGTATTCTTTGGTTGTTGAGTTATATCATTTATTTATTCTTTGGATCTTGTAATTAAGAGAGATAGTAGATTCTCTTGAATTGTGTTGTGTTCACTAGCATAAGATCTTTGGAAAAATTTCATTCATGATATAACTTGTACATTCTAATCTTGATATTTCTTTGGATAATTATGGACTGTTAGTAATCTCTATCTAAAATGCTTCCTGGACAGGTTTAGGGGGAAGAAGATGATAAGAGATTACTTAGTGATGAAAAGCTTGAGGCATCTTGTGAAGAAGTCATGTCAACCAAAGAAATGATCAAGAGGGAGTAAACACTAGAGGAACTGAGTTGGTGGCTAGAGGGAGTACATCTCCAGAAGTCTTCTTTGCAATCTCTGAAGCCGGGATCAAGAGGGAATTCTATGACTCACTGAGAAGAAGTGAAGATTGCAAGCGTTGCAGGCAATGAGGTCAAGTGGTTGATGCAAGAGATTGAAGATTTAGAGGGAGCCTAGTGAATCTAAAGAAGATGGTTGTGTTTCTCTAGATGTTGTTTCAGTTGAGGCCTGTGATGATATCCTGGTTCAATAGGAAGCAGTCTTCTGTGGGACTGAGTACAGCAGAGGCTGAGTACATTTCAGATTGTGTGGCAGCTTGTGGCTTCGAAAGTTCCTTGCAGGATTGGTTGAACAATCGTTGAAGCCAACTGTCATCCTTGTGTTAATCAAGCTTTGAGAAGCTTTCTGTCTTTCCATGTGTTTCATGACAAAACTAAGCATACCACTATATCAGAGATATGGTATTGAGAAAAGATATTCAGTTGAGGTATATCAGCACTGATGAGCAAATGGCAATCATTCTCATCAAGCATTTTTGGGATAATGGTTGTGTACCTTCGAGACAAGCTTGATATGGTGGAGAATGAAGTCCTAGCTGAGAGGGAGTCTCAGTATCAGTGTTCCTTTGTTTAATGAGTTCTTCTTTGAGAGAAGTTCGAGGTGAAATCCCTTGATAATGCAATTCTCTATTGAGAGAGAGTTGAGGTGCAAGCCCTTGATAATGCAATTCTCTATTGAGAGAGATTTGAGGTGAAAGCCCTTGTTTCCACCCTCTGGGAGAGCCATGGTGGATGTCATGTGTGTGACTCCATGACAGCATCACGTGAGGGAATCCGTGATGATTTATTTGTGCTTGTGTATCACCCTCTGGGAGAGCCATGGTGAAAGTCACATTGAGGTGACAACATCACATTAAGTGATGAGCACTTGTTCATACCATCTATGGAGGTAGCCATAATGGTTGATATCACGATGAGGTGATATTCTATTTTGTTTTCATTTTGATATGATGTATCTTGTGCAGGTGGAAGTTCATCCCTAGCTGAGAGGGAGTGTTGATGTTATAGCAGCTTAGGGCTGCACTTCCTTTGCACAATTTACAAGAAGAAGTACATGAATTAAATGAATAGCCTTCGGCTATTTAATTCATAATTACAATATTTACTAATGTCAAAGGGCCGACCCTTAAAGGATTCGCACTTACTATGGCCGACTCTAAATTGTATTTATTATTTATGTTTTCCTTAAGGGGGCCGACCTAACTTGAAGAGGCGCCTCTCTTGCATAAATACAAGGTCTTCTTGTCATTGTAATTCATTCATTCCTAAGCAAGTTCGCATCTAAGAGCAGAGCAGATTTTCGCACTTTCATAGCAGCAGATTTGATTCAAGGAGATATCATAGTTATCACTTAGGTTGCATTTAGAAGAAGGGCGAATTCCTTGTATCAAATATTGGCCATTGTTGAGCCTAAGTTGTGAGCAGATTTCTACCATTGTTCTACATTATATAAGAGATTCATTTGCTGGGTTTTTCTCCCTCAAGAGGAGGGTTTTCCCAGGGTATCTTGTTGTCTTCATTATCTTATGTGTCGCAATATTTCTATGTGCTTGCATTATCTAATCTGATCTAAGAAACAACAACACATACAAGCATAATATATATGTACATATGATCTTACATCCATACAAGCATACATACATACATGTACATAAAAATATATCAGCATACATTAATATATTAGCATTTAACATAAAGTAAGACATAACACAAGCATGTTATAACGCGCTCGCGTTATGTGCTAGTAGACATGTTCCCCGCAGAATCAAAAACCACGTCTAAAGTGAGATATAACGTGAGTGCGTTATAACGCGCTCGCATTATATCTTGCTTTGTGAATTACCAAACTTTAAGCTTAGTATTGCCTTGGAATACCAACCCAAAGGCTTGGAGGGCATTCCCAATGACCAGAGATGTGTTTTTAGAAAGTCCACCATATTTCTCATAATCGAGTTCGTGCTCACCGTCAGGATTGCACATGGTTCAATATCAAAAAAATCGAGCACATGACTAATGTTGGGTTATCTCTTAGCTATCCAACGATGTAATTTTTTTCACTTTCTGGAAATGTTAAGTCTTTCATCCATAATTTATTTTATCTATATGTCTTTTTTTTGCCAAAAAAACAATGTTTGGTATTTTTTTCATTATAAATTAACCGTTCATCAATTTTTCAAATAAATTAAATTTTTATAAACTAGACTCGATTCTACAAAATTAAAAAATTAAAAAAAAATAAATCAATTAGTTTCCAAAATTTGTAGGGGTAGCACGGCCAAAATTCTATTTTCAGGATATGTCCACTTCACAAATTAGTAAAAAATCAAATATTCATTAAAAAATTATCAAAAAAATCATGCATCAACTAAATACTATTAGCTAACTTTTGACCATTACGATTTTAAAAATACTAAAAAAAAGTTCACCGTATGAGGGTCGTACAAGAGTTGCTATGTTATGTTTTTCTGACAAAAACAACACCAATTTGTGTACATCCCTCGTTTGAACCCCTTAATCTCAACCATTTTCAAAATAAATTAGTAGTTTAGAAAGTAGACTCAGAGCACTTGAATCCTTCTTTTTGTTCCATCTCAAAATTTTGAGTCTAAGTATCCTCAATTTCACGTCCAAGGTCAGTATTTCCTGATTTCAGAAAAAAGTTGTCCACTTAAGTCCCCTTTTTGGGAACCATCTTGGTGCACTTACCCGCCAAACTCATAACATTGCCAGAGGCACGAGATTGGGAACCAAGAGTTAAACCACCATGGTGGAATGATGCATATTATTACAATTTTCTTAGAGAAATAGGTCATAAAACAAATGATTGTATGCAACTAAAATATTTGGTGCAAGACTTGATAGATAGACATGAAATATTGATAGAAGGACCAAGTCAAACAAATTCTGATCATGGAGCATTCAAAAATCCTTTACCCAACTATGAAAATGGAGAATCCTCTTCTATGAACAAAGGGAATAATGTGAGTTATGTTTATGATACCACCATCCATCACATTTTTGCAGTTGATGATCAAATCAATGACATTGAAATCAATGATAAACAAAACATGTCTACAACTGATAATCAGATTAATGTCATTAAAATCAACCATACACAAAAGATTCTACCAGTAAATGTGACGACAAGAGAGTATGTGCATGATCATGATGGGCCAAAAAGTGGTAATGGGAAAAAAATTACGTTTTGGATCGACTCAAAAACGTGGAAATGCCGAGTTGATTTTTTTTAGGCTCGGGTGCCAGTACATTACTCTTAAGCAATGCCCAAACCTATTTTTACAAATTGGATATCCGATTTGAGAAAACTATATAAATAAAAAATAGTCGACTGTTAAAGTCATTTCACACATTTTGAACGCACGCACACAGGGAGAAGTCGAAATCCGATATTCGTTTTCACTAGATATCCAATTTGAAAGGTAGGTTTTTGGGTTTTTTAATGTTTTAATCAATTTTTCAATTAGATTCCTATAATTTTAAGTAGTTTTTATGAATTTTTTTTCAAAAGTAGGGTTTTTTATTGATTTTTATTAAAAACTAGAGTTTATAATAATTTTTTATTATAAATTAATGTTTTTAAATGGATTTTGACTAAAAACTAGTGTTGTTGATGTATTTTTATCAAAAACTAGAGTTTGTTATGGATTTTTGTGAAAAAGTTGGGTTTTTTTATTTTTTATTATTAAAAACTAGGGTTTTCTTACAATAATTTCATTTATATTGTGTAATTTCAATTAGACTAATTAGTTTTTAACTTTAATCAGGTATTATGGCTGAGAATGAAAATGCACGAATGCCAAGCGCACCACCACCTTCGCAACCACTAATTGAAGACTTAATTGGTCAAAAATTGGGGCAATTGAGGGGCATTTGTGAAGTTTATAAGACAATCCCTCGATTGAGAGATATGACAAACACATTGAAGGAAATAATTAAAAATATAAAAACCCTCTCCACACAACATAATGTCTTTCATTCATGGTGAGAAGACATGAGGGAATATTATGCATGTGGATTGTCTTACGATGATGTGAAAGATATCCAAATAACCAAATCCCAAATAGCCTCTTTATTCGTTAATCCCCACACCGGTTTACCAGTGAATGTTAATAAACCAAAAATTTCTATAAAATGGTGCATGAATAGGGACATTGTAGATAAATTTTGGGATTGTTGGTGTATGGTTTTTGATAAACCACCGAACAACAATTCTGATATACCATTTTACTATATTAAAAAGTTATATGTTGAGTTTGTGTTAGGTAATCATGTCAATTACTTTGACATTAAACCCTTCCAAGGCATTGGTGGAGGTATGCCCCAGGATAGACTAGGGGTAGTTAGAGTAGTCCCATGCACATATCTTCCCCCTCCTCCCCTTCCTCCACCACTTCTAGTATATCATCTAGAGATTATCTAGGATGCAACCACACAAAATATTCAGGATATTCACTCTTTGAGTGGTCATTTGGTTTTGCATTCTTGTACAGTAGCTCAGCCATATTCTGGTGATGTTGGCGAAGGCTCGAGTTCTGTTGCATCATCCTCCTCAGGTCCACATATTTATGTGTCACATACTTGCACCATGTGCCACCAGATATGCTTGGGTCCTCTTGTACATCCCCCTGAGCATCCCTTGGACACTTCTGATTATGACCTCCATGATGTGGACATTATAGATCAGTCACAGGGGAGTGGAGCACACCATACAAATTGCTCTCCTTCTAGAGAGGGGGATGTTGGAATAGTGACACAGGTAAGATTTAAGTTGTAAATTTATAACTTGCATTTGTTTTTAAATGAATATTAATAAGAGATAGTATCAAGCACTAATATTTAATTACATGGTCTATTTAATAGTTGATGTCTAAGGAGGAGCTCTAATGGGTGATTGATATCACCCTTAGGGCCATTTCATTTGGCCTCGATACACACACAGTATATATTTTCACACTCACTCATTTACATTTTTTATTATATACTTTCTTGTCATTTGAATTGTCATTAATGAAATTATATAATAACTTATATGTTTATTTTATTTTCCTCTTGTAGGAAATACCTAGTGTGAGTGAGGTGCAGCCTCGTCCAAAGTATGGCGACGCAAAGTTAGATAAGGGGAAGGTAATTGAACTCAAATTGGATTGAATTAATATTTTTAAGATCTTATATTTATTATGCATACATCAACATAGATTGGTAGTTTCATATGTACTTGTCATTTTTATGTACAGTTGATTCTGAGCTATACATCGTTGTTGAAAAGTGACACAACGCCTGAAGGAGTAGGTATTGGAACACCTCAAGGAGGAGGAGTTGAAACACCTCAAAGAGGAGGTGTCGAAACACCTAAAGGAGATAAAGAAAAGATCAACCTAAAGAGGTATGTGTTTATTTTATTTTATGTTTGGTAAATATGTTCCTATTACCAATAATCATATGCTAACTTGGAACAATTTTATGTTTTTGTTCACATATATAGATTGGCATTTCAAAAGTTGTTTTGGTATATTCTAGGACTCCTAACCCTTTGAAGAGACATATATTTCAGGTAATCAAGATTTCAATTTTAGAGTTCAATTAAAATTCAATGTATATTGATTTTGATGTTAATTATTCGATTTTAAATTATATAGTATAACTAATCTCAATTGTGGTTTGAATTTTTCTTGTGCAACTATCTTTAGAGCTAGCGAGTTCTTTAAAGAGGCTCCATTTTGATGATCCACCAGTAGTTTAGGATGAGATAGACATTTTGGCATGTAAATTTTGAATAGATATTGAGATGGAATATGCCACATTTTGTAAAAATTTGTTTGAGTTGGCATCAATGCCATTTTTGTATATGGACATACACTTGATTATTAGATAATTTGATATATAGAATTTGACAATCAAAATTTAATTTGTTCCTCATGTGCATGATTAAAGTCTTTGAAAATTTTATCTTGAGCAATGGTTAAATATCAATGTACAATAGCATAAAAAAGAATGGTTATATTATGTAGTTTATATTTATATCGCTGATTACATTGCATTGCACATATTTCAAACTCAAAGCATTACTTCACATTGCATAACTAACAACTAGATGTTGATAGATGAAAAAATTTCAATTACAATATACTTTTTACAAAGTCAACCTAAGCAGTTATGCAATTACTTCACATTGCATAACTAAAAACTAGGAGTAGTTGTCAATTGCATTTGCTTGTCATGGAATTATATGAGACCGCATTTCTTTGAGGATTTTTTTCAAATAGTCCACTACCTTGTCTATGCTACCAAATTTTTCATACATGTCTACCAAAGCTTTTTATCAAAAAGTTCACTGGCTTGTTGGTACGCCTTATTGGAAATTGTATGCTCTGACCTCACTCAATCCTAAAACCAATTCATTCCCTCTTAATTTTGTTTTCTTAAACTTAAAACATCATTGTATTATGCTACCCCATAATTTGGCTTACACTTTCTTTGTAAAATCATCAATTTTCCCTTGTTTTTGCCCCTTCTAACTAGGGTTTCACGCTTTTACTCTTCTTGGGTTATGCTTAATCACTCAGACCTCTTAAACACCATGTTAAATATACCTCTTCCAATAGTTTCCAACAAGTTCCAACCTATTTTCATTCATCTTCTCAAAAAAACACTCTCTAGCCTTACTCGAAAGGCACAAAAATCTGTGTTTCTTAATAGGGAAGCCTTCTCAGACCACTCTAATCCCTTTATCACCCCTAAAAACTTGTTCATACACCTACCCCTATTTAATTCATTCCCATTCCTCTGAGGTACAACCTATATAGAAGGAGGAATGGCCTTGTCAATTCATGAAATCTTACATGTTTTAGGTGCTCCTGCACCATACTCCCTGGGTACAAAAGATTTATGCCCCATAAATCACTCCATATGTCTAATCCTATCTTCTTCACAATCCATTCAAACCCGCTCCAAGTCACTTGCATGAAAATATTCATCTGAGGGATTTTGTTCCCTTCATGCTTTGCATTGTCTTGGTCTTTCCATACTTGACCCTTCTCAAATGGATCTTCTTGCTGATATTTATCTTCATCGACACCTGCAAATGCTGTTTCCCAAGCTTTGACACCTGCACACAAAAATTCAATACACAAAGCTAAACATCCATACATTATTATCTCTATTTCATGCTCTTCCATAAGCTTTGGCCAACTAGACATGTATTTCTACCCTTCAACTCTTCTCTTCACAATCTTTCTCAGGTTCTTTATGGTTAGAACCACACCGATAGTAGCATACATCTGCCACATAACCAAATATGAAAACCAAGGAAAATCCCCTGTCCTAACACCATATTCCTCAAACTCTTCTTCTCTAGCCTTCACTAGGCCACTCACCATCAACTCTTCCTCTCTAGTTTCCCACCTAATCTACTATGTGCAAGATTACACATTTGAAGATTGATAGGTTGAGAGGTTAGGTGTGATCTATTTATGCTAAATAAGGTCAATGAAGACCATTTAAAGTGTATTAAGTTGAAATTTTGAGTCTAGGGGTCCAATATGCCAAAAATGCATTCTTGCTTGAAAATTATCAAAATTGCCATGTAGTCTTTTGAAGGAAAATTATTAAAATTGTAAAGGTAAGTGCAAGATAGGAGTCTATAAGTTGTGGCAGGGTTGAGATAAAGGTGTTTGACTAGTTTTTCACAACAAGCTATGGTCTCATAGCTTTTTTTCGCACAAAAAACATTGGAGTTCGATTGGAGGATGAAAACTACTTGTAAGGGTGTCAATAAATCTTGTTCTACAACTCCTATGACCAAACTAACTATTCCATCATGTCTGGATAGGTATATTTAGGTTAGTTATGGTTCCCTTTCACACCCAAATAGATCGAAGCAGTACGAGCTACGTTCAATTAGTGAAATCCCTTAAGAGTACAAAGTGTAGAAGGGCAACAATATTTGATGGCTTGTTACTCAAAAATCATGATGCTTACAAACTCTTCATCTAAGGCTATGTGATCGTGTTGGGACCATCTACAATAACCTCTCTCGATTTTTTCTATCTTGAAGGAGTTTTCCCATGGTGATGAGTTTTCAGTTGAGGGAAAAGTTGTCAGATGCAAGTAGTGTAAAGTTGCAAAGTGGTGCAACTTTCATTCTCTAGCTTGGACGACCAAACAAACTGTTCCAACACATCCGGATGTGTATGTTTACATTAGGGATGGTTCTCTTTTGCACCCAAATACGCCAAATCACTCTAAGCTACATTGGACCGACGATTTCCCTTAAGAGTCCAAAGTGCTAAAAGAAAACAATCTTCGAAGGGATATTTCTTGGAAACCATGATGCTTACAGAATTTGCATCTAAGGATATGGGATTGTGTTGGGACCATATACAATAACCTCTCTCAGTTTTTCCTATGTCAGAGGCGTTCTCCTGTGGCGATGAGTTTTCAGTTGAGGGAAAAGTTGCCAAATATAAGCAGTGTAAAGTTACAAAGTGGTGCAACTTTCATTATCCAACTCATATGACCAGATGGACTATTCCAACACATCTAGATGGGTACGTTTACGCTAGGTATGGTCATCTTTTTCACCCAAATATGCCGAATCACTCTAAGCTACATTGGACCAACGATTTCCCTTAAGAGTCCAAAATGCTAAAAGGCAACAATCTTTGAAGGGCTATTTCTCAGAAACCATGATGATTACAAAATCTCCATCTGAGGATATGGGATTGTGTTGAGACCATCTATAGTAACCTCTCTCAATTTTTTCTATCTTTGAGGCATTTTCCTGTGGTGATGAGTTTCCAGTTGAGGGAAAAGTTGCAAAATGGTGCAACTTTCATTTTTCAACTCATACGACCAAACGAACTGTTCCAACACATCTAGATGGGTACGTTTATGCTAGGTATGGTCCTCTTTTGTACCCAAATACATCGAATCACTTTGAGCTACATTGGACCGATGATTTCCCTTAAGAGTCTAAAGTGATAAAAGATAACAATCTTTGAAGGGCTATTTTTAGAGACCGTGATGGTTACAGACTCTCTATCTGAGGATAGGAGATCATGTTGGGACCATGTACAATAACCTCTCTTGGTTTTTTCTATGTCAGAGGCATTTTCTCGTGGTGATGAGTTTTCAGTTGAGGGAAAAGTTGCCAAATGCAAGTAGTGTAAAGTTGCAAAGTGGTGCAAATTTCATTCTCCAAATCATATGATCAAACACACTATTCCAACATGTCTAAATGGGTACTTTTACGCTAGGTATGGTCCTCTTTTGCACCCAAATACGCCAAATCACTCTAAGCTACATTGGACCGATGATTTCCCTTAAGAGTCCAAAGTGCTAAAAGGCCACAATCTTTAAAGGGCTATTTCTCAAAAATCGTGATGCTTACAGACTCTTTGTTTGAGGATATGGGATTGTGTTGGTACCATCTACAATAAACTCTCTCAATTTTTTCTATCTTGGATGCGTTTTCTCGTGGTGATGAGTTTTCAATTGAGGGAAAAGTTACCAAATGCAACCAGTGTAAAGTTGCAAAGTGGTGCAACTTTCATTCTCTAAATCATATGACCAAACGGACCATTCCAACACATCCAAATGGGTATGTTTACGCTAGGTATGGTCCTCTTTTGCATCCAAATACGTCGAATCAGTCTAAGCTACATTGGACCAATGATTTCCCTTAAGAGTCTAAACTGCTCAAAGGAAACAATCTTTGAAGGGTTATTTATCAAAAATCGTGATGCTTACAAACTCTTTTTCTAAGAATATGGAATCGTGTTGAGACCATCTACAATAACCTCTCTCAGTTTTTTCTATCTAGGAGGCATTTTCCTGTGGTGATAAGTTTTCAATTGAGGGAAAAGTTGCCACATGCAAGCAGTGTAAAGTTGCAAAGTGGTGTAACTTTCATTCTCTAACTCGTACAACCAAATAGACTATTCCAACACGTCCATATGGGTACGTTTACGCTAGGGATGGTCCTCTTTTGCACCCAAATATGCCGAATCACTCCGAGCTACATTGGACCAACGATTTCCTTTAAGAGTCCAAAGTGCTAAAAGGCAACAATCTTTGAAGGGATATTTATCAAAAACTATGATGCTTAGAGACTCTATGTCTAAGGCTATGTGATTGTGTTAGAACCATCTACAATAAACTCTCTCGATTTTTTCTATCTCAGAGGCATTTTGCTGTGGTGACGAGTTTTCAGTTGAGGGAAAAGTTGTTAGAGGGAAGCAGTGTAAAGTTGCAAAGTGGTGCAAATTTCATTCTCCAACTCATACAACAAAACAAACTATTCCAACACGTCCGGATAGGTACATTTACACTAGGGATGGTCCTCTTTTGTACCCAACTACACCGAATCACTCTGAGCTACATTGGATCGATGATTTCCCTTAAGAGTCCAAAGTGCTAAAAGGCCATACCATCTATTATACGGTTTGTAGCTCAATGGTATGGCCATGGTAGATGTTATTAGGACAATATAAGGTGAATATGTGGGTTTAAAGAGCTGGAAAGGTCTGTAGTTGAGTTGGTGAGTTGCCATGCATGGCAAAAATGAGTGAAATTAGGTGAAAAATGGTGGTTACAACATGTTAATGTCAACGAAATGTAGGGGTAGAAATATTTAAGGTTGGATCAAGTTTTTGTAAGTCCTAATAGACGTGTTTGATGAGAGAGGGTGTGGCAAGGTTTGGGGAGTGAAGTTTCACCCAAGTTTGGTTTTGACGATCAAATTGGAGTTCAAATCATCTTTAATTGTAATTGTGTTGTTTAAAGCCACCTAGCTCTTGCATCAGAAAAATCTTACCCAATGAACTTGAACATCATGCACACCCAAATACCTTGTTTCCACTTTTCTAGATGAAAGAATCAATTACATGGGAAATGAAATTGACATGAACTTTTTACATTTTTTTTTTGGAAAAAGTGGCAAGCCACTGTAATTTATTATATACAAATAGGAGATATTACAAAACCTGGTTCAAACAAGCATACCGACAGGAAAGAACTAGGAAGAAAACCTTTGGTTGTAGCTCGAGTAAGTAGAAAAATCTCTTTACATTTTCAACATACCCTTTATACAATGCCAGACATTTGACCCGTATTTCAAAAAATATCCTTGGATATAGATTATGCCTATACACAGTTATGAACTTTTTACATTGTTTCACATTTCAAAATTCAAATTTTACAAAATTTGCCTATTAGAGGCATTCAGGGCACAGTCTTCCACAAGAGTAGTATGTAGATGTTCTGGAGTGACAAGCACCTATACAAACCATCAAGGTAGCAGTTAAACTACATACAATAGAAAAGATGCTTAGAATAACCAATCTATATTATGGTAATCTGTCGCATACCTCTCCGAACGGATCAGAGCTGCCTATTGTTGCAGGAGGTCCATGATCAATCGTGCCAAGAATATCACAAAATTTATCAAATGATAAATCTATATTGTCACAACAAAAAAGATGCTTAGACTAAAAAATCTATATTAATCTAAACAAACTAAATGATGATGAATTGGTAATGCAAACTATAATAGATGCTTGGAATAACCAATATATATTATTCTAAATGACCTAATTGATGATGAGATGGTAATGAAAACTATTAAAGATTCTTTTAATAATCAATCCATATTATTGTAATCTATCGCATACCTCTTTGAAAGGATCAGAGCTGGCTATTGTTGTAGTAGGTCCATGATCAATCGTGCCAAAAAATATCCCAAAAGTACATACAAAATATCACTATTAAAGACACTTGCATTGCAATAGTATACAAAATATTAGTATTAAATAAATAACACTAATGAACTTAAGCACAATGAACCTAAGCATTGTACCTTCCATTCTTGAATATGCTATTCAAGTGTGCCTGAAGGGTCATCTCTTTAATTAAGAGTATCTAATATTGCTTCATGATCAACATTACTAAGTGTCCATAGTTGTTTTGTCTCTAGTTTGGCATGATGCTTCAACAACCTAACATTTATTGCTATAAGAAGGTGTGAATACATGAGAATGGTTTTTTGTTTCTCGTAGTCTTCAAATGTAGGTATGCCATTCTTTCTAATCATGTATGTTCGCAACCAGGTTCCTGCAACCATAACTGAACCTGTAGGATACATGAACCCATCATCATCTTCCATCAATTTTATTAGCTTGTGCTTTAGCCACATACATTGAGCCAACCAATATTTTGATCTCTCTTCATTCCCTTGTGGTGCAACAACTACAAAAACATGTCCTAGTTGTAGTAGATCTGAAAGCCGGTCGTAATCAAGTGAACTTTCCATTGTGTCATTTTTCATGGATATAGTTTGAGATAAAGAAGCTAGATACTGTGGAACCCATGTATCCACCCACTCGCACTGAATACAACTCTGACAAAAACAAGCCAACTGTCATGTCCAAATGGTCCATGTGCTTGCATCTGAGATTTGAAATGAATGAATCTTTAATTGTATGAGAATCTGATCTAACTCGCACTATACCCTCCTCAATGAACCAAAGGAATCTACACTATTGAATCAAGTGTCCCTCCCTATGACAATGCTGAACTACACCAATCAATAATAGAATGGGCATCACTAAATTTTACTCTTGAAATCTTCAATTGCTCCTTAACTAGAGCTCTCTTTACATATGCACCTGCTCCATCATTCTCCCCTTTCACATTCGTAGCTTAAAAAAAACTCCAAATATTAGGTACATCCCTCTCTACATGCATTCTACTCAACCAATAAAACATACAAGCATTCTTGAATGGACCTGTGCAGTTATCTGACCAAATGAGATGTCGGCCCAGTGCTATATCATGGTCCTACAAGAACTCAAAAAAATTCTCGTAACAATGTTGGACATACTCGGATGAGTGAGATCTTTCATCACTCATATAAAAATGATACTCTCTGATTATCTTTCGATCCTGCTCTGTACTTTCAAGTGCATGTCTAAATGTTATGTGGACAAAAATAGCAATCTGAATGGAATTGTAATACTGAGATTGTACTTGGTTTTGTGGTTGCAATGTGTAGTTTTCTGCAAAATCAACCACTGATATAATAGTGCCAATGCAAAAAGAGTCCTTACATATACTAAATTTTTGATCCAACCACTAAGACATATGACTATGCCTTGCATACTTGTAGAAAATATTGTCCTTAAAATATGAAATAAAATCAACAAAACTGCATTGTTTTGTAACCAACTCGCATCTAGAACCTTCACCTTCACTTTGCAAAGTATATTTGACTATCTCATATCTCTTTTTATCAACAAGATTCTTTCCAAATTCATGTTCGAAACCCTCATGAAAACATTGAACAAAATTTGACAAGCCACCACATTGTGAGAACTTTGCATTTAAACAATCATTTCTATAGAAAAAGGAACCATCATCTCTAGAACACAAAAATAGATCTAGCAAGTCCCTTGATGATTTTGGAAGATGCATTGCACCAAAGTCCTGCAAAATTTCATTAGTATGCAAAGTAGAATGGATATAACATAATAGTTCATGGTACATTGAAACTCCACATGGTATTTCCAACAAGTATTACGAATCTTAAGAGGCACACAATAAAATGGCTTCAAACCTTCAAAAGTCCTTTGCGAGATTTCCATATTTGGATGTGTTTCAATAAATTTGTTGAACAACATTGTTTGGCTTGATTCCAAGAAATGTTTAGGATGCGGTGTACGGTCTCGATTGCCAATTCTTAACTTTAAAACATCCTTTACATTGGGTGATACTCTAGAGTTATCATGCCAAAATTGTTGAATTACCTGCTTTACATTATCGCTTAGCTTCTTATCAACACATGAAAGCCTCCTGACAAAAGTACATGTATCATTTTGAAGAGGATCATCTATTCTTTCTCTTCTTGCAAGTGCTCTATCCAAATTTTTACAATTTATGTCAAAATCAATACAAGTTTGTCTCATAAAGCGAGCCTTGTTCAATTGATGGCTTACTAGGGCGGTTTTAGTGACTGTCTAAGCAACTCTCTTATCTTTTTCATTTTTATTTTTTCCAAAAGACTTGAGAGCATTAAAAATATTTTTGACAATAATAGAATTTTTTTCAGTCTTCTTGTTCACACGAATCTTCAATTTAGCTAGTAGAGGTCTTATCTTTTGCATCTTTAGCAATTGTACAAAAATTTGGCATTGCTCGGTCAATGTCTTATTGCTAAAATATTGGTTGAAAAGTCTTCTAGCCCACAACCAAACAGTTCGTGTTGACCTCTTGCCTTCAAATTTTTTTATAATGTTATCATCAATTTCAACTAACGATTTAGGGGTCCTTGAAGGTATTGAATTTGGAATATGTCTTTCTTCCACACAAGGTTCTTCATTTCTCATGTAATTTGGTGAAACATAATTTACACTTGCTTCAATATTATGTTCAACATATTCATTTCCAACATTTTCACCTTGAACATTTTCAATATCATGTTCAACATCTTCAATTCAAACATTTTCACCTTGAACATTTTCATTATCAATTTCAATATTTTCATTCCCAATTTGAATATCATGTTCAACATCTTCAATTCCAACATTTTCACCTTGAACATTTTCAATATCAATTTGAACATTTTCATTCCCAATTTCAATATCATGTGTTCTATATTTTCACCTTAAACATATTCAATTTTATCTTCACTTGAAAGACCATAGCCCACTCAGATTCACCAATATTTAACATACCTTGTCTTTTCTTCCTATGACCTTCTCTATCTCTTTGTCTATATTCTTCAATTTTTTCTTTTGTAAGATTTCTCTTATGTTTTTTCTTCCGACGACTGCTACTCCCCATTATACCTCATAAAAGATGCTAAAAATTCATTCCTTAAGACAAATTTGAGTACAAGATGGTCCAAAAAGTTGATCTTTGTCTCTTCCTATCTGAAACAGTGCATTTGTCACTTAGAAAGTGCTGCAAATAGAATGTAGGGTCCATTGGAATGCACAAAAATGACCCACATGGGGTTTTTCTATTGCCCACAAATCCAATATCCGAATATAATCGGATATCTGATTTGGAAAACATTTTAAATTTTTTTGCAATGGTAAGATTTTAAATCTACACATCTGAGTTTTACAAATTGGATATGTAATTTTTTCCCACATAGACCTAAGGGTTAATGGTAGAGAGTGGGAGATTGAGAGAGGGAGAGGGAGAGAGGGAGAGTGGGAGGGGGAGTGGGAGAGGGAGAGAGGGAGAGTGGGAGGGAGAGACGGAGGGAGAGGGAGAGGAGGAGAGGGGGAGGTGAGAGGAGGGAGGGAGAGGGGGAGGGAGGAGGGAGAGGTGGAGAGTGAGGAGAGAGGTAGAGAGGGAGAGTGGGAGAGAGAGGAGGGTGGAGAGGGAGGGAGAGAGAGAGAGAGAGAGGGTTTAGGAGTTGAGGAGAGAGAGGAGGAGAGAGAGGAAGGAGGTGAGAGGAGAGTGAGAGAAGAAGAGGAGAGTGGTTGAGGGAGAGGGAGAGAGGGGAGAGTGGGAGAGGAGAGGAGAGGGAGAGGGGAAGGAGAGAGAGAGAGAGAGAGAGAGAGAGAGAGAGAGAGAGAGAGAGAGAGAGAGAGAGAGAGGGAGATTGAGAGAGGGAGGGAGAGTGGGAGGGATAACATCTATAAATAAGGGTCATTCCCATAATTTTCTCTCTCCTAAGCTTCATTTTTCTTCTATCATTTTCTCATCTCTTCTTCTTCTCAAGAAAGCTAGGGTTTGAGTAGTCTAAGTCAACAAGACATCTCTCAAGAAGCTTTCAAGGGTTGAATCCTCCATCGCTGCAACTCAAGATCAATCATCAAGGGAAGTTAGAATCCATCACTCCTTTGTTTCATGCTTCTTTACATTATTTCATCATTTTGGTTTGATTACTCAAAAGGGGTTTGACTAAGGGAAACCCCTAATCCCTAACAATCAACAAGTTTTCCCTCTTTGTGTGATTTGTAGGTCTTGTATGGGGATTTGGCAAAGAACAAAGGTGGAAGAATCTTCAACAACTTTTCCAAATCCTTCAAGGTTGGAGAAACCCAAATTGAAGCTTGGAGGACCTTCACAGACCAAAATTTTAACTTTTGGGACCAGACACCTAGAGGAGTAGAAAGTACAGACTAAGGGCTTCCAGTTCCATTTTTTGATCTTAAAAAATTCAGAAGAGGACTAATTCACCAATAACGGAGACCTGGTTCCTATTAACCTATTTTTCAGAGATTTTGGTAGATCTGGATACCCTTTTGGCTGAAATGGACTCTGGTGCAGTTTTCCAGAAAAAGGACTAGGTCACCCAAAATGGCGTAAATGTCCCAAAAGACTTGAATATCAACATCAACAACATTTCTAGCTTCTACAAGTTTCAAGGTGCACACCCCTTTCATCTCTAGCTTCCCATCTTAGTTTAATGTATATTTCTTAGGTTAACTTATACATACTTGCATATCATTATGTGTTTTCCAGCATAGTTGCATTCTTTAGATTTTACATTCATAGCTAGTTTCTATTTTCCATTTCCAGCACTTAGATACATTTCACATACATCACACCTTACTCACAACCCCCTAACCCCTTTCAATGAAATCACCCAAAAATCATATATCACAAGGTGAAAGAGAGTCCTTCCATCCAAGTTGCTAGGTGAAAAACCCTAGGGGCCTATTTGGGGAATCCTCTTTCCCTTTTAGCATATCATGTTTTTGGTGGTGAAATTATCTACAAAGGCCTTCGACCAAGGAAAACCCCCAATCCCTAACAATCGACATTTATTCTTTCTTCTTTGTGTGTTTGCAGATTTAGGTACTCTAACAGTTTGCAGATCATTGAAGATAAGGTTGAAGACTTGTTGAAGACATCTCCTTGTTGGGTAGGGAAAAACATCTACTAAAAGTCACTTTCAAGTCTAAGAATCAAAGTTTTAGAAATGGGTACCTGGAGGAGCAGAAAGTAAAGACCGAGGACTCCCACATCCACTCTCCGATCTTTAGAAATTCAGGAGTGGACTAAGTCGCCAACAATGGTGACCTAGTCCCACTGAATCTATTTTCAGAGATTTTTGTAGATTTGGATACCCATTTGGCCGAAATGGACCCTAGTGTAGTTTTCCAGATGTGGGACTAGGTCACCCAACTTGGCACAAGTGTCCCGACAGACATAAAAGTTTGATTTCTTAGAATTTCTAGGACATCTACAGTCTTCACTCGAGCCTCTAGTATTTTCTAGGTCCATACTTCCATTTTGATAGTTTTCTATCTTATTTCATAAGCTTTCATAGGTTGTTTAATTTAATGCTTGCATATCTATATGTGTTTTCAAACACTTTTGCACTTCAATAGTTTATATTCAATAGATAGTTTCTTTCATTATTATCCAACACTTAGATACATTTCACACACATGACACCTATTCCAAACCCTAATTTTGAATGAAAACCAAGAATACGAAGCGTGAAAGAGGCATTGTACCAGCTAACTTCTAGGTGAAAAAACCTAGGATCCTATTGGGGAATCCTCTTTCCCTAGTTTATTTTTGGTGGTACAAAAAGAATAAGTCACTTAGAAGGTTTGTGAAAAAATCCTTTAGCTACAAGCTAGCTCCGAAATAGACTCAAATGAATATGAATGCAATTCACTATCTAAAGAATCTTGTCAAGACTATGAAATTGATGTGATAAAGAGGTATGCACCCATACGTATGGAGGGACAAAGTTCAAGGGCTAGACCATTTGAATTTGGATCACAACATATTGATGGATCTAGTGAGGACAATAAGACATCAAGCAAGATAGATGATTCAGAGGAGAGTAACATTATATACCTTGGCGTTGCTACTAAACACCTTGACATCTCCATCTTGACCAATTCGATGATCCCTTACCTTTAATAAATCCTGAATTGATTGACTGGGAACAAATTGAGCCTCGTGATATCCCTATCTTTTCAGATGATAATGCCATTATCAACTTCCTTTGTGCTGAAAATATAGAAACAAGTTCCACCAATGAATTTTATAATGAAGCTTCGAACCAGGGGAGTGCCAAATCTCTTAGCTACAAAATAAATAATAATAAAAATTGATCTAATGGTGAGAACAATGCAATGTCAGTATTATATCATGAAAAAGTAAAAAGAAAGAGTATATCCAACGGTGAAAACCTCTCTGAGGCACTCAAGGATGAGAGAGTTGACACTCTTCCTAAGCATTATCAAGAAATATCTTCAGTATTGTGTGATCCTACACAATCCATAAACATTGGTACTGGAGAAACAACAAAGACCATACACCTAGCGACATCAATGACAAAGCAAGAAAAGCCAAACTTCATGAAATTATTTGTAGAAAGCTAAATCAATTTTTCTTGGTCTTATGCTGACATGTCAAGGATAGATTTGGATCTAATAATGCATCATTTATCCATAGCACTAGGAGTGAAGCCAATAAAGAAAATTTTGAGAGAAATGGATCCACACAACGCCCTACTAGTGAAAGAAGAATTAAATAAATTATTATATGTGGTGTTTATCTGTCCAATCGACTATGCAGAATGGATATCAAAAATTGTACCAATTTCTAAACCAGACAACAGTATCATGCACAGATTTTAGGGATCTTAACAAGGCTTGTCCAAAGGATGACTTTCCTTTTCCCAAAATAGACATCATTATGGATTTAACAACTATACATGCTATGCTATAACTAATGGATGGTTTCTTAAGCTATAATTAGATTGAGATAGCACCAAAAGATCAAGACAAAACAACTTTCACATGCCCGTGGGGTACATTTTGCTAGAATGTCATGCCTTTTGGATTAAAGAACACAAGAGCCACCTATCAACGTGCAATGACAACAATATTTCATGACATGATGAATACATTCATGGAGGACTATGTGGATGACATGTTAGAAAAATAATTCACCAAGGAAGGACATATGGAAATTGTGGATAAACTCTTTACTTGATTGGAAAAGTTCAATGTGCGTTTAAATCCAAAGAAGTGCATATTTGGAGTAACATCAACAAAACTCTTAGGATACATAGTCTTAGCCAAAGGCATCAAAGTAGATCTTGTTAAAGTCAAAGTAATCATGGAAATTGCACCTCCTAAGAACATTAGCCAAATAATATGTTTACAAGGAAGATTTCAATCCATCAAAAGGTTTATCTCACAACTAGTGAACAAGTTTCATCCATTTACTCATTTATTACACAAGAATGTTTCTTTCAGATGGGATGAAAAATGTGAAGATGCCTTTAATCAATTGAAACAATATCTAATGACTCCACTTGTATTGGTACCACCAATTGAGGGAAAACCACTTCTACTCTACATAGCAACTATTAAGGTATCTTTGGGAGCTTTTCTAGCAGAAGAAGATTCTACAAGAAAATAAAAGGCCATCTACTACATCAACAGTACATTGAATGGCTATGAAATTAACTATACATTAAATGAAAAATCTTGCTTGGAAGTGGTGTTTTCTACTCAACAATTGTGACACTATATGTTAACCTATACCATCAAGCTAATAGCCAAGATAGACCCATTAAAATATCTACTCAGCAAAGCCAATCTAACAAGAAGACTAGCAAAGTGGTTGATGATATTGAGCGAATTTGGAATTCAGTATGTAGATAGAAGAGAAATCAAGGGCCAAGCAATAGAAAATCAGTTAGTTGAAGCACCATTGCAAGATGACCATGGGTATGTGCAGGATCATCATGGAAAAAACAAGCCCTTAAGTGGCGATGAAAATTCAGAAAATAAGAGTTAGGCAACTTGACCTAAAAATTTGAATAAGTTATCTATATTATTTAAAAAATATGTAAGAATATAATCTGTAGCAAATTGAATGTAGTTTCTAAACTACTAGGTTTATTTAAAAAAAAAAAACTATTTGGTAGAAATTTGAAATTTCAATGGAGTAGTACTAAAATTTTAGAGAAAAAATAAGTAGGTGTATGTATGACCACCCTAACCACAATAAAATGATAATATTTTTTTTATAAGATTTTAGATATAAGTATAGGACTCATGTCTCGATGTGATGCATATTTTTTTGTAATTTTTTTCCAAGTAAATAATCAATTATGAATTTTTTATTACAACTTTTAAAAAATATAAAAACTCGTATGTCTGACCACCTTAACTTGGTCAAAACTTCATGAAATTCATTTAATTTTTAATCCTATAGTATGCGAAGCATAGAATGTGAGACATATTTTTGATAAAAAAAATGTGATATTGTTTGAAAGCTATAGATGTTTTTCAATCAGCCTATCAATCGGAAATTTAGTCGGAATTCAAATAGAAAATGAATAATAATTATTTATTAAATTCAAAGTAAAGCATAATTTATATTGGTGGAAAGCTGAGAATCTCCTTTAAAAACCCTTTTCGTTTTATCAATTTTGGGTTAAAAAAAGGTCATTAGCCACATGGGCCATCATACTACTTACATATTTCCACTTTTGTCCCATCATGATCCTGCACATACCCCCATCCTTTGCACATTTAATTTCCAGATGCAGATGTCATCACAATAACAATACAACATTGGATATTATAATTTGATGGGTCTTACACTCAACATGGATCTGGTGCTGGAATCCTATTTGTTACTCCTCAAGGACATACTATCCCAAAATCTTATAGGTTGATGTTCCCTTGCACAAACAATATTACTGAATATGAAGCATTAATCATTGGTATCAAGGTAGTAGTTGTATGGAAAATCACAAAATTACAAGTTTATGGACACTCACAATTAGTCATTAATCCAGTCAATGATGACTATCAAACAAAAGATGACAAGCTAATGCCATACAAAAAAATGATAGATGAATTCAAGAAATACTTTGTTGAAATCAAGTTTGAAAAAATTCCAAGAGTGGACAACAAAGCTGCAGATGCCATGGCAACCATTGCTTCTCTTTTACACATACCAGAAAAGTGAAGTCGTTATAAATTCATGGTGGAACAATTGTTTACTCTTGCCTATGATGATCCGGAATCCCAAGTCATGTATGATCTAGTTGATGTTGCTTCCTCAATCTATGGGACGATCCATACTTATCTGAGAGACAATACCCTTCCACCTGATCTCTCCCGAAACCAAAAATGCAACTTTATATGTCAAGCAGTCTGAAACACCCTCATAGTTGATACACTTTATTGACAAGGTCTCGATACTACTCTCCTTTGATGTCTTAAACGTGATGAATCTGAGACAACCTTACGAGAATTTCATGATGATATTTGTAGTACTCATTCAAGTACTCTTACTCTAGCTAAGAAACTCCTACGCTTGGGATATTATTGGTTGAACATGGAGAAATAATATTTTCAATTTTTCAAGAATTGTAAGAAGTGTCAAGTCCATGGAAACCTCATACACGCATTGGTGCAGGAGTTGCAACCATTCGTATCAACCTAGCCTTTTTGTCAATGGGAACTTGATCTTGTGGGTAAGATTCATCCATCTTCCTCCAATGGACACAAATTCATAATCACAGCCATAGAGTATTTCACAAAGTGGATTGAAGTCATCCCATTAACCATCATAATTGGTAAATGAATTGTCTCTTTCATCCCGAACTATATTATCTGTCGGTACAGTATCCCTAGTTCCATTGTCACTGACAATGGTAGACCATTCAAAAATTAGGATGTATAAGAGCTTTGTGAAAAATTCTATATCCAACACCAATTTTCCACACCTTACTACCCTCAAGGGAATATCCAAGTAGAAGCCTCAAACAAGACCAATTTTTTAAAATCTTGAAGAAAATTGTTAATGATGCTGGACGTGACTGGTATGTTCAACTAAACCCTGCTTTGTGGGCATACCGTACTAGCATCCTCACCCCTACAAGAGCCACAACATATGCTCTTGTATATGGATTAGAAGCCATATTACCTATTGAGGTTGAGTTACCTTCACTCTGGGTGTCATTGAAAGGAATCATTTCAGAGGAAGATTATTGGGTATCTAGATTACGAGAGTTGGAATTGTTAGATGAACATCGTCAACATGTTGTTGATCACCTAAAATCCTACCAACAAAGAATGTCAATAAACTATAATCACAAGGTCAAACCAAGAAAATTTCAGGTGGGTGACCTAGTCCTAAAAGAAAATCCTTGCAATCAACAGGATCGAGAAAGGAAAATTTGAACCAAATTGGCTAGGTCCTTTTGTCATTGTCTCAGTATATGGATCTAGAGCATATCAGTTATCTCCACGTGAGGGGGAATTGTTTGAATAACCTTTAAAAACCATTCATCTCAAGAATTTTTACACATGAATCATCTAGTGCATGGTTCAAAAAGCAGAAAAATACAAAAAAAATAGAAAATGTCAGAAATACGAAAAAATCACAAAAAGATAAAAATACAAAAAAAATCAAAAAGAAAAATACACAAAAAAGCAAAAAAGAGAAAAATTAAAAAAAAAATCATAAAAATCATAAAATGTGCAATAAAAACAAGTAGTGAAAATATGGCAATAGGCGCTATTTGTGATAGATTAGCATTTCCATCTATTGGAATGTGTGTCGGTAGTCTGCTTTTCGCCATCACTATGCTCTATCATCATACAAACCTCATGTACATATGTGGGCGTTGCGGTCGTGTCTCATCTTGGCTTGGTTAAAATTATGCATATTCATAATAATTGGTTGTTTCTCACTGGGGGCAAAATCTTGAACTCGGTGGGGGCAATCTACTTTGAGTTTAAACTAACAAACAAACAATAGTCAAACAACATTGCAAACATAGAAATCACAACAAAAATTAATATTGAACATTAATCACAAATTTTTAGAAAACAAACCATCCAAATCAACAAAAATATCAGTAAAAATGATCTTAAATCTCAGTGGATGATTTTCTTCTGAAGCATGGTTTAATCACTTTAGCATGAATGTTCAACTGTTGTATTTTGATTATTGTTATCATTTCTCTAGAGCAACTCAAGGATGTCATGAACTAGAGGAGCTATGAAGGAGTACGATTTTTCTTTGTTTGTTTTTTGTGATTTAATCATTACTACTATGAAGATTTGTCACGGGATGTGCTCTACAAAGTACTATTGATGAGATTCCAAATTTGCATAGGAAAAGGATTATCTATTGTCTGTTTTACGCAAGAAATACTCAAGTCATCTCAGTTCAATTATTCCTAGATGCTTGTATTTCCTTGCAATATAAAAAATCAATGGAAGTTATACTCGGGTCATCATGGTCTAATTATACCATCGATGTTTGTAGTAAATTTCAACATATTAAAAGCTCAATGATGATACCAATTGTAGACATGAAAAATTGACATCATGCATTCCTCATATTTTCATATTCGCCCATTAATTAAATAAATCAAGTTTATTTGATTAATCTCCTAAGTTATTTCTTTAACTAAATAAATAAATTTTATTTAATTAATCTCCTAAATTCATCCATTTAAATTAAATAAATTCATCTTCATTTGATTTAACACTAACATCATCTTCTTTGATTAAATAAAAAAAATCTTTATTTAATTAAATCTAAAATCATTTTCTTCTCATTTTGATCCTAAAATCTAAGTCAAAAGTCAAAATCACCTAATCTCCTATTAAATTAATCAAACCATGATTAATGATAATCCTAATCCTCTTTTCTTTAGATTTTGCAACTTGTGCACATAAATCAATTTAATTTATTTATTAATTCCTCATTTTCATTCAAACTTGGTATCTTTGAGGGAATATTCTCCCAATTTGAATTTTCCCTCCCACATGACTTGTCCACCCACCAAAGCATTTAAGAGTTCTTACATGTCTCTTACACAAGTGAAACTTGGTATTTAAATCATCTTTCATCCCCCCTAAACATGTAACTTCATCAAATTCAAAATTCAAACTTGCACATTGATCAAAATGTGCTCAACCTCCCTCCATTGGAATACTGACAAGTGGCACAATGCCATTGGATTATCTTTTATCCCAAATTCCTCCTATCTTGCATTATTCTATCATTCTATTCTATAAATAGATACCCTCACTATTGATTTAATCCTCCACAACTTGATCTACAATCTCATGTATTTGCACTATCATCATCTTGTCATCAATATCATTTTGAGCTTATTAGGGGGTGGGAAATGACATCCTTTCCACATCATGAGGAGCACCACTCCCACTATGGGATAGGTTTGAAAATGATTTTTTAATGCTTTTATTCAACTTATTTGGTACTTTAATGTCTCATTAAGCATATTTACCATGATGCAATATTTAATAGGGATGCTTAGTTTGTTATGTTTTGTTTGATTTCCATGGAAAGGTTTGTCAAAAAATAACATTTTGCAGATTTAGCATCTACACCAAGCACAAAAAATCGGATGACAAGAATGACAACATTTCATATTTAGATTTGCATGGTTAGGATAGATTGCATCCATATTAGTTTTGCATCTACATTTTAGACTTCCCAAGGAAAAAATTTCAAAATGATTATATCTCTCTCATTAAAAGATTGAGTACATTTGACATTAACAAAAAGAAGATCATTCACATATAGTTGCATAAGCATTATCATCCACACATTAGAAATAATTATCATCAATCATCCATCCATGCATTTGATGATCTATTCTCATTAGCAAATCAACAACAAAATAATAATAAAGTGCACTACATCTCATTTGCATAATCGAATCCATCCCATATAGCACAAAACATTATCCATAAAGCATATAGTATCACCATCCATACATTATCATAATCCATATTGCATCCATACATATAACCAAGGCATAATCATATAGGCTTCACATAGCATATAGAATAGAAATTAAATGCATTCATCATAAGAATTCATTATAAAAGCATGTAGACAATGCATCGATCAATAGTATCCATTGCATATCGTATAATCTCCTAATAAATGTCAAATATACAATGATATCATAAAAAAAGGAGAGATACATCATCAAAATGTGGCAATCACAAAGTCCTCGGCTGAACAAAGGTATATATCATCAAGTGTCAATATATCAAATATGAGCACATCTAATATGTGTTGCTCCCCCCAGATGCTACCTGCCTCTCTAAGCCTCCTATTGCACCACCTAATGGACCTACACCTAGATACCTTCCTGATGGATCTTTGGGAGGTGGCCCAATCACACCCCTGCTCGTGGTCCGTGACTGACTTCGACTTGATCTGGCACTGAGAGACTAAACATAGGTAGGGACACACCGCTCTGCTAGAACTGCATGATAATAATGGGATCTGTAGTACTCGACCTCTCTAATTGAATATCGCTCCTCTCTGAGCATATCTCCTGTAGTGGTCCCCACAGACACTCTATGCATCCTCTTAACTAAGGTCTCTACCTGCTCACACCTCTGCCTCATAGCATCTCTCTCTACTGTCAGGGTAGAAATCTGTGCCAACTATCCCTGTAAGCTCTGCACCTATGCCTATAAGGTGGCTATATGTGCCTGTTGCTGAAGGGAGGGCACACAAATCTGAATATGTGAGGGTCCTATCTGTTGCTATCTAGAGGGCACTATGGATCTCCTCCTTCACGACACTCTAACATCCAGTACCGATTCACCTCCACCGCCATCTCCCCCATTTCTCCCATCTCCATCATCTCCTTCCCCTCCCTCCCCACCATCTCCCTCCTTTTCTCCATATCCCCCATCCCTCCTCTATCTCGGTGCATGTGGTGGTGGCTGATCATCATCCAAAGCCGATACTAGCTCATTTGGGTTGGATATCCTTGTGAACCCCTAAACCTACAAATGCACAAGAGAAACAAACACGTTAGGTTGTTAGATCAAATACATGAACACAAGTATGAGAGGTTCCCCATGAAATCCATCTATTCAAACTAAAATTAGGAAATGAAGAACACAATACAAGAAATGAAGTTAAATCCTAATTAAGCCAATAGATTAGTAATCCCATGGGGGAATTGGTGCTAATGAAGTGTTGGAATTGGCCCTTTCCCAATTCTTAAGTTGCAATGTTGAATGATTGAGAAATGGTCAAATCTCCAAAGAGATTTGAGCATAACCTTGTTACAAATTGTGAAAATGATGATAGGTTGGATGAAATGGGCAAAATTAGCTCCCAATGTGAAGAGAGTAACTTTGCATGCAATTGTGGATTTGAGTATAATAAGTTTACCCAAATTGTGGATGTTAGAATGAGAGAAAGAGTCTCTCATTTATAGATTTTTAAATTGGAAGAAGAGTGAAATTGAGCAATGTGGGATCATTCAACACCCAATGGCCAAGTGCCACTTGTCAAGATGTGAATGGTTGAAAGTTGAGCACATTTTGATCAATGTGCATGATAAATGCCATTTTAAAGTTGAATGTGACATGTGAGAGGGAAAGAGAAATGGAGTTAATGTCACTTGGCTCAATGCACAAGGACATGTAAGAGGCCTTAAATGCCTTGTTGGAAGGACCAAGTCCACATGGCCTTTTTGAATTCAAATGAGGGAATATTCCTTTTTGATGCCATGTGAGGAAAATAGAGATTTAATAAATGAATTAAATCTATTTTGATGTGCAAGTTGCATTCTCTAGAGGATTTTAATCAGAGGGATTAACTTAATCATGGTTTTGATTAATTTAATGAAGAATTAGATGATGTGACCATTTACACTTAAATTTATGAATTGATTTAAATCAAATTGAGAGGAAGGGTTTAATTAAATAAATGATTTGATTTATTTAATTAAGGGGGAAATATTAGATTAAATCAAATAAGGTTTAATTTATTTAATTTAATAAGAAGACTTTGGAGAATTTAATCAAATAAAATGATTTATTTAATTAAACAGAAAGGTAAGGTTAATTAAATTAAATTGATTAATTTAATCAAAGGAGGTGATAGACCTGATCAGATGCATAATGATTCATTAGATTAAGAGATAGAATATGATGAAATGTTGAGAGTGGGAATCCAGAGGAAATGATGTTAGTGATTGGGATCAAGCGTGCCAAAATGAAATTGTACATTTTCCATGTCTACAATCCTCATGAAAGGATGTGTGAAGAAATACTATGCATACTCATCTGTCAACAGAGCATCTGTGATCTCTAGATGGTAATCCCATATCCGTGGTTGTAACCCAAAATACTCCTGACAAGCTACATCATAGGATAAGGAGGGCCTGCACTTGGGAATATCCTATCGCGTCCACGTGTATAATGCCACTCCCTAGGGCATAACCTTAACTCTGCCATACTGTCTAAGCACTCTCATTAGTAGGAATATCTTGATCACAAATGGTGTTTGACCAATCAAGTATCTGGAAGTGAAAACATAAGGCATCTCAACATCATCCTTTGGCCACTGCTCATAATCCAAGTAGGGCCTCCATGTCATTGTGTCCAAATCATCTAGAACTCGATGCCAATACTCTAATTTTCCCAGCTTGTGTTGGACAACCAGACCTGTATATCCAAAAAACATATGGCCTCCCAACAAAATGATCTCTATCGGTCGTGGGCCATGTAACAACTATGTGCTCCCACACCCAAATTTGTAGCAATGTCACCCCAACTGATAAAATCATAGCTCTAAGGTAGACCACCTAATGTAGATCATGATACAAGTGTGCTAGCATGCTAGAACCCCATGCGTATATGATCTCCTATGTAATCATGCTCTCCAATATCTGACCCCAACCAACTGAGCGTCCCTTTGAACTATGGTCTAGACATAAGAAACCTCCAATGAAACCAACTAGAACACAAGGTAATGGCTGATATGAAGAAACCATATCCTACTATGGGATCTCATAATTGCTAATCTCATCATCATGGAAAATCCTCCTGAGTGCATCGGTCCCTCCCCGCTCCGTGTGATCATAAACAACCAACTCACCAACAATGGGAATCCCCAAGATACGATATACATCCTCTGGCATAACTATCATCTCACCAGTGGCCAAATGGAAGGTGTTGTGGTCACTATGCCACTTCTCATCTAAAGAAATCAAAAGTCTCTTGTTGATCCTATACTGGGGCATATCAATCAGAGAAGTCAAACCACATCATGCAATGATATCTAAATCCACTTGCACTAGCTATGGAATCATATCCTAGGTGTTTGGGAAGCACTCTTAAGATTAAAGAACTCTAAAACCCTCCTATAATCATAACATATCACAAATCAACATCTAATCAAGCAACCTATCAATCAATCTAATCAGCTCTAATGAGATTTCAATCAAAATATCATTAAGCATTTATCATTGACCTCATTGACCCTCACCTATGATGAGGTCAATCATCATCTATCCTATCATTGAACCTCACCTATGATGAGATCAATCATCGAACATCATCAAACATCATCAAAACATCGACTGAAGCAATCATCAAACATCAAAATCAAGGAGAAGAATAAAAATTTCATCAATCTGGTGCAAATATGCTAAAATACTGGCGTCTATGCGCTGAAATCTATGAATGTGCTATCAAATTTCATCAATGCGCTAAAACAGTCAAGCAATGTGCTAACAAATTGTATGCGCCATTAAAATCCATCTATGTGCTAAAACTCTCTATGCACTAAAATAAACAACAAATGCACCATTTTGTAGCACCTATGTGCTAAAAACCTAGTTGCACTAAAACATGTTGTCTATACACTACATCATGGCATCTATGTGCTAAACTACCCTATGTGCTATTTCAAGGAATCAATGCGCTAAAACAGGTCACATATGTGTTATTTGAGAGCATCTATGTGCTAATCGACCATTTACGCTAAAACATAAACCCTATGCACTAAATCATTCACTATATGCACTAAATCAGGCTTCCTATGCCATAAAACAAAAATAAAAGAATTTAAAACATCAAAAACACGCCAAAAGAAAATTTGAAATTCAAAATGAGGTTTCTCAGGGTACGTACTGGAGGTCTATATGCAGTCGAATGATTGTGATGTTGAACTCGCTTGAATCGGTGGGTTTGGTAGGTGATCACCATTTTTCTCCAATCTCTCAATCAACTCAATCTCCAAAGGAAAATGAAATCAAATGAGCTTCTTTTCCATTTTTTTTACCTTTTTAAGTGGTAATTGAAGGGGTAATTAAGTGGGATTTATTTTATTTTTCAAAAGGGCATCAATTAATCAACTAATCAAATGGAAAGATCAGTATTATCTATCGAGAGATAAATCGTTTCCACATCATAAAATTTGGAAATCATCAGAAAATCATGAAAAAAAGAAAAACTCAAAAAATTCCCAATTTATCTCCCGAGGGGGCATACTCGTGTTATCACAAAAAATTAGCATCTGATGCATATAATTTTTTTTAATTAGCACTATCAACAAAAAATTTCTTTGAAGCAATGCATCACAAGCACATCACTTCAAAGAGGGAAAAAATGTATACACTCAAAATTGGTCTGGAGAAATTAATTAAATAAAAGTTATTTAATTAATAAATCTTTACTTCTTCTACTTGTAAATAAATCAACAAATTTATTTATATAGTTCACTTTCTTTAGTTCTTATCTTAAATCACTTTTTTCATGTTTTAAGTAAATGAGCAACTTTAACTAGTTTGTTTTATTTAATTAACTCCCTCTTATTAAATTCTAATTCTAAATTTGAATTTAGTCACATTTCTACTAAATTCCCATCTTCCACCTCGTCATGTGTCTCATAAAATTATATATTTTCAATATTTAATTGGCATTTTATCTTCAACAAATTTTAACAAATTTTGAGACACTTGGCTTTCACCTCCCTTTGATTCCTCTTCACACTTGGCAATTTGTTCTTATAAAGGGATACTCTCCTTGATTCTCTCTAACCTCTTTATCCTCAATTGTCCATCTCTCTAGATCAAATCCAAACTTTTGAATCCTTCCATATAGGTTGATGCCTTGGAGAAATCTATAAATATGGCCTCATTTATAGAATTTCATATAGAGAGCATTAGTAATTAAACTCTAAAAAATTTTAGAGAGAATTTTCATTAGCAGTATAGCATAGAGCATTCTAGTTTTAGCATTGCAGTATCAAGTAGATTTATAATGGCACTTGCATTAGCTGAATCTTAATTTCAGTAGCTTAATCACATCATTTCATTATCAACATCATAGCATCATCTTAATCTTAGCATATCATTTAACAACAATCATGTAGGAATGTATTTCTTGCATTTCCAACATCACGTTCTTCAGGTTGTCATTTGGAATTCATGTGCATAAACAATCTAAGAGAAAAAATGACTTGAAAAATTCTTGGAGATAGAGGACAATGAGATGCCATTAGAAAGTTTTTTTGTTTCAATTTGATTAGATTGTTATTTGAATTCTCTAATATAATGTTTCATTGATGTGTTGTATTACTTGCTTATGCACTCACATTATTTATACCCACAAATACAAAATCCAAAAAATGAAAAAAAATATTGTGTATTGCATGAAGAAGTATATTAAGTTACATTAGTCTGATATACTATATTATATCATGTTTCCATTTTCTTTTCTTTTTCCTTTTGGTTTCCTTACCAGTTTATTTGCAAGTTCTACTGATGTAGTTTGATAACTATTTTTTTCCCTTTACTGCTGCCACAAAACACACAGACTGTCTTAAACCTAGAGGTGGTCGATGGTTCAAGCCCCATCTCTATCACTTTCTCTGCTAACCCTTGGCAGAAGAACAAAAGAACATAAAGAAAAAAATTCTCTTGCTAGTATAATCAATCAGACTGGATGGATGCATCAGGATAACCACACTTTTTACCATTACAAGAAACCACACTTCCTTATTTACAGTGACGAGGAAGCCGATATTTCTAAAGCCACCCACAATTCTTTCATAAATCTTACACATCGGTTCCTTTACTGTAGCTAAAAACCAGTTGCAGATATTTAAGGATGCGCAAGGAAATATGAAGAAACCTGTCAATCATCATACAATATTTAATGCTATAGTTGTTTCATACTAAACACCGACTTTCTGCCAAAGCCCACATAATATGCAAGTTTCATTTCGATATGATAGCCATGCGATACAACCATAGTGTGTCGTAAGACCAACGTCAGTTTTATTTTTGAAAAATGAGATAAAATTGCAGTGGGAAAATTAATTCCCAAGATCAATTTGATCATCCGCAAGGGCTATGGGAAGTATTCAACTGCCAATTTAACATTTTAGGTTGGTCAACTTCATATTGCATACGCCTTCAACGTAAATTATATATTTATATTATTTTATTCAAATTTTAAAATCAAATTTATTAATCTATATTTTATGACTAGCGTTTTCATAGATATTTTTTATGAGCATGAATAATTTACTTAGTTCTTATTGCATCTAAGTGATGTTCATATTGTTGAAGCACGGGGATTTTTGAGGAGGTCAACTATTGTAGTATTTCTTCGATTACAACACAATTAATCATGGGGATTTCCAAAAATCAAATACACATAGCTTGATACTCTATTTGTAAAATATTTAGCAAATGTTCTGACTTATGAACTATTCATTATAAAACTCATTTAACTCATCCACTCATAAAGAAGAGATATTTTCACAATGTTGTTTTTATCATAATTTAATTGCCTTTATCCCATTAGAAGGGTCATTTATGCACATTAAAGAAAAGGGAATCATAGAATTATTTTGGGTCAATGTAAAGCATTTTAGAGAAACAATTTACTATGGTATATGAAAATATTATTATAGAATCGACCTTGTCCATATATTTTATAAAATGATTTTAACACTAGATGTTGATAGCCACATTATCTATTGTACGGTTGCTAATTCTAGTATTTAGTTTGAATGTTTTTCTATTTGTTAACTCTTCCCTAAATATAAATACATATTTATGTTTATACACAAGGGTTAGAGAGATGGTTGAATAGCACATTCTTTTCAATGCACAGAGCATTCAATGTGTCTCTACAACCTTATCCTAAATATACTCTCTTCATTTCCCACATGCTACAATATAAGGTGTGATGAATTAATCCATCTTGCAAGTGGACATTCTATGCATTTCATGTTGGAAGAATAAGAAGATTGTCATTGATATGCTTACCGACAACATGACCATGGAGTATAAGTATAAGTTGTACAATATGTAGTTCACTGTTGTTATTGATGCCAACATTGTTTTCCGGTATGAAGATCACAATGAAATATAGTTTGTACAATTTGAGCATGTTTGAAGATGATTATCAAGTGGACATTCACAAGAAGGTTTGATTCAGTGAAGACAGCTATGAAAAGAAAATTGGCTAAGTGTCAAAATAGATTTTCCTATGTATAGGACATCCGGTATTTTGGTCCACATTGGTCCATTGTGAAGAATCTTGCTCCATGGTTTTCATGTGATTGTGTTCAATGTTAGAATATTCTAAATCTATAATTTCATAGTGTTTCAGTTTCTAGTGTTAAAATTATGAGTGACAAATGTTCAAGTCTAGTAGTGACATTGTTTTCATTTGAGTATGCATGTTTTGGTGAATCTACACCTCTCCACAGACTAGTATCTAGTATTGCAGATTTTGACTGGTGCCAATAGAGTTTGAATTCCAAGTGGCATGATTATTGGAGGTCTTCGTGTCAATTTTTTGAAGTATACTTGGTGAATTTCAGTGTTGGGTCATTACCAGTGCCAACCTAATAAATTTTGAGTATCACGGAATTTGAATATGTATTGATCTATTATGAAGGAGTTATTATTAGTCCATATCGATCTATTTTAATTTCTTATAATTTTTTATCCATGACACGAAGTATGTATATATGTATGTTGAGATAACAAGGTATATTTTATATGATACATCTAATTAGGCCAACCTAATTGACGTTGGGATGATATCAATATAAGCATGAGATCCTTTAAGTTTTGGAATGATGTTATAAAATAAGAAAGTGTGATTGATGGAAATTGTATGAGTATAAGGTGAATACAAAGTAGAGCAGAGTGTTAGTACATATCAATATGAAGTGTGTAAAGTCTATATTTTGAGCTTAAATGAAACTATAATTCATGCATATGCTAGATGCAATTGTAAAAGTTCAAAATCCTGGCTATATGCCACAATCTCTTCTATCTTTTCTTCTTTTAGTGGGTAGTGAGTCCACTTGGACAGTGAGTTCACTTGTAGTGATAAATTCTATAATAACTTATAACCGATTATAATACATTGTGAGCTAATCCTCACCGTGGTTTTCCCATTTTGGGGTTTTCATGTAAAAATATGGTGTTAATGTGTTATGTGATGTAGATAGTACTTTTCATGCTTTCCTTTCCTACTGCAAATTGAATATGTTATGTGGAATGAATTCTTAAATGTTTAAGTGGTTTTAGAGAATATTGATTCACCCTCCCTCTTAGTATTCTAGGTGTTCAATATTTAGTATCAGAGCTTGGTTCCTTGGAATGATCTTAACTGCTTTGGGAAGATCTTGGAGGTTGAACACATGGTTGTTAAAAGATTTCCCACTCCTTCCGAAAGAGATACCTGTTATTTCATTTATATAAAAAGAGTGCATGGTTGACATGAATGGAGAACTCAAAATAGCTCTTAAAGATCTGGAAATGACTGAATGGAGAACTCAAAATAGCATGTGATGCCAAAAAATTATATAGAACTTGAAATTTGCTAGCCAAGGATAGCAGGTGAGTCTACCACTTAAGATGTTTATTATCAATTTTTACATTCAAGCATTCCCACATATCTTTTAAATTAGGGAAAGAGAAAAAGGAATTCCAAGGTAATATACAACCTTATTTGGTCCCAACCACTACCAATCCCAATCTCTTAGTGGATCAGATCGAAGAAAATTCCAACTAAGAATAGAAGACTTGGCACAATAGATTTTTACTCCCGACATCATAGAAAGATCTCCAACCTATTTAGCAAATTATCAAAATTTTCTTTATACATATGAACAAATAAAGAAATATCATCAACACATAGGGCATTTAAAAGTTGTTCATATAAATTAAGGAGGCTAATACCAACAACATGTGGAATGATCAAAGATGTTCTCCAAATAGAGTGCAAAGCATCTACAAAAATCACACATAAGGTTGGGGCAAGAGGACATCCTTGTCCAATAGATGTTTGAAGTAGAATTGGGGTGGTGAGACCCCCATTCATGTCAATTTGTGTAGAGGAATCTTCAAATAAGATACTAATCCATTTGCAAAACTTTGGAAGAAATCCTAGTGCTTTCATGATGTCTATCACAAAAGGCCATTGAATTTTGTCATAAGCTTTTTCAAAGTCTAAAAGAATCATAGCTACATTTTAAGCAATGTGTTTATTCCAGTGCCCTTCCTAGCTAGCTATTAGGTTCTCCAATATATATCTACCCTTGATGAAGCTAGTTTAAGTCACTGAAACTTCTTTCTTTAACACACTGCCTAACCTAATAGCAAGAGTTTTGGCTAAAATCTTGTATGACACATTCAAGAGAGTAACTGGCCCCTATTTTTTTTATTTAGCTTTTATCTCCTCCTTTGGTGATGAGTTTGATGACCCCTCTATTGATATTCTTTCCTAAGGTGCCATACCTAAATGTCTCATTATACACCTCTACCAGTTCTTCTCAATCCAATCTAAGTTAGCCTTGTAGAATTCTATGGGTAAGCCATCATTTCCAATAGCTTTACCATTACTAAAGGATTTTATAGTAGTTACAATCTTAGTCACAAAGATATCTTTATCTAGAGAACCAACATCCTCTTTAGTTACCTTGAGGGGGATATTTTTTCATGCAAAATTACTTCGCCTTAGTAGACTTAGAGTTATCTTCATATGAGAGTCGATTCTTGAAGAAAGAATAAAAATAATATTTCATTAATTCACAGGAATGCTATCAACCCTTAACACTTTTAGTAAGAAGAAACTAATATTTATATAAACATATATCTTAGCTATGCATATTTATGTGTCATTTAATGCTACTAATATTTATTCAATCTATTTGATATTTCTACCTTAGCTTACTTTTGTATACTTCTAGAATTTATGATACTAAAATTATGTATGTTAAGACCATTTTCTCTTCATTTATAATTATAGATATAGATAAAATGAGTTTTCTGCAACATTTGAACTTAATCCCTTCTTTAACAAATCACCTAATAGTTTAGTTTTATTTTTTATAATTTATTTTCTCTGTTGATAATAAATTGAGTATCAACAAATAGTATGATCCAAACAATGCGTACCTTCCCCTTTATGGGATCATGTTGGGCCCCTCTACAATAATCTTGCTTGGTTTTCACTATCTCAGAGGCTTTTACCTATGGTGGCAAATTTTCACTCGAGGAAAAAGTTGTCAAATGCAAGTAGTTGAAAGTTGCAAAGTGGTGCCAACGCATCTGGGTGGGTACATTTATGCTAGGCATGGTCCTCTGAGCTACGTTCAACCGGATAGATCCCTTAAGGGTCCAAAGTGCAAAATGGTTGCGAAATTCAGCATGCTATTACTCAAACACCGTGATGCTTTAAATTTTTTTGTCTGATCCTACAAGATCATGTTGGGCCCATCTACAATAACCTCTCTCAGTTTTTGCTATCTCGAAGAAATTTTCCTGTGCTAGTGAATTTTCACTCGGGGAAAAAGTTGTCAAATGCAAGTAGTTGAAAGTTGCAAAGTGGTGCAACTTTCATTTTGCAGCTTGTGTGACCAAACGGACTATTCCAATGCATCCAAATAGGTATGTTTACACTAGGCATGCTCCTCTTTCGCACCTAAACACGCGGAATCGCTATGAACTACGGTCAACCGGATTGATCCCTTGAGGGTCCAAAGTGCAAAATGGTTGTGAACTTCAACATGCTATTACTCGGACATCGTGATGCTTAGAAACTTCTCATTTGATCCTATGGGATCACCTTGGGCCCCTCTATGATAATCTTGCTTGGTTTTCGCTATCTCGGAGGCTTTTTCCTATGGTGGCGAATTTTCACTCGAGGAAAAAGTTGTCAAATGCAAGTAGTTGAAGCATATTTCAAACAATTCATTGCCTTGTCTATGGCTTGTCATGGCATTCCATCACCATGAGACCACTTTTCTTTGAGGCATTTTTTCAAAAATTTCAATGGCTTGTCTATGCTATTGCTTACTATTATGCTTTCATAGATTTTTTCCAAGCATCCATAGCTTGTTTGAAAGCATCTATTTTAGGCTTTTAGCCATAGAAAGAAGGCAATGAACTATTTGATAAAATGCTTTGGTAGACATATATGAAAAATTTTGTAGCATAGACAAGGGAATGAACTATTTGAAAAAATGCCTCAAAGAAATGTGGTCTCTTGGAATGCCATGACAAGATAAAGCAATTGGCAACTACTCCTAGTTGTTAGTTATGCAATGTGAAGTAATTGCATAACTTCTTAGGTTGACTTTGTCAAAAGCTATATTGTAATCGAAATTTTGTCATCTATCAACATCTAGTTATTCATTATGCAATGTGAAGTGATGCTTTGAGTTTGAAAGATGTGCAATGCATGAATAAAAACTACAAAAATCTATTTTCTACATTTCATTAGTTAAACTCTTTATTTTATTTTCTCTCTAGATATCTCTATGCCATGGAAATACCTTTCGATTTCAAAAAGATAGATTTTATCTCTTGTTATACATTTTTTTACGTTTTTTTATCACTTGTTATAAAAAGGAGCAGATATACAATGTTACAGAAGAGTGAAAGCACAACTAAATTTATCATTTCAAAGCAATTTTTTTGATGCATTTTTTCAAACAGTTCACTGCCTTCTCTATGCTATTGCTTACTATTATGCTTTTGATATATTTTTCGAAGCATCCATAGCTTGTTGAAAATCACTTGTTTTAGGCTTTTAGCCATAGCAACAAGGCAGTGAACTATTTGAGAAGAATGGCTTTGGTAGACATGTATGAAAAATGTGGTAACATAGACAAGGCAGAGAACTATTTGAAAAAATATCTCAAAGAAATTTGGTCTCATAGAATGCCATGATAAGAAAATGCAATTGGCAGCTGCTCCTAGTTATTAGTTAGGCAATGTGAAGAAATTGCATAATTGCTTAGGTTGACTTTGTTCAAACTATATTGTAATTAAATTTTTGGCATCTACCAGCATCTGCTTATTAGTTATGCAAAGTGAAGTAATGCTTTGACTTTGAAAGATGTGCAATGAAATGTAATAAATGACATGAATATAAACTACAAAGATCCATTTTTAACAATTCATTAGTTAAAATATTTATTGTATTTTCTCTCTATATTTCTATATGCTATGTAAATACCTTGCAATTGTATTTAAAAGGCTTAATAGGTCAGTTAGGTGGTATTTGCAAAATCAATTTGTGAATGAATGGTAATTAAGAGCAAAATTGGAAAATTGCCATCTTAGAAGTCTAACAAAGGGTGGTTATGGTGGTCGATCAGCTCAAGGGGTAGTTGGAAGGTGGTATCAAGATATATTGCTGTAATACCCCGAGTTGAGGGTTGATTTTGTTCAGTTTCTAATAAGAAAATATACTTGAAAACGTTGATAACTGGTTTTCTTTGTTTTCTTGAATTTTCTTTGCCTTGCACAGGCCTATACAAGTCTATCATGACTTGAGGATTTGGATACTTGATTGCATATGTGTTTACTCTCTTTTTCATCTTTTCTAAAGGTTTAAATCCACCGTTGGTGTGTGTGGGATCAACAAACTTGGTTACTGCTTTGTTTTCTGTGTTAGGGGTTTTGAGGGCAACACCATGACACATTAGCCAATCCACCTACTCTTCTAACCTTGTTTTGTAGTGGATTGGCTTGTACCATGATTAGTTTGGTGTATGAATACTTTGGAGGCCGAGAGAATGAATAAACTCAGTGGGGTGTGAGTTTCTAATGCTGTTCAGGGGTGTTTCCACCATGAAAGTAAGGAACTCAAGTACTCAATCTGATAAATACTGAAAGGAATGGGATTATGAGTGTCCTTTAAGTTAGGGAAAAGGTATTGTGGGGTGTTTGGACCTTCAGAAGGATTGGGGGAGGTCTGGAGTTATGAGTTTCTTTAAAACCCTTATTTTGGTGAAGGTTTAGGACAGTTTGTGAGTAGAGGAATAGAACAAGTTCTTGGGGCTCTTAAAATGGGAGAATCTTGAATTTGGTGAGCATCCCTAAGACTGTTTCAAGTTTCCTTGGTTTGGAGGTGAGTTTGTGAGAGGGTTCCTTTGGAAATTAGGCCTAATTATGAAGCCTAGAGCGAGGGAGGTGTATTGAAAGTTCATGTTGGACCAAAAGAGTTACTATTGGTTTTTTCATATGTTGTGTAAACCTGAAAAGGGTATCTTAACCCACCTTTAAATGGTCAGTTGTTTTGGAAATGTTGGGAGAAATTAGGCTTCGACCGGGTTTTGAGTTTGGTGCAGGAGGACCTACACCACATCATCAATTTTTTTTTATTTGAATACATCAATAGGGAAATGTTAGTGTCTTTAGGTTTATTTTGTCTAATGATCTTTGAGAGATCAAGAATAATGCAAATAAAGGGTGTTTTGTGTCTTAGAAGTCAATTAGAAATCATATAAGTTGTAAAATGTTGACAGGGCAACTTTAACACAAACAAATGTAATTAAGGGACCAACTAATCCCAAGGTTGGTTATGGGCATTGGGGATAAGATGGTTGTTGGAAAATTATTTAAAAATCCTTACCAAGGCTCGAATGAGAGAGTGGAAGAAGTTTTGTAACAATTTTAAACAATAAACACCACAGTTTTGAGCAATTTTCTAGAAAAATACTGTTTTCTTGATCTTTTTGAGTGTTGTACGAGCACATACAAGTTCTCCATGGTCTAATAATTTCAGAGGATGTGTCTATATTTTTTCTAATTCATTTATTTTTTATTTGGTGTCTTAACTCTTTGTTTGTAGAGAGAACCAACACAAACAGTGACTATCCCAGTGTTGCTGAATCAAGGGTTTGAGGGGAAATTTGTGATGTAACAATCAATCCACCTTTTGTTTGCTACTGTATCTCAGTGGATTGATTGAAAACATGTTATAATAAGTGTGTCAACTCATTTTGGAATAAGGAGCCATAATTATGTGGTGTTTTTGTGACTGTTCTAAGACTGAACAAGGGTTTTCCAACATGGAAGTGAGGAACAAAAGAGAGGTTCTTAAGAATTAATGCCTGTAAGGGTTAGGTGAGGGTCTGATGAGTCTATGTAGAAGTATTTTAAGGTTTTTGGGGCTTTTGAAGTGTTGAGAGAGGTCTCGAGTTGTATGTTTCTTTAAAACCCTTGATTTTGTGAAGGTTTAGGAGGGTTTCTTGGGTTTTGTGAGTTAGAGGCTCTGTAGACACAAAATAATGACAAAATTTCAGGTTTGGCACCATGAACTAAGACTGTCCAGGGAGTTTGGATAGATACCTAAAGTTGGAATGGTGGTCCCTTTGGAAAAAGGGCTAATTGTGAAGCCAAAATTGAAGTAGGTGTGTTGAAAGTCTATGTCAGTCCAAAAGAGAGACCATTGATTCTCTGGTATGTTGTGTAGCCTTGAAAAGGGTATCTCAATCCATCTTGTAATTGTCTAGTGTTTTGGAAAGGTTGGGAGAAATCTGGCTAAAACTGAGTTTTGAGTACTACAAGAATAACAAGTCACATATGTGAGTTTTGGAAACCTTGATGAATTTGACTTAGGGATTGTTGTCAATTGATTCAATTGTTATTGTATGAATGTTTATGGTCTTTGTAGGGCCTTGGTGGAGTCTTGTTGTTCATTTACAAGGTTAAGGAGTTGAGACCCTTGAGGGTTGGTTGATGCCTATTAGGCTGAATCATTATGAAGAAGAGTTCTTGATTGAGAATTGAAATTTCCATTGTTGCGAGTCTTCTCCACCTTGGCTCTGCATGAAAGTGCTACAAGGGTGGATTGTTGGGTAAGGTGTTGAATGAAGAGTTTGGTTTGATGGGGATTTGAGGTTGTATAGATTGCTCAAAATAGGTTGTATTAATCTTGTTAGCAGCCCCTTGAAGGCAGGTTGTTAGACTGATTGGGTTTGAACCTCCATGCCTCTACATCAGTGAGGCACAAGTAATTGAAGCATTCTAAAGGATACAAACCATCATGAATGGAGATTATTTATACAATACGCTTTAGATGGGGCTTATTAAGCATTCAACAGTAATTAATTAAGCATTAGATGTAAACAAAATCCATGCCTACAACATTCAAGCATACAACTTACGCGATATGCATGATAACATCATTCAAGAATGGCAGTAGCAAAATAAGAGTTTCTTTAATCAAAAATCCGAAAGGCTATACAATGATATATATTGATGAAAGTATATAAATATATCCAAAAAAACCATATAGGCTTAGTACAAAGGAGCCATTTGGACATAAAATATCACGTATATATATCAATAGTACAAAATATATGTTCCAAAATGCCACATAGACATACAAAAAACAAAACTAATACATAGTCATTTCCCTCTAGGGGAAGGAAATAGATCCCATGTTGCCTTCGAAATTCGGCTGGATGGAGTGATTGTTGCTTGTCTTGTCTTTCGAACATGCCCGCTACTCCTCCTCTCTTCACTCTGGACCTTCAACTGATACGATTAAAAGTAAAGATATTAAAACATAGAAATTGAATTATGAAACGGCATATAACAAAATATAATCACTTACTGCATACATATAGTCATCATGCACATTTAAAGCATCACCGTGTCCATGATCTGGAGTGGCAACCACCTGTAGCAACCATGAAGATAGAAATTAAACTACATTAAATTATCATGAAAATTTTCTATAATAGACCATAAAAGAGAAAATATAATGTCAAATCAACTAATCTATTCCATACCTCTCTCAATAGATCAAAACTGGCTATTGTTGCGGCAACTCCATGGTCCATTGTGCCACCAACATCACCAAGGCTATCTCTTGTCAACAAATGCAAATGAAACAATATCTCAAGTATCATGTTGATATAGGAGAACATAATGTGACACGATCAAGGAATAATTGAATGCAATGTTTGTGTTTCTCATCAATTTTTTAGATTTGTATATACGCAAAATTATGAAAAATAGCTAATGTAGATTTACAACACTATTAATGAATAAAGGCTACCTGAGTGTACGTTGTTTGAGGATATGAATTGAGAGGTGTGGAGGAAGAAGGTGCACAAAGAAACTTTTTGAAATCCGAAGCATGTTATGAGACAAACATTCAAATATAACATTCAACTATTCAAATGCAATAATAATATCTTTAATACTAGTTGCATACCTGTGGACTCATCGTCGAGAATGTATAAGGGTTTGTAGGAATAGAGCATCCCTCATGAACAATGTGACTCTGAAATTTCATCATATCAAAATTCTACTAATTTAGTTATTCTTAAATTTCAAAATATATTTTAATAAACAACATTAAAATAACTTGCTAAATTTTACCTGAGTGTTAATGTCGAATGTATCATTCAGAATATCATCTATGAAAGACATTGCCTCTGCAACTGACATAGGCTGTGTAGGTGCATCACGAGCACCCTGATAATCGTACGTGCAAACAACACCACAAGCGCCACAATGGTGGGGTTGAGCTCAGGGCCTACACGTCTCCTCCACACCAGGCTCTACTAGGGGACTCGAACACTGTTAAATGGACTGGGTGAGTGAGCCAATCGACTTCATCGTGTCCACCTCTACACTGTCTTTAACAATGGAAGGAACAACGATGTGCTCCACCATGGGTCTGCCCAAGGCTCTCGATGCCAAATGTGGATTACGTCGTCCAACAGGTCTATTGTGTGTGGAGCCCCCACCTCTACCTTGAAAGTCTAAGATGTCAAAATAGTTTGGCATTTTATTGAGGACAAACCCGCAATAGAGTTTCCTCAAAAATTATTGCGTCACCTCATGGTTATTGCATGGAGGTTGGTCAAATACCATCCACCACCGCTCTCAATTTTTTTTTCTAATTAATCATGCTGGCACCAATGGATGGGGAACCTCCTGCATGCATGGGACAAAGGTTCATTGGCTTTTGGGTCTTTAAATAGGGCACACAACTCGGCTTTGCTAATTTTTAGTTTTTTGACATCTGCATATGACAAACCATTAGCATAAAATTGCCTTATCTCATCTCTCTTAGTTAACCAAAAATTCATTTTATCGCTCATTTCTCCTACATGAGTTAAAATTGACTTCAATAATTCAATAATCCCTCTCCTATAAGGGTAGGTTTTGGCATGCTCGTTTAATCTTGTAATTAATTGTTGAATGTTTCTTTTATTGTTTTCAATTTGATTTTGAATATTTTCTTGTGTTCCTTGAGGATGCCTATGAATTGATGGAGGGGTTTCGAATTGTTCTTGTATAGGAGTCTCTTGATGAGGGGGTGATTGTGAATTCTCAATGTTTTGAAGTGGAGATTCATTCCCTGAGAATTAGAACAAAGTTTTATTATAAAAATCTATTTAAAGTTGCATTCCAAATCAAGTTCGAAATAAATAGAATAAAAATACACACCTCTTTTGCAATCTTCGACCTCTTCGATGTGTTGGTGTAATTCTCTTGGAAAATGGCAAGCTAAGGATCCAAAGAATGGAGGAGATTTGGTGAGCGTGAGTTGCAGACCTGAAATCTTCCTTCTCAAGCCGCGGGTTGAAGATAAAATGAGGGTTCCAAACCTGACTTTTTCATTTTATGTCTAGAAATCCATTTGGCAAACATCAAATTTGGCATGCGCCAAATGTCTTTCTAGACATTTAGCGTGCTCCAAATATCTTTTTGGACATTTAGCGTGCCCCAAAGGCCTTATTTTAGGGTTTTTTAAATCATTTTTTCAATTTGGCACCTAAATTGTGTCATAGATTGGTGCACTTACCCATAATGAGAACCCTTGAGACTAGCTCAATGGTTCGACCTCCCTTATAAGTATTGGCGATGTGTCAAAGATGAGTTTAAACATTGACTAGTGACTCACCTAAGGAGACTTAGTCTTTCCACATGTGAGGAAAGCTACTAACACATCGACTAGTGACTCACCTAAGGAGACTTTGTCTTTCCACATGTGAGGAAAGCTACTAGCTATGATTATGTTAGGATAACTCATGTTGAGTTATACACCAACATGTGAGAGCATATGAAAAATATGCATGAACCAAGATCACCGAATTGAGAAATCAAGTATATAAGAAATGCAATGTATTGAAAACATAAAGAGGCTAATGAGTTTTACAATCATAGAAATATATATAGGTGAAGCTTGAGACCAAGTCTTCAACCAAAATCTAAGGGGTATCCATTCCACCAAAATCCCTGGAGCATAATCCCGACCTCATCCCTTTTTATGCGTCAGGGCCTTACACTCAGCAAGACCTAATCCCTAGTGGGTTTTTTCAAAACCTTTCAACTTCACCAGCAGACCAAGGAAATATTATATCTCTCCTTTTCAATATACATTGTATTTGTTTTAACATAGAATTTACTTAAAGATATCAGATTTTCACAATCTATAATATTGAACATAATTAATTTCTAAATTCAATTATATAATATTTATTCTTTTTAAATTGAAATAAAACATTTAGGATTTCTATCCCTTCTGGAGGATCATATATCACTATCAATGTATACTTACGAAGAGAGCACCATAGCCGCATTTCTAAAAAGTAAATATGATTTTGATTTTCCCTAACTTTGTATGATATTTTAATATATTTTTTGATTGTCTATAAATACTGGTGTATGAATGGTCGACTTGAGCTCCTAGATTTATAGAATAGACTGCACGTATGATCTGTATGCAATGATGCGAAAGAGGATAGAAAAATAATTCAAAGGAATATTCCTTTCTCAGTTTGAAGAGCCAGGTGGATATTAGTGAAGTGAGATGAGAAAGTAATGAGTATTTCATTGCCCTCTTATCCTTAAATTTTTTGAGTCTATTCAAAAGGAAATACGAGATATTCATCTAATTTAAATTAATGTTCTTGCGTATGACTATGATTGACATTTTCCAAAAAAAAATTGAAAAAATAATTTAATTAATTTTTTTTATGTTGAAACAAAACAAAATTAATAGTTTATAATTTTATCTTTTGTAGTTTTAATTTACATCTAAGATAGATGTTATTCATATATCATAATTTTTTACAATTTATCATCTAAAATAATATTTTAATAATAGGAGTTTCATTTATATTCAATAAAGCATAATTTAGATGCAAAATGTTCATTTTTTTTCTATTCAACAACTAATAATTTATATGAATGAATGGTCTTAATTGTTTTTGGATTTGATTGCGTTATTTTTTCCATCAATTGATCACACTTCATGATCCATAATCGCAATGAAGAAAGTATATAACAAAAAAAGATAAGTGAAATACTAATTAACAAACCGACCTAATTATAAAGAAGAGGGGCCATATGTTTTATTGTTATTAAAGTAAATCACCTAACATATTATCTAGTTCCAACCTCTTAATCTTAATAATAATATTAATTATTTTATTTTTTAAATTTAATTTATTTTTCTCTTCTTGTATCTCAAACTTTAAAATTGACCATATCTTAGGGAGTTAGTATTACAACAAGCTACTTTAATATATCTAATTGTAATATATTTAGATTGAGTTGCCACCATGGACATATTCCATTTTTAGTTCCAAAAGTCAAGTGAACATATTTTAGTAAAGTGAGACAGAAAGTGTTGAGTGTGGCATTGTCCACTTATCCCTAAATATGTTTTTGATTAATCTTTTGAAAGGAAATATGTGGTATTCATTTGATTTCGATTTATGTTGTTGTATATGATGAGTTATTTAAAGAGAGAGAATTCTTAAAAAAATTAATTAAATTTTTAAAATTGAAATAAAAAAAATTAAATTGTTTACAATTAAATTATTTTTGCATTTTTTATTAAATTTATGTTTAAGATAGATGCTATCCATACTTATTATTAAGATAGATGCTATCCATTTTTACAATTATTCATGTAAAATATTTTTTCAATAATATTAGTCTCATGTATATTAAAACAAACACAATATATATGGAAAATGTTCATTTTTATTTTCTATTCAATCAATACAACATTTTAGATGATTGAATGGATAGAGATTGAAATGATTTTACTTAGATTTGATTGTATAATTTTTTTTTTTTGATAGATCACATTTCATTATCCATCATCACAATGAAGAAAACAGATTCTATAACAAGACAAGAGAAATGAAATAATAATTAAACCTTACCATAAAAAAAGGGAAATGAAATATTTTTATATTATTAGAATAAATTATCTAATGGCTTTATAATAGTATTCATTATTTTATTGTTTAAATTTCGTTTAGTTTATCCTACTTTTATCTCAAAATTTAAAAGCGACCACATCTTAAGAGGGTTAGTATTAGACCAAGTTGTTTTAATATATCAAACTGCGATTTATTTAGATCGAGCTTCCAGAGTTACTAAGCAAATATACATAGGAAGACTGATTCTAAAGCTGATCCAGCAGCTTTAAAGCACACAGATACATATATATAAGTAGCTACCATACGTCTTTGTATTCCATTCACCAAATTTCACCGCCAGGAACTGATTGGAGGTTGGAATCCCCTACTGCCAGTTTCTTGAAAAGCGCTACGATTGCCGCACGAGCATGGAAATACCATAACTGCTGTATCACAGATGCATCGTTTCCTGCAGAAGATCCTCCTGCGTAATTTGTTATCGATCTCATTGCTAGGAATGCTTTCCTCTCGCTCTCGCACACCTGCTCATGCCCCCAGTTACTTTTACTCAGTGCAAATATCAGATGGCTATAAGACTAAGATATATTATTATACTTGAAGCTCTGATAGTCATACCATTGCGATTGCCGCGCTCTCAGTGTCCATAGAGGCAATGATCAACTTGTCATGGATGAAGTCTCTGTAAGCCTCGTTATTCACGTAAAAGTTGGAACTGCCGCCCTTCTCAACCCTCTTTATCTTTGGCTGCTGTTCCAGACAAATAAGCGATTTGCCCACACACTTGTCCAAATTTGTATCCTGCAAGTCCATTCAAATTTGCAAGCTCCACAAAATGTAAGAAAATCACTTAAAAAACAACGTTTAGCATTTGCTGTGCGAAGAATAATGTAGCGGTACTTCAATCTCCTGTGCGGCCGCAAACAATTTGTCATCCACACGAAACCAAAACTTGGCGTTTCCCACCTCAGGCTTTCCTTTCACTGAATAAACAGTTTCTGGCTGGAAATATACGGTCTGCAGTTTATTGTTAACACTCTTTTCTCCAACATTATATTTCGAAAAAGTGAGGTTTGCAATCTCCCGAGTGAAGCTTCCCTCGTCACCACCGAATTTCTGAAATCATTCCAAATCAAATAGCTATCATATATTAAGGAGTGCAGAGAGCAAAAGAAGAAAAAAGAGGAGAATGTGGGGGAAGTAAGTACCTCCCAATACCAGACGCCAGTTTGTGCAAATTGACGGGGAATAGAAATGTCACCAATGTTCAGGTCGTTGGGTTTTGCACTGGCCGCTCTTCCATAGTGAATTACTGCCTTCACACGAAAGTGAGTGAGCAATAACTGTGTCGTCTGTGCTGCATTAACCTTTGCCATAACCACTCACACCTTCAGCCATACTAGATTAATCTTAACAGTATTTGAAAAATGAAAACACATAGAATAGTTTTATACCGATCCACTTCCGCTCATGGCCAGAATAGTCCTGCACCCTTGAACTTCGCCCACACGGAATCTTCGAGCTGTAGCAGAGAAACCAATACTAGTTAATATAGATCTCCTGATTTTACGTAAAAAGGAAGAAAGAGCAAAGAATGGGGTTTGTGAGAACCAGAGATATCTACAGCAGGCAAGTCCTTGTCAGGACGAAAATATCCCTGAGCCAGAACTACTTTGAGTTCTGTCTCACCGGATACCACCAGCCCATAATGCTCGCCCTTGGCATTGATAAGCTTGATCTTTCCAGCCACCTCCTCTGGAATTTCAGCATGAGAGAGTAATGGAATTGCAGCCAACAAAAACACAAAAAATGCAGAGCTGTGAAAAGCCATCGCAAACTTGCTCAAATATTATCGAGAACTGCTTCTTGTGTTATGAATCACCATGCTCCTCACTCCAACTTATAGTGCAGGACGCCGATTAGTTTCCACTTTAAAAAGGTCTTAGGACCTTAATTAATCATTTCTTATTCTTAAGTTGGCATATCTTTTTTCTCTCACCACGTCAAGAGGGAAAATATTCGAATGGATAGAAATGTGGGCCATCCATAATCGGAAGAATCGAATGGTGCGGAGAAACGTGGGCGTAAATCCGTGATCCGCACGGACCACTTCTAATAAAATTGCAATATTTAACTGTTCATTGATGTGAAAGAGATATAAAATTTTGGAAATGAACTTATTTGCAGGTAACTACATAAAAACTACTGGAAGTGATTACAAACTTCTGCCGACTGAACTCGAAAGCATATGCAGATGTTTGAAAAGGATGGCCATTTGGCCTTTGGCCAGCTTAAAACCATTATTACTTTTCATCTTCCATAAAAATTGATTCCACGTTATTATTATATGAACGACTTTAGTGAATCTTATCGATCAATGCATTAAATTTATATAATGAACATTAAATACATTTACTACAATACATTATTCGAAACTTGTAACATTTTTACAGTCTTTAACATATACTATAATTAAACAATTACGCATACATTACATCAATCAAATCAGATGTACAAATTGAAACGTGGGTCGATTTGTTTTAAATGGACATAGATAGTGTGTGGTCGTTCTCTTATCTTTAACAATGCTTTTGAACACATGATTTTCAATTTATAGAATCTGATTTCGGTTGATATGTTGTGTATGAGAATGAATAATCTTCAATGCAATTGACAAAAACAATTAATGCACAGAATCGACCTTGTCCATATATTAACGCTAGATGTTGATATCCATTATCTAGCGTACGATTGCTAATTCTAATATTTAGCTGGAATGTTGTTCTATCTGTTACTTAACTCTTCCCTAAATACAAATATATTTATACAAAACAGTTCGAGAAATGGTTGATTAGCATGTTCCTTTCAGTGCACAGAGTATTCAGCGTGTGTCTGAAACCTTATCCCTAAATATGCTTTCTTCGTTTCCCACGTGCTACAAGATAAGATGTGATGAATTAAGCTCTTAAATCCATCTTGTAACTGGACAATCTACTCATTCCACACTATAAATAGGAGTGAAAAGAATATGCTTAGTAACAGTGGCTGCCTGACGTTGTATATGCATATGTTTAGTTACAGTGGCTGCTTCTTTTGTTTCACAATAATATTAATTTAACAATAAATTTAGCTTTAGTATTAAGGCTGCTAGTTGGGACGTTCTATGTAACCTCCACTCAATTTAATGATGAAATTATTAACGATATTTAAAAAATAATAATTTATATATTATATAATATTAATGAAGAAGGTTCATATCGTTAAATAGTTATTTTAAATAAATAATTTTATAAAATTTGTAGTTTTAAAAATAAAATAAAATTAATAGTGCTTTCAATTTCATGTTAAGATTTGTTAATGATCATTTTTATAAATAATTTTAATCTAGCAATCGTACGTTGGTGTGCCATGGGTACATCGAATAATTGTATGACAAGTTTGAAATTTAACTGCGCAGGATTTCACACTTGTGCGACAACAAGCCCTTCAGGATTGGCTTGCTGTTGTGCCACATAGGTTTTCTTCAGCTTAGAAAAATTTCTGTGATCAATTGTTAACAATTGATGATTTCAAGGAAGTTGTTTTTTCTATGGCCAATGACAAGGCTCTTGGAATTGATGGCTTCCCTTGTGAATTGTACAAGGCTCTTTGGGATTGTGTTGGGGATGACTTGCTTCGTGTGTATCTTGAAGCTTTTCACACTAGTTCTCTAAGCACTTTAATCAACAAGGGCAATATTAAATTCATACCTAAGTTTGGCGATCCCGAGGATATCTGTAACTGGAGGCCCATTATTGTAGACATGCAAAACTAACATCGTGCATCGAATTCTCCTATTAATTAATTAAGACAATTTATTGATTAATTTCCTAAGGTTCATTAAATAAATCAAATTATTTAATCCTTAAAGTTCTTCTCATTTGATTTATCAAATGTCACCTCTTAATATCATCCAAGTTAATTAATCTACATTAATTAGCTTTTAATCACAATTACCATTCTCTAGCTTTTGACTCAACTAGAGTCAAATCCAAACTCCTAACTAACCCACCCACTTGCACCAATAAATCATTTATTTGATTTATTATTTCCTCTAATTACATTCAAAATGGCATCAAAATAGAATATTCTTCCATTTTGAATCTTCCCTCCAAAAGGGACTTGTCCCTTCCAACAAGGTTTTAAATGCTATTTGTACAAGTCAACATAGCATTTATTGCACCTTTCATCCCCCCAAAACATGTCAAGTCATTCAAATTCAAATTTGAAATTGGCACATTTGCCAAGACTTGCACATTCCTCACCCTCTCACAGCTTGACAAGTGTCATCTTGTCATTGGCCCATGAATGATCCCACATTCATCAATTTGGCCTCTCATCTCTCCAAGTTCAACTATAAGTTGAATGCTTCTCTCTTTCAAACAACAACAGCCACATTTGAAAGCACTTGCACTATAGGCAACTTGAGTTCAAGCATCTCATTGTCTATTTCACCTAGCTTATCAAGGATTGGGAAAGGGCTCTTTCACATGCTCAAAGAGCACCAATCCAATATGGGATAGTTTTATTTCATATCTTACATGTTTTTGTTCATGTTTAGTTACAATGAATTATGAAATAATATCTCATAAGGATGTGATTTCTGTTATTTTGTTTTTATCATGTCACTAACCAAATTTGCAGATTTTCATGTCTCACAATTACGCTTCTCAATGTCTCCTACAAAATCATCTCCAAAGCCATGGCTTTGAAAATCCACCATCTCTTGCCTCAGGTGGTGCACCTAGAAAAAATTGACTTCATTAAATCTAGATTTCTTCTAGATAATATCATTGTTGTCTGGGAAGGCATGGAGTGGGCCCGATGCTCCAACCAGAAAGCTATGTTGATTTTGTTGAAGCCTACGATCACATCGAATGACCTTTCATGCTTGCAATGTTGCACGCCTTGGGGTTTGGACCCAACTTCATTCAGTCTATTTGTATACTTTTTGTTGATGCTTCAGCTTGCATTACCATTAATGGCCGCCAGTCTCCTGCTTTCGGTCTTTTATGTTTGATTCGTCAAGGGTGTCCCCTCGCTCCTTCATTATATGTGCTTGCAGCTGAAGGCTTTGGTTACCTCTTAGCCCATGTTGTTTCTCAACAGTGCGTCAAAGGGATTTATCTTCCCAACTCGCAGGAGCAGCTTGTAAATGGCCACTTTGTGGATGACTATTTTCTCACTCTCTTAGAGGAAGAGGAATCTATCACTACTACCCTTGACTGTCTTAACACTTTCTGCCTTGCCTCCGGCTCTGCCTTTCAATGACACAAGACCTTATGCTACAAGCAATCTATTTTTCCCACCTCGGAGTGGCTTCAAACCTATCATTGGAAATGGATCAGGCAGGGAGAGATTTTTTCACTTTTTGGGCATTCCCTTCGTTTTCCACGCTTCCCTTAGGGAGCTCTGGCAGGCCATGATATCTAGAGTCGAGCAGAAGCTTGCTTACTAGATTACCAAGCCTCTTTCCTTGGGTGGCAAGTTCCAGGTTTGTTCTAAAGTTTTGGTGGCCATCCATGTGTACTATTCCTTCTGTTGGGCTCCCTTCAAAGCCGCTTATAGTAGGCTTGAAAAGCTTTTTCGAGATTTTTTATGGGCCTCCTCTAAATCCCATTAGGGTTTTCATCGTGTTGCATGGAAGTTTTGCTACCTCCCCAAGGACTCTGGAGGGCTTGGGTTGCTTTCCACTCAACGACAAGGGACTACTCTTTGCGTCAAATGGATTATCTGGGCCCTCACCGGAAATGAAGCCTAGAAGATTCTCCTCAGACGTTGTATCCAGTCCGGATTTCTCGTTCACAGACCCGCCTAGAAAGGAATAGGCCTCCAAACCCCCTTGGTTATGAGAGAGTCTGCTCAAATTGTTGGAACTTTTATGGCCAAAAGCAATTGGTGTGCTTGGGAGGTTGTCAAGCCTTGGCTCCGCTAGGCCAGTGCTAGTTTTCGTGATGGGCTTTCGCTCAATCTGCAAAACCTTTGGTGGTCTTCCCTTCTTGCTTAGAATGGTCAACCCTTGGCCAAGTCGCCTTGGCTCAAAGCCCTCAGATTTCATAAAAAGGGCATTTAGACCCTGCAACAGTTTTTTCATCGGCCCACTATGCACATCATGCAGTGGGATGCTTTTAAGGCTCAGATAATCTTCACAACTAGGACCGTGCCACTTTTGATGGGCTGGTAAGCGCCATTCCGACTGATATGCTCGATAAAGTTGGCATTCGTGGGCGCAAACCTTGGTGGAAAGACTGGAAATGGTTCCCTGACACTCCTTTTCGGAGCTACAAGCTGCGACTTGGTTATAGGTGGCTTTCACCCCATCTTCCTATGATCAATAGTTTAAACCAGAGGTGGCTGCTTTATTCCTCCACTCATGTCTGGCGGAGGAGATTTGATGCCATTTGGTTTGCAAGTGTTAATCCCAAGCTGGTCCACTTTGCTTGGTGTATTATTTTCCAAGGCTTGCCTATGGGTTCTTGGCTTGTTCACTTGGGGTTCCAAGACCCTCGTTGCCCTTTTTGTGGGCAACCAGAAAGCTTCAAGCATTTTTTTTGGTTTTGTCCCAAAGCTCAATAACTTTGGACTTGGATACATGACTTTTTTCGGCCCTTTTGGCCGGAACCCTTCTCATGGCATATGGTTCTACTTGGAGACCCGTCTGGGTTTCCTACTAAATTCACCCAGCTTTGGCACACTTTCAGGGTGGAAATCCTCTTCAACATCTAGAAAGACAAAAATTCTTGCATATTTGCTCATTCTTAAATGGATATAAATATTTCTTTGTATGCTAAAGCAGTTATTTGTTCTAATGTTCTCTTACAGATTCAGGTGCAAGCTAACAAAGTTGCAATAGAGGTGGCTCACCTATAGGTCCTCTTGGACCACTGGGGCAATGCCCCATGTGTTGTGGCTCAGGTCCCTAGTTCACCCTCCTCCTCCTACGGTCGGTCGCCCTCTCGGGGCCGATAGTGGAGTGGCTCCGCTCATTCCCACTCCCAACCCCCTGCTCAATGGGACTCTCACCCTTCTCGGCGTGCTTGCTCTCCATCGCCGCAAGCTTCGTAGGGGTGGCCTTCTGGTGGTGCGTTGGGGAGTGGCAATGGCGGTTCTGGGTGGCCCTTTGATGCTCCTCCTGCTCCTGGTTCTGGTTGGCCTGCCAGTGGCAAAAGCTTTCTACGGCTGGCTCTTGCAATATCGCCCCGGTGCGAGGAAGAAGATACGAATAAAGATAAAGATGATGATGGTTGGGGTGCTCCTCCCGACATCACTCCAGACCCCGCTGATGTATGGGGGAAAAATATGGATGACGAAGACCCCCCTGGCTTTGCTGGCACTACTTTGGCCGCTTAATGGACTGTTTGTTTTAATTTTTTATGCTTTTAGACTTCTAGGCTGGACCCGCATGATCTGATATTTTGTTATTTCTGGGCACTGCCCATGTGACATTCAGGGTGTGCCTTCTTACCACCTGCCCCTTTTTTTGTGAATATGCACTCTTATCTTTAAGTTAATAAAGATATTTTCCTATTCATAAAAAAATAATATTCAAATGGATAGAAAGAGTGTGCCATCGATTACTATTGAGGATTCCAATCTGTCAGTCGATCCAATTGTGAGGGGAAACCTGGGCGTAAATCCATGATCTGTACGTACCATATGTCTTAAATACATTCAATTAACATTTATTGAGATCAGAATTGCAATATCATACTGTTCATTGATGTGAAAGGCAAATGATTTCCCATAATAAATTTTGGAAACAAACTTATTTGCATGTAATTACGTAAAAAGTTGAAGTGATTACGAACTTCTGCGGACTGAACTTGAAAGCATATGCGGATTTCCCAAAAGCATATTTGGCGTTTCGAACCCAAAACAAAGAATATGCCTTCGAATCATTTTTCTATCCCGTGTATAAACCGTATGTATGGTCTAATGCGTAAACCAACAATATGAGTTGCAAATTCATTCTAGAAAGCTTGGATTTTATGGACATTTTCTCCCTTAGTTATTTGAATGTTATATAGAGGAGGAGATTTCATAGTTGAACATCTTAATTTTGTGCTTTTCAAAATTTTGTGTGGAAATTTCAAATCACTCATAATTTTTCACAATAGCTTATTTTGGCAAGTCCCTTATTTATAATTAAGGTTTTAGGGCCACACCATCAAATATGATGCCAAATCAGCATGTTTTTTGTCGAGGTGTCCAAAAAGGTGAAACTAATAGTTGTGCACGAAGTCATATTTTATTGGTGCGCTAATATGGTATCACATGATTTGTTGCTTTTTAGTTCTAAGAATACAATTCATTCAATTATAGGTAGTCATCATCAACATTGACAACTTTAAAGTCATAACTATTGGTCCAATATTGTTAAAAGTATTGGACACTAAATCAGAAAATTCTATAACAACTACTACTTGTTCAGGTATTGGATCCTCTCCCTTAAGAAATTCATTGCATAGTTCTATGTATAATTAAAAAATTAAAACTAAAACTGGCAAGTAAGTGTTTTATATTATTTTATATAAAGATTAAAAATACATAAAATCAAGAAAGTAATAAAAAAAAAATTAATTTTATAAATATGAACAAAGAAATATTGTTTGATTTGTCTTATTTTCAATAAAATAAGAGCAGGAAAAAGATTTTTAATTTGTTGTAAGAGATAATTTAAAATACGTTTAATTTAGTCATTTATTTTTTTATATTATTATGCTTTACTATTTGTTTTAATGATTATTTTTTATATTCTCTATTTTTTCTTTCTAATAAAATTTTAAAACAAATCATTGTTAAAATATTAGTGTATTTGGGTCTAGAGTGTTATTCCAAGTTTAGCACTCTAAAAAAAATGTAACTTTCTTCACTCAATTATACCAACATTGCAAGAGATCCATGTCCTCTCTTTCCGTCCTTTTGTTGGCTTCTTACACCTATGTGTTTCACATCAAATATGATATGAGCTAGTCATCCATTATGTTTTCTAAGTGATATTTATTCTCCAAATGATATATAAGCCATTTGGTGATGGTTGAATGTGGGATTAAATCCATTTAGATAATATTTCTTCTTTCTTCTTAACACATTTTTACACCAAACTTGTCTAATTTATCCATAGCAAGTGTCTTTATTTCTTTTGTTCTTATTTAGACATGCATTGAACTTAACATTCCATTTGTTCATTTATTTTATACTTAAAAGTGGAAAGGGTCTATTTCTATTAGAGAAAAACACATAAGGAACCAAATCTTTTATTTCAAATTTTCTTGTAAATAGACATTTTTGAATCTCTTTATTTGTCTCCATTTTGTTTCTTGAATGCAACTAGCCTACAATTCACACCTATAACACAACATTAGAATTGCTAATAATCCAAGTAGAATCCCAATTAATTTTCAATGACATAACTTAGCCTCTCTATTTATATCTTTTAGTGTTTTTAACCTCCCAATGTCTTTTTCTAACTCCAAGTTTCTCAACTAGGTTTGTAGAAGTCTATCCAATGATATTTTTACCATTTTCTTCCTTTAAGTCGCCTCTTTAAAATAAATTTTACATTGATTTTCTTTCTTCTAGTTAGAAAAAGACTATAATCTTGGTCTTGATAGTTTTAACTTACATACCACCTCCTATCAAAAGTTCTCTAAGACATTAAAGTGCTCATATAACCCTTAAGAAAATCTGCAACCAAAATGAGATCACTAGTGTATGAAAGTAACCTCACAACATACTAGCTCAAAGAACAGATCTTATCCATACAAATTTAACCATTCTTCTAGTTTTCTAATAGAAGTTGAATAGGAAAAGGGATAGGAGACATCCTTTCTTAACCCCAATGTCAATCATAAAGCTTTTTGAAAGGTTTTCTTAAATTTTGATTTTTATTAAAAAATTCTCATAACTTGATGCTCTATATTGTTGTGATACATCAAGATCCTTTACTTTATAATTTAATCCTAAAATAAATAAATAAATGAAATCTACAAAGTTTATCTTTTTCATTGTATACACTTTCTTTAAAGTAATTAAAAATAATATCATAATATATTATTGAATACCTCGCACCTATTTAATTTATTCAATTAATCAATAAATGTATTTATAAATTACCATCTTCATGCCATTAATGCCATTCATTTCCCATAAAAATTGATTCCATATTACCATTACTATAAATAACTTTAGTCAATCTAATGTGTCAATGAACTCTATTAAATTTATTCAATGAACATTAAATACTTTTATTAGCATGCACTATTAAAAAAAATGATATTTCCACGCATTATATCAATAAAAATTGGATGTGAAAACTGAAAAGTGATTGTCCAAAGGCCACGTGGAGACTGTGTTGGTGTGACATCACTCTCTTATCCTTAACTATGGTTTTTAGTCCCTTCGAAAGGAAACACATGATTTTCAATTTGTACAATCTGATTTCGTTTGATATGTTGTGTATGAGTATGAACATTATTCAATGCAATTAATGGTAATTATGCTGTTCAATGCTTTTGGATAATATTTTACTCTTCCTTGCTTCCCGATGTTTGATTATTTTATTTACACTATAATCTACCGATCTGTTGCTATTCGCCTTGCAACCACCAGGCTGCATTTTTATTTAATGCTTAGATTTTTTACACCTTCATCGCATGGGAAAGTGGATATTAGATTATTTTTACCTTCATCGGATGCGGAGCCATCGGAATAATTTGGTGGTTTTTACAAGCCAACTCAACAAATATCTTGTATAATTCTATGGTTTTTCTTTACAGTGCATGGTAGATTAATTACTTTCATCTATCCTAGGTAAAGATATTATCGTCCCATTTATCCATCTTCTTTTTACTCTCTATAATTTACTTATTCTTCATACTTGCAATTGCTTGCACTTCTCTCTTCCGCTGACCACAAAAATCATTCATACTTGTATGTTGGTGAATGCTTCAAATTTCCCCTTTGTACATTCTCTCAATATGGCCTTTCCTATAAATAACAATTGTTTCACTTAATTTTTTTAATATCTCTACATGTATTTATCTTCTAGAGATAATTTTCTCCTGTAAAATTAAAAAAAACTGTCTCAAAGCTTGCCAATTCTGTTGTCAAATCCCTCCCTCTTTCAGTCAACAAGGTATTCTTGTACACTCAATTGTTTGCTTGCTTCTTTTCGTCCAAATTATTCTGATTACAGTTGCATAAACGCCAAAGTTTTATGAAATTTTTACTACAATTTTTTACGGAGAATCCTTAACAGGTTCAAATATGATGTTTGATTATTTTTCCTTTGAATGTACAAACACCTCTTTCACTAATTTGTTTTATAGTAATTATGATGGGTTCAATACTGGGTTCTTGTATGTTAATATATGTGCTATCTATTTGATTTGGCTGCCGTCATCCTAACCTTTTTTCCTTCAATTTCTGGTTCTTTGGTTTTTAAAAATTATCCGCAAATTTTTCCTGTTTTCCTTTGTATGAATCGCTTACTACTCCATTACTGCTAATATACAAATCGGGATGAGACTTATTTTGACCTTCCAACTATCATAGAAAAGCTTTTAGCTATTATCACAAATTTATTGAACAAAAAATTGGCACACTACACAATTATGCTTCCATAAATTAGGTAATAATAATGTTTAAAAAAGTTCATATGCAAAGAGAAACTATCATTGCTGCTGAAAATCTTTATATTGTCTTTCATTGCTACTGATAAATTTTAGTGTTGTTGGGTCTTGCATTCGCATGCAAACAATGGGTTTTTTTGCTACTTATTTTCTTAATAAATAAATATAAATAGTAGTATAATAAGAAAAAATATATATTATTTAAATACTATTTAAAAATTAATAGACTTATAAATTTTCTTTATGTAGTGTCTTTTGCAAAAAAATTTAATATGTCAACTGTCATTTTCCCCATTTACTCAAACGTGTTTACCTGTAAGGCAATAAAATTCCAACAAACTGTAAATGTGTGGGATTGTTTTTAATTCTTTTTTATCAATTCTTTCTTTTATAGATATATTTAAAGTTTAATACTATTTCGCAGTCTAATACATAATTAAAATTTATAGTTTTAAATATAATTAATATTACTATAATTAGGGTAGATTTTTCATTTATAAATAATTGAGGTAAAATTTTTATTTTTAAATAATTATATTTATTTTTACAAGTTGTTTGGTAGTTGCCATTGTGATTTTTAAAAGAACTGATAAATTTTTCATCTTTAAATACTTATATTCATTTTTACAAGTATGCTTATGTTTAAAAAAACTGATTTTTACATATTCTTTCCAAATTTATTATATATATAAATGAAAATAGAAATATTTGAAGATATTCAAAATCTATTTTCTAATATAATTATATGAAAATAGTAAGGAGAAAATAAAAAATTTGCTATAAAAATCTAATAGAAATAATAATTAGATGGAAATAGTAAGGAGAAAATAAAAAATTTGGTATGAAAATCTTGTTTTTCTTTTTGAATATATTTTATATAACTTTTACTCGAAAAAAATAGAACTTTTAAAATTTGGACTTCAGTTAAGTTTCAGTTAGCATTGCCTATATTAAATATTTACTTATAACTCATCTTCAGTTTCAATTATTTTCTTTTCAGATTCTTTAAAGTTATTTTATTACTTATTCAAATATGTGGCTTCAGATTCTTCACTCCTTTATTTCAAAATCTATATAATGACAATGTAGGCAAAGTTTTAAGGCCTAACACATGGAGTAAATCCATTTTTGAATTAAAGTCATTTATACAATTGTGGGTGAATTGTAAGCCTATATCAGTTCTAACTTCTCCCAACAACCAAATTCCAAGATCAATTTTAACATTTGGTTGATAAATTTGTTAGAGTTCAAAATAGAGTCATAAACCTAACACCAAAAAAAACAATCATCCTCACTTAAATACATTTGAAAGGAGGTACTTTGAAGCATCTAACCTAAACACTTTTACGGAGATCAAAATCTACTCTCTACCAAGTAGATATTTCAAGATATTTACTTAACTTACTTTTTTCTAACAGATTATTATATATAAAATCTATTTTCTAATCTACAAAACAAATACTTAAAGATATTTAAAATATACTTACCCTATTTTTACATAAATGGAAATATACTTACCCTATTTTTTTAACAACTTATTATATATATATATATATATACATGAAAATATAAATAATAATTATATGGAAATAGTAAGGATAAAATAAAAAAATTGCTATGAAAATCTAATAGAAATAATAATTAGATGAAAATAGTAAGGAGAAAATAAAAAAAATTCTATGAAAATCTTGTTTTCCTTTCTAAATATATTTTATATAACTTTTACCAGGAAAAAATAGAACTTTTAAATTTCTGACTTCAGTTAGCATTGCCTATATTAAATATTTACTTATAACTCATCTTCATTTCAATTATTTTATTTTCAGATTCTTTAAAGTTATTTTATTACTTATTTCAAATATGTGGCTTCAGATTCTTCACTCCTTTATTTCAAAATCTACTTTAGTAAAACAAATATTTACAGATATTCAAAATCTACTCTCTACTTTACCAAGTAGATATTTCAAGATATTTACTTACCTTAATTTTTTCTAACAAATTATTATATATAAAAATGGAAATAAAAATATTTGAAGATACTCAAAATCTAATTTCTAATCTACCAAATAGAGATTTAAAGATATTTAAAATCTACTTACCCTATTTTTTTTTAACATATATATATATGAAAATAGAAATAATAATTATATGGAAATGATAAGGAGAAAATAAAAAAATTGCTATGAAAATTTGGTTTTCCTTTCTAATATATTTTAATTAACTTTTACCGAGAAGAAAGAAAACTTTTTAATTTTTGACTTCAGTTAAATTTCATTTAGCATTGCCTATATTAAATATTTACTTATAACTCATCTTTAGTTTCAACTATTTTATTTTCATATTCTTTAAAGTTATTTTATTTACTATTGTATTATACTTTAAATTTATTTAAGAGCTGTTTTTTAACTTATTAAAATCACATTAGGTTCCCTTCTTTGGTTTTTGTTATATTTTATTTGTTAAGAAATATATTGTTCGAGTAAATAAATGTGCTAGATATCCTTGGTCTCCTAGTACTAACAATGATGTACTATAATTTAATATAGTGTACTACAAAAAAATATATATATTATGAATTTATTTAATAGTAGTGTGATTTGATTTTTATTTGAAAAACATGCATTGACAATTCTTTAACTTTATTTCAGCTATATTGATTATGTTTTCCCATTGTTTCAATTTCTTTTGTTTTTTATTTATAAAATCTCTAACTTAACTCATCTCAGGAAATGGCTAGCCACAATCAAATGCTTGATATCGTCCAAGTTTCTAGTGCGGATACACTGAACAATAAACACAACCCTAATGTCTCCTTGAATCCCCATCATGTTGTAGTAGAGTCTTGTGCATCTGTAAATCAACCAGAAAGCCTTGGGCCTGTTGTCAAACATCTAGCAACTACTATCACAAATAGTTTCCACACCATTGTCCATAATTTCAAAGATGTTTTCCAATCAATGCCTCAAGTACAAGATTTGGACATCAAAAAGCTTTAGGATACATTGTCCTCGTTCTAAAAGAGCTACACTAAATTGGAGGGCCTTTGCACTTTCCTTAGGGAAATATATTATGATCACTTGTACATAAATGATGGCACACCCTCTCTAGTCCGTGCATATGAGATGTACCTGGGTAAAAGCACAAAGTTGTGTCACACTTTATAAAGTTAATGGTCAATGCTGATCGAACTTTTAAACTTGAATCACTAAAAAGTAGCATATATGTTTTGAATTTTTAAATTATGTAAACTAGTAAAATATGTATATTTTATGTTTGTATTTTTTATAGGAAATTAAAAAATTATTTTAAACTATTTTTTCATAAATTAACACTATAATTTAGTTGCTGATAAAATGCTGAAAAATGAAGTTGTACGGGACGTCAAAATTTTTATCGTAAATTTTTTTTTTTTAATTTCAATTTTTTTGTGTGTATTTATAACTTGAAACTTTAGTGCATGGATATTTTTTTTTCCAATTTTGATAAATATATATTTTTATATAAACATTAAAATGTGCGTGAATAAAAAACAACTATTTCCATTGGACGTCAACATTCATATTAAATATTTATCTAAAATGGAAAAGAAATCATACCATCTTGAAATAGATTGTTTTATCTAGTGCATCATATTTATTTCAATTTTTTTTAATAAGTTTAGTATTTTTCCTTGGCATGGTAATCAACCTAATATTTTTTGCTGATAACCTACTTTTAGTATAAATAAAAATGTTAATATAAATAATAATTAAACTATTAAAATAAATATATTTTTGAAAACTACACTTATGGATCTACAAAAGGGTATTTTTACATTTAAAAAAAATGTTATTTACATGAGGAGGAGTTATTAAAACTTCAAGTTTTTCAAATAAATTTTTTTTTTGGTAAATTGGACTCAAAGTGGTGCTCCATATATTTTTAGCCAAAAAATTTAGTTGAATAAATTGTGAAAGTATCTAACTTAGCTAGAATGAATTTTACTAGGTCATATGTTTGACCAAAATTGATTTTTAGTTAGAAATACTTAAATTCAGTTGTGTTGATATGTTCACTAAAAGTGTGACACAACTTTGTGCTTTTACCCACCTACAAAATATGTGATCAAATACTTGAACTATTTACTATGTAACCTCTCTAAAGCTAACTATGTATATAATAATAGCCCTCTACATAACCCTTCATTTTGATGGTATGTAATTTACGTATACATATCCATGTGCACAATATGTCACTTTTTACTTGTACTTCTCACTATGTAAATCTTGTACAACTAACTATGTTTACAATCATATTTTGTATTGTTCAACCTCATGTGTTAAAATCTAAAGTGTTTGAAGAGTCTTCTACTTATACGCTATGGAATAAGAAAACATTCTTATCAAAGCAGTTGCTCAATAAATTTATAGTTGCAAATTCTTTTAATTTCATGTACTTTTATTATAATTGTGTTAACAATGAATTGACGTAATTTATTATCATTTTTAAAACAAATAGTTACAAAATAATTATAACCTAGACTTATTGTAATTTTTTTTTATTTTGATAGGTTTAGCTATTATTTTTCACTTATGGATTTACGTTTTTTTCATGTACATTCCAACTTTCACTATATACATGTTTTCTACACACATACACTTGATACATTCAAACCAAGACACCAAAAACACCATGTCGAAAATACCTACCTTTTTTCCCCTACTACCCTAGTTAATTAAATTTTTTAACATATTTTAATTTCACACATATTAAAGATTGGAAAGAACTTTTCTTCAATACAGGTAATTCCCATACTCTTAAGTTGCGTGCAGGACAACCACTTCCTTAAAATTGCAAAGTTATTATGTCAACATTAACTGCAAATGCAATTTCCAACATACTTGATGGCATACCCAATTTAGAGCCAATTTTATAGGTTGTATCTATTGAGTCCATTCAACAACCTAAAACTACAATTGTTAAATTCCACATGCAATTATCTGATGGGACGCATAAACATGTTGCTCTACTACCAACACAATTCAATGAGCTTTTCTTAGAGGAGGCGTTAGTTAAAGGTTCTATTGTCCATCTCAAAAACTACAGTTGTAGAAAGTTCCCCAAATTCACATACGTGCATACTTTCCTTCTACTATTTAGATCTTATTTGTTAAGCATCTACATAGATCATTAATACGTATCTTTGTCCTTTCATTGCAAGGCAATTGCAATTCATAGTTTGGAAATAATATCAAATAATGAATCATTGGTTGGAACTCCAACTTCTATCCATCAAGCTACAACTTATATGCCCTCTAGCAGATCTCAAGAGCAATTTACCAATTCCCAAGCCACCAATTCTTCCGTCGAAGAATCCACAACATCAATGGAACACCACACTCTGGCATTGGACAATTGAGGGTCGTGCATTGGCTAAAAGTCCAATTCACAAGTACAAAAATGCAAGCCATGATGGAAAAGTTTTTGGGTTTTGTTTCATAGATAAAGCAGGCACTGCAATACATGTCACCTGCTTTAATGAACTTGTAGACACATTCTACATTATTGTAAACTTCAATAGCCTATATGTAATATCTAATGGCCACCTTAGAGTTACCAACATGAAATATAGCAGCAACACAAATCCTTATGAAATTCTCCTCCATTCCTCTTCAACTATAAGTCCATCCACTTGTGCAGACTCCAGTATACCCGAGCACACTATCATATCTGAAGCATAGAGTCATTAATGTCATTACCTATTAATACCCTCGTAGATGTCATTGGCATTCTCCTAAGCATCTCCTCTACATCAACCATACGTAAGAGAGATGGTACAAAAATAATAAAGTGTACAACAACCATTATAGACATGTCAAGTCGTACCATTGTGAAATTGTTGGTAAACAAATATTTGACCTTTATATGTAGCGAAACCATCCCATTATTTTGATAAATAGTGGACTCATAACATCTTGGTTTGGAACATCCATAGATACTAATTTCCCAACTACCATTATAATCAATCCCAACTTGGTAGAGGCCACTACATTACAAACCTGGTATGCAACTAAAGGTACTGCCAAGCCCTACCTTTCCCTTTCAAAGAGCCATTTTCCCACTGACAAATTTGAAAATCCAATTCCTATTTCAAGTAACACACAGACAAGATTTGTTGAGAAAAAATAAATGTTTGCGTGAAGGCCACTATCACAAAGCTGCACTTTGACAACTTTTACTACCTTTCTTACCCTCGCTTGGTGGAAAACAAAAAATGCAAAAAAAAGCTTTTGCAAATTTCTCCTGGTTCGTTTAAATGCCCTAAGTGTTCTTAAGAAAATTCAGAATGTGATTATAGCTATATACTAAAGATGGACTTACAAGATGCTATAGGCCAGCTTCTTAAAGTTACTGCATTTGAAGAACTAGCAACTACATTGCTAGGTGTTTTTGCAAAATATTTTGAACTCCTACTAGCAGACAATAATGCTGCTAATGACATTATCGCCAATGTTGTCAATTGCCAATTTGTACTTGCTCTTACCATCCAAACAAATATTTTTGGTGGGCATGAAACAAAAAGCATTACTACCACAACTGTAAAGTGTGTTTAAATTTTTAAGATGCCACTTGGCATGTAAAATCTACTATATGTTTGTAAATATTTGTTTTTGCATCTCAAACGAAATGGTTTCTATTGCTATGTTCAATGTTATATTGCCAAATCATGTTGTTCCCTCAGATTTTTGTGTGCTTATGTTTGTATTTATATATGTTTTTACTTCTCAAACAAAATGGTTTCTATTGCTATGTTCAATATTTTATCGTCACATCATGTATACAATTTATTGACATCAGATTTCTAATCACATTCAATGCTTCGCTTGGTTATTTATTATTGCACCATGCTACAATTAAATATTTGAATTATTTTTTAACATGAGCATATTTCTTACGATTATTTATTAGTTTTTGATCATTTATAATTATGTTATTTTCAATTATGGTGCAATAGACTCTTTCCATGTATAATGTTACATCAATTTCAAATTCTATATTTGTGTAAACATAAATGTGCCAAAAAAAACATAAAGGATCTATATATATACTTACCAATTTACATCGCTTTCATGTTTTTTACACATTTTCATAAAAACTATTCAATGGATTTGGAAAACACAAGATAGGCAGAAAAACGTGCTTGTCGAAATCAGCAACAACGAGTACTCTACCATGCAAGAAAATATGACATCAACAAAAGACGATGATAAAATGCACATATTGCCATAGATCATGCCTCCACATCTAAACCCCCTTCCCCCGCTAATCCCTCCCACCTACATACCCTTGCAATTGAATTCCATAATCCAATTCCAGCAAATTCATTTTCTCATCTCCATCCACCTCCATATTTTTCTCAATTTTTTTACGCTACTAGAAATACCTTTTATTCAAAGTTGGATAAACTTGAAAATATGTCAACCTATTTCATCTACATGGAGAAATATCCTAGCATTAAAACAAAGCAATCACATGGACTTTCTACTTGTTATCGATGTGCATCTGAAAAAAATGGCCATCACTTTTTCCAAATGGAATAACATGAACCCTGGCGAGCAACCACTTTGTTCAAAAAAACTAATGCAAGTTGAAGAGATGCTAATAGCAAGGTTCAACCCAATTCTCCAAGTTACCTATGCCAAGGGTGGCCAACTAAAATATAGTGGCCACACTATTTGTTTTCCTCAAGATGTTTCTACTATTGCAACCCACTTGCCTAGGCGTATAGATGATTTAGATATATTAATTTTTAGCAAAAAAATATAGGGCACTAGGACTACAACTTCTACGTAAGTAGAACACGTGTATTCAAGGCCTTGCAATATAAAATCTTACACGACCCATACTACAAATTCGTATAATTCGATGATATTGCTCATCATTGCCAGTTGCTTCCACTAACATTATAAACTTGCTATATGCAACAAACACTATTCCTATTCCCATAGCTATGACCATGATGCATACAAATGATGCAAATGATGACTATTTGCAAGAAAACATGCCACCCAGTGCTTTATTTATTGTAAGCCTTCCCATTGCAAGTAGAGAAGTTGAAGAATTGCACTCTTTATTGCAACTAGGACAAGGCCAGCCATGCGTGTCCATAGATTGGCCTCCAATATCTTCATCTCCCATCAATGAGTACACCATTGAAGGATTGTTTGTAATGGAATTCCCTAGTTTATTTCCAAAAGGTGTTGTTGCCTTCAAATAACAATGCATCAAAGAAGTCAAATTACATGAATATCCTCTCCACCTGCTTAAGTACCATGATAATAGGTTTGGTCAACACCCATGCTTTAGGTACTTCATACTAAATATTCTCATGCACCATCGCAACCAAGCCACAACATATATTTTCATCCAAAAAAACATTGACCCTTGCCTGCATTCAACTACCTTTCATTTTTGTTAGCGACTGAAGGACTTACCTGATGACAAGCTTGTTGAACAACTCATGCACTTTGTCTCATCGATTCATGGAACACGTCCATTTTGGAACCATTGTAGATGAGAGCTTTCAGATATGGTCATACAAGTTGGTTGTCCAATGCTATTGGGTGATCCCACAATAGTGGTTTACAATTTTTGGCCAAACTAGACACTGAAATTATTATTTTTAACTAAATCTTCACATTCGGGCACCTATAGTGGTTAAACCATGAGGAATTTGAAGATGATACAAACTAGAGTCTCATCACATTTTGTCTATAGATTCTAAAAATATTTTTTTCAAAATTTTTGGAATCAAATTGCACTTCTTTTTCCATCTCCCATGAAAACCGTTTTTTCTCAGAAAACAACATTTTTAAAAAGTGACGCTCACTGTATACAAAATAACTTCTTTTGTATGAAGGATAAAATCCTAATTTTTTTGAATTTAGATTTGTAACTATGATATCTAGCACTTCCATTTGGTCTCATAGTTTTTTATTGAATATTTTTGCCTTAATCAAGTTTCAAAGTCAAACCAATTCCAATTCAGACATAGGTGGACTGTATACAACATAAATGTTTATGTATGTATCAAAATTCAATTTTTATTTTGAATGGATCAAGGACATCAATACCCAACACAAACATATTTTAAAAAAAATTATTTTGATAATCTGCTATTTTTCCACATGTGCAAAACAAAGAGCTTGATTTGCAGTGAAAAACCTATGTTTAATAAAACTAAAAAAACACAATACATAATAAAACGAAAACATATTAAAATTTTATTTGTTGGATAGGTCGTTCTGATGACTACCATCTTCCAGTTGGTTTTTTGAAGTCTCCTCCATTTTCATCCTCAACACGAGCTTCGAAGGGCAGAAATCTTGTAAAATTTGGTGGAAGAGGGGGAGAAGGGAAAAAAAGGGGGGTTCGAGCGAATCCCCCTTCGAACAAACCCCCCTTCGCTCGAAAGGGTGAAGGGGTGTTCGTTCGAAGGGTGGTTCGCTCAAGCCCCCCTTTTTTTTGAATTTTCCATTTGAAACGTGGCATCATAGGGTTCAAGCGAACCCACCATGCAAAAGGGGGTTCGCTCAAACTAGGGGTTCAACCGAACCCCTCTTTTGGGTTTGTGCGAAACCCCTATTTCGAATGAACCCTTTAAAACATGAAATTTTGAATGTGTGCGCATTTTTACAAATTTCATTTCGCATGAAAATTGTACACCACTATTATGGGTTTACCCTATTCTTTACACTCAGTGCAATTTATACAAAATGGCCAGACTTGCATAGTATTATGCCATCTACTGCACCTACAAATCCATAAGAAACTTACAGATGGAGGATAGAAAATATAGTTTAAAATCCACACCTTACAACATAGTACATGCATCAGAGACTTACTGCATTTCATGAAGAGGTCTTGGAAAAACTACTTGGTGCAACTAATTACTGGTACAGGTATACTCTTTGTACTCCCCTCTATTTACATTAATTTCCTTCTAAGTTATTCCTAAGAATTAAACTTCCACTAGGTATGAATGGCAACATTGGGGCTTTGCACATATCCATGGATTACTGTGGCTAAAAAATGCACCTAATATCAAGACAATCCAATGGAAAAACCTCGACTCAGTAGAAAATGCAATTGAAATAGATATGTTTCTGCATGGAATCCCAAACTCTTTCCTTTAAGGAACCAAAGAATACATCAAGCTCCTCTCAATTATCCCTGCTTAATGAACACAGGCTTGATAATGTCGTCAAACCCTTTTGTCGATTACATTGAATTGCTTAACTGTGTAGAGCCTCATACAAAGTGTACCTTACAAACATGCCTTAGGAGAAGAGGCCCAAGCCTTCAATGTCGATATAAATCCCCTTGGACCATGCAAGATCACTCAAGCCTTATAATAGATGAGCTTGGTTAACCTACTTTCACCCCATGTCGCAATGACGATCGTATAAACCTACACAACCCTTCTATACTCTCTATTTGGAGGGTCAATGTAGATTGCCAGCCTATACTCTCTATCCATGTTGTCCTCAAATACATTGCAAAATATGCAGCAAAAGCAGAAAGAAAATCAGAAACATACCATGACATGCTTTCTCGCATTTCAACCAATATTGAGTTTGACATGCCAGCCCCAATAGCTTTTCAAAAAAATCTTGCTGAAACACTAGTGGACCATGATATTGGAGCCCAAGAAAGTTTCCACCTCCTACTAAAACTCCCCCTCACCCTATCAAGGAGGATATTTGTTTCTTTAAATGTTAACCAAAAAAACTTTCAACGTCTTTCTATCTCCCCAGCAACAACTTCCACATCCCCAAATTACATTGATGCTTACATGGCCCACCCACCTAATCTTGACTCCATGTCTCTTATTGAAGTAACCCAAAAATGGACATTCAGAACATCTAGAAAGCATAGCCTCTGGAAAGAGTGTTCCATACCTTCCATTGTTCGCGTCTCCCCTCGCTTCATAACCATCATTGCAAAAGATGACAAAAACTTTGAAGGATTTTGTTGGAGTGAACTACTTCTATACAAGCCATTTCAGAACATTGCCAATGATTTGGGTTCATCATCTATTCAAATTATAGAAAAATGGGAGATTTTTTCTAGGGATTATCATCCCTGGCATGTACTATGCACAACACCTGAAGCTCTAGAAGATATTGATTCAAGCACCTCTTCCAATGGAGAGGATATAATGCAAGATAACAACCAATCTGAATGGAAAGTATTGTATCGCCTATACCTAAATCCTCCCCTCCACTTTGATGAGTTAGACATGTTTGGTAGATGTGACATTGACCTTAACCATGATTGGGGTTCTACCCAATTCAATCCACACCATCAAATCTTTGCTACTACATTCATAGAATCCAACCGTCCAACATTCCAACTCCACCATTTTGCCACTTGACCTACCCAACAAGAGTTATCTATCCAACAACAAAAAGCATTTGATAGAGTTTTGTCACATGTAAATGCTAATACTTGGCAACCTCCTCTAAAAATAATTGTTCAAGGTACTGCTGGAACTGGTAAATCACACCTGATAAAAGCCATCAAATTTGCATTGATGAGCTCAACCCACAATGGCCAATTACCATTACTATTTCTTGCGCCTATAGGTGTAGCAGCATTCAACATACAAGCATCGAAAATTCACTCTGCCCTTCGAATATCTATCAAAGAAATGGACCCCCTGCAAGGTCAATCACTGGAAAACTTCTAAGAAAAAATGTATTACATTAGGTACATATTGATAGATGAAATGAGCTTCATTGGACCCAAGTTTCTTGAACGCATTGACATGAGGTTAGGTGAAGCATTCCCCAACCATAACCAGATTTCTTTTGGAGGTCACTCAATCATGTTCTTCGGTGATCTAGGACAACTTCCACCGGTCAAGGACATCCCCATGTATGCCTCTAGCTCATACGAGAGCATTCTATGGAAAAGATTCACAAAGGTTATCACACTAACCAAAATATTTCATCAAATTGGTGAAGATCCTACACAAATTTCTTTCCGGTCTCTCCTCTCTAATTTGCGCAATGCAGAACCTACAATTGAAGATTAGCAAGTTCTAATGTCACGCTCCAACTCAAAACTGCCCCCTACAGAGAAAACTACATTCCTACCCTTCATATATGTTTTTACAACCAATGAAATGGTCTCTCTACATAACCATCAAATTTTATTTTCTTTAGCAACACCAGTTGCAGTGTCAACAATAGAGCAACTAAGGGGGCCACCATGTTCAAATCCAACAGAAGAACAACTTCAATCTAGGATTCTTTTATGTGTTTAGCAAAAGGTTATGCTATGTTCAAATTTATGGGTGGAAACAAGCCTTGTTAATGGTGCACTTGGGGAAGTGAAAGAAATTGTCTACAAGGATGGTGAGAATCCACCTTCACTTCCCTTGTTTGTTGTTATTCAATTCAATAATTACATTGGCCCTGTTTGGGACCACAATAATGCTAAAAATTTCCCACTTTTCCCTCTGAGTCGTGGGCTCCGTTGTTAAATCTTGCTCAAAATGGTATGGGCCTTAACAATACAAAAATCACAAGGACTAACACTTGAAAAGGTAACAATCGACATCGACAATGTAGACCAGCGGGGCCTAACATTCACAACTATTTCTAGAGTGCATGCACTTGCAAGCCTATGCATAAAACTAGCCTTCACATTTGAACGATACACACGCATGCAAGAAAGCCCTTATGTAGATCGTTGGAAGGAAGAGGAAGAACACTTATTAGGATTGTCAAATTCCATCTCCTGAGAAAACACTAGTGCAAAAAAAATGTAGCAGGTTAGTTTCTTCTCTTTTGCCACTTAGATTCCCCTACTCCAAAACTAAAAAATCATACACTATGAATCAAACATTAAAATATACTTTCTATTCATTTTTCTACAGGTTTGCAAATTCTTATGAGCATCAACAATGCAAGGAAAAACACTCTTGCAGCACAACCATTAACTCATTCTAATTAGAAGATTAATACTTACTTCAAGTTATTGAAATTTACAATTTGTTAAATGTGATAGCTGGAAAAAAAATTGTACCTATGATATATGAAGATTCAATATTATTTTGTACTCTACATTGCTAAAGTTTCATAGTTTTACTGAGAACATACATTCATTCAAAATTATGATACTACTTCATATTTTTGTAACAAACTTGTACAATACTCTCTTGGTTAATGTTGTTGTTCACATTTATATGATTATGGATTGTACTACTTCAACAATCAAGGAAATATCAATGTTGGTCACTATTCTTGTGCATAAGGTATGATGAAGATATACTTGTTTGGTATTCATATGTACCTAACCTCTTACTCTTAAATTCCAGTTAATGAGAACATTCATTCAAAATTATGATACTACTTCATATTTTTGTAACAATCTTGTATGATACTCTCTTGGTTAATGCCTCAATGCTTGTCACTGTGCTTGTACATAAGGTATGATGTACATTTACTATTACAGAGAAAAGTGCTTTGATAGACATGTATACACAATCTGGGAGCATTGAATACTTCATAGCCCCTTACCTATGAGAAAAAGGAGTTTTCCAAAAATCATAAGATTACTGAAAACATATTAGTTTTTTATGTTTGATTGTTGTATTCAAGAACTAGATAAGAATATGGACAACAAATGTTATCTTGTACAAATTTATATAGTTCTAAACTATTCTTTTTAAAATACATTTTGTTACAATTTCCTTCTGTGTCCACACACTTCTATGCAACCGCCTTCTTTGTTTCTCGAAAGAAGTCAGGAGAAACCTTACTGATCTTTATTTTTAAAATTATATCACTTTACAACAAACTTTTTACCAACTCACCTCTCTTACTCCACAAATATAATAAAAAACATTACCACACATTTGCCTAATTGACCTTCCACACATCTTTGGCATACCCATTGCACACTAAGGTGTGATTGCTAGTTCAATTCATTAGATCATGACCATTTCCAACCATCTGAATATTCTCCCCTTTTCCGGTCACGTAGAACTCAAAAGTAGTCTGAATATTCTCTCCTTTTCTAGTCATGCAAAACTCAAAAGTAACAGTGGGTAAGGGATGGTTCCAACCTAACGAGGACTTTTCTTCTCTTTCTACAATTCTATTAATTTTAACTAGTCTAAGGATAACCACAATATTTATTTTTTCTCAACACAAAATTTGTAGAGGTTTATTAACTCTATTAAATTCATTAATAAAAATATAATTATTAGTATTTTTAAATATTCAATAATAATTTAATATATTTATATTATTTTATTCAAAATTTAAAATCAAATTTATTAATCTATATTTTATGATTAGCGTTTTTCATAAATATTTTTTATGAGCATGAATAATTTACTTAGTTCTTATTGCATCTAAGTGATGTTTACATTGTTGTTCAACATTGCAATTTTTAAGGAGGTCAACCATTCTAGTACTTCTTCGACTCAAACACACTTAATCATGGGGATTTCTCAAAATCAAATACACATAACTTGATACTTTATTTGTAAAATCTTTAGCAATTTTTGTGTCTTATAAACTATTCATTACAAAACTCATTTAACTCATCCACTCATAAAGAAAAGATATTTTCACAATGTTGTTTTTATCATAATTTAATTGCCTTTATCCCATTAGAAGGGTCATTTATGGACATTAAAGAAAAGAGCATCATAGAATTATTTTGGGTCAATGTAAAGTATTTTAGAGAAACAAAATTTACTATGGTATATGAAAAGATTATTATAGAATCAACCTTGTCCATATATTTTTTAAATGATTTTAACACTCGATGTTGATAGCCACATTATCTAGTGTATGGTTTCTAATTCTAGTATTTAGTTTGAATGTTGTTCTATCTCTTAACTCTTCCCTAAATATAAATACATATTTATGTTTATACACAAGGGTTAGAAAAATGGCTGAATAGCACGTTCTTTTTAGTGCACAGAGCATTTAGTGCACCTCTACAACCTTATCCTAAATATAATTTCTTCATTACCCACATGCTACAATACAAGGTGCGATGAATTAATCCATCTTGCAAGTGGACAATCTCATGGAGTATAAGTATAAGTTGTACAATATGCAGTTCAGTGTTGTCATTGATGTCAACATTGTATTTTGGTATGAAGATCACAACGCAATTCAATTTGTACAATTTGAGCATGTTTGAAGATGATTATCAAGTGGGCATTCGCAAGAAGGTTTGATTCGGTGAAGACATCTATGAAGAGAAAATTTGCTAAGCGTCAAAATAGATTTTCCTATGTATAGGACATCCAGTATTTTGGTCCACATTGGTCCACTATGAAGATTCTTGCTCCATGGTTTTCATGCAATTGTGTTGGATGTTAGAAGATTCTAAATTTAGAATTTCACAGTGTTTCAATTTCTAGTTTTAAAATTATGAGTGACAAATGTTCACATTTGGTAGTGATAGTGTTTGAAATTCAGTGTACATGTTTTGGTGAATCTGTACCTCTCTATGGATTGGTATCTAGTATTGCAAATTTATGGAGATATTGACAGGTTTCAATATAATGTTAATTCCAAGTTGCATGAATATTGGAGGCTTGCGTGTCGGTTTTTGGAAGTATACTTGGTGAATTTTCATGTTGGGTCATTACCAGTGCCAACCTAATAAATTTTGAGTATTGTAGAATTTGAATATGTATTCATCTATTATGAAGGAGTTATTATCGGTCCATGCCGATCTATTTTAATTTGTTATAATTTTTTATTCATGGAACAAAGTATGTATATATGTATGTTGAGCTGATAAGGAATATTTTATATTATACATCTAATTAGATTGACATAACTGATGTTGGGATGAGATTGGTATAAGCACGAGTTCCTTTCACTATTGGAATGATGATGTTAGAAAATAAGAAAGTGTTATTGATGAAAATTGTGTGAGTATAAGGCGAATGCAAAGTAGAGTAGGGTGTTAGTATAGATTAGTATGAAGTGTGTAAAGTCTATATTTTGAGGTTAAATGAAAATATAATTCATGCATATGCTAGATGCAACTGTAAAAGTTCAAATCTTGGCTATATGTGACAATATCTTCTATCTTTTCTTATTTTAGTGGGTAGTGAGTCCACTTGGACATTGAGTCCACATGTAGTAAGCAATTCTATAACATCTTAGAACCAATTATAATATATTGTGAGCTAATCCTCACCATTGTTTTCCCATTTTGGGTTTTTCATGTAAAAATATGGTTTTAATGTATTATGTGATGTTGATAGTTGTTTTCATGCTTTCCTTTCCTATTGAAAATTGAATATGTTATGTGGAATGAATGCTTAAATGTTTAAGTGGTTTTAGAGAATATTGATTCACCCTCCCTCTTAGTATTCTAGGTGTTCAATAATTAGTATCAAAGCTTGGTTCCTTGGAAGGATCTTGATTGCTTTGGGAAGATCTTGGAGGTTGAACACATGTCTATTAGAATAGTTCCTACTCCTTCGAAAGAGATACATGCTATTTGATTTATAGAAGAAGAGTGCATGGTTGACATGAATGGAGAGCTCAAAATAGCTCTTGAAGATCTGGAAAGGACTGAATGGAGAACTGAAAATAGAATGTGATGCCAAAATATTGTATAGAACCTAAAATTTGCTAGCCAAGTATAGGAGGTGAGTCTACCAATTAAGATGTGTATAATCAATTTTTACATTCAAGCATTCCCACATCTTTTAAATTAGGGGAAAGAGAAAAAGGAATGCCAAGGTACTATACAACCTTATTTGGTCCCAACCACTACCAATCCCAATCTCTTAGTGGATCAAGTTGGAGAAAATCACAACTAAGAGTAGAAGACTTGGCACTAGAGATTTTACACCTAGCGTCATACAAAATATCTCCAACCTATTTAGAAAATTATCAAAATTTTATTTATACATTTGAACAAATAAAGCAATATGATCAACAAATAGGGTATTTAAAAACTTTTTTCATATCAATTAAGGACGATAATACCAACAACATGTGGAATGGTCAAAGATATTCCCCAAACAAACTGCAAAGCATTTGCAAAAATCACACATAAGGTTGAGGCAAAAGGACATCCTTGTCTAATAGATGTTTGAAGTAGAATTGGGGTGGTGAGATCCCCATTCATGTCAATTTTTGTAGAGGAATCTTCAAATAGGATACTAATCCATCTACAAAACTTTGGGGGAAATCCTAGCTTTCATCATGTCTATCACAAAAGGCCATTTAATTTTGTCATAAGCTTTTGCAAAGTCTAAAAGAATCATAACTAAATTTTATGCAGTGTGTTTAGCCCAATGCCCTTCCTAGCTAGTTTTTAGGTTCTCCAATATATTATCTACCCTTGATGAAGCTAGTTTAGGTCACTGAAACTACTTTCTTTAACACACTGCCCAACCTAATAGCAAGAGTTTTGGCCAAAATCCTCTATGACACATTCAATAGAGTAATTGGCCCCTAGTTTTTTATTAAGCTTTTATCTCCTCCTTTGGGATGAGTTTGATGATCCCTCTATTGATATTATTTCCTAGAGTGCCATACTTGGATGTCTCATTATACACCTCTAACATTTTGTCCCAACCCAATCTAAGTTAGGCTTGTAGAATTCTATGGTTAAGTCATCATTTTTGACAACTTTTCCATTACTAAAGGATTTTATAGTCATTACAATCTTAGTCACAGATATATCTTTATCTAGAGAACCAACATCCTCTTTACTTACCTTGAGGGGGATATTTTTTCATGCAAAATTACTTGGCCTTAGTAGACTTAGAGTTATCTTCAAATGATAATAGATTGTTGAAGAACAACTAAAAAGCATATTTCATGAATTCACTAGAATGCTATCAACCCTTGACACTTTTAGTAAGAAGAAACTAATATTTATATAAACATATCTCTTATCTATGCATATTTATGTGTCCTCTAATTCTACTAATATTTATTCAATCTATTTGTTATTACTACCTTAGCTTACTTTTATATACTTCTAGAATTTATGATACTAAAATTGTGCATGTTAAGACCATTTTCTCTTCATTTATAATTATAGATATAAATAAAATGAGCTTTCTGCAATATTTGAAATTAATTTCTTCTTTAACAAATCACCTAATAATTTAGTTTTATTTTTTAGTAATTTCTTTCACCTGTTGATAATAAATTGAGTATCAATAATTAGTATGAGCCAAACAATGCTTACCTTCCCCTTTTATCTCAGATATTTAATATCCTTTCTAAATAAACAATTACTATTAAAATCCACCCTTTTTACTATATACTTTAATGTACCTAATTTTTTTTATTTTTTATACCCATACATTATTTATGCTCCTCGTGTCTCTGTATGAAAATTTATAAGAAATTGTGAAAAATGAAATACATTAAAAATATTTTATATTATCATAATTTTATATATTTTTTGTAATAGAGAATATAATTCTTAAAAATTGAAGATAATTAATTAATATGAATACATAATTATTTTTGTTTCTTTTTATAGATTTGGATTAAGAAAATAAATCAAACTTGTACATAATATAAATCTCAAAAAAATAATTACAATTGATTACATATCTAACTATACTCATCAGAATTATAAAACTTTGTCATTCATGTTGTCATGTTAAAATTGTTAATGCACACTGAACTATGATCCAAACAATGCTTATCTACTCCTTTATCTCAAACATTCAATATCCTTTCTAAATAAACAATTCCTATTAAAATCGACCATTTTTACCACATATTTTAAGCTAGCTAATTTTTTATATTTTTTTATACCCATACATTACTTATGTCCCTTGTGTGTTTGAACAAGAATTTATAAAAAAATATGAAAAATGAAACATTAAAAAATATTTTATACTATAATAATTTTATATTTTCTTTAATTAAAAATATAATTTTAAAAAAATAAGAATAATTAATTGATATGAATAGATATTTATTTCTTGTTTCTTTTAGATTAAGAAAATAAATATAATTGATTACATATCTAAGTGTACTCATCAAAATTATAAAATTTGTCTTTCATATTGTCATGTTAAAAATATATCTTATATTTATAACCATTGAATTGGTAGCAGGCTATATAGAACGTCCCAACGTTACTGATAATAAAGTTGTTCTTAAATTAAGATTTATTATTGTCATGCATTATCTCAAATTTATAACTGACCTAATGTAATCGACATAGACATCGGACGCAGTAATTTTAATATAGAAAAGTCCACTTATTTAGATAAAAGAAGTCGCTGAGAGTGAACATAAACATAGTAGTGGTGGCTAAAACGCAAGAAGCAGCTTAACACATATACACAGATGGTGCAGCCACTGTGAGTAGACATATGCATATAGATATATAACTATGGATCATCTTATTATTTCACTACATGGTAACAGAACGGAGGGTAGAATAGCCTGATGCCAATTTCTTGAAGATTGCGCCAACTGCTGCGCGAGCATGGAAGCTCCACAAATTCGTAATCACAGTCGTATCGTTATCTACAGAAGAGCCTCCTGCATAATTAGTTATCGATCTCAATGCAAGGAATGGCTTGTTCTCGCTCTCGCACACCTACACACCAACACACTGAATTAAACCCACGGAAAATATCAATTCGTAATAAGTAGCAAATATAGAAAGTTCTTGTAGTCCTACCATCGCAATTGCTGCGGTTACAGTGTCAATAGAGGTGACCTTGAACTGGGTGTGAAGGAAGTTTCTGTAATCCACATTATTCACATAAAAGTCGGCACTGCTTGCCTTCCCAGCCCTTTTAATCTTTGGCTGTTGTGGCAGACATATAAGGGATTTGTGCACGCATCTGGCTAACTCTACATCCTGCAATTCCATTACATCATCAATACCATTTAAGTAGTACAAAATATGACATTTCTATTTATGAAGCGTAATGTGTTTACGTGGTGATACCTCAATCTCCTTTGCGGCGGCGTACAAATTGTCATCCGCCTTAAACCAAAATTGAGAGACTCCCTCCTCGGGCTTGCCTTTCATTGAATAAACTGTTTCTGGCTGAAAATATACGGTCTGAAGTCTGTTGCTAACATTTGCTTTCACATTATAATCCGAAAATGTGAGGCCGACAGTCTGGCTAGTTAAACTTCCCTCCCCATCGCTAAATTCCTGATTATCATCCAAAATCAAACACCTAGTTATTTTTTACAGAAAGAAAAAGGACAGACAAAGAGAAGAAAACAAGAAGGAGGGGTAAGTACTAAGTACACACCTCCCAGTTCCACACGCCAGTGTGTGCAAATTTATTGGGAATAGCAACGTCACCAACACGGAGATGTTTGGGGTTTGCGCTAGCAGCTCTTCCATAGTGAATTACTGCCTCCACACTAAAAAGAGTCACCAGCAACTGTGTCGTCTGCGCTGCATTCACCTGAGCACCACAATATTAACGCAATCAGTCATACTAATCTAATCTTCCTGCTAACGACAATAGGAAACACATTATATGATTTCTTTACCGATCCACTTCCGCTAATGACTAAAATTGTCCTGCGCCCTTGATACATTCCCACATGGAACCTTCGACCTGTAGTAGAGTAACCAAAAACATTTAATACTTCTATACAGATCTATTAACTAGTGTAAAAAAGACAAATATTGTCCTAATGTTGAGACAGATAAATATTAATGAAAGGGGAGGAGGAGAAAAGAATGGAGTATGATTCAACCAGAGATATCTACAGTAGGTATGTCCGTGTAAGGTTCAAACACTCCCTTAGCGAGAAATACATTGAGTTCTGCTCCGCCGGAGACCACCAGACCGTAATGCTCGCCTCTTGCATTAATACTCTTGATCTTTTCGGCCACCCCTTCCGAAATCTCACCGTTGGAGAGAAACGGAATGGCAATTAACGAGAGGAGGAAGAAAAGAGAGCCGTGGAAAGCCATAGCAAATTCACTGAGCGAAATCGAAATCCGCTTACTGTGTGTGTTGAGACTCTCGGCTCTTCACTCCTATTTATAGCACGGAATGCTTAAGATTTTTCACTTGAAAGATGGCTTAAGAGCTTAATTAATCATACCTTATCTGAACCACGTGGAAAACGCAGAAAGCATATGCTGAATAATCTCTGCACTGAAAAGAATAGGCTATAGTATCATTTGTCTATTCCTGTGTCGTATCGTCGCGTAAAAATGTATGCATAATTATGAACAGCTAAAACAACATTCCAGGTATCTAATAGAAGTAGATAACGGTTATCAACATCTAACGTCTCAATCAATTTATGAATATATGGACCAGGTTGATTCAATGATAATCTTTTCATATACGATTGCAAATTATTTCACTAAAATACTCTCCACCAAGGAAAAAATCTTTCATGCTCAGCTTTTTCATGGGTATAAACGACCCTTCGAATTCGATAAAGCTAAAATAGTGTTTGTGAAGAGTTCAACACATAATGAAACTTTCGAGATGTCATACTTTTCTGGAAATCTCCTTTTGAATAAGCTAATAGAATTTTCTTACCACGCTACTCAGCTAATCAGTTTTAAAATATATAATCTTAAATATTATGTAATTGAAATAACAAGTTTCGATCAACTGGTAAAAAAAGAATGAAGTTTGTGGCTACCATAGATTCTACAACATCCCTGACCCAAAACTACTGTATTCTGCTTAGTCGGAAAAGGAGAGAATATTCAGATGCATTAATTATGATTGTGATCTCTTGAATTAAATTAGTATTAGTTATGTTTGTCAATTGCATTGAATGTTATTTATGGTCATTCACAACACATGAATCGAAATCATATTGTAGCAATTAAAACAAGCCTTAAAAATCATGTGTTTCCTTTCAAATGGACTAAAAAGCATAGTGAAGGATAAGAGAGCGACGATACACTCAGTAGTAGATAATCTCCATATGTCGTTTGGAACTGAAAAAGGTATATGCGTTTGAATCAATTTTTATCCTTCGTCGGATTATTGCGTATAAACTGTATGTGCAGGCCATTCCAAAAAAGCTTCAAATTCTTGTCAGGTGTCCCGCGCATTACTATTTAGATTGTCACATATATTAAAAATATGGTATATATATCTCTTTATATTTTACATCAATCAAGAGTTTCATAATTTAATTTCCGTTTATTTCATAAAGTATGGAATAGATTGAACAAATGGAATATCAATTTAAATGTATCTTTAAGCAAGTGAAAATAAATAAGGATATTTTTCATTGAGAATTTTGTGAACATTTTATGGATGAAAGTGTTAAGAGAAAAAAAAGAAAATATTTTCTAAATGAATTTAACCTCTCATGTGATTTCATTAAATAGTTTTTAAATGAGCAAACCATTTGACTAAAAAATATGTTCATAAGTATAATAGAAGACTAGCTCGTATCATATTTAGAGTGAAATAAATAAGTGGACGACGTCAAAACGAGGATAGGGTATGTATTTCTTACATAGTTCAATAAATTGAGTCAAGAAAGTATTTTATTTTAGTTTGTAAAGCTTACAATAACAATGACACCATATACATAGGTATTTTAACATCAATTTACTTTAAAAATTTTGGGAAAGAAAAAATATGAGGAAAAAAAACACCATCAAAATAAATAATAATAATAATAAATTAAAAAAGTGAATCAAATGTCCTTTAAACAATCTTTTAGAAGAGATTTCTTTCTAATCATTCTTTTTAAATCAAGAAAAAATAAAACAATTTAAACAAGTTATATTTCTTTAAAAATTAAGAAGACTTTTTTCACTTTTCATTGGCCTTTCTTTGTTGTGTATATTTTTAGACTTATATAGAGCAATATGTATAAATAAAAATTATTACCATTCATACGTCTATCCATAAAATTTCCTCTAGATGCTCAAATAACTAATACAAGGGACAAAACAATGATGGCGAGTGGGAGCGGGTCTGCAGGTGGGAGTGGCAGTTCAAATGGGGAGGAGGGCAAGAGTGTGGAGGATGCTGATAATGAAGATGAGGTTGTTGCTCATCGGTCTTCGGAATCAGTGCTGCTGGAGTTATCTTATGCATTTCCTCTTAGCTTTTTGTATGGATTGGGTGTTGCGAGCCTTCATTTGTTGGAGCGTTTGAGAGATGCGTTGGGTGGGGATCATGTGGGTGTTTGTAGTGTGTTTTCTATAGAGTTTGAGGGTTGTGGTACGAACGAAGTTTAGGATGGAATTTTTTTTTCTTTCGTCCTTGTTGGTAGATCTTTCCTCTCTATAGAAGATTTTGTTGTTGTTGTTGTGGTTTGTGTTGGGTATTGGCACGTAAATCTACTACCCATTGTGTTAGTGAGTTTTGTGTGCTTTCCCTTCTCGCTTTGCTGCTCCTTGCAAGGCGTGTGGGTGTGTGTTGGTTTCCTTGTGGAATTTGGGTTGAAGAATGGGATTATTTTTGTTGCTATTCTATGTAGTAGGAAGGATTGGGGGCTTCCCGTGCTTGCCTACTCTACTTCTCACTTCTTCTTAGTTATCCTTTGCTTCTGCCCACTCTTTGTTTGGTTGCTCTCTTTTGGGGGTTTTTGTTCTCGGAGTGTTTTGGGTTCTCCTTTCTCCTCTATGGAGTGGTTGTCTCCTTCTGGCTAGTTGTGGGGAGTTTTGGCTCATCTTTGGCTCTGGCTAGTGTGTCAGGGTGGTTGGGTGTTCCTTTTTGCTGGGCCTCCTCCTTATTTCCACCCTGTTTGGGGCCCCTGCTCCTCTTGGGGCCTGGTTGAGCTTTTTCATTTTGAGACTAAGACGTTGTCTATGGTGGTCTTTTGGCCTGTGTTTCTCCTTGTTGTGTTCTCTATGGCCTTGTTCTTTCTCCTTTAGTGTTTGCTACAACCATGTTCTTTATGGATGAGTTTCTTAAGATTCTCTTTGTTGAGGTTGTTGATGTCCTTCTTGATGCCCAAGGGGCTTATTCTGGTTTTGTGGATGCTGGGGTGTGTGTTTCTTTATTGGTTTGAGCCACTTCATGTTTTTATTTTGTAGTTTCATATTTTTTTGGGTGTTGTCTAGTTGAATGATCAATATGGGTTTCTCTCTAGTTGCCAATGTGCTGAGCCCCCTCAAATGGTTTAGCTTATGGCTTAGAGGTTAACATTTGTGGCCTATTGTTTATGGGTGTTGGTCTCTTACTAGGTGTTGTCGGAGGGTGGTATGGTTTCTTGTTTTGCTGCTACATTGGCCTTCTTCTTCAGCTCCTATGGAGGTGGAGTTGGGAGGTCCTTATTCGTGGCTTCCTCAGTTGCTAATCTTGTTGAGGTAGATGCTTCTCCAATGGAGGTGGAGGTTGAGGGTATTGAAGCCTTTAGGTGGTAGTGGGCTTGTTGGTCATGACACTTTCTCCTATAGAGGGGAGCTCCATCCATTTGAGTTTGTTTTGGAGTTGGCTTCCTAGTTTAATCGGTGGCTATGTTGCTAGTGGTTCATTTTTCTCTCTAACTCCCCTATTGAGGTGGGGTTGTTGGAGCTATTGGCATTTTTTCTTAGGGGTTTGATAGTTTCCTACACCATCAAGTAGGTTATCTTTCTTGGCTCTATGGTGTGACCCATGAGCGGCTAGTTTGTTGATGCCTGGTTGATGCAGGCAGATACTTTGTATTTCTAAGGGTTTCTGGTCTCACTTAAAACCAAGTTGTTTTAGGGTTTTGGGCCCTTGTTTGTTTGTTGCAGTGTGTGTAGTCATGCTTATCTTTTAGTGGTTGCTGCTAGGATATTATTAGTTTATAGTTTATCTTTCTGGCAGCTTGCTCTTCTTTGCTAGGTTGATGGTTTGCCTTCAAAAATGTTATGTAAAGGGTTTTGGGCCCCTTCAAAACCCATTTTTACCTCTAATAAAAAAATAATACAAGGGACAAGGTCTATAAAATCCAAGTTTTCTAGAATATATTTGTAACTTATATTGCTGGTTTATACATTAGCCTAGAAATATGATTTATACATGACAATGTGATGTGGGATAGAAAAATTGTTCCAAGGCATATTCTTTGTTGAGATCAAATATAATTTTAAAAAAATTGCATATGCTTTTGAGTCTATTTTACAAACTTTATTAATCACTTCAACATTTTACAAAATTCCCTACAAATAAGTTTGTTTCATATATTTCATTGAATAAGGTGAGTAGAGTTGGTAAATGGTCTTTTGCTCCTCTAGGATTTTATAATTTAATATTGATGGTTCTTCACGAGGTAATCTAGGTGTTGTAGGGATTAGGAATTGGAAGGGATAGTATTAGGGTACTATTGTGTGTTCTCATAACATGCCCCAAGACTATAAGACTTGGGGACCCAAGTGAAAACTAATGCTTGTGGTGGGTGTTGGCTAGTTAAAGAGATCACCAAAAGTTAAAGTGAGGGATTTTTTTGGAGTACTTCATGATTCAAGTGCATCGAATACCAAGAACCGAGTATTAGAAAGCTAGAAATTTGAAAGTGTTAACACAAGGTTGTGGGAGAAGTGTTCCAATTTGAAGGAAAAGGTCTGGGAAAGTGTGGGTGTTCCGGTAAAATTCAAGGTCTAAGAAATTTTGTTGGTAAAAGTTGAAGTATTGGGTACCGAGTATTGGTTAACAATGTTGACTTAAAGTTAAAAGTTTAAGTTTTCCTAAAATTTCAAAGGCCTAGTAACCCAACTAGAAGAGAATACTTACACAACAATATGATTTTAAAAGGAGCATGATATTTATGATGAGTTTAAAATGTTGATTTATTATCAATGGTTTTGTTTTCATCAATGTTTTATGAATGTTTTAAAAGGGTATTACTATGTGGAATTTTTGCTTGAAGGAGAAGCAGATTGTGATGTAACATTCAGGTATGGATGGTCAGGAAAATTAAAGTTTCAAGAAAATCAGATGATTTTACCAGGTTTGGCAGTACGCTTTGAAAGCTCATGCAAGGAAAAATGTATTTCCAGAGAAACACCGAGTACCAAAGCCTTGGTATTACACATGCAAAGGAGTGTGCCTAGTTCCACCTGGTTGTTCAATTCTGAGAATGTTTCATCTGAGTCTAAATCTGAATGTAGGAACATAAGATTCACTTGATCATTTTGAATGTATGGGAAGTTCCTACAATTTTTTTGTTGGTTTTGTTTGGTTCCAAGGTGGAATGCTAATAGTGAAAAGATGAGAGACCCAAAAGACATTACTATGCTGTAGAAGGTTGACATCCATTGACTTTGTCAAAAAATATCCTACCAATTGTCATATTCCACATGCCTTGTTGTAATTTTTCACTTGGATTTCCTCTCATGTATTTGTCTTATCTTCCTTGTGTCTTGTTCTTATAAAAGGTTGAGAAATGTTTCATTTTAAGTTAAGTTCAAAATTTGTAGATATGAGAAGAGCCAAAACTTCTTTAACTTTTGTTCTTTTCTTTTTTTTTAAATTCATTCCAGTTTAAAAGCTTGTATGCACATAGAAGGAAATCAATATCAAATATAATTTGAGAGCTATCACTTGAAATGAAATCCTTTGTAGTTAGTTTCTTGTTTATCTAGACAAGACTATATGATGTGTCATTTAAGGGTGCATACAAAACCTACTTGGTGAAGTATAGAGTGGTTTGCTTTGATTTGGTTAATTCCTGGGGCATGCATGGATAATACCTGGGAGCCCATTTAATTTTCAAGTAATTTTGATGTTTTGTTTTAGAATAGATGTTAAATTTTAGAAAATGTTCCAAAAAAGAGATGAATAAATGAAAATTTTATTGCAAATCTTTCGTTTCCATAATATTGTTGAATTCTTAAAGCTAAATTTAATTAAGTGAAATAAAATTTGTTTGAAATTCATGAAATATTATTGCAAATTTGTTTATTTCATGAAATTGTCAGATGATCAAACTGAGAATATCTTTTACCAATCCTTATGATTCCTTTGAGAATCATAAATTATTGTTTTCCCCTTGTGATTAACAACATTATCACAACGAACCCTGATGTGAACCTAGTATGGTCAAGTCTTGACATAAACAAGCTTTTGGATTAAGCTGAGTCAACCTGAGATTTAGGTTGTCCTGGTTCAATCTTTCAAGTAAAGATAGGTTCTTGCGGTCTATCTGTGAGGATTTATTTGCACTATTGTCATGTGACTAACATTGTGATCCAAAAGAACTTGTGTTAGAAGGAGGGCCATATCTTTCCCTCTTGTTTTATATGGAATCGATAGTGTTGTCTTGGTTCCTAGTTTGAGAGTTGCTTGTAAGATGATAGTCTATGCTTGCTGATAGTATAAAAGTGGAAGTTGATAAACTCTGGGAAATCCTTAATGAGAGGTTGCATCCATTGAGTGTGTTCACCTTTTTTAGGGTCACTGACTATAGAATTCATGACATAATTGATCATGGTGAACTTGATTGTGATTCTTTTTAACTAGAGTAAATTTTTCCACACACAATGTAATTTTGTTAACAAAAGAGGTTTTAACTGCTAAAAGAAAGGAACCATTAATGAGAAAAATTTTAAATCCTAAAAAAGTGCATAACCTTAGTAAAATTTTAAAAAATAAAAAAATATTTGCTTAACCAAATCAGTTTGTTAACTTTGAATGTTATGAAGGAAATTTTAAAGTTTTACACAAAAAAAGGAAAGAGTGTTAAGACTTGGAAATACCACACCAAAAATGAGAAAAAAGAAATGATGATTCATCGACCTTTCCAAATGTGGAAGATAACGATGAAGAGGAAAAGCGGGAAAATAAAGTGGGAGATGTGTGTTTTTCACTCCAAACAAAAAATCCATGAGTTAAAAATGGAAATTTTCTTAATTTCATGCGGAATATAGAATATGAAGTTTTTACTTTCCCTCTCTCTAATAATAATGTAAATTGTGTTACTACTTGGTGTAATAAAGTTAAAGGTGAAGATAGGGCCGAAGACTCGAAGAATTCCAGAGAGAAGGATAATCAAGAAATGAATATAGTAAGTTCATGAAACTGAATAGAGTGAAGAAGAAAACCATGAACCAAGATTGGAAGAAGGTAGAGTATGGAGAAATCAACAAAGGTGTCTGCAATCAACCTTTCATGAGGTCATTTTCATACATATGATCCAATTTATTGATAAGTATGCCTTTGAATTTGCATTTCTTAAATGTAGAAAATTTAAGATAATTCATTGTTGTAGTAGAAATTTGAAATATATTCAAGTAAATTTGAAGACAAGATTGATGTAATTCATATGAAAACTACTATAAAGATAATGATAGAGATTAAATTAAAGTGCTTAGTCAGGGTTAATCATCTATTAGGGTGAATCTTTGTTAGTTAGGTTAGTTTGTTTTCATAGGGCTTCTTTTGTTTTGCTTTCTAGTTTGTTCTCAGCATTGGGAAATTTTGCTCAATTTAATACACAAACATGAGAGTAAATTTGAAATATTCTAAAATATTGTGCAATGAATAAAAAAGAAAACAAATCCATGCATGGTAAATACATGCTTAAAGTAAGAATTTTTTTTTTCCATATATATATACATGCTTCATATATACATGGAAATATAAAACTTCTCATCGTAAAAGTGTAAAAAGAGAAAAAGGAAGGAGCCACGCTGCAACAACAAGGTGGTCATTTTGTCAATCTAGGATGCTTCATTTATAAGAGAAGTCTATCCCAAAAAGTGTTATCCAAGTGAGAATCAAAGTCAAGGGTATGGAGATCAGTTAGAAATGGTCAGAGAGGAACTAATTCTCCTCATTTCAAAAACTGAGGAATATCATGAGTAGAGAGAATATTGATGGTCGGATGTGTAGTAGACAGGACATAATCGAAATTCCCAAGAAATCAAGCGATACTATCTTATTTGCAACCCTAAAAAATTCTCCAAGAGGAAGTCAAAGATCTAGGAGTGAGGCTATGAATCGTTAAGCCAAGTCTGAATTTAGCCAATAATATGCTCTAGATTCAACAAAAGTTTCCTCGAGGATGAGGCATAAATTTGGTGCAGTAAAGTTGGGAGTCTAAAGAAAGAAAACCTTGTTAAGCCATTGGGTAGTAATGCAACCCATGAAGCCATTCTAATGGTGAACATAGGTAAGGAAAACTGGATCTTCCATAGCCTAGAAGCAAAGAAAAGTGCAAGAAGAGCGAAAAAGTTAAGAAATAATTGAGAGAAAAGAAAAGATGTGAAGAATTTGAGAGAGAAATGCAAAATTTACAGAAAATCATGAGGAAGTTGGAGTACATAGTTGTCTGGATCAAAGTTGAAAAATTTAAGTTGAGGTAGCAACCAAACAAGTTTCTCTAGAACACAATGTTAAATCTAATTAATTCTCACAAAATTGGTGGTCATTTGCTTCAAAGTTTGCTAGTACGAAGATCATGAATCAAGCAAATTGAAGATTTCCAAATTAATGGTGGTAATTTCATTATGTTTTATCGAGCCGTATTAATCATGATGGTGTCCATGTGTACAATGCAAAAAGGAAAATCAAGTCGGTAAGGTAGCACACGTCAGCAACTGGAATTGAAAAGAAATAATACGTGTGTGTTAAGGTGTGCAAGTTAAATGAAAATTATAATGGTTGGAATTAAGTGTCATCCTGACAACTCTAATGTATTAATGTGGTACAATGTTGTCAAATTGGAATTGCTAGCCAAGTATTTTAGTGGTTGCCATTAAATTAAAATGGAAGGGTGGTAACTAGTAATTCTAAATTTAGATTTAATTTGGTGATTGAATTGTTTGCTAATAAGTTTTAACTTATGAATATTTTTTAATAGATAATGAATTGTAGTTAGCTAGGATTTAACATAAGGGTGGTAAAATTTAGATGGAAATTCACACCTACAGATAATAACTAAATGAGTTTCTAGGAATTGGTGAAACGATGAAGGGATTTGCATTGAATGAAAAATCAAAAGGTAACCTTTGCTACCACTATAATTCCCAACCTAATAGCGGAATTCATTTCCTACAAGTTGAAGCAAATGAACTTACATTGAAATATGAAAAGAAAAATGAGTATCAAGGAAATATCATAAGAGAAAAATTCAACTCTTTAGGCTATCCAAATATCTCTACCGGGGCTATGGAAACTTGGTTGGCAATAGAGCTATGCTTGGGGAAATTATAAAATTAACCTTTCTAGGGCTCTGGACACTTGATTAGTTAGAAGGCTCTATCCTTGGTTGGCTTTGGAGGATTACCAAATTATGTAGTTCAATGTCAATGAACTAATTTTTTCACTAAGTTCTAGAAACTAGAATTAATCAAAGCACACACTGATATTTTTTGGAGAAATTTTATTGTCTTTATGTTAGAATCTAGGTATAGGTAAAGAGTTATTATTTGAAAATATGTATAAGTTATAATTTTTCGTGGGTGATTTAATCCCAAGATTCTTTTAAATTTGGTATTATTGGTTGCAATTTGTTGTGTGTTCTCACAACACGCCCCAAGACTGTAAGAGTTGGGGACCCAAGTGAGAACTAATGCTTGTGGTAGATGCTAGCTAGTTAAATAGATCGCCCAAAGTTAATTTCAAAAGAATTTTTTTGGAGTAATTCGTGATTCAAGTGCATCAAATACTGGTGAACTAAAAATTTTAGGGGTAAAAGTGGGGTTCCCCAAGGGTTTCTAAGGTTTTCACCTAGAAGGATGGAGGTCTCTTTTACACACCTAAAACTTGGGTTTCATTCAATATTAGGGGTTAAATGTCATTGAGATACCTATATGAAGTATTCTAGATGCAATAATTTGATAAATGAAACTAACTATTGAATACAAGCTAACTAAATATACATTGTTTGAAAACACATTGTGCAAAAATGATAGAATAAAGACTATACAAGGCAAGATAGAAAAAACATATAAAAATAAGTGCACCTGGAAATTGATGAGGACTGAAGTGGAGATTGTAGAAGCCTCTGAAAAGTCTAAAAGTTCTGATTTTTATGCCAATTGGGAGACTTACGCCAAGCTAGGCGACTTAGTCCCAGTTCTGGTAAACTGCTTTGGGATCCGTTCCAGCCAACTAGGTGTCCAAATCTCCAAAATTCCCTGACAGAATCAAGCAGTGGGACTAAGTCGCCACTATTGGTGACTTACTCCATTCTAGTTTTTCTAAGAATCAAAAAGTGGGAATGGAAGCCTATAGTCTGCAACCTACTTTCTCACTGAAATCGGGGTCCAGATCCACAAAATCACCTACAAAAAAGAATTTATTTTGGTTTCTAATGTGGGGTTTTCCTTGGTCAAACCCCTAGTTGGTATTTAAACTTTGAAAGAGATAATAAATCTGCATAAGCCCTAGCCCTAAGTTTTTCTAGAACTAGGAGAATCTAAAGTGAGGAAAAACCCTATTCTAATGTGCTAGATTAAGATGCCTAAATGAGATTTTAATGATGCAAGACTTCAATCCAAGAAACCCTAAAATATTACAAATGAATGCAAATGAAATGCAAACCTTAAATCTAAAGATAGAGAGAAAATGTAAGATGGGATCACTTTGAAAATAAGTCTTTAGGTGTGATTTGATGGCTAGTTTCATCTCTTCAACCTAGATCTCTCGATTATTCTCCATAGAAATCCATGATCAATCCTTTGTAGTATGAGATCTTGAGTGAGAAGTGAGCTTGAAGACCTGTAAAAATCCGTGTTTTCTACCCTAAGCTTCAACTTTGTTGTAGAAAGAGAAACGAATCTTCTTGTGGAAGATGTTTAACACTTGATTATTGAGCTTGCTTGTGAAAAATGACAAAAAGATCTTGAAAAATGACCTAAAAAAATGCATTTAGAAGAAAAAATGCCTAATCGTCAATTATTTTGACCTAAGAGGTTGACACCCATCAAGAATTTTTAAGAAGTCAGAGATTCTCCCACTTAAAAATGAAAATACCCCTAAAAGGGACTACGTTGCCACCTTGGGCAACTTAGTCCCACTAGGGGTTTTTGAGGTGGGATTTATGATATTTGAGTGGTTTTCATACTATTTGTGAGAACTTGTATGATTTCTTAGGTGAAATAGGCCTCAAAGTCAAAGATAACAAGTCTTAGGGACATATAAATGCTATTTTAGGAGGGTAATTGATGCAAGGGTGTCTAAAGTAGGACCAAATTAGGCACAAAATTGTCCTTTTCTTCAAAGGTATTTAATTTTTTGTGACACATTCAGCCCCCACTTTAGCACCCATATTAATCTATGTGCATATGTCTTCCTAAAGGACTCTAAACAATGGATTTTGTTTTCATAAAAGGATACTCATTCAAAGGTAGGAGAATGAAGCCCCCAATGTAGTTATCTATGAAACCATAACATTAGGAACCACATCCTGCAACACAATCGTGTTAGTAATCCAAAAATCCTCTTATATAATTCCTATAAATCAAATTTGAGGGAAGATGTATGACCCCCCTTGATTCTGCTTGCTTTACAAATGTGGAATCAAGGTAGCAATATAGCCACATTGAATGAGGACACACATATCAGAGGGTATTTTCAAATACCATGCCACATAATGATAGGTGCTTGATGATGTAGGGTGTGGAAACACAATTTTGACGCAACAAATGGCATAAAAAATGGAATTCACTAGCACCTGTTATGTTGTTTTGAATGAAAAGCACACTAATATGTCTAAGATAATAAAAGTATGAATGTGATTCAATGAATAGGAGAAAGAGTAAAAAAAATGAAAATGATGTAATTTGTCACTTTTTCATTTTACCTTGTTGTAGCTTGAGAGTGACGAGGAGATAGCAAAATATGCCAAGCAGATAAGATTTTACACCTGCAAGATTGGATGTGCTGTGAGACTAGGTGGCATGCAACAAGTGGCATCATGACGTGTGTTGATTTTGCTACCCTTTCTTTGTGATTTTTCAATTATGGAATGATTTATATATATTTAGGTTAATTTAGGATCTTGGAAAAAAAGTTCACACAGTGTCCCTTTTGTTTGTAAAGTGTCCCTTTTGTTCGCAAAGTGTCCCACTTTTTCGTAAAGTGTCCCATTTCTTCGCGAAGTGTCCCAAAAGGGTTCTAAAGTGTCTATTTCCTTAGATAAAGCACACTTAGAAAAAAATTAGTACAGTTGCATGATGAATTATAGTAAAATTGAAGACATTAGATGATTTAGAGAGCGTATTTTGATATTTTTGATAGGTACCCACCCATTCATGACAATGTCTAGGTGGAAGATAGTTAAGATTTTTGAGATATTTAGCCCCTACTTTGTCAGTGGAAGTCACAAAGCATTTGTAGGTGGTTGGGATCTACTAGGCATACCTCATGCACCCCATGAGGTACCATGATGCGATATTGATGGCATTATGCGAGTTGTGGAACATGGATACATGTACATTCCACCTACCTACTAGTGAGATGACAATTACCCTCAAGGATGTGCAAGTTGATGATGATGGGGAGTCAGGACGGATTGATTTGGTGCTATAACTTTATTCATGAGCATCACTGATTAGATGGATTAGAATGCATAATGTCACATTAGTAATCCTTCCAGATGGATGAGAAGCACACCTTGAGGGCAGGCTAGTGCATCTGATATGGGGGATAGAAGAGTACGAGATAGTATATGCCTTGGGATGTTGTCCTTGCACACTTGTGCTATGATCTGGGATGGTTTGTATTTCGGGATGTAGATAGTATGGTGCACTATGCGCTTCTGCAAGTTGGTTCCTAGAGCATATCATATGCATGAGGCCTACTGGCTTCGCATGTCCTACAATAGTTGGGTATCCTTGGGCCTTCAACTATCCTCTACGACAGTTATGGCAGTATGGAGATTTGCACTTTTGGAGAGTGAGGTTCAGTCAACTAGAGGATGATGAGATCTTATGGAGACCTTATTAGCTTACAATGCAATGGTTGAACTACGCAAGACAGATGAGGAGACTTCAGTTGGATATATTTCTAGTTGGTGGACATGATCACATAGTACATCCTTTCTACTATGATCAAGCCATGTGATAGTTTGGATTGATTTAGAGGCCACCCAAGGCATGATCCTCATTTAGGAGGTTAGTGTGGAGTGCTCAAAGACTAGGTGATACAACATAGTTCACTCTAGATGATGTCATCCAGAGTGACTCTGATTTCTCAGATCATGATCAATCATCAGTCTCTAATGCAAACGATGTCGGTGTGACATGGGATCATGAGGAGTGGTGGATAGTATCATGACCAGATCCTGTGGTTTTGATTGATGAGCCTATAGAAGATGTAGGACCATTGCTACATGAGGGAGATGAGAGAGAGGGTAGAGCCAAGGAGACACACTACAAGGCTACAGACATATTTACTAACATTATTGATGAGGAGTATGATGAGGATGCAGATCCAGATTATGATGGATAGGAGGGAGAGGAGGAGGATCAAGAGGATTATGAGGAGGAGCCACCCTTGAGTGAGAGTGATGAGGCAGAAGCTAAGGATCGACATGAGTGGGGAGAGACCTCACCCATTCATATGAATAGATCCCAAGTAGCAGAATTAGCATGCACCAGTATTCACAGTTGAGGAGAGGCTAGCACAACATCTATTCCCCCTTCATAGGATGAGGTTGATATCACTCATCCTACTTGAGATATAGGTGATGATATTTAATTTTGATGCATGTAATTTGTGCTATGATGTATTAGTTTATGCATATATATATATATATCATGATGTGTACTGATTATGTATTGTTTTTATCTTGCACGACCCACAGAGGATTGGCAGGATCTCTACTGTCAGGCAACTACAAAGATAGTACTAGTGTCTATTGATGAAGAAGAGATGGGCATAGATTATGTTCCCCCACCTATTGTGGAGCGAGATACAAAGTAACTTATACCATTCATGAGACTATGGGTAGTATATGAGAGCTTGAGGAGGCGATTCCATCGAGCTGAGACAAAATCATAAGCACATACATCAAGGACTCCAACAAAGTTTGAGAGACTAGAGAGAGAGGTGACACAACTATAGACTAAGAGATATCAGATAGTAGGAGAGCATCGAGTGGCCCTTGTGTGGATGGAGGGATTAGAGTTCACGATCACAATCACATACGACCGTCTCCTGACGTCTGGCTGCAGATGCAACACAAGTACCAGATCCTAAGGGATCTACTAATCACAGTCCTCAATGTCATTGTATCTTTTGATGACATGTATAGAAAACTTTTGATATATATATATATGAATTTTGATATTATATGTTTTGGTTTAATGTGTGAATGCTAAATAACATTGTGATTAATTAAATAGCCTTTGTAAGATTACTTAATTAATGTCATCATGATTTAACAAAACTTATGTGATCTAATTAAAAGCTTGCTAGAGTTTCTATTAGATACAACATGAAGATCAAGTATGTTATGCATCTATGATTTAAATTAACATAACACAAGAGGAATTTGAATAGTATGAAACCTAAAGTAATCATAAAAATAAATTAAATAATCACTTTAGTGTTCAAGACACTATAGACACTAAAAATAAACCTAACTAACATCATGCATCTAAATCTAATCAATTAAACATCAATTCCTCTATTTTAAATCAAATAAAGAAATTTATTAGATTAATTCACCAATGTGCATCATACTTGATTAAATAAAACAAATTATTTAATTAAGTCTTAAAGGTCCTCTCATTTGATATAATAAAACAAATTGATAAAATCAAATGTCAAAACTCCTAAATCCCTTCAAGTTAATTAATCTAAATTAATTAACTCATAATCCTTATAACCCATTCTCTAGCTTTTGACTCAACCAGAGTCAAACCTAAACCCCTGACTAACCCACCCACTTGAACATGAAATTCATTTTAATTAATTATCTAATTACCCCTATTTTACCTCACAAGGCATATTCCCAAGGAATATTCCCTCATTAACTCCATTTGTTTGAATTTCTTGGCCAAACAAATTTCCCCCAAAAATGTCTCAAACATATGCATTTAAAGCTATCTTTCAAATTTTGAATCCACCTAATTGCATTTACTTGCACATTCCCCAAAATGTGTTCATTCCTCCTCCACTTGCATGTTGACAAATGACACCTTGCCATTGGCTCATGATTAGTCCCACATTCTGCCCATCTTTCCATCTTTCAAGCCTTCAACCTATAAATATAGGGCACTTCTATTCCAAATCTATCCACAATTCTAGTATTCTCATTATAGGCATTTTAAGTTCATTTTCATCTATCATCATCTTGCATCTCTTGTTCATTATCATCTTGAAGCTTATCAAGGGTTGGGAAAGGGCTAATTTTCATATCAAAGTAGCACCAATCCACTATGGAATAGGTATGAACATGTTTTTGTATGCTTTCAATTAGTTTACTTGATCTTTTGTTGTTTACATTATGAAGCATGTTGGAATATTTCATAGAGATGTTAAGTTTGTTTTTTATTTAAATGACTAACCATACTAATGTGTGTTATAGTTTAAGTGCATTGGAGATTTGAACATCTACAAAATGGCGCTAGAAGGAGGGCATTTAGATTTTAGTCTTAGCATTTAGATTTAGATTAAGTTTTTTTGATGAATAATATGACAATTTAAACATTATATTTCCTATGCTAAAAGGTTTCTAAAAAGCTAACATGCCTTATCTACACTGCCTCATTTTTTTTATGCTTCCCCATTTTGTTCATGTGATAGTACTGATTCTTTCAAAAATCTAACGTACTTTGGATGTTGATTAAAGGTTTTGGGTAGTTGTTGATCGAGCTTACCATTTAAATCCAATACTTGTATTAATTCTTGCATTGTTGATCTAACCTACCATAAATTTGTAGTCATAATAAGGGTAATCGATAACTTCTTTTTGTTACAGAGAATTCTTAACTTGCATCAGTAAAAGGGACTCTTTCAATTTCCAACCATTCCTAGATAAGGTGTTGTGTAAGAATAATGTGTATGTACCTATTATGTGCAATCATCTATTAACTTTTGTGGTAGCATCTTCTTGTAATCATTCTCGGTATATAAAACAATAGTAACTGCGCTGGTTTTTTTGTGTATTGTAAGTTTGGCTTTTTGTAGCCTCATCTTTTAGGTGATCATTTACCTATTCCCATGTTTAAGCTTATAGAATTTACATATCTCTGTCAATGAGGATGTGAATGGAGTAATATTAATGATTACTTCAGTGCTCTCTAAAATATTTCTTTAGCATGTGACTTACTAATATCGTTATCACCTTATTGCATTAGAATACCTTCAATTATGATTGATGCTTACTTATTTTGCATGCAACACCTATGCAGAGCCTTAGGAAAGGGTCGAAGGAATCAAGAAAAGTGATCTTTGAGATCTGCTTTCCTTTCCAAGGTTTGATAGAGGTGATCGGTAGATCCATAGTCCACAAGCTTATTAGTCACTGTGCGGGTTCAAATTACATCAACCAGTGGGAATTGATAGATGAGTTTATAGTCATGCTACACCACATACCTTCAACCCAACATCTACGTGTACTTTGTTCTCCTCTCCATATACCCCACCTTTTGGGGGTATGAAATTTGTCTTTAGGGTTGTTTGTCTCGAAATCCTTACCTCTAATGCTCTTAAGACATTTACCTGTGCCATATAATTTGGCCATGCTCTATCATTAACATTAGAAAGATGGCTCATAAGTTGATTCTTTCCTTTTTTTGAATAGAGTAAATGCTACGTCAAATGCCAAGGATCCAATGGAAGAAAGATAAGAGTTGGCGAAACAATTTATATTTAAACCACTTTTGGTCATCTCCCACGTGTAGAACACCCAGTTGATCAAAGCAGTGTTTCGTGTGTTCAGATTGAATGTTTTACAGAGGTTTACAAAGTTATGTGTGCCATTTCTGGGAAGGTTCTATGTTTGACATGTTAAAATAGATAAATGTGCCATTTTTGGGAAAGTTCAATGTATCGACTAATCTTGTTCAATGAATCAAATCTCAATCAAATTAACACACTTTAGCAGTTCAAGTAATTTTTTAATCTTTTCTATCAAACTCGTTGTTTCACTTTAGCCGGATATGGTTGGCTTCAATCTATAGAGGTTTGTAATGAAATGGGTCATTCTCATAGTTAAGTTTAATTGGAATAAACAGGGTGTCTTTTAAATATGAGAGGATTTTGATGATATTATCAACGACCAGTGACATTATCTATTGGCTGGACTAATCTATGTGTAAATTCAAAAGCATGCCTCTTCAAATACAATTTGAATCTCTACCTACTGCATGCTCGGTCTTGTCCAAATATTTTCATAAATCTGAAATATCGATAGTGTTACTTTGAAGAAATCGATTAAATTTTGTTTTTTTTGTGCTACTGTCTATGATTTTGATCCAAATTTATCTGTAAAATTTCTTGGTTACATATGGGGACCTCCTATGAATTGTAATTAGGAATATTTTGGATCTTGGATCCAAGGGTATCCGACTGCAGAGGAGTAAATTATGCTGACAGACTATTATTGCACCTTACTAATGCTCTTTACTATTGTCATCCTTATTAAATCATTATTGTACTTGCATTAAATCGTGTCTTTTCTTTGAATTACTTCTGTACAATTTATTTATTGTGCCTAACTGCTATACAAGTTGTAGCATTCAACTTTAGTGGAAGTAGACAACTCATACGAGTACAAGTAAATAACACTATATATTGCTACTCAAAATCCGATACATTGAGGGAATATTAACATTGTCGTCTATCTTATTCACATTAATGTTCTCATCAAATGAATGTTGTTCTCATTAAATGAATTACTTATGATTTCTTTACATGACAAGTATAATTTTTTTTGTGATAATGCATGATTCATTAATCTCTTGAAATAAAACTTATTTTTGATAACTTTGTGATATTTGTAGGAGGGGAAGGAAGAATTTCATTTACACAAGGACCTTGCAATGTTGAAGAATTAGAAAAAAATTGTGAATAAGATTTGAATTGAGGAATTGAGCATTAAATTTGAACATGAAAAACCATTTCTTAATGCTTACTGTAAAATCTTGAATCATCTATTTCCTGCTTTGTTTTTTGTTTGAGTTGAACTAGGTCAATTTGGGTTTAAAAATAATCAGTGATTGATTTTTTTCAAAGTTGGTTAAAAATTGAACCTTAGGAACATACTAGATTTCGATTTGGTCTAAAATTAAACAATCAACTACACATTTCATCTTGGTGCTATAAAACAAACACATTTCTGAACAAGTGCCTTGATTAAAAGCTAAAATTATGTAAAAGCCAAAAACCTTATCTATTTGTTGATGCCAGAATGATTCTTCTAAAGTTGTCCCACATTTTTATGACTCTTGGTAGAGATGAGAAATATGCCATTGGAGTTTCATGGGACTAATGCTTGGCTGACTCAAGAAGCGAGTGCACTATAAGGGGGAGCCTGTGTGGTCAAGCATCTAATCATCCGCTAAGAGCAAGTGTAGTTGGATTTTTCCAAGTGGGAACTCAACAAATATTGTCTCTTTTATCCTAAGATTGTGCATCACTTTGAAATCAAAACACTTTGTTTGGATCCAAAATGTTTGAAAATAAACATTCACCAATTTCTTGAAATTCCAAACTCTTTAGGGGGAACAAATACCTTTGACAAATCCAAATGCTCTTGCTTTCCCTAGAGATTTCATCCTTAGACGAATCTAAGTATTTGGGTTTAATCATAATTTGTTCTAACTAAAGTCAACTTTAGTTGACTTTGTGGGATAAAAAGAAGTTAGGACATTAGACATCTAGTTTGAAAACCTAAATTGAGAATTGTTTGTGATAAAAGGAATTCATCAAGAAAAGATAAGAAACAATTCATCCACACACATGTACTCTTCCAAATGATTTCCCAAAAGATCAAAATCCGAAAACCAAAGCTCAAAAGTCTTAGTCCAAAAGCTCATGAAGAACATCTTTCAAGGCTTCATGAAGTTAGAGAATTGTTGGTCTACAATTTTTACAAGAAAACTTCGAGGAAAAATCCTAACTTGTATGTGTTTTATTGCCAACAAAATCCAAGTCTCTTTCAAAGGTTTGCATTTCTTACACAAGAAGTACCAAGCATTTTCTTCAATACCAAGGTCTTGTAGAAAGGAGTTCTATCTAGGTCTAATCTAGGATCAAATTCATCATTTTCATCCATCCTTCAAACATCAATCAAAATCATCTCATCAACAACTCTTGAAAATCTTGAAAAAATCATTCATGGTAGACTTTTGGAAAACCAAAATAATCTTGTTTGATTAGATGTGTGTAGATGAATCCTTCTCCACAAATTTAGTAAAATTATCAATCCTTGTGAATAATTATACACTTTGATAACATCCAACATCTTAGGGTTTATAAGTTCATTATCCAAATTCAGAAAAGAAAACCAAAATCATCTTGTTTGGCTAGGGGTGTATAGATGAATCCTTCTTTACACACTTAGTCAAATTATCATCTTGTGTACAAGTATACTCTAGGAAAACATCCACACTCTTAGATTTTATGAGTTAACTATCCCAAACCAAAATCCAATCAATCCAAAGTCAAGATCCAGTCAAACCAAATCAAATCAAAATCTAAAAAGTCCAAAAGTCTAGTATCTCCTTCAATATTTCTCAAGAGTTCAATCATTTGCATCATCCAGCTTCCGTTTATCTCATCATAACAATTTGATCCTTAATCATCCTAGTTTTATCTTTTTGTTCCTAAAGTTATATCAATCCAAAGAATTAGAGGTTCATCATGCGCATTCTTGAAAATTAATCCCTATTTTATGGTTCAAACTTGATCTCAATACAAGAAAAACATGGAACAAAACAAAGAAACATCCACTTCAAGTGATTTGAGTCAAACTAAAAAAAAAATTCAACCCTACGATATCCATTGACCTACTAATTAATCCTCCTCCAATACCCCAAAATCCTCAAGAGGAAGGTCAAGTGGAAGACATCACCAACAATGTCTTAGGGATGACACAAGATGAAATCATTGAAATGGTTCAAAACCCCAAGACTCATAGAATTTTCAATGCCATGATGAGGCTCAATCCCTCCCAATACATGATTGAATTGGAAAAAGAAGGGGCTAAACTCCCTTCTGATTATGACGTAAACACTATTGTGGAAAAGCCTCTTGGAATCATGGCTCCAATCTGATCCACACCTCCATTTCAAAGCATCACTCAAAGCATCTCTCAAATCAAATCATCCATAGCTCCAACTCAACCGATTGTTAACAAGGGAAGCTCATTGCTTCACTCACTTCAAGCACATTCCCTTGTGAACAACCAAGATTTGGATACCAATACCATATTAGGTCAATCCGTCCTAATGAATCTTTTGCACGAATACATTCTGCTCACATTTCATGATTCCACCAATCCTACATCTTTTTATGCAACACTGGTGTATCCTCTAAACACGCAAACCTCTCTCCCTCTAACCTCATAGGTAGAAGCTAGATTATTTGGAATGGGGGGAATATTCGATCCCTCCTTATCATCACTTTTCCAAGGGAGTACACCACCATTTCCACCATTTCCATTAACATTTGCATCACCCCTTGGGTTGGGCCTTCCCCCTTTACCAACCATCAATCAACAAAATCCGAGCAACCCTCTAATCATAAATCAATACATCATACCGAATCCTCCCATCTTGCCATTGATATTGCAACAACAGGTGGCAACAATCCAAGTAACCCCAGCAATCAACACATCATCTACTATCCCCCAAGCATCTCTAAACATGGTTTCCCAAGGACCAAACATCTCAATCATGCCATCCACCACCCAAACCCTAATCTTCAATACAATAGTCCCTCTCATCACAATAGTCAATAATGTTCCTAATCTTCCACCACCACCACCAAAACCCAACATGACAAACTAATTTAGCACTGTGTTGCAAGTAGCTTAACAAGACACCTATTAAAAGGAACTTCAACAAATTCAAAATCAACAAGCTGCACAACTAGCTGCCCAATAGGCACAGGCATAATTAGCATTGCAACAAGCTACCCAAGCTCAAGATTTAATTCAACAATAATAATACAACCAAGTTGTGCAAGAAACTCAAGTTGAACAAGCCACACAAGCTTCCCAATCTGCACAAGCTCAATACTAGGCATAATTGTAAGTAGCTCAACAACAAGTGTATCAACAAGCCCTACAATAGTATCAAATACAATAGGAAGCAACCCAATTACTAGCCCAACAACAAGATTTTTGGCACATCAATAGCAAGATCAACAACAAGGGTTGTTGGCATAGCAAATACAAGTGTTTTTGGCACAACAAAAAATGCAGGCATATCAGTAGGCCTTAATTGCATGACAAAGCTTGCAAAAAACCCCCACCAACACTTCATCCATCACTCAAGCACCCCGACCACTTTAAAACACATTCACTCCACCCCCTGATTTGCAAGATGATGTGATAATACAAATCAAGTTGCTCTTGTAGCAAGTGCTCGATCTCCAATCATGGAAAACAACAAGGACACCAAGTAATTTGTGCCCCTATCCTTTCAACAGGAGTTTGGTAATGGCACCATTCCCTATGGGGTTTGAAATCCCTAAATTTGACAAATATCATGGGCTGGGAAACCCTGAAGATCACATTAGGGAATTCCAAGTACATTGTATGGAAGTTGCATATAACAATACATATCTAAAGTGGATATTCCCTTGAACCTTGACTGGTGCTGCCATGGAGTGGTTCTTTCACATGCCTACTAGCATCAAAACATTCCAAGAGATTGTTGACACATTCATAAAGAACTTTGAATTCAACATTGGCATGAATGTTAGTCTAGAGGAACTATCTACGCTCAAATAAGGAGAGGGGGAATCATTCACTTCCTTCCTACAATGATGGTGATCCAAGGCCAATAGGAGCAAGTGGGCCCTTGCTGAGCAAAATATATGTACCATCATTTCCAATCTTGAGAAAACTTTGGCATTCCATCTAAAACTGCAGTACATCATCACTTACAACCAATTGATCCCTAAAGTGCTCAACATTGAACAAGCCCTCATTGCAAAAGAAGGGACGCCCACCTATCCAGAACATCAAGACAACTGCCCTTCCACCAGCTATAATGAAAAACCTTGCACATGGGTGAAAAAAAAGAACATCACTAATGATGTTCTGGTCGACGCCAAGGTCATGATCAATTCTCCAAAGTAGAACACCCAAACATATCAACAATCACAAAAACATGCAAACCAATATAGTAGCACAAAAACCACCAAATAATCAAATCATCAATCTAAATAATCAAGGGGGACCACCTATGAGAAACAAATATCCTACCAAGAGAAAGTATATAGCCCTTGGGGAATCAGTCGAATCTGTCATGAAGAAATTGGTATACAAGAATCTCAACACAATCCCCACTTATGAGAATTATCAAGAGCCCGAATTGAAACCACCTTGGTACAATGAAAACTACCTTTGTGATTATCATAAAATCAAGGGGCACACAACAACCTATTGCATGAAGCTAAAAAATATAATCCAAGACCTCATTGATGATAAGATCATAAGTGTGGAATAGCCTACTAGAAATCAAGATCTTAAGATCTACATGAATCCAATGTCAGATCATAACAAAGGAAATGAAAAAGGGAAGAAAAGTATAGCAATGTAAACCATGTGTATGAAAATTTATCGCATCCCTAGATGAATTGGTCATTGTTGTTAGCATAAAGGGAGCCAAAGCTAATTGTGGAGTCACCACACATGGTGGCAAATTCAACATTGTTGGGTCATCACAACCACCTAAGGCATCCACCTCAAATCCAAAATTCATCCCTAATGGCTACATTTTCTTAGACCAGTTGAAGAGAACTCCCACTTAGATCTCCATCATGGAGTTAATGAATATATCATCCACCCATAGAGAAATCCTTGAGGAAGCATTGGCTTCATCCACCATCTCCACCAATCTTGATACAAAACAATTCCAAGCTATGGTCAGAAACATTACCACCCCAAATATCCTCACATTTTTTTATCAAGACTTCCCTGCTCAACCTTCTCACAATCGTGCAATTCACCTTGAAATATCGGTTCTTAAAAACAAAGTTAAGAGGGTCTTGGTGGATGGGGGTGCAGGTTTAAACATCTTTTCTCTCAAGCTCATAAAAATTTGGGATTCTTCGAGCATTCTATTGAAAAAGGAAAGTGCATCACAGTCAAAGAATATGATGACCAAGAAAGAGTGTCTTAGGGCACTATCCAACTCCCTATTCAAGTAGGGCTAGCGATTATGGAAACCACCTGCTAGGTCCTTGACCTAGATCTACCTTATAACATCCTCTTGGGGTGTTTGTGGATCCATGGGATGCAAACAATCACATCAACCTTCCATCAGTGTATCAAATTCTCATACCAAAATCAAGAGGTCACAATCTACAGTTATCCTAAGCCCTTTGCATATTGAAAAAACCTAGAATCAGAGTACTATAAGATCCCCCAAGTCCCAAACAATGAGAAATGCCCATCAACTTTGTATATAGATCCATCCAACATAGCCTCCACTTCTGTGACAAATAAACCTACCATTCTTGAGATCTCTAATATCAAATTCATTATCCAAGATAATGGGTGTGGGATTACAAAATGGAGAAAGGAGCCTTTGTGGTAGGGGAGTTACTTCAATCCCCTAGATCTAATGGATAGCGACAGCCTGCCAATACAACAGCTTAATCCTTTCAGAATGGATCCCTCTCAATTCTGAAGTTGGGGTGATCTAGGCCGAGAAGTGGTGGATGAGAGAGATGTATCCGGTCTCCTCTATCAAGATGAGAGACTTGTACCAGCCCTTCCTATGGATGAGTCCAATAGAGGACTTCAATTAATGTTGGGCATGAGCTATAATAGAAATGAAATTCTTGTAAAGAACAGCAATGGTCGATTGGAACCTATCATTGTTCAAAAGCGCATGAAAAATATTGGCCTTGGTTGTACCCCTCCAAGTGTAACCATACATGGTAGATTTCCCTCGATTATAGCAATTAGGACTCCTCCTCAGCTATCAATAATTTCCCTTTTGTTACTCGTATCCATAGGTTAAGTCATAGACAACTTTACCTTTGATATAACTAATGTCTGTAGTGATAGTGACAAGGATACCCTTGCTGACTTGCCTATGCTTTTTGAAGATTCCTTTGTATGAATGATAAACATCCTATATTTTGAGTTGGACCATCAAAACCATGAAATAAACCTAGTATATCCCCAACTCATCGATTACAACCAACGTGGACCACCAATTCTAGACATGTTTGAAAATGATGAGGTGCTCTTAGAATTCATGGGATTACGGGATACTGTGCCATATGGAGATCATAAAGTTAGGTTCGACATCATACTAGATATACAAATGGCACCTTCTCATTGGCTCATGATTAGTCCTACATTCTTCCCATCTCTCCATCTTTCAAGCCTTCAACCTATAAATATAGGCCACTTCTATTCCAAATCCATGCACAATTTTAGTATTCTCATTATAGGCATTTTGAGTTCATTTTCATCTATCATCATCTTGCATCTCTTGTTCATTATCATTTTGAAGCTTATCAAGGGTTGGGAAAGGGCTAATTTTCATATCAAAGTAGCACCAATCCACTATGGGATAGGTATGAACATGTTTTTGTATACTTTCAATTAGTTTACTTGATCTTTTGTTGTTTTCATTATGAAGCATGTTGGAATATTTCATAGAGATGTTAATTTTGTTTTGATTTAAATGACTAACCATACTAATGTGTGTGTTATAGTTTAAGTGCATTGCAGGTTTTAACATCTACAGACACATAGATAACTATTTGTCAAGAACAAAGCAATAGAAAAGAATATAGGACATAGTCCAATAGCTCTAACAACATTACTTTATAATTCATACCATTCAAATGAATTAGACATATTATTGATGTAGATGCATGACATTAATAGGGTCTTTAAGAGGAGTTTCATCTCGATTTGTTAAGGTGTAAGCGAAAGATCCATAATTTGTATTGACCACATAGGGCCCTAACCAATTAGGACTGAACTTTCCTTTTTTAGGGTAATCGATAGTAGTGTTCCATTGATTTTCATATAAAACTAAATCACCCTTGTTAAATGTCTGACGAATGACACCAGTATCATGTTTTCATTGTTATTGTTTAGTGTAAGCCTGAAGATGCTCAAGAGGGTTAATGTGTTGTTCATCAAGTATTTCAAGTTAATATAATCATTGTTGCGTATAGGTGTCATTATCGACAAGACCTTTAAGAGAAATTTGTAATGTGGGGATTTCTAACTCCAAATATATGATAACCTCGGTACCATAAACAAGGTTGAAAGGTGTATTGCCCATAGAAGAGTGAATACTTGTGCGATAGGCCAATAACACATATTACAATTGCATTTGCCAATATTTTTTATTGAGATTAAATTTTTTCTTAAGGATTTGTTCGAGGATTTTATTAGTGCTTTCAACTTGACCATTAGATTATGGGTAGTAAGGTGTTGAAAAACAATGTTGAATATGAAAGGTCTCTAGGAGATTCTTCACATCATTATTTTTAAATGGTGTTCCATTATCAAAAAATAATGTGCAAGGAAGTCCAATGTGAGTGATGATGTATTCCAATAAGAAATGACATATCACATCAGTAGTTGTGGACCGGAGAGGAATAGATCTTTGACCCATTTGGTGAAATAACTGGTGGTAGTAATAACTATAAGAGAGGGGGACCAACCACTGCAAGGCTCCGAGTCACGAAAGGCCAAGAGCAGTATGGTTGCCTGAACTTACCTAAGTTTTAAGGAAGGTTACGATAGGAAAGATGGAAGTGATGAGAATTGTACGTCCTTCAATCACTCTGCAAACCCAAGAGTTGAAGGGATACTACGTCTCAGGTAGCTTTCAATCAAAAGACAAAAGCACGATTCTTGGATGATACCACAGTGGGCTAGCATCTCATAGGTGCGCTGGCGTTCATACGGCCAAAAAACTAGAGAGACAAGGTTTAAGCTCTAAAAAAGGAACTATCAGCCTAGTTTAAGAGTTTCTAGAATGACAGAACAAGATGAATAAGTATGAAATGTATAGACAAATGTGATAAAGTAAATAGATTACTGCAAGGGTGACAAAGATTATTTCGCACAACAATCTTCTCGCCAGCTTGCTCCAAGATCTCTCCACTTGCACACAAAAAAGTGTAAAAATGTTGGGGGGCTATTTAGGGGTCTTCCTTAGTCAGACCCCCATTTTGGTGTTTCCACCTCCACAAACATTCAAATTTGCAACAATAGGAAAAATATGATAAAGAGGAGAATACAAGCATAGTATACAAAAGACACTATAAAATAGTATTTGCTTACTCAATGAAAATGATAGAGAATATAAGAGAAGCTTACCACCTCCGTCCAAAGCATTGAAGGCTAGTGGACAAGAAGATGAGAGGAACTCAAGCCTCTACTGCAATGGTGTTTATCCTATGCTCGCACTATCAAAGCGATGGAGTGGTAGATTATTGCTAAGGAGTGTGAAGTGTTGCTACAAAGCTTGTGGATGCTTGAAAAAGTGAAGTGTGAATAGATGAACTCAAGATCTTGCAAAACTCTCTTGAATTGATGGGAGAGTGAAGAATATGAAGGAAGAATATGAAAACGGCCATATTCGGGTCGGCTAGCCAAAGGGAGGCATTACACTTCAAATTCCAATAGGAATTGTAATGTCTCTGTAGACTCCATCCGCAGGAATCTACCAGGCATGTAAGCGTGCCGCATGGATGTCTACACATCACGTAGGTGTCCTTGATAAAAATTCCTCGACCAAAACACAAATTAGGTGCCAAGTGTGATGTGGACAGTGGGCATAAGTGGAATTAAGCCTTCGTCATAGGCTTTCTAAAGTGTAAGGGGGTAAAGGGGAATTTGTGTTAGGGGCGAAAATTCACACCTATACATTGTTCCCCCACTTTTAGCGAGCATGAGTACTGATGAGTGCTTTGGTAAAGTAGAGTAGTAAGAAGTAACAAGGTAAGAGATGTATACATGAACCGACGAGGAAGCAGAGCATGGTCTAGAGAACTTGGAAGTGCAGGAGAGGACTTCATAGTTATGCGAAACTATAAAGCTGAAGTACGAAAGTGCCTCACAGGCCCACGGTCCTACAAGGGAGGTATCCTTCAATAACTCTCACATGAAGGAGACTGAGAAAAGGGGACTTGGTAGAGTCAGAGATGGTGACATGTTTACCCGCAGATAGAACATGTTAGGAAGTGGCCGCATGAGCCTATAAATGGACAATCACACAGACCATCGCTAAGCTATAAGACTTTCAAAGGGGTCCCTCAGGAACCCTTCAAAAGGAAGGAGGGTCCACTCAAGGGACGTGTAGTTTTAAAAGTAAGTTCTAGTCGAGTTTTCCCCAAGCTAGAAATAAGGTCGTGAAGTAGGTCTAGTCGGGCTACCCTAGAACTAGATGTGAAGAAGTGAAACTAGTCTAGTCAGGATGCCCCTGAGCTAGACACCATAGAACTCACTGAAAACTTTTGAAGGAGTCTCTCGTGAACCCAACATGAAAATAAGGGGTCCACTCAAGGGACACACTTTTCAAAACCTAACATTTTTTTCTCGAATCAATTTATCATCAAGGAATCCTTTCAAAAGATGTTTACTTCATCAAGGAATTAAAAAGGAAGGATATGCACCCACGTGAGGGTAAGATCAAGACTATTCCCACTTTAGAGGAAAGATCCCAAGTCCTTTCTTTATGAACCCATGATGAAGGAAACATGTTTCGTTAGGGTTTCAAGTCGAGAATGCAATTCCAAAGAAGTGTGTGAAGGGTCTTGAGAAAGGATTCATTTTTCAATGAATGTGTTTTCTAAAGGCCAAATAATTTATCTATGCAACATTGTCACACATGAAAGGGACAACTCAAGCAAAGAAGAGATAAAGATAAAGAGAAAATTAGAGGAAAAGAAAACACACACACAAAGGGCATAAGGGGATCTGGTTTCATGGGGTTAGATCTACATTTATTTATAAATAGTAGGTAACTATGGTGCCAGGATAAAGATCATCAATCCCCAACTAGATCAGAAAAAATGCATAGAAGAAAAAGAAAAATAAAAAATTTGGTCAACATGGAAGGAGGCCTAAATGCTCTCAATGCTTTGCATTGTCCTTAATTTACCGAAAGTTAATCCCAAACATGGAAGAATGATGATACATATAGAGGAAGGTTTACAAAAATAACACCATGCTTATATCTAAGCACTGATAAGGGTGACAAGGGTCATCCAGACACATATAGCATGATCACAGAGGAATCACATTACAACACACACACACACACACCTAATATAAAGATCAAGAAGAGGATCTCCCCCTAACATTGGTAAACCAAGAGGTCATCACCTTCCCACTCTAGATCATTGTAGGAAGGAGGACAAGCCTGCAATGGTGTAATATTAAGGGGAGGAGCTTTTGATCCTCTTGTAACAAGGGCCAAGGAAGAGGGTCCTATGAGGTCTTTGTCGCTCAACTCTTGTGGGTCTAAGGTCAATGACTTCGTGAAGATCGCTGACAAGGTCAGAACTTCATCTACTGATTTAAACATACACTTAACGAGAGCTCCATGTTTCATCTTGATAGACGAAGGAGTTTGCACCTGAGGTTCACTGCTAGGCTCACCAAGAGACTCGGGAGCAGTGAAAAACTTAGGGGAGGCTGGAATTGGTTCCATCACTAGGACATAACAAGTCAGCATGGGGCCACCTTTCAAAGAAGGTGAGCTCCTTTTACATCCTCCATTGTTGGAGGGACCACGCTCTACCTTCTTCCTCATCAGAGGAGGCGTACTCTCCACAGACGAAGCAAGGAGGGTCAAGGGAGAGGAGGAAAGAACCACAATGGATACAACCGAAGTATTAACCATATCCATGAGTTTCGTGAAAGGTGAGTCATTTGGGATGGATGTCAATAGAGGTGGCTCCATGGAATGAGTGATGAATACCTACACCTTTCTAGGTGCATGTGCACTCGTAGCGGAATCCAGAAGAGATTCGAAGCTAGTTTGGATAGAGGTAGAAGGGGGGAGAGAGGATGATATAGAAAGAGGTTTTCTCATCTCCTCCTCCTTCTTCTGTAAGGAGGCTTGCTCAACTAGGAGATCCTTTTTCTGGTGCTTATGCTTGTGCGCAAGGTCGTTTCTACGACTCTTCAAACCAAAATTTGGAGCTTGCAAAGGGACAAAAGGCTCTTGCTCGACTAGGGGAGTTTCTTCCACAACTATTTCTAGTAAAAGGATAAGCTACTGAATAGGAGTTGGAGGTTAGGTTCAGAAATGACAAGAGGAATCGACTCCAGCAACTTAGCAGTGAGCCTCTTCTCATTCACTGCTTTAGGAACAAGAATATTAGGAGGCCATAGAGGCCAAGATGGAGAGGACTCTCCATGGGGGGCTTTCTATCTTCCATACCAAACGGGCCTAGGCTTTGTGGGTAAGACAGGAAGCTCAAATGCGGTACGCTTGGCCTTTCACCAAGTGGACACCATGGGATTCTCTCGCAAGTGTGAGAAAAAAGCAGATGGTCCCACAATAGGGTGAGAGGAAGCATCGAGGTAAACAATGGAAGAGGAAGAAAGAGTATCTCAAGACTACTTCTCTTCTTCTCTTCTACGCGCCTTGGTGGAATGATTGTCAGCTTTTAGAGAATCCTTATACAAAATAACATAAGACGAAGGAGGATATCTTACTTTCAGCCTAGAGAACCATTTATTATAGTTTTGATATGTATCATACAAAAGGTTCTTCCTAGGTGAGAGAGGACCAAGGGGTGTAGGACAAAACTAATCTGAGGTATAGGTACAATGTACAACTGGTGGTCTATAACCAGTGTCATGGACAACGTGTATTGAACCTCCATGAACAAATTTCAGACACTTGTGCACAACCGAGGGAACTATGTTCATAGCTACTAGCTAGGGGATGCCTAGCTTTACTTTGAATAGTTCAAACCTCAAGATGATGTCAAACTTAAGGCTCATAGATTTAGGTCCAATGAGGACTGAGAAGATAATACTCCCTATAGGAGGTACAAAAAAGTCTAGAATCTGTCTGGATGGTACTTTCAAGTGCATCATATCCATCCTTATGTAGGAAGTTAATCAACATGATCTCCCCAGTTATGATATTCACTTGGGCTATTAGATCAATGAGAACACCTACTACAATATTCCCATTTATCCTCGCAGGAATGTAAAGAGGAGATGGCTCCCTATTGAAGCCCATCGAAAGGTCTTGTGAAGTGAAGGTTATGCTAGTTCCACTACTCACAATCTTGGTGGAGCGAATAGGTTTATTTAAGAAAGAGGCCATCGTGCACACCAAATAGTACTTCTACAGAGCCTCCTAAGGTTTATAGGATAGGACAGTGACCCAATCAAGGTTTCATTACACAACACCGTCAGAACCTTCAAGCTACACCTATTAGGGGTTGCAAGTTGGGTTACAAGGTAGAAGCCTCATGACACTCACACCTACAACTCTCCTAGGAAATAATGAAAGGGACTTTTAGTATCTCAAAACAGAACCAAAATGGTTCACGTCGGGTTCACCAAAAATGTAAGAGAGGGGGACCAACCACTGCAAGGCCCTAGGTCATGAAAGGCCAAGAGAAGTATGAATTCCCTAACTTACCTTAGTTTGAAGGAAGGTTAGAATAGTTGGGATGAAAGTTATGAGAACTATAGGTCCTTTTATCACTCTACAAACCTAGGAGTTGAAGGGAGACTAGGCGAGTCAACTTTGTGTCTCAGGTAGCTTTCAATCATAAGAGAGAAGCATGGTTCTAGGATGATAGCGCAACACACTAGCATCTCACAGGTGAACTAGCATCCGTACAACCAAAAAACCAAAGAGACAAGGTTTAAGATCTAAAAAAGGAATTATCAATGTAGTTTAAGAGTTTCTAGAATGATAGAACAAGATGAAGAAGTATGAAATGTATAGAATAACGTGATAAAGCAAATAGATTACCACAAGGGTGATGAATACAATTTCACAAAAAAATCTTCTCGCCAACTTGCTCCAAGATCTCTCCACATGCACAAAAAAAAGTGGGAAAATGTTGGGGGGCTGTTTAGGGGTCTTCCTTAGTCAGACCCCCGTTTTGGTGTTTCCACCTCCATGGATAGCCAAGTTTGCAATGATAGGAAAAATATGATCAAGAGGAGAATACAAGCAAAGTATACAAAAGACACTACAAAATAGTATGTGATTACTCAACCGAAATGATAGAGAAGATAAGAGGAGCTTACAACCTTTTTCCAAAGCACTCAAGGCTAGTGGAGGAGAAGATGAGAGGAACTCAAGGCTATGCTACAATGGTGTTTGTCCTATGCTTGCACTATTAGATTGATGGAGTGGTAGATTGCTTCTATGGAGTGTGAAGTGCTGATACAAATCTTGTGGATGCTTGAAAAAGTGGAGAAGTGTGAAGAGATGAACTCAAGATCTTCCAAAACTCTCTTGAATGAATGGGAGAGTGAAGAATACAATGGAAGAAGATGAAAACAGCCATATTTGGGTTGGCCAGCTGAAGGGAGGTGTTACACATTAACTTCCCATAGGAAGTGTAACATCTCTGCAGACTCCAGTTGTAGGAATCTCCTAGGGACATAAGCATACCACGTAGACATCTACACGTCATGTGGGTGTCCCTGACATAAACGCCTCCACCGACACACAAAGTATTCACCAAGTGTGATGTGGACAGTTCGCTTAAGTGGAATTAAGCCTCAACTATAAGGGGGTAAAGGGGAATTTGCATTAGGGGTGGAAATTCATGCCTATACAATAATAAATGTATGTCTAACAGAAGAAGGTGGTAAATTTTTTCCAATTAGATCCAATCCCCACATAGAGAATGACCAAATAGGCATTTGGGCACAAAGCTCATAAGCAGGAGCATGAATCAAATTTCTATGTTCTTGGAATTTGTGACATTGCTTAACATACACATAACAATATTTTTTCATATTTTTCCAGTAGTAACCCATGCAAAGGAGTTTTTGCACTAAGGCTTTTCCTCCAAAATGACCTACACAAATGCTAGAATGGGCTTCTTCGAGGGCAATGAGTTTCAAAATCCTTGAGGAAATGCAGGAGAATTATGTCAAAGGATCTTCTATACAACATATCGGCAAGGATTATGTACTTAGTGGCTAACGTTTTTAGGTGAATTGTGGGTGTTTTTGGTTATAGGCTCGGGAATGGGGCCATCTTTTAAATATTTATATATGGCATCATACTATTCACATGAATTACTTGGTAATGTTTGGAGTAATCATCAAATTTATCACTGATGGAGGGTTTCATGATTGGGTGGGGTGTAAAAATTACTTTTTCGAAAGGATTTGAAGGAGATATGAGAGAAGCTGCACTAGCCATTGCATTCATGTGTTGATTATATTTTAAGGGGATGTTATCAATGGTGAACGATTAAAACTATTCTAAAAAATTTAGTACAAGATCCTTATATTGGGATAATTTTTCATGTTTAGTTTGATAGAGACCATTGATTTGTTTGATCACTAATTGTGTAACACCATATATCTTGATATCTTTAACTCCCATGACTAAGGCAACACACAATCCAACAATTAACACTTCATACTCAGCTGTGTTATTCATACATAGAAAATTTAGACGATACAAGGGAATATGCTTACCTATGGGTGGAATTAATACAACTCCAACACAAAAGCCTTTTCAACACTTGGATCCATCATAATTCCCATGTAGGAAGCTCTATGGTCAACATACTATCATTGGGAAAATAATCATTGGTAGGTAATGCTAAAGGTGAAGGAGCATGATTGACTAAGTGGTTGATTAAGGCTTGGCCTTTGATTGATTTTTGGGAAACAAACTTAAGGGACCAAACTCGATCAGCAACATTACCCATTTTGCAAGATGTCCTAAAAATTTTGTATTGTTGAAAAGGTATTTGAGAGGATCAAATTTGGTCATCACTTTTGTTTCCGTGTTTAGTAAATAATGTCGCAACTTACTAGTAGTGAATACAAGAGACGAACATTATTTTTTGATGGTTGTGTAACATGTTTCATAATATATGAGAGTTTGACTGATGTAATATAAAGGATGCTCTTTTCCATTATCATCTTGTTGAGCCAACAATATAGCAAGAATGTGGGTAGAAGCGGTGATGTAAAGGATGAAGAGTTTTTTTGGTACAACAGGTTGTAAAATAGGTGGAGTTGCAAGGTACTCTTTCAAACTCTCGAAGGCCTATTTTAAATCGTCAGTCTAATCAAAGTTCACATCCTTTTTGAGGAGGTGTGTAAAAGGTAATGTTCAATCAGCTATGGAAGCAACAAAATGATGGATGGCTTGAATCCTTGCTTGTAATGTGTGTAATTGGGAAATTTTGCGAGGAGGTGGCATGTTAATTATAGTGTCAATTTTCTTTGTGTCCACTTCAATTCCTTTCTGAGATATGGTAAACCCTAAAAGTTTACTGCTATCTACTCCAAAGACACTTTTTCGTATTTAAATGCATGTTATACTTATGCATTCACTCAAAGATTTGTCGA
>CM021107.1:585483324-585659500 GCA_007115665.2 Sequoiadendron giganteum | reverse complement strand
ACATATACACAGATGGTGCAGCCACTGTGAGTAGACATATGCATATAGATATATAACTATGGATCATCTTATTATTTCACTACATGGTAACAGAACGGAGGGTAGAATAGCCTGATGCCAATTTCTTGAAGATTGCGCCAACTGCTGCGCGAGCATGGAAGCTCCACAAATTCGTAATCACAGTCGTATCGTTATCTACAGAAGAGCCTCCTGCATAATTAGTTATCGATCTCAATGCAAGGAATGGCTTGTTCTCGCTCTCGCACACCTACACACCAACACACTGAATTAAACCCACGGAAAATATCAATTCGTAATAAGTAGCAAATATAGAAAGTTCTTGTAGTCCTACCATCGCAATTGCTGCGGTTACAGTGTCAATAGAGGTGACCTTGAACTGGGTGTGAAGGAAGTTTCTGTAATCCACATTATTCACATAAAAGTCGGCACTGCTTGCCTTCCCAGCCCTTTTAATCTTTGGCTGTTGTGGCAGACATATAAGGGATTTGTGCACGCATCTGGCTAACTCTACATCCTGCAATTCCATTACATCATCAATACCATTTAAGTAGTACAAAATATGACATTTCTATTTATGAAGCGTAATGTGTTTACGTGGTGATACCTCAATCTCCTTTGCGGCGGCGTACAAATTGTCATCCGCCTTAAACCAAAATTGAGAGACTCCCTCCTCGGGCTTGCCTTTCATTGAATAAACTGTTTCTGGCTGAAAATATACGGTCTGAAGTCTGTTGCTAACATTTGCTTTCACATTATAATCCGAAAATGTGAGGCCGACAGTCTGGCTAGTTAAACTTCCCTCCCCATCGCTAAATTCCTGATTATCATCCAAAATCAAACACCTAGTTATTTTTTACAGAAAGAAAAAGGACAGACAAAGAGAAGAAAACAAGAAGGAGGGGTAAGTACTAAGTACACACCTCCCAGTTCCACACGCCAGTGTGTGCAAATTTATTGGGAATAGCAACGTCACCAACACGGAGATGTTTGGGGTTTGCGCTAGCAGCTCTTCCATAGTGAATTACTGCCTCCACACTAAAAAGAGTCACCAGCAACTGTGTCGTCTGCGCTGCATTCACCTGAGCACCACAATATTAACGCAATCAGTCATACTAATCTAATCTTCCTGCTAACGACAATAGGAAACACATTATATGATTTCTTTACCGATCCACTTCCGCTAATGACTAAAATTGTCCTGCGCCCTTGATACATTCCCACATGGAACCTTCGACCTGTAGTAGAGTAACCAAAAACATTTAATACTTCTATACAGATCTATTAACTAGTGTAAAAAAGACAAATATTGTCCTAATGTTGAGACAGATAAATATTAATGAAAGGGGAGGAGGAGAAAAGAATGGAGTATGATTCAACCAGAGATATCTACAGTAGGTATGTCCGTGTAAGGTTCAAACACTCCCTTAGCGAGAAATACATTGAGTTCTGCTCCGCCGGAGACCACCAGACCGTAATGCTCGCCTCTTGCATTAATACTCTTGATCTTTTCGGCCACCCCTTCCGAAATCTCACCGTTGGAGAGAAACGGAATGGCAATTAACGAGAGGAGGAAGAAAAGAGAGCCGTGGAAAGCCATAGCAAATTCACTGAGCGAAATCGAAATCCGCTTACTGTGTGTGTTGAGACTCTCGGCTCTTCACTCCTATTTATAGCACGGAATGCTTAAGATTTTTCACTTGAAAGATGGCTTAAGAGCTTAATTAATCATACCTTATCTGAACCACGTGGAAAACGCAGAAAGCATATGCTGAATAATCTCTGCACTGAAAAGAATAGGCTATAGTATCATTTGTCTATTCCTGTGTCGTATCGTCGCGTAAAAATGTATGCATAATTATGAACAGCTAAAACAACATTCCAGGTATCTAATAGAAGTAGATAACGGTTATCAACATCTAACGTCTCAATCAATTTATGAATATATGGACCAGGTTGATTCAATGATAATCTTTTCATATACGATTGCAAATTATTTCACTAAAATACTCTCCACCAAGGAAAAAATCTTTCATGCTCAGCTTTTTCATGGGTATAAACGACCCTTCGAATTCGATAAAGCTAAAATAGTGTTTGTGAAGAGTTCAACACATAATGAAACTTTCGAGATGTCATACTTTTCTGGAAATCTCCTTTTGAATAAGCTAATAGAATTTTCTTACCACGCTACTCAGCTAATCAGTTTTAAAATATATAATCTTAAATATTATGTAATTGAAATAACAAGTTTCGATCAACTGGTAAAAAAAGAATGAAGTTTGTGGCTACCATAGATTCTACAACATCCCTGACCCAAAACTACTGTATTCTGCTTAGTCGGAAAAGGAGAGAATATTCAGATGCATTAATTATGATTGTGATCTCTTGAATTAAATTAGTATTAGTTATGTTTGTCAATTGCATTGAATGTTATTTATGGTCATTCACAACACATGAATCGAAATCATATTGTAGCAATTAAAACAAGCCTTAAAAATCATGTGTTTCCTTTCAAATGGACTAAAAAGCATAGTGAAGGATAAGAGAGCGACGATACACTCAGTAGTAGATAATCTCCATATGTCGTTTGGAACTGAAAAAGGTATATGCGTTTGAATCAATTTTTATCCTTCGTCGGATTATTGCGTATAAACTGTATGTGCAGGCCATTCCAAAAAAGCTTCAAATTCTTGTCAGGTGTCCCGCGCATTACTATTTAGATTGTCACATATATTAAAAATATGGTATATATATCTCTTTATATTTTACATCAATCAAGAGTTTCATAATTTAATTTCCGTTTATTTCATAAAGTATGGAATAGATTGAACAAATGGAATATCAATTTAAATGTATCTTTAAGCAAGTGAAAATAAATAAGGATATTTTTCATTGAGAATTTTGTGAACATTTTATGGATGAAAGTGTTAAGAGAAAAAAAAGAAAATATTTTCTAAATGAATTTAACCTCTCATGTGATTTCATTAAATAGTTTTTAAATGAGCAAACCATTTGACTAAAAAATATGTTCATAAGTATAATAGAAGACTAGCTCGTATCATATTTAGAGTGAAATAAATAAGTGGACGACGTCAAAACGAGGATAGGGTATGTATTTCTTACATAGTTCAATAAATTGAGTCAAGAAAGTATTTTATTTTAGTTTGTAAAGCTTACAATAACAATGACACCATATACATAGGTATTTTAACATCAATTTACTTTAAAAATTTTGGGAAAGAAAAAATATGAGGAAAAAAAACACCATCAAAATAAATAATAATAATAATAAATTAAAAAAGTGAATCAAATGTCCTTTAAACAATCTTTTAGAAGAGATTTCTTTCTAATCATTCTTTTTAAATCAAGAAAAAATAAAACAATTTAAACAAGTTATATTTCTTTAAAAATTAAGAAGACTTTTTTCACTTTTCATTGGCCTTTCTTTGTTGTGTATATTTTTAGACTTATATAGAGCAATATGTATAAATAAAAATTATTACCATTCATACGTCTATCCATAAAATTTCCTCTAGATGCTCAAATAACTAATACAAGGGACAAAACAATGATGGCGAGTGGGAGCGGGTCTGCAGGTGGGAGTGGCAGTTCAAATGGGGAGGAGGGCAAGAGTGTGGAGGATGCTGATAATGAAGATGAGGTTGTTGCTCATCGGTCTTCGGAATCAGTGCTGCTGGAGTTATCTTATGCATTTCCTCTTAGCTTTTTGTATGGATTGGGTGTTGCGAGCCTTCATTTGTTGGAGCGTTTGAGAGATGCGTTGGGTGGGGATCATGTGGGTGTTTGTAGTGTGTTTTCTATAGAGTTTGAGGGTTGTGGTACGAACGAAGTTTAGGATGGAATTTTTTTTTCTTTCGTCCTTGTTGGTAGATCTTTCCTCTCTATAGAAGATTTTGTTGTTGTTGTTGTGGTTTGTGTTGGGTATTGGCACGTAAATCTACTACCCATTGTGTTAGTGAGTTTTGTGTGCTTTCCCTTCTCGCTTTGCTGCTCCTTGCAAGGCGTGTGGGTGTGTGTTGGTTTCCTTGTGGAATTTGGGTTGAAGAATGGGATTATTTTTGTTGCTATTCTATGTAGTAGGAAGGATTGGGGGCTTCCCGTGCTTGCCTACTCTACTTCTCACTTCTTCTTAGTTATCCTTTGCTTCTGCCCACTCTTTGTTTGGTTGCTCTCTTTTGGGGGTTTTTGTTCTCGGAGTGTTTTGGGTTCTCCTTTCTCCTCTATGGAGTGGTTGTCTCCTTCTGGCTAGTTGTGGGGAGTTTTGGCTCATCTTTGGCTCTGGCTAGTGTGTCAGGGTGGTTGGGTGTTCCTTTTTGCTGGGCCTCCTCCTTATTTCCACCCTGTTTGGGGCCCCTGCTCCTCTTGGGGCCTGGTTGAGCTTTTTCATTTTGAGACTAAGACGTTGTCTATGGTGGTCTTTTGGCCTGTGTTTCTCCTTGTTGTGTTCTCTATGGCCTTGTTCTTTCTCCTTTAGTGTTTGCTACAACCATGTTCTTTATGGATGAGTTTCTTAAGATTCTCTTTGTTGAGGTTGTTGATGTCCTTCTTGATGCCCAAGGGGCTTATTCTGGTTTTGTGGATGCTGGGGTGTGTGTTTCTTTATTGGTTTGAGCCACTTCATGTTTTTATTTTGTAGTTTCATATTTTTTTGGGTGTTGTCTAGTTGAATGATCAATATGGGTTTCTCTCTAGTTGCCAATGTGCTGAGCCCCCTCAAATGGTTTAGCTTATGGCTTAGAGGTTAACATTTGTGGCCTATTGTTTATGGGTGTTGGTCTCTTACTAGGTGTTGTCGGAGGGTGGTATGGTTTCTTGTTTTGCTGCTACATTGGCCTTCTTCTTCAGCTCCTATGGAGGTGGAGTTGGGAGGTCCTTATTCGTGGCTTCCTCAGTTGCTAATCTTGTTGAGGTAGATGCTTCTCCAATGGAGGTGGAGGTTGAGGGTATTGAAGCCTTTAGGTGGTAGTGGGCTTGTTGGTCATGACACTTTCTCCTATAGAGGGGAGCTCCATCCATTTGAGTTTGTTTTGGAGTTGGCTTCCTAGTTTAATCGGTGGCTATGTTGCTAGTGGTTCATTTTTCTCTCTAACTCCCCTATTGAGGTGGGGTTGTTGGAGCTATTGGCATTTTTTCTTAGGGGTTTGATAGTTTCCTACACCATCAAGTAGGTTATCTTTCTTGGCTCTATGGTGTGACCCATGAGCGGCTAGTTTGTTGATGCCTGGTTGATGCAGGCAGATACTTTGTATTTCTAAGGGTTTCTGGTCTCACTTAAAACCAAGTTGTTTTAGGGTTTTGGGCCCTTGTTTGTTTGTTGCAGTGTGTGTAGTCATGCTTATCTTTTAGTGGTTGCTGCTAGGATATTATTAGTTTATAGTTTATCTTTCTGGCAGCTTGCTCTTCTTTGCTAGGTTGATGGTTTGCCTTCAAAAATGTTATGTAAAGGGTTTTGGGCCCCTTCAAAACCCATTTTTACCTCTAATAAAAAAATAATACAAGGGACAAGGTCTATAAAATCCAAGTTTTCTAGAATATATTTGTAACTTATATTGCTGGTTTATACATTAGCCTAGAAATATGATTTATACATGACAATGTGATGTGGGATAGAAAAATTGTTCCAAGGCATATTCTTTGTTGAGATCAAATATAATTTTAAAAAAATTGCATATGCTTTTGAGTCTATTTTACAAACTTTATTAATCACTTCAACATTTTACAAAATTCCCTACAAATAAGTTTGTTTCATATATTTCATTGAATAAGGTGAGTAGAGTTGGTAAATGGTCTTTTGCTCCTCTAGGATTTTATAATTTAATATTGATGGTTCTTCACGAGGTAATCTAGGTGTTGTAGGGATTAGGAATTGGAAGGGATAGTATTAGGGTACTATTGTGTGTTCTCATAACATGCCCCAAGACTATAAGACTTGGGGACCCAAGTGAAAACTAATGCTTGTGGTGGGTGTTGGCTAGTTAAAGAGATCACCAAAAGTTAAAGTGAGGGATTTTTTTGGAGTACTTCATGATTCAAGTGCATCGAATACCAAGAACCGAGTATTAGAAAGCTAGAAATTTGAAAGTGTTAACACAAGGTTGTGGGAGAAGTGTTCCAATTTGAAGGAAAAGGTCTGGGAAAGTGTGGGTGTTCCGGTAAAATTCAAGGTCTAAGAAATTTTGTTGGTAAAAGTTGAAGTATTGGGTACCGAGTATTGGTTAACAATGTTGACTTAAAGTTAAAAGTTTAAGTTTTCCTAAAATTTCAAAGGCCTAGTAACCCAACTAGAAGAGAATACTTACACAACAATATGATTTTAAAAGGAGCATGATATTTATGATGAGTTTAAAATGTTGATTTATTATCAATGGTTTTGTTTTCATCAATGTTTTATGAATGTTTTAAAAGGGTATTACTATGTGGAATTTTTGCTTGAAGGAGAAGCAGATTGTGATGTAACATTCAGGTATGGATGGTCAGGAAAATTAAAGTTTCAAGAAAATCAGATGATTTTACCAGGTTTGGCAGTACGCTTTGAAAGCTCATGCAAGGAAAAATGTATTTCCAGAGAAACACCGAGTACCAAAGCCTTGGTATTACACATGCAAAGGAGTGTGCCTAGTTCCACCTGGTTGTTCAATTCTGAGAATGTTTCATCTGAGTCTAAATCTGAATGTAGGAACATAAGATTCACTTGATCATTTTGAATGTATGGGAAGTTCCTACAATTTTTTTGTTGGTTTTGTTTGGTTCCAAGGTGGAATGCTAATAGTGAAAAGATGAGAGACCCAAAAGACATTACTATGCTGTAGAAGGTTGACATCCATTGACTTTGTCAAAAAATATCCTACCAATTGTCATATTCCACATGCCTTGTTGTAATTTTTCACTTGGATTTCCTCTCATGTATTTGTCTTATCTTCCTTGTGTCTTGTTCTTATAAAAGGTTGAGAAATGTTTCATTTTAAGTTAAGTTCAAAATTTGTAGATATGAGAAGAGCCAAAACTTCTTTAACTTTTGTTCTTTTCTTTTTTTTTAAATTCATTCCAGTTTAAAAGCTTGTATGCACATAGAAGGAAATCAATATCAAATATAATTTGAGAGCTATCACTTGAAATGAAATCCTTTGTAGTTAGTTTCTTGTTTATCTAGACAAGACTATATGATGTGTCATTTAAGGGTGCATACAAAACCTACTTGGTGAAGTATAGAGTGGTTTGCTTTGATTTGGTTAATTCCTGGGGCATGCATGGATAATACCTGGGAGCCCATTTAATTTTCAAGTAATTTTGATGTTTTGTTTTAGAATAGATGTTAAATTTTAGAAAATGTTCCAAAAAAGAGATGAATAAATGAAAATTTTATTGCAAATCTTTCGTTTCCATAATATTGTTGAATTCTTAAAGCTAAATTTAATTAAGTGAAATAAAATTTGTTTGAAATTCATGAAATATTATTGCAAATTTGTTTATTTCATGAAATTGTCAGATGATCAAACTGAGAATATCTTTTACCAATCCTTATGATTCCTTTGAGAATCATAAATTATTGTTTTCCCCTTGTGATTAACAACATTATCACAACGAACCCTGATGTGAACCTAGTATGGTCAAGTCTTGACATAAACAAGCTTTTGGATTAAGCTGAGTCAACCTGAGATTTAGGTTGTCCTGGTTCAATCTTTCAAGTAAAGATAGGTTCTTGCGGTCTATCTGTGAGGATTTATTTGCACTATTGTCATGTGACTAACATTGTGATCCAAAAGAACTTGTGTTAGAAGGAGGGCCATATCTTTCCCTCTTGTTTTATATGGAATCGATAGTGTTGTCTTGGTTCCTAGTTTGAGAGTTGCTTGTAAGATGATAGTCTATGCTTGCTGATAGTATAAAAGTGGAAGTTGATAAACTCTGGGAAATCCTTAATGAGAGGTTGCATCCATTGAGTGTGTTCACCTTTTTTAGGGTCACTGACTATAGAATTCATGACATAATTGATCATGGTGAACTTGATTGTGATTCTTTTTAACTAGAGTAAATTTTTCCACACACAATGTAATTTTGTTAACAAAAGAGGTTTTAACTGCTAAAAGAAAGGAACCATTAATGAGAAAAATTTTAAATCCTAAAAAAGTGCATAACCTTAGTAAAATTTTAAAAAATAAAAAAATATTTGCTTAACCAAATCAGTTTGTTAACTTTGAATGTTATGAAGGAAATTTTAAAGTTTTACACAAAAAAAGGAAAGAGTGTTAAGACTTGGAAATACCACACCAAAAATGAGAAAAAAGAAATGATGATTCATCGACCTTTCCAAATGTGGAAGATAACGATGAAGAGGAAAAGCGGGAAAATAAAGTGGGAGATGTGTGTTTTTCACTCCAAACAAAAAATCCATGAGTTAAAAATGGAAATTTTCTTAATTTCATGCGGAATATAGAATATGAAGTTTTTACTTTCCCTCTCTCTAATAATAATGTAAATTGTGTTACTACTTGGTGTAATAAAGTTAAAGGTGAAGATAGGGCCGAAGACTCGAAGAATTCCAGAGAGAAGGATAATCAAGAAATGAATATAGTAAGTTCATGAAACTGAATAGAGTGAAGAAGAAAACCATGAACCAAGATTGGAAGAAGGTAGAGTATGGAGAAATCAACAAAGGTGTCTGCAATCAACCTTTCATGAGGTCATTTTCATACATATGATCCAATTTATTGATAAGTATGCCTTTGAATTTGCATTTCTTAAATGTAGAAAATTTAAGATAATTCATTGTTGTAGTAGAAATTTGAAATATATTCAAGTAAATTTGAAGACAAGATTGATGTAATTCATATGAAAACTACTATAAAGATAATGATAGAGATTAAATTAAAGTGCTTAGTCAGGGTTAATCATCTATTAGGGTGAATCTTTGTTAGTTAGGTTAGTTTGTTTTCATAGGGCTTCTTTTGTTTTGCTTTCTAGTTTGTTCTCAGCATTGGGAAATTTTGCTCAATTTAATACACAAACATGAGAGTAAATTTGAAATATTCTAAAATATTGTGCAATGAATAAAAAAGAAAACAAATCCATGCATGGTAAATACATGCTTAAAGTAAGAATTTTTTTTTTCCATATATATATACATGCTTCATATATACATGGAAATATAAAACTTCTCATCGTAAAAGTGTAAAAAGAGAAAAAGGAAGGAGCCACGCTGCAACAACAAGGTGGTCATTTTGTCAATCTAGGATGCTTCATTTATAAGAGAAGTCTATCCCAAAAAGTGTTATCCAAGTGAGAATCAAAGTCAAGGGTATGGAGATCAGTTAGAAATGGTCAGAGAGGAACTAATTCTCCTCATTTCAAAAACTGAGGAATATCATGAGTAGAGAGAATATTGATGGTCGGATGTGTAGTAGACAGGACATAATCGAAATTCCCAAGAAATCAAGCGATACTATCTTATTTGCAACCCTAAAAAATTCTCCAAGAGGAAGTCAAAGATCTAGGAGTGAGGCTATGAATCGTTAAGCCAAGTCTGAATTTAGCCAATAATATGCTCTAGATTCAACAAAAGTTTCCTCGAGGATGAGGCATAAATTTGGTGCAGTAAAGTTGGGAGTCTAAAGAAAGAAAACCTTGTTAAGCCATTGGGTAGTAATGCAACCCATGAAGCCATTCTAATGGTGAACATAGGTAAGGAAAACTGGATCTTCCATAGCCTAGAAGCAAAGAAAAGTGCAAGAAGAGCGAAAAAGTTAAGAAATAATTGAGAGAAAAGAAAAGATGTGAAGAATTTGAGAGAGAAATGCAAAATTTACAGAAAATCATGAGGAAGTTGGAGTACATAGTTGTCTGGATCAAAGTTGAAAAATTTAAGTTGAGGTAGCAACCAAACAAGTTTCTCTAGAACACAATGTTAAATCTAATTAATTCTCACAAAATTGGTGGTCATTTGCTTCAAAGTTTGCTAGTACGAAGATCATGAATCAAGCAAATTGAAGATTTCCAAATTAATGGTGGTAATTTCATTATGTTTTATCGAGCCGTATTAATCATGATGGTGTCCATGTGTACAATGCAAAAAGGAAAATCAAGTCGGTAAGGTAGCACACGTCAGCAACTGGAATTGAAAAGAAATAATACGTGTGTGTTAAGGTGTGCAAGTTAAATGAAAATTATAATGGTTGGAATTAAGTGTCATCCTGACAACTCTAATGTATTAATGTGGTACAATGTTGTCAAATTGGAATTGCTAGCCAAGTATTTTAGTGGTTGCCATTAAATTAAAATGGAAGGGTGGTAACTAGTAATTCTAAATTTAGATTTAATTTGGTGATTGAATTGTTTGCTAATAAGTTTTAACTTATGAATATTTTTTAATAGATAATGAATTGTAGTTAGCTAGGATTTAACATAAGGGTGGTAAAATTTAGATGGAAATTCACACCTACAGATAATAACTAAATGAGTTTCTAGGAATTGGTGAAACGATGAAGGGATTTGCATTGAATGAAAAATCAAAAGGTAACCTTTGCTACCACTATAATTCCCAACCTAATAGCGGAATTCATTTCCTACAAGTTGAAGCAAATGAACTTACATTGAAATATGAAAAGAAAAATGAGTATCAAGGAAATATCATAAGAGAAAAATTCAACTCTTTAGGCTATCCAAATATCTCTACCGGGGCTATGGAAACTTGGTTGGCAATAGAGCTATGCTTGGGGAAATTATAAAATTAACCTTTCTAGGGCTCTGGACACTTGATTAGTTAGAAGGCTCTATCCTTGGTTGGCTTTGGAGGATTACCAAATTATGTAGTTCAATGTCAATGAACTAATTTTTTCACTAAGTTCTAGAAACTAGAATTAATCAAAGCACACACTGATATTTTTTGGAGAAATTTTATTGTCTTTATGTTAGAATCTAGGTATAGGTAAAGAGTTATTATTTGAAAATATGTATAAGTTATAATTTTTCGTGGGTGATTTAATCCCAAGATTCTTTTAAATTTGGTATTATTGGTTGCAATTTGTTGTGTGTTCTCACAACACGCCCCAAGACTGTAAGAGTTGGGGACCCAAGTGAGAACTAATGCTTGTGGTAGATGCTAGCTAGTTAAATAGATCGCCCAAAGTTAATTTCAAAAGAATTTTTTTGGAGTAATTCGTGATTCAAGTGCATCAAATACTGGTGAACTAAAAATTTTAGGGGTAAAAGTGGGGTTCCCCAAGGGTTTCTAAGGTTTTCACCTAGAAGGATGGAGGTCTCTTTTACACACCTAAAACTTGGGTTTCATTCAATATTAGGGGTTAAATGTCATTGAGATACCTATATGAAGTATTCTAGATGCAATAATTTGATAAATGAAACTAACTATTGAATACAAGCTAACTAAATATACATTGTTTGAAAACACATTGTGCAAAAATGATAGAATAAAGACTATACAAGGCAAGATAGAAAAAACATATAAAAATAAGTGCACCTGGAAATTGATGAGGACTGAAGTGGAGATTGTAGAAGCCTCTGAAAAGTCTAAAAGTTCTGATTTTTATGCCAATTGGGAGACTTACGCCAAGCTAGGCGACTTAGTCCCAGTTCTGGTAAACTGCTTTGGGATCCGTTCCAGCCAACTAGGTGTCCAAATCTCCAAAATTCCCTGACAGAATCAAGCAGTGGGACTAAGTCGCCACTATTGGTGACTTACTCCATTCTAGTTTTTCTAAGAATCAAAAAGTGGGAATGGAAGCCTATAGTCTGCAACCTACTTTCTCACTGAAATCGGGGTCCAGATCCACAAAATCACCTACAAAAAAGAATTTATTTTGGTTTCTAATGTGGGGTTTTCCTTGGTCAAACCCCTAGTTGGTATTTAAACTTTGAAAGAGATAATAAATCTGCATAAGCCCTAGCCCTAAGTTTTTCTAGAACTAGGAGAATCTAAAGTGAGGAAAAACCCTATTCTAATGTGCTAGATTAAGATGCCTAAATGAGATTTTAATGATGCAAGACTTCAATCCAAGAAACCCTAAAATATTACAAATGAATGCAAATGAAATGCAAACCTTAAATCTAAAGATAGAGAGAAAATGTAAGATGGGATCACTTTGAAAATAAGTCTTTAGGTGTGATTTGATGGCTAGTTTCATCTCTTCAACCTAGATCTCTCGATTATTCTCCATAGAAATCCATGATCAATCCTTTGTAGTATGAGATCTTGAGTGAGAAGTGAGCTTGAAGACCTGTAAAAATCCGTGTTTTCTACCCTAAGCTTCAACTTTGTTGTAGAAAGAGAAACGAATCTTCTTGTGGAAGATGTTTAACACTTGATTATTGAGCTTGCTTGTGAAAAATGACAAAAAGATCTTGAAAAATGACCTAAAAAAATGCATTTAGAAGAAAAAATGCCTAATCGTCAATTATTTTGACCTAAGAGGTTGACACCCATCAAGAATTTTTAAGAAGTCAGAGATTCTCCCACTTAAAAATGAAAATACCCCTAAAAGGGACTACGTTGCCACCTTGGGCAACTTAGTCCCACTAGGGGTTTTTGAGGTGGGATTTATGATATTTGAGTGGTTTTCATACTATTTGTGAGAACTTGTATGATTTCTTAGGTGAAATAGGCCTCAAAGTCAAAGATAACAAGTCTTAGGGACATATAAATGCTATTTTAGGAGGGTAATTGATGCAAGGGTGTCTAAAGTAGGACCAAATTAGGCACAAAATTGTCCTTTTCTTCAAAGGTATTTAATTTTTTGTGACACATTCAGCCCCCACTTTAGCACCCATATTAATCTATGTGCATATGTCTTCCTAAAGGACTCTAAACAATGGATTTTGTTTTCATAAAAGGATACTCATTCAAAGGTAGGAGAATGAAGCCCCCAATGTAGTTATCTATGAAACCATAACATTAGGAACCACATCCTGCAACACAATCGTGTTAGTAATCCAAAAATCCTCTTATATAATTCCTATAAATCAAATTTGAGGGAAGATGTATGACCCCCCTTGATTCTGCTTGCTTTACAAATGTGGAATCAAGGTAGCAATATAGCCACATTGAATGAGGACACACATATCAGAGGGTATTTTCAAATACCATGCCACATAATGATAGGTGCTTGATGATGTAGGGTGTGGAAACACAATTTTGACGCAACAAATGGCATAAAAAATGGAATTCACTAGCACCTGTTATGTTGTTTTGAATGAAAAGCACACTAATATGTCTAAGATAATAAAAGTATGAATGTGATTCAATGAATAGGAGAAAGAGTAAAAAAAATGAAAATGATGTAATTTGTCACTTTTTCATTTTACCTTGTTGTAGCTTGAGAGTGACGAGGAGATAGCAAAATATGCCAAGCAGATAAGATTTTACACCTGCAAGATTGGATGTGCTGTGAGACTAGGTGGCATGCAACAAGTGGCATCATGACGTGTGTTGATTTTGCTACCCTTTCTTTGTGATTTTTCAATTATGGAATGATTTATATATATTTAGGTTAATTTAGGATCTTGGAAAAAAAGTTCACACAGTGTCCCTTTTGTTTGTAAAGTGTCCCTTTTGTTCGCAAAGTGTCCCACTTTTTCGTAAAGTGTCCCATTTCTTCGCGAAGTGTCCCAAAAGGGTTCTAAAGTGTCTATTTCCTTAGATAAAGCACACTTAGAAAAAAATTAGTACAGTTGCATGATGAATTATAGTAAAATTGAAGACATTAGATGATTTAGAGAGCGTATTTTGATATTTTTGATAGGTACCCACCCATTCATGACAATGTCTAGGTGGAAGATAGTTAAGATTTTTGAGATATTTAGCCCCTACTTTGTCAGTGGAAGTCACAAAGCATTTGTAGGTGGTTGGGATCTACTAGGCATACCTCATGCACCCCATGAGGTACCATGATGCGATATTGATGGCATTATGCGAGTTGTGGAACATGGATACATGTACATTCCACCTACCTACTAGTGAGATGACAATTACCCTCAAGGATGTGCATCGTATACTATGAGTTCCTATTCGGGGGGAGTGAGTGTGCTTCTAGAGAGACCATACCTTTCACAATAAGTGGGCAGATATGTTGTACTGCCTTGATCGACAAGTTGATGATGATGGGGAGTCAGGACGGATTGATTTGGTGCTATAACTTTATTCATGAGCATCACTGATTAGATGGATTAGAATGCATAATGTCACATTAGTAATCCTTCCAGATGGATGAGAAGCACACCTTGAGGGCAGGCTAGTGCATCTGATATGGGGGATAGAAGAGTACGAGATAGTATATGCCTTGGGATGTTGTCCTTGCACACTTGTGCTATGATCTGGGATGGTTTGTATTTCGGGATGTAGATAGTATGGTGCACTATGCGCTTCTGCAAGTTGGTTCCTAGAGCATATCATATGCATGAGGCCTACTGGCTTCGCATGTCCTACAATAGTTGGGTATCCTTGGGCCTTCAACTATCCTCTACGACAGTTATGGCAGTATGGAGATTTGCACTTTTGGAGAGTGAGGTTCAGTCAACTAGAGGATGATGAGATCTTATGGAGACCTTATTAGCTTACAATGCAATGGTTGAACTACGCAAGACAGATGAGGAGACTTCAGTTGGATATATTTCTAGTTGGTGGACATGATCACATAGTACATCCTTTCTACTATGATCAAGCCATGTGATAGTTTGGATTGATTTAGAGGCCACCCAAGGCATGATCCTCATTTAGGAGGTTAGTGTGGAGTGCTCAAAGACTAGGTGATACAACATAGTTCACTCTAGATGATGTCATCCAGAGTGACTCTGATTTCTCAGATCATGATCAATCATCAGTCTCTAATGCAAACGATGTCGGTGTGACATGGGATCATGAGGAGTGGTGGATAGTATCATGACCAGATCCTGTGGTTTTGATTGATGAGCCTATAGAAGATGTAGGACCATTGCTACATGAGGGAGATGAGAGAGAGGGTAGAGCCAAGGAGACACACTACAAGGCTACAGACATATTTACTAACATTATTGATGAGGAGTATGATGAGGATGCAGATCCAGATTATGATGGATAGGAGGGAGAGGAGGAGGATCAAGAGGATTATGAGGAGGAGCCACCCTTGAGTGAGAGTGATGAGGCAGAAGCTAAGGATCGACATGAGTGGGGAGAGACCTCACCCATTCATATGAATAGATCCCAAGTAGCAGAATTAGCATGCACCAGTATTCACAGTTGAGGAGAGGCTAGCACAACATCTATTCCCCCTTCATAGGATGAGGTTGATATCACTCATCCTACTTGAGATATAGGTGATGATATTTAATTTTGATGCATGTAATTTGTGCTATGATGTATTAGTTTATGCATATATATATATATATCATGATGTGTACTGATTATGTATTGTTTTTATCTTGCACGACCCACAGAGGATTGGCAGGATCTCTACTGTCAGGCAACTACAAAGATAGTACTAGTGTCTATTGATGAAGAAGAGATGGGCATAGATTATGTTCCCCCACCTATTGTGGAGCGAGATACAAAGTAACTTATACCATTCATGAGACTATGGGTAGTATATGAGAGCTTGAGGAGGCGATTCCATCGAGCTGAGACAAAATCATAAGCACATACATCAAGGACTCCAACAAAGTTTGAGAGACTAGAGAGAGAGGTGACACAACTATAGACTAAGAGATATCAGATAGTAGGAGAGCATCGAGTGGCCCTTGTGTGGATGGAGGGATTAGAGTTCACGATCACAATCACATACGACCGTCTCCTGACGTCTGGCTGCAGATGCAACACAAGTACCAGATCCTAAGGGATCTACTAATCACAGTCCTCAATGTCATTGTATCTTTTGATGACATGTATAGAAAACTTTTGATATATATATATATGAATTTTGATATTATATGTTTTGGTTTAATGTGTGAATGCTAAATAACATTGTGATTAATTAAATAGCCTTTGTAAGATTACTTAATTAATGTCATCATGATTTAACAAAACTTATGTGATCTAATTAAAAGCTTGCTAGAGTTTCTATTAGATACAACATGAAGATCAAGTATGTTATGCATCTATGATTTAAATTAACATAACACAAGAGGAATTTGAATAGTATGAAACCTAAAGTAATCATAAAAATAAATTAAATAATCACTTTAGTGTTCAAGACACTATAGACACTAAAAATAAACCTAACTAACATCATGCATCTAAATCTAATCAATTAAACATCAATTCCTCTATTTTAAATCAAATAAAGAAATTTATTAGATTAATTCACCAATGTGCATCATACTTGATTAAATAAAACAAATTATTTAATTAAGTCTTAAAGGTCCTCTCATTTGATATAATAAAACAAATTGATAAAATCAAATGTCAAAACTCCTAAATCCCTTCAAGTTAATTAATCTAAATTAATTAACTCATAATCCTTATAACCCATTCTCTAGCTTTTGACTCAACCAGAGTCAAACCTAAACCCCTGACTAACCCACCCACTTGAACATGAAATTCATTTTAATTAATTATCTAATTACCCCTATTTTACCTCACAAGGCATATTCCCAAGGAATATTCCCTCATTAACTCCATTTGTTTGAATTTCTTGGCCAAACAAATTTCCCCCAAAAATGTCTCAAACATATGCATTTAAAGCTATCTTTCAAATTTTGAATCCACCTAATTGCATTTACTTGCACATTCCCCAAAATGTGTTCATTCCTCCTCCACTTGCATGTTGACAAATGACACCTTGCCATTGGCTCATGATTAGTCCCACATTCTGCCCATCTTTCCATCTTTCAAGCCTTCAACCTATAAATATAGGGCACTTCTATTCCAAATCTATCCACAATTCTAGTATTCTCATTATAGGCATTTTAAGTTCATTTTCATCTATCATCATCTTGCATCTCTTGTTCATTATCATCTTGAAGCTTATCAAGGGTTGGGAAAGGGCTAATTTTCATATCAAAGTAGCACCAATCCACTATGGAATAGGTATGAACATGTTTTTGTATGCTTTCAATTAGTTTACTTGATCTTTTGTTGTTTACATTATGAAGCATGTTGGAATATTTCATAGAGATGTTAAGTTTGTTTTTTATTTAAATGACTAACCATACTAATGTGTGTTATAGTTTAAGTGCATTGGAGATTTGAACATCTACAAAATGGCGCTAGAAGGAGGGCATTTAGATTTTAGTCTTAGCATTTAGATTTAGATTAAGTTTTTTTGATGAATAATATGACAATTTAAACATTATATTTCCTATGCTAAAAGGTTTCTAAAAAGCTAACATGCCTTATCTACACTGCCTCATTTTTTTTATGCTTCCCCATTTTGTTCATGTGATAGTACTGATTCTTTCAAAAATCTAACGTACTTTGGATGTTGATTAAAGGTTTTGGGTAGTTGTTGATCGAGCTTACCATTTAAATCCAATACTTGTATTAATTCTTGCATTGTTGATCTAACCTACCATAAATTTGTAGTCATAATAAGGGTAATCGATAACTTCTTTTTGTTACAGAGAATTCTTAACTTGCATCAGTAAAAGGGACTCTTTCAATTTCCAACCATTCCTAGATAAGGTGTTGTGTAAGAATAATGTGTATGTACCTATTATGTGCAATCATCTATTAACTTTTGTGGTAGCATCTTCTTGTAATCATTCTCGGTATATAAAACAATAGTAACTGCGCTGGTTTTTTTGTGTATTGTAAGTTTGGCTTTTTGTAGCCTCATCTTTTAGGTGATCATTTACCTATTCCCATGTTTAAGCTTATAGAATTTACATATCTCTGTCAATGAGGATGTGAATGGAGTAATATTAATGATTACTTCAGTGCTCTCTAAAATATTTCTTTAGCATGTGACTTACTAATATCGTTATCACCTTATTGCATTAGAATACCTTCAATTATGATTGATGCTTACTTATTTTGCATGCAACACCTATGCAGAGCCTTAGGAAAGGGTCGAAGGAATCAAGAAAAGTGATCTTTGAGATCTGCTTTCCTTTCCAAGGTTTGATAGAGGTGATCGGTAGATCCATAGTCCACAAGCTTATTAGTCACTGTGCGGGTTCAAATTACATCAACCAGTGGGAATTGATAGATGAGTTTATAGTCATGCTACACCACATACCTTCAACCCAACATCTACGTGTACTTTGTTCTCCTCTCCATATACCCCACCTTTTGGGGGTATGAAATTTGTCTTTAGGGTTGTTTGTCTCGAAATCCTTACCTCTAATGCTCTTAAGACATTTACCTGTGCCATATAATTTGGCCATGCTCTATCATTAACATTAGAAAGATGGCTCATAAGTTGATTCTTTCCTTTTTTTGAATAGAGTAAATGCTACGTCAAATGCCAAGGATCCAATGGAAGAAAGATAAGAGTTGGCGAAACAATTTATATTTAAACCACTTTTGGTCATCTCCCACGTGTAGAACACCCAGTTGATCAAAGCAGTGTTTCGTGTGTTCAGATTGAATGTTTTACAGAGGTTTACAAAGTTATGTGTGCCATTTCTGGGAAGGTTCTATGTTTGACATGTTAAAATAGATAAATGTGCCATTTTTGGGAAAGTTCAATGTATCGACTAATCTTGTTCAATGAATCAAATCTCAATCAAATTAACACACTTTAGCAGTTCAAGTAATTTTTTAATCTTTTCTATCAAACTCGTTGTTTCACTTTAGCCGGATATGGTTGGCTTCAATCTATAGAGGTTTGTAATGAAATGGGTCATTCTCATAGTTAAGTTTAATTGGAATAAACAGGGTGTCTTTTAAATATGAGAGGATTTTGATGATATTATCAACGACCAGTGACATTATCTATTGGCTGGACTAATCTATGTGTAAATTCAAAAGCATGCCTCTTCAAATACAATTTGAATCTCTACCTACTGCATGCTCGGTCTTGTCCAAATATTTTCATAAATCTGAAATATCGATAGTGTTACTTTGAAGAAATCGATTAAATTTTGTTTTTTTTGTGCTACTGTCTATGATTTTGATCCAAATTTATCTGTAAAATTTCTTGGTTACATATGGGGACCTCCTATGAATTGTAATTAGGAATATTTTGGATCTTGGATCCAAGGGTATCCGACTGCAGAGGAGTAAATTATGCTGACAGACTATTATTGCACCTTACTAATGCTCTTTACTATTGTCATCCTTATTAAATCATTATTGTACTTGCATTAAATCGTGTCTTTTCTTTGAATTACTTCTGTACAATTTATTTATTGTGCCTAACTGCTATACAAGTTGTAGCATTCAACTTTAGTGGAAGTAGACAACTCATACGAGTACAAGTAAATAACACTATATATTGCTACTCAAAATCCGATACATTGAGGGAATATTAACATTGTCGTCTATCTTATTCACATTAATGTTCTCATCAAATGAATGTTGTTCTCATTAAATGAATTACTTATGATTTCTTTACATGACAAGTATAATTTTTTTTGTGATAATGCATGATTCATTAATCTCTTGAAATAAAACTTATTTTTGATAACTTTGTGATATTTGTAGGAGGGGAAGGAAGAATTTCATTTACACAAGGACCTTGCAATGTTGAAGAATTAGAAAAAAATTGTGAATAAGATTTGAATTGAGGAATTGAGCATTAAATTTGAACATGAAAAACCATTTCTTAATGCTTACTGTAAAATCTTGAATCATCTATTTCCTGCTTTGTTTTTTGTTTGAGTTGAACTAGGTCAATTTGGGTTTAAAAATAATCAGTGATTGATTTTTTTCAAAGTTGGTTAAAAATTGAACCTTAGGAACATACTAGATTTCGATTTGGTCTAAAATTAAACAATCAACTACACATTTCATCTTGGTGCTATAAAACAAACACATTACTGCTTTTGGGATCTAAAATGAACAAGTGTATTTGGTGTTTTGTAATCTTTTTCACAAAGTAATATCATTTAAAATATGTATGCACTTCTCTCATGCTTCACAGTGACCTTGAGAATCAAAAGTCTTTTGGTGATATTAAGTTGTATAAAATATTGCCTCCACACTTCAATTTGGGAACTTTAAAATTGAACAAACCTTGCAAGTGTGAAGAAAAGGTATTGTGTGTGCTCCCACCTAAATGCATTAGGTGGTCAAAAGTTACAAATACAATTCTTTTCAATTTTTCACCTTTAAAGAGCCTACCTTGGTGGAAAAAAGTACTCATGCCAAGGGAACGACTCAAACCGGTAATGAGCTAAACGCTAAGCTTCTCCCAACTGGTATATAAATTGGAATGTTGAGGAAATATCATTACAATTACTCCTATGAAAAAGAAGGTGATACTCTTTGTATTAGTTGATCTTGCCTCTCGTGTGGCTTTCTGAACAAGTGCCTTGATTAAAAGCTAAAATTATGTAAAAGCCAAAAACCTTATCTATTTGTTGATGCCAGAATGATTCTTCTAAAGTTGTCCCACATTTTTATGACTCTTGGTAGAGATGAGAAATATGCCATTGGAGTTTCATGGGACTAATGCTTGGCTGACTCAAGAAGCGAGTGCACTATAAGGGGGAGCCTGTGTGGTCAAGCATCTAATCATCCGCTAAGAGCAAGTGTAGTTGGATTTTTCCAAGTGGGAACTCAACAAATATTGTCTCTTTTATCCTAAGATTGTGCATCACTTTGAAATCAAAACACTTTGTTTGGATCCAAAATGTTTGAAAATAAACATTCACCAATTTCTTGAAATTCCAAACTCTTTAGGGGGAACAAATACCTTTGACAAATCCAAATGCTCTTGCTTTCCCTAGAGATTTCATCCTTAGACGAATCTAAGTATTTGGGTTTAATCATAATTTGTTCTAACTAAAGTCAACTTTAGTTGACTTTGTGGGATAAAAAGAAGTTAGGACATTAGACATCTAGTTTGAAAACCTAAATTGAGAATTGTTTGTGATAAAAGGAATTCATCAAGAAAAGATAAGAAACAATTCATCCACACACATGTACTCTTCCAAATGATTTCCCAAAAGATCAAAATCCGAAAACCAAAGCTCAAAAGTCTTAGTCCAAAAGCTCATGAAGAACATCTTTCAAGGCTTCATGAAGTTAGAGAATTGTTGGTCTACAATTTTTACAAGAAAACTTCGAGGAAAAATCCTAACTTGTATGTGTTTTATTGCCAACAAAATCCAAGTCTCTTTCAAAGGTTTGCATTTCTTACACAAGAAGTACCAAGCATTTTCTTCAATACCAAGGTCTTGTAGAAAGGAGTTCTATCTAGGTCTAATCTAGGATCAAATTCATCATTTTCATCCATCCTTCAAACATCAATCAAAATCATCTCATCAACAACTCTTGAAAATCTTGAAAAAATCATTCATGGTAGACTTTTGGAAAACCAAAATAATCTTGTTTGATTAGATGTGTGTAGATGAATCCTTCTCCACAAATTTAGTAAAATTATCAATCCTTGTGAATAATTATACACTTTGATAACATCCAACATCTTAGGGTTTATAAGTTCATTATCCAAATTCAGAAAAGAAAACCAAAATCATCTTGTTTGGCTAGGGGTGTATAGATGAATCCTTCTTTACACACTTAGTCAAATTATCATCTTGTGTACAAGTATACTCTAGGAAAACATCCACACTCTTAGATTTTATGAGTTAACTATCCCAAACCAAAATCCAATCAATCCAAAGTCAAGATCCAGTCAAACCAAATCAAATCAAAATCTAAAAAGTCCAAAAGTCTAGTATCTCCTTCAATATTTCTCAAGAGTTCAATCATTTGCATCATCCAGCTTCCGTTTATCTCATCATAACAATTTGATCCTTAATCATCCTAGTTTTATCTTTTTGTTCCTAAAGTTATATCAATCCAAAGAATTAGAGGTTCATCATGCGCATTCTTGAAAATTAATCCCTATTTTATGGTTCAAACTTGATCTCAATACAAGAAAAACATGGAACAAAACAAAGAAACATCCACTTCAAGTGATTTGAGTCAAACTAAAAAAAAAATTCAACCCTACGATATCCATTGACCTACTAATTAATCCTCCTCCAATACCCCAAAATCCTCAAGAGGAAGGTCAAGTGGAAGACATCACCAACAATGTCTTAGGGATGACACAAGATGAAATCATTGAAATGGTTCAAAACCCCAAGACTCATAGAATTTTCAATGCCATGATGAGGCTCAATCCCTCCCAATACATGATTGAATTGGAAAAAGAAGGGGCTAAACTCCCTTCTGATTATGACGTAAACACTATTGTGGAAAAGCCTCTTGGAATCATGGCTCCAATCTGATCCACACCTCCATTTCAAAGCATCACTCAAAGCATCTCTCAAATCAAATCATCCATAGCTCCAACTCAACCGATTGTTAACAAGGGAAGCTCATTGCTTCACTCACTTCAAGCACATTCCCTTGTGAACAACCAAGATTTGGATACCAATACCATATTAGGTCAATCCGTCCTAATGAATCTTTTGCACGAATACATTCTGCTCACATTTCATGATTCCACCAATCCTACATCTTTTTATGCAACACTGGTGTATCCTCTAAACACGCAAACCTCTCTCCCTCTAACCTCATAGGTAGAAGCTAGATTATTTGGAATGGGGGGAATATTCGATCCCTCCTTATCATCACTTTTCCAAGGGAGTACACCACCATTTCCACCATTTCCATTAACATTTGCATCACCCCTTGGGTTGGGCCTTCCCCCTTTACCAACCATCAATCAACAAAATCCGAGCAACCCTCTAATCATAAATCAATACATCATACCGAATCCTCCCATCTTGCCATTGATATTGCAACAACAGGTGGCAACAATCCAAGTAACCCCAGCAATCAACACATCATCTACTATCCCCCAAGCATCTCTAAACATGGTTTCCCAAGGACCAAACATCTCAATCATGCCATCCACCACCCAAACCCTAATCTTCAATACAATAGTCCCTCTCATCACAATAGTCAATAATGTTCCTAATCTTCCACCACCACCACCAAAACCCAACATGACAAACTAATTTAGCACTGTGTTGCAAGTAGCTTAACAAGACACCTATTAAAAGGAACTTCAACAAATTCAAAATCAACAAGCTGCACAACTAGCTGCCCAATAGGCACAGGCATAATTAGCATTGCAACAAGCTACCCAAGCTCAAGATTTAATTCAACAATAATAATACAACCAAGTTGTGCAAGAAACTCAAGTTGAACAAGCCACACAAGCTTCCCAATCTGCACAAGCTCAATACTAGGCATAATTGTAAGTAGCTCAACAACAAGTGTATCAACAAGCCCTACAATAGTATCAAATACAATAGGAAGCAACCCAATTACTAGCCCAACAACAAGATTTTTGGCACATCAATAGCAAGATCAACAACAAGGGTTGTTGGCATAGCAAATACAAGTGTTTTTGGCACAACAAAAAATGCAGGCATATCAGTAGGCCTTAATTGCATGACAAAGCTTGCAAAAAACCCCCACCAACACTTCATCCATCACTCAAGCACCCCGACCACTTTAAAACACATTCACTCCACCCCCTGATTTGCAAGATGATGTGATAATACAAATCAAGTTGCTCTTGTAGCAAGTGCTCGATCTCCAATCATGGAAAACAACAAGGACACCAAGTAATTTGTGCCCCTATCCTTTCAACAGGAGTTTGGTAATGGCACCATTCCCTATGGGGTTTGAAATCCCTAAATTTGACAAATATCATGGGCTGGGAAACCCTGAAGATCACATTAGGGAATTCCAAGTACATTGTATGGAAGTTGCATATAACAATACATATCTAAAGTGGATATTCCCTTGAACCTTGACTGGTGCTGCCATGGAGTGGTTCTTTCACATGCCTACTAGCATCAAAACATTCCAAGAGATTGTTGACACATTCATAAAGAACTTTGAATTCAACATTGGCATGAATGTTAGTCTAGAGGAACTATCTACGCTCAAATAAGGAGAGGGGGAATCATTCACTTCCTTCCTACAATGATGGTGATCCAAGGCCAATAGGAGCAAGTGGGCCCTTGCTGAGCAAAATATATGTACCATCATTTCCAATCTTGAGAAAACTTTGGCATTCCATCTAAAACTGCAGTACATCATCACTTACAACCAATTGATCCCTAAAGTGCTCAACATTGAACAAGCCCTCATTGCAAAAGAAGGGACGCCCACCTATCCAGAACATCAAGACAACTGCCCTTCCACCAGCTATAATGAAAAACCTTGCACATGGGTGAAAAAAAAGAACATCACTAATGATGTTCTGGTCGACGCCAAGGTCATGATCAATTCTCCAAAGTAGAACACCCAAACATATCAACAATCACAAAAACATGCAAACCAATATAGTAGCACAAAAACCACCAAATAATCAAATCATCAATCTAAATAATCAAGGGGGACCACCTATGAGAAACAAATATCCTACCAAGAGAAAGTATATAGCCCTTGGGGAATCAGTCGAATCTGTCATGAAGAAATTGGTATACAAGAATCTCAACACAATCCCCACTTATGAGAATTATCAAGAGCCCGAATTGAAACCACCTTGGTACAATGAAAACTACCTTTGTGATTATCATAAAATCAAGGGGCACACAACAACCTATTGCATGAAGCTAAAAAATATAATCCAAGACCTCATTGATGATAAGATCATAAGTGTGGAATAGCCTACTAGAAATCAAGATCTTAAGATCTACATGAATCCAATGTCAGATCATAACAAAGGAAATGAAAAAGGGAAGAAAAGTATAGCAATGTAAACCATGTGTATGAAAATTTATCGCATCCCTAGATGAATTGGTCATTGTTGTTAGCATAAAGGGAGCCAAAGCTAATTGTGGAGTCACCACACATGGTGGCAAATTCAACATTGTTGGGTCATCACAACCACCTAAGGCATCCACCTCAAATCCAAAATTCATCCCTAATGGCTACATTTTCTTAGACCAGTTGAAGAGAACTCCCACTTAGATCTCCATCATGGAGTTAATGAATATATCATCCACCCATAGAGAAATCCTTGAGGAAGCATTGGCTTCATCCACCATCTCCACCAATCTTGATACAAAACAATTCCAAGCTATGGTCAGAAACATTACCACCCCAAATATCCTCACATTTTTTTATCAAGACTTCCCTGCTCAACCTTCTCACAATCGTGCAATTCACCTTGAAATATCGGTTCTTAAAAACAAAGTTAAGAGGGTCTTGGTGGATGGGGGTGCAGGTTTAAACATCTTTTCTCTCAAGCTCATAAAAATTTGGGATTCTTCGAGCATTCTATTGAAAAAGGAAAGTGCATCACAGTCAAAGAATATGATGACCAAGAAAGAGTGTCTTAGGGCACTATCCAACTCCCTATTCAAGTAGGGCTAGCGATTATGGAAACCACCTGCTAGGTCCTTGACCTAGATCTACCTTATAACATCCTCTTGGGGTGTTTGTGGATCCATGGGATGCAAACAATCACATCAACCTTCCATCAGTGTATCAAATTCTCATACCAAAATCAAGAGGTCACAATCTACAGTTATCCTAAGCCCTTTGCATATTGAAAAAACCTAGAATCAGAGTACTATAAGATCCCCCAAGTCCCAAACAATGAGAAATGCCCATCAACTTTGTATATAGATCCATCCAACATAGCCTCCACTTCTGTGACAAATAAACCTACCATTCTTGAGATCTCTAATATCAAATTCATTATCCAAGATAATGGGTGTGGGATTACAAAATGGAGAAAGGAGCCTTTGTGGTAGGGGAGTTACTTCAATCCCCTAGATCTAATGGATAGCGACAGCCTGCCAATACAACAGCTTAATCCTTTCAGAATGGATCCCTCTCAATTCTGAAGTTGGGGTGATCTAGGCCGAGAAGTGGTGGATGAGAGAGATGTATCCGGTCTCCTCTATCAAGATGAGAGACTTGTACCAGCCCTTCCTATGGATGAGTCCAATAGAGGACTTCAATTAATGTTGGGCATGAGCTATAATAGAAATGAAATTCTTGTAAAGAACAGCAATGGTCGATTGGAACCTATCATTGTTCAAAAGCGCATGAAAAATATTGGCCTTGGTTGTACCCCTCCAAGTGTAACCATACATGGTAGATTTCCCTCGATTATAGCAATTAGGACTCCTCCTCAGCTATCAATAATTTCCCTTTTGTTACTCGTATCCATAGGTTAAGTCATAGACAACTTTACCTTTGATATAACTAATGTCTGTAGTGATAGTGACAAGGATACCCTTGCTGACTTGCCTATGCTTTTTGAAGATTCCTTTGTATGAATGATAAACATCCTATATTTTGAGTTGGACCATCAAAACCATGAAATAAACCTAGTATATCCCCAACTCATCGATTACAACCAACGTGGACCACCAATTCTAGACATGTTTGAAAATGATGAGGTGCTCTTAGAATTCATGGGATTACGGGATACTGTGCCATATGGAGATCATAAAGTTAGGTTCGACATCATACTAGATATACAAATGGCACCTTCTCATTGGCTCATGATTAGTCCTACATTCTTCCCATCTCTCCATCTTTCAAGCCTTCAACCTATAAATATAGGCCACTTCTATTCCAAATCCATGCACAATTTTAGTATTCTCATTATAGGCATTTTGAGTTCATTTTCATCTATCATCATCTTGCATCTCTTGTTCATTATCATTTTGAAGCTTATCAAGGGTTGGGAAAGGGCTAATTTTCATATCAAAGTAGCACCAATCCACTATGGGATAGGTATGAACATGTTTTTGTATACTTTCAATTAGTTTACTTGATCTTTTGTTGTTTTCATTATGAAGCATGTTGGAATATTTCATAGAGATGTTAATTTTGTTTTGATTTAAATGACTAACCATACTAATGTGTGTGTTATAGTTTAAGTGCATTGCAGGTTTTAACATCTACAGACACATAGATAACTATTTGTCAAGAACAAAGCAATAGAAAAGAATATAGGACATAGTCCAATAGCTCTAACAACATTACTTTATAATTCATACCATTCAAATGAATTAGACATATTATTGATGTAGATGCATGACATTAATAGGGTCTTTAAGAGGAGTTTCATCTCGATTTGTTAAGGTGTAAGCGAAAGATCCATAATTTGTATTGACCACATAGGGCCCTAACCAATTAGGACTGAACTTTCCTTTTTTAGGGTAATCGATAGTAGTGTTCCATTGATTTTCATATAAAACTAAATCACCCTTGTTAAATGTCTGACGAATGACACCAGTATCATGTTTTCATTGTTATTGTTTAGTGTAAGCCTGAAGATGCTCAAGAGGGTTAATGTGTTGTTCATCAAGTATTTCAAGTTAATATAATCATTGTTGCGTATAGGTGTCATTATCGACAAGACCTTTAAGAGAAATTTGTAATGTGGGGATTTCTAACTCCAAATATATGATAACCTCGGTACCATAAACAAGGTTGAAAGGTGTATTGCCCATAGAAGAGTGAATACTTGTGCGATAGGCCAATAACACATATTACAATTGCATTTGCCAATATTTTTTATTGAGATTAAATTTTTTCTTAAGGATTTGTTCGAGGATTTTATTAGTGCTTTCAACTTGACCATTAGATTATGGGTAGTAAGGTGTTGAAAAACAATGTTGAATATGAAAGGTCTCTAGGAGATTCTTCACATCATTATTTTTAAATGGTGTTCCATTATCAAAAAATAATGTGCAAGGAAGTCCAATGTGAGTGATGATGTATTCCAATAAGAAATGACATATCACATCAGTAGTTGTGGACCGGAGAGGAATAGATCTTTGACCCATTTGGTGAAATAACTGGTGGTAGTAATAACTATAAGAGAGGGGGACCAACCACTGCAAGGCTCCGAGTCACGAAAGGCCAAGAGCAGTATGGTTGCCTGAACTTACCTAAGTTTTAAGGAAGGTTACGATAGGAAAGATGGAAGTGATGAGAATTGTACGTCCTTCAATCACTCTGCAAACCCAAGAGTTGAAGGGATACTACGTCTCAGGTAGCTTTCAATCAAAAGACAAAAGCACGATTCTTGGATGATACCACAGTGGGCTAGCATCTCATAGGTGCGCTGGCGTTCATACGGCCAAAAAACTAGAGAGACAAGGTTTAAGCTCTAAAAAAGGAACTATCAGCCTAGTTTAAGAGTTTCTAGAATGACAGAACAAGATGAATAAGTATGAAATGTATAGACAAATGTGATAAAGTAAATAGATTACTGCAAGGGTGACAAAGATTATTTCGCACAACAATCTTCTCGCCAGCTTGCTCCAAGATCTCTCCACTTGCACACAAAAAAGTGTAAAAATGTTGGGGGGCTATTTAGGGGTCTTCCTTAGTCAGACCCCCATTTTGGTGTTTCCACCTCCACAAACATTCAAATTTGCAACAATAGGAAAAATATGATAAAGAGGAGAATACAAGCATAGTATACAAAAGACACTATAAAATAGTATTTGCTTACTCAATGAAAATGATAGAGAATATAAGAGAAGCTTACCACCTCCGTCCAAAGCATTGAAGGCTAGTGGACAAGAAGATGAGAGGAACTCAAGCCTCTACTGCAATGGTGTTTATCCTATGCTCGCACTATCAAAGCGATGGAGTGGTAGATTATTGCTAAGGAGTGTGAAGTGTTGCTACAAAGCTTGTGGATGCTTGAAAAAGTGAAGTGTGAATAGATGAACTCAAGATCTTGCAAAACTCTCTTGAATTGATGGGAGAGTGAAGAATATGAAGGAAGAATATGAAAACGGCCATATTCGGGTCGGCTAGCCAAAGGGAGGCATTACACTTCAAATTCCAATAGGAATTGTAATGTCTCTGTAGACTCCATCCGCAGGAATCTACCAGGCATGTAAGCGTGCCGCATGGATGTCTACACATCACGTAGGTGTCCTTGATAAAAATTCCTCGACCAAAACACAAATTAGGTGCCAAGTGTGATGTGGACAGTGGGCATAAGTGGAATTAAGCCTTCGTCATAGGCTTTCTAAAGTGTAAGGGGGTAAAGGGGAATTTGTGTTAGGGGCGAAAATTCACACCTATACATTGTTCCCCCACTTTTAGCGAGCATGAGTACTGATGAGTGCTTTGGTAAAGTAGAGTAGTAAGAAGTAACAAGGTAAGAGATGTATACATGAACCGACGAGGAAGCAGAGCATGGTCTAGAGAACTTGGAAGTGCAGGAGAGGACTTCATAGTTATGCGAAACTATAAAGCTGAAGTACGAAAGTGCCTCACAGGCCCACGGTCCTACAAGGGAGGTATCCTTCAATAACTCTCACATGAAGGAGACTGAGAAAAGGGGACTTGGTAGAGTCAGAGATGGTGACATGTTTACCCGCAGATAGAACATGTTAGGAAGTGGCCGCATGAGCCTATAAATGGACAATCACACAGACCATCGCTAAGCTATAAGACTTTCAAAGGGGTCCCTCAGGAACCCTTCAAAAGGAAGGAGGGTCCACTCAAGGGACGTGTAGTTTTAAAAGTAAGTTCTAGTCGAGTTTTCCCCAAGCTAGAAATAAGGTCGTGAAGTAGGTCTAGTCGGGCTACCCTAGAACTAGATGTGAAGAAGTGAAACTAGTCTAGTCAGGATGCCCCTGAGCTAGACACCATAGAACTCACTGAAAACTTTTGAAGGAGTCTCTCGTGAACCCAACATGAAAATAAGGGGTCCACTCAAGGGACACACTTTTCAAAACCTAACATTTTTTTCTCGAATCAATTTATCATCAAGGAATCCTTTCAAAAGATGTTTACTTCATCAAGGAATTAAAAAGGAAGGATATGCACCCACGTGAGGGTAAGATCAAGACTATTCCCACTTTAGAGGAAAGATCCCAAGTCCTTTCTTTATGAACCCATGATGAAGGAAACATGTTTCGTTAGGGTTTCAAGTCGAGAATGCAATTCCAAAGAAGTGTGTGAAGGGTCTTGAGAAAGGATTCATTTTTCAATGAATGTGTTTTCTAAAGGCCAAATAATTTATCTATGCAACATTGTCACACATGAAAGGGACAACTCAAGCAAAGAAGAGATAAAGATAAAGAGAAAATTAGAGGAAAAGAAAACACACACACAAAGGGCATAAGGGGATCTGGTTTCATGGGGTTAGATCTACATTTATTTATAAATAGTAGGTAACTATGGTGCCAGGATAAAGATCATCAATCCCCAACTAGATCAGAAAAAATGCATAGAAGAAAAAGAAAAATAAAAAATTTGGTCAACATGGAAGGAGGCCTAAATGCTCTCAATGCTTTGCATTGTCCTTAATTTACCGAAAGTTAATCCCAAACATGGAAGAATGATGATACATATAGAGGAAGGTTTACAAAAATAACACCATGCTTATATCTAAGCACTGATAAGGGTGACAAGGGTCATCCAGACACATATAGCATGATCACAGAGGAATCACATTACAACACACACACACACACACCTAATATAAAGATCAAGAAGAGGATCTCCCCCTAACATTGGTAAACCAAGAGGTCATCACCTTCCCACTCTAGATCATTGTAGGAAGGAGGACAAGCCTGCAATGGTGTAATATTAAGGGGAGGAGCTTTTGATCCTCTTGTAACAAGGGCCAAGGAAGAGGGTCCTATGAGGTCTTTGTCGCTCAACTCTTGTGGGTCTAAGGTCAATGACTTCGTGAAGATCGCTGACAAGGTCAGAACTTCATCTACTGATTTAAACATACACTTAACGAGAGCTCCATGTTTCATCTTGATAGACGAAGGAGTTTGCACCTGAGGTTCACTGCTAGGCTCACCAAGAGACTCGGGAGCAGTGAAAAACTTAGGGGAGGCTGGAATTGGTTCCATCACTAGGACATAACAAGTCAGCATGGGGCCACCTTTCAAAGAAGGTGAGCTCCTTTTACATCCTCCATTGTTGGAGGGACCACGCTCTACCTTCTTCCTCATCAGAGGAGGCGTACTCTCCACAGACGAAGCAAGGAGGGTCAAGGGAGAGGAGGAAAGAACCACAATGGATACAACCGAAGTATTAACCATATCCATGAGTTTCGTGAAAGGTGAGTCATTTGGGATGGATGTCAATAGAGGTGGCTCCATGGAATGAGTGATGAATACCTACACCTTTCTAGGTGCATGTGCACTCGTAGCGGAATCCAGAAGAGATTCGAAGCTAGTTTGGATAGAGGTAGAAGGGGGGAGAGAGGATGATATAGAAAGAGGTTTTCTCATCTCCTCCTCCTTCTTCTGTAAGGAGGCTTGCTCAACTAGGAGATCCTTTTTCTGGTGCTTATGCTTGTGCGCAAGGTCGTTTCTACGACTCTTCAAACCAAAATTTGGAGCTTGCAAAGGGACAAAAGGCTCTTGCTCGACTAGGGGAGTTTCTTCCACAACTATTTCTAGTAAAAGGATAAGCTACTGAATAGGAGTTGGAGGTTAGGTTCAGAAATGACAAGAGGAATCGACTCCAGCAACTTAGCAGTGAGCCTCTTCTCATTCACTGCTTTAGGAACAAGAATATTAGGAGGCCATAGAGGCCAAGATGGAGAGGACTCTCCATGGGGGGCTTTCTATCTTCCATACCAAACGGGCCTAGGCTTTGTGGGTAAGACAGGAAGCTCAAATGCGGTACGCTTGGCCTTTCACCAAGTGGACACCATGGGATTCTCTCGCAAGTGTGAGAAAAAAGCAGATGGTCCCACAATAGGGTGAGAGGAAGCATCGAGGTAAACAATGGAAGAGGAAGAAAGAGTATCTCAAGACTACTTCTCTTCTTCTCTTCTACGCGCCTTGGTGGAATGATTGTCAGCTTTTAGAGAATCCTTATACAAAATAACATAAGACGAAGGAGGATATCTTACTTTCAGCCTAGAGAACCATTTATTATAGTTTTGATATGTATCATACAAAAGGTTCTTCCTAGGTGAGAGAGGACCAAGGGGTGTAGGACAAAACTAATCTGAGGTATAGGTACAATGTACAACTGGTGGTCTATAACCAGTGTCATGGACAACGTGTATTGAACCTCCATGAACAAATTTCAGACACTTGTGCACAACCGAGGGAACTATGTTCATAGCTACTAGCTAGGGGATGCCTAGCTTTACTTTGAATAGTTCAAACCTCAAGATGATGTCAAACTTAAGGCTCATAGATTTAGGTCCAATGAGGACTGAGAAGATAATACTCCCTATAGGAGGTACAAAAAAGTCTAGAATCTGTCTGGATGGTACTTTCAAGTGCATCATATCCATCCTTATGTAGGAAGTTAATCAACATGATCTCCCCAGTTATGATATTCACTTGGGCTATTAGATCAATGAGAACACCTACTACAATATTCCCATTTATCCTCGCAGGAATGTAAAGAGGAGATGGCTCCCTATTGAAGCCCATCGAAAGGTCTTGTGAAGTGAAGGTTATGCTAGTTCCACTACTCACAATCTTGGTGGAGCGAATAGGTTTATTTAAGAAAGAGGCCATCGTGCACACCAAATAGTACTTCTACAGAGCCTCCTAAGGTTTATAGGATAGGACAGTGACCCAATCAAGGTTTCATTACACAACACCGTCAGAACCTTCAAGCTACACCTATTAGGGGTTGCAAGTTGGGTTACAAGGTAGAAGCCTCATGACACTCACACCTACAACTCTCCTAGGAAATAATGAAAGGGACTTTTAGTATCTCAAAACAGAACCAAAATGGTTCACGTCGGGTTCACCAAAAATGTAAGAGAGGGGGACCAACCACTGCAAGGCCCTAGGTCATGAAAGGCCAAGAGAAGTATGAATTCCCTAACTTACCTTAGTTTGAAGGAAGGTTAGAATAGTTGGGATGAAAGTTATGAGAACTATAGGTCCTTTTATCACTCTACAAACCTAGGAGTTGAAGGGAGACTAGGCGAGTCAACTTTGTGTCTCAGGTAGCTTTCAATCATAAGAGAGAAGCATGGTTCTAGGATGATAGCGCAACACACTAGCATCTCACAGGTGAACTAGCATCCGTACAACCAAAAAACCAAAGAGACAAGGTTTAAGATCTAAAAAAGGAATTATCAATGTAGTTTAAGAGTTTCTAGAATGATAGAACAAGATGAAGAAGTATGAAATGTATAGAATAACGTGATAAAGCAAATAGATTACCACAAGGGTGATGAATACAATTTCACAAAAAAATCTTCTCGCCAACTTGCTCCAAGATCTCTCCACATGCACAAAAAAAAGTGGGAAAATGTTGGGGGGCTGTTTAGGGGTCTTCCTTAGTCAGACCCCCGTTTTGGTGTTTCCACCTCCATGGATAGCCAAGTTTGCAATGATAGGAAAAATATGATCAAGAGGAGAATACAAGCAAAGTATACAAAAGACACTACAAAATAGTATGTGATTACTCAACCGAAATGATAGAGAAGATAAGAGGAGCTTACAACCTTTTTCCAAAGCACTCAAGGCTAGTGGAGGAGAAGATGAGAGGAACTCAAGGCTATGCTACAATGGTGTTTGTCCTATGCTTGCACTATTAGATTGATGGAGTGGTAGATTGCTTCTATGGAGTGTGAAGTGCTGATACAAATCTTGTGGATGCTTGAAAAAGTGGAGAAGTGTGAAGAGATGAACTCAAGATCTTCCAAAACTCTCTTGAATGAATGGGAGAGTGAAGAATACAATGGAAGAAGATGAAAACAGCCATATTTGGGTTGGCCAGCTGAAGGGAGGTGTTACACATTAACTTCCCATAGGAAGTGTAACATCTCTGCAGACTCCAGTTGTAGGAATCTCCTAGGGACATAAGCATACCACGTAGACATCTACACGTCATGTGGGTGTCCCTGACATAAACGCCTCCACCGACACACAAAGTATTCACCAAGTGTGATGTGGACAGTTCGCTTAAGTGGAATTAAGCCTCAACTATAAGGGGGTAAAGGGGAATTTGCATTAGGGGTGGAAATTCATGCCTATACAATAATAAATGTATGTCTAACAGAAGAAGGTGGTAAATTTTTTCCAATTAGATCCAATCCCCACATAGAGAATGACCAAATAGGCATTTGGGCACAAAGCTCATAAGCAGGAGCATGAATCAAATTTCTATGTTCTTGGAATTTGTGACATTGCTTAACATACACATAACAATATTTTTTCATATTTTTCCAGTAGTAACCCATGCAAAGGAGTTTTTGCACTAAGGCTTTTCCTCCAAAATGACCTACACAAATGCTAGAATGGGCTTCTTCGAGGGCAATGAGTTTCAAAATCCTTGAGGAAATGCAGGAGAATTATGTCAAAGGATCTTCTATACAACATATCGGCAAGGATTATGTACTTAGTGGCTAACGTTTTTAGGTGAATTGTGGGTGTTTTTGGTTATAGGCTCGGGAATGGGGCCATCTTTTAAATATTTATATATGGCATCATACTATTCACATGAATTACTTGGTAATGTTTGGAGTAATCATCAAATTTATCACTGATGGAGGGTTTCATGATTGGGTGGGGTGTAAAAATTACTTTTTCGAAAGGATTTGAAGGAGATATGAGAGAAGCTGCACTAGCCATTGCATTCATGTGTTGATTATATTTTAAGGGGATGTTATCAATGGTGAACGATTAAAACTATTCTAAAAAATTTAGTACAAGATCCTTATATTGGGATAATTTTTCATGTTTAGTTTGATAGAGACCATTGATTTGTTTGATCACTAATTGTGTAACACCATATATCTTGATATCTTTAACTCCCATGACTAAGGCAACACACAATCCAACAATTAACACTTCATACTCAGCTGTGTTATTCATACATAGAAAATTTAGACGATACAAGGGAATATGCTTACCTATGGGTGGAATTAATACAACTCCAACACAAAAGCCTTTTCAACACTTGGATCCATCATAATTCCCATGTAGGAAGCTCTATGGTCAACATACTATCATTGGGAAAATAATCATTGGTAGGTAATGCTAAAGGTGAAGGAGCATGATTGACTAAGTGGTTGATTAAGGCTTGGCCTTTGATTGATTTTTGGGAAACAAACTTAAGGGACCAAACTCGATCAGCAACATTACCCATTTTGCAAGATGTCCTAAAAATTTTGTATTGTTGAAAAGGTATTTGAGAGGATCAAATTTGGTCATCACTTTTGTTTCCGTGTTTAGTAAATAATGTCGCAACTTACTAGTAGTGAATACAAGAGACGAACATTATTTTTTGATGGTTGTGTAACATGTTTCATAATATATGAGAGTTTGACTGATGTAATATAAAGGATGCTCTTTTCCATTATCATCTTGTTGAGCCAACAATATAGCAAGAATGTGGGTAGAAGCGGTGATGTAAAGGATGAAGAGTTTTTTTGGTACAACAGGTTGTAAAATAGGTGGAGTTGCAAGGTACTCTTTCAAACTCTCGAAGGCCTATTTTAAATCGTCAGTCTAATCAAAGTTCACATCCTTTTTGAGGAGGTGTGTAAAAGGTAATGTTCAATCAGCTATGGAAGCAACAAAATGATGGATGGCTTGAATCCTTGCTTGTAATGTGTGTAATTGGGAAATTTTGCGAGGAGGTGGCATGTTAATTATAGTGTCAATTTTCTTTGTGTCCACTTCAATTCCTTTCTGAGATATGGTAAACCCTAAAAGTTTACTGCTATCTACTCCAAAGACACTTTTTCGTATTTAAATGCATGTTATACTTATGCATTCACTCAAAGATTTGTCGAAGAACACTCACATTATCTTGTTGGTTTAAGGATTTAGCTAGAATGTCATAAACATAATATTCTAATATTTTATGTATGCAATCATGAAATATTAAGGTCATTTCTCAATGATAAGTAGTGCCTACATTTTTTAATCCAAAAGGCATTATAACACAACAAAATGTTCTCCAAGTGGATGTACAAAGGCCATTTTGTATTGATCTTGTGGGTTGATGAAGATTTGATTATATCCAAAAAATCCATCCATAAAGGATAACAAAGCATGTCCAATAGTTGAATCCACTATAATGTCAATATTTGGAAGAGGAAAATTGTCCTTTAAAGAGACTTTATTCAAGTCTCGAAAATATATGCATATCCTAACACGATTATCAGGTTCAACAACTGCAACAATGTTTGATATCCAAGGAGAATAATCTATAGGCTGAATGAAACCTAAATCAAGGAGTTTTTCAAGTTCTCCTTTAACATGCAAGGCTATCTTAGGGTTCATCTTTTGTATCTTTTGGCGAATGGGCTTAGAATTTTCAACAAGAACAATGTTATGGGTGACTATCTTTAGATCTATTCCTGGGATATCAAAATATTTCCAATCAAATAGTTTAGGAAAAGCTTGAAGCAAGGTTGCAAGATCCTCTTTTTCTTCATCATCAAGGCACTTCCCAATTTTAATGACTTTGTCTTTATCATCTATTTCTATTGATATATCAATGGTATCCCCTAAAGTGAGTGCATTTGGCTTAGGAAATTTTGGATCATATGGTTCCATGCTAACTAGAGTTTCATTAATGTCAATAACGTTGAGCTCAGAACTTATCATAGCACAAAAGGCATTTATCTTGGAGATAGAAGTCTTATTCGAAGCACCTAACAGGTGTTTCAAAGCTTCATTGTTATTTACATAGGTGAATGGTGGGGAATTCATATCAAGGAATTCAGGATGCTTGAGCATGAGATTGGTTCTTAGCGCATATGTGATAGTGTTGATGTTGAGTGATGGTCATTGATTTTCTTTTGTAGTTTTAGAAAAGGAAGACCCTAAACAAATCTTAGTGTCCTGTATATTAGGTTCAATGCAAACTCGAATGCCTTGCTCATGTTTTCCACATCCTTTACCATTGTAGCCTAATTGTTTCACAAGATCATAACCTTGGCCATAAATGAAGGGGTAAATTATAATGATCCTCAATCATCACCAAGTAAGTTAGAATTTGATTCTTCTTCTTGTTGATTCTTCTCAAGAGGTGCTATGTTGGATGTGGGAATTAATGTGTTGAGAGGATTTGTTGTTCCTTTTCGAGTTGCAAGAAAATTTTAGGCTTAGGGTCTATGTCAATTTGATAAAATTTGTTATTATATACATATTTCATTTTACAATGAAGGGTTGAGGGTATCGCGTGCATCTCATGAATCCATGGTCTTCCCAAGAGGATATTATAGGAAAGGTCATAAGGCATGACATGAATAGGAGTTTGCAGCATAACCATTCTGATGGTAATAGGTAAAGTAATGATACCAAGAGGTTGCTTTGTAACATTGTGAAATCTTCTAATGGATAAGGAATTATATTTTATTTGCTATGTATTCACATGCAATATATCAAGAAGCTTCACACTACACACATTAAGGGTAAACCCATTATCAATGAGGGTCTGTTTGTTGCCTATCTAATCATATTGGGATATTATCATAAAGGCTTCATTTTTCTTTCTTAATTCTAATGGAGGGAGCACATGTTGGTAGAAGGTAATGTCTATATTGGTTGTATTCATTTCTTGTCGGAGAGCTGCCACATCATTAGCATTTGTACCAGGAGGTACCACTATCTAGTGCAATATCATTTGAAGCATAGAATGACAGTTGAGGAGTTCTAGAGAAGATCCCAAAGTGATATCTTGGTGGGATTATTCTTAAGTTGTTCAATGATATCATACACCCTAAGTTGTGAATTGAGATTAGGGGACAGAAGTAAGATGGGGTTGGGTATTGGTAAGGGTGTTGAGGTGGCTTGTTGTGGATTTGGGTTATTTTGAGTGTAATGAGTATGAGTAACAACATCATGCTTGGGTGGGTAAAGGGTAAATTCAGGCTTGGATGGAGTTTGAGGTTTATGGGAAGGTGGGTAGAGAACAAGTTGAGGTTTGAGGTTGCTCACAAAAAACCTTAGTGGATGAGTTAGGTGAGATGAAGTCTTGAAGAGCTTCATCTAACATACCCATATCATCACAACTAAAAGGTTTGGAAGATAGGTTAATGGTGGTTGGTTTGGGTTTGTCATCACAAACCTTAGTGGATGAAATTGTTAAAATCCGTAAAACAGATTATAACCCAGAATCAATTGAAAGAGTTAGAAACATATATTGTAAATGCAAAAGCAATTGAAATAGCATAACAACGATACCAAGAGATTGATGTGAAATGATCGAATGGAAAAATAGCATCAGATAACTATCTCCAATATTGAATGAAAATACAAGCTAGGTAGCATGCTTATATAGACTATAGAGAGGGAAGAGGTGGCAACACCGACCAATGAGGAGCAACCATCTATCAGACTAAAGATAACAAAGTATCTTCCCAAGATAGATAATGGATGCTAATATGTACGAAGGTGACACCTCATAATACTCTCACCTAATTAAACATGCTTTATTAACCTAAGCAAGCTTAAATAAATGTGTAGGAAAAACCTTATAATAAGGAATAAAAAACCTACACTAACACCCCCCCTTAAGCAGAGCTTAGGTGGGTACAGAGATGGGTCCCTACAAATCAAGCCTGATGAGGTACCCATGTACAATGAAATCCCCCCCCCAAAAGAGAAGTAGGCCCCCCCCCACAAAAGAGAGTATGCCCCCCCCAGAATAGAGAGAGAAAGAAAGGAGCTAAGAAGCCCCCTAAAAGGAGGACACCTACCGCACCCAAAGCAAAGCTCACAAATGAATGAACTTGCTCTTAGTGAAGGGTTTGGTGAAGATGTCAGCTGTTTGATCTAATGTCGAACAATACTGAAGATCAAGAACCTGCTCATGAATCAACTCCCGAATGTAGTGCATGTGAATCTCAATGTGTTTGGTCCGCTAATGATGGACCGGATTGCGAGAGATCTCAATAGCACTCTGGTTGTCACAAAAGATGATTGTAGGCTTCTGAAAGGAAATGCCAAACTTAGTGAGAATGTGTTGAAGCCAAATGGCCTCAGTAGCAGCATTAACTACTCCTCGATACTCAGCCTCTATAGATGAAAGAGCAATAGCAGACTGCTTCTTGCTCAACCAAGAAATCGAACCAGAACCAAGAGAGAAGCAATACCCTGAAGTAGACTTGCGATCCTGAGAATCACCTGCCCAATCTGAATCTGTGTATCCGACTAAGTCAATATCCATGCCTGCTGCAAAATGAATCCCATAACTATGAGTACCCTATACATAGTGAAGAATCCGCTTAGCTGCTTTCCAATGCAGCTCATGTGGCTCTTGCATGAACCTGGAGACCAGGCCCACTGCATAAGAAATATCAGGCCTCATGTGAGTCAAGTATATGAGACTCCCAACCAATTGGTGATACAAGGTAGCATCTACCAACTTAGGTGAAGCACAAGAAGCCTCAAGTTTGACCCCTAATAGAAATGGAGTTGGTGCAGGCTTACAATCAGCCATGCGAAATCGAGAGAGCATATCAAGAGCATACATGGGTTGAGAAAGAAAGATACCAGCCGAAGACTGTGTAATCTCAATGCCCAAGAAATAGTGAAGAAGACCCAAGTCAGACATCAGAAAACGATCATGAAGGGCAGTTTTCACTACCTTGATGGTGGATGAGGAACTCCCTATAATCAGCAAGTCATCAACATAGAGAACAAGGAAAGTGAGAGTATCATCCTACTGCAAAATGTAGACATTCAGATCAGAATGGCACCGAGTGAACCTAACTGATAGAAGAAAGGAGTCCATCTTGGCATACTAGGCTCGCGGGGCCTGTTTAAGACCATAGAGAGACTTCTGAAGTCGGAAAACAAGTGAAGGATCCTGGATGAACCCCTATGGTTGCTCCATATATATCTCCTCCTGAAGGTCACTGTGAAGAAAGGTACTCTTCACATCCATCTGATGAACGTCCCAATGATGGGCTGCAACAATGGCAAGGACAAGTTGGATTGAAGTCATCTTGGCAACCAGCGCAAAAGTCTTAGAGTAGTCAATCCCAAGAACTTGGGAGAATCCTTTTGTGACCAAGCGAGCCTTGTGTTTTTCAACTGACCCATCTGCGGCAAATTTTGTTCGATAGACCGACTTGCATCGAACAAGTTTTCTTCTCTTAGGAAGTGGGACTAAATCCCAAGTATGGTTCCTTTCCAAGGAACTGAACTCTTCCTGCATAGCAGCATCCCACTCGGGGACACCAAAAGCTTCCCTAAAGAATTATGGATCAGAAGCTGAAGCAAAGAAGAGATGAGGAGCCTACTCGAACTGTGACCTTGTTCGTCTCGCATCTAAAGGATCACCAACCCAATCACCTGCTGACTCCAAAGTCTAATGAGCCCAAAGAGGCCCAGTGGTAGGAGAATTTGGAGGAGAATCATCATCCTCTGAATGATGACTAAGAGAGGAGGAAGATGAACCCTCATCATCACCATCTAAAGTGGAGGAAGAAGACTCCTCAGGAGGATTTTGATCCTCAGAAGAACTATCATCATGAAGTCGCAGTGTCTCCAGGGGAATGAAGGATGGAGAAGTGGTAGAAGAAGTATCTTCCTCAAACTGAACACTCCTCTCAATGAAGAGCTCATGTGTGGTAGGGTGGAGTAGCTTGTAGCCTTTAACACCATCTAGATAGCCAACAAATATGCAAGGCCTACTCCATGGATCCATTGCCTTGCGTTTCTTTGCTGGAATGTGGGCCCATGCAGGAGACCTAAACACTTGAAAGTGCTTGACTGTGGGTTTCTGACCGGTCCAAGCTTGAAAAGGAGTTACCCCCTTCACAACTCAGTGAGGAACCTGGTTCGGGATATAACATGCACAATTGATGGCCTCTACCCAATACTGAGGCGCTAATGATTTGGAGTGGATCATGCAATTGGCCATTTCCTTCAATGACCGATTCTTTCGTTCTACAACTCCATTTTGTTGTGGACTGTAGGGAATTGTGTGCTGAAGATTAATACCCTCTGAGGCACAAAACTGCTCAAACCTTTTGTTGACATACTCCCCGCCATTATCGGTGCGCAGAACCTTGACAACCTTCCCAGATTGTTTCTCTGCAAAAGCTTTAAATTCTTGAAAGGACTCAAAGACTTCAGACTTTTGTTTGAGAAAATATACAAAGGTGTATCGAGAAAGATCATCAATGAAGGTCAATACATATCTAGCTCTACTGAATGAAGGATGCTGAAATGGACCAGCCAAATCACTGTGTACTAACTCCAAGAGCTGTGTGGCTCTCCATGCTTTGCCTTTGTCAAATTTTTCTTTAGGATGCTTGCCAAGAATGCAACCTTGACAAACTCCATCAGAGAATCGAATAGAAGGAAACCCTGTAACCATGTCATGCTGACTAAGCTGCTGCAAGTAGCGGTAATTCAAGTGCCCAAACCGCTGATGCCACAAATGACTCACCTCATCTGAGTGAGTGAGCAATGCCAGTGAAGGAGAATCAGGAACAAAATGAGAAAATTGATAGAGCCGAGAATGGTTATCAACTTTTTCTATAGCAACTGTAGACCCATTATGTAGATCACTAATAACCACAGAATCAGGTGTAAATTCAACTCTCTTGCCAGAACCTGTATGGGTAATCTGGTAGACAGATAGGAGATTAGTTGACAAAGAAGGCACACAAAGAACATCATGGAATGTCCCATCACCAATGTCAACAGAACCTCTCCCAAGAACTTCTTGTGGTGTATCATTACCCATAAGAATATCAGGCACAGAACATGACTCCAAGGATGAGAAGCTTTCCTTTCTATTAGCCATGTGGTGAGAAGCACCTGAGTCAATTACCCAAGAATTTGGTTGAGAAGCTCTTGCAACTAAGGCCTTGCCCTTTTCTTTCCCCTTACTCTTTTCTATGTTCTTTGAAGACCCTTCTGATGAGACTTATTTGACAGAATCAGGCACCTGGATATTGTTCTTCTCAAGAAGATGTGACAGGTGATCAATCTGTTTCTTCAAGCACTTATGTTCATCATAACCAAGTTTCTTGCAATAAGAACACTAAATTTTCTCCTTCTTAGGCTTGTCGCCTTTTGAAGAAGAGGCATTATTCATTGCTTTAGAAGCAATTGATGTTTGTTCTTGCTTCTTTTCTTCTTGGTTCTTTTGTTTCTTCTCTTTCTTAGCAACCCCCTTCTGATCTTTAGTGCCCTGATTTGCAGTCAAGGCATGAGATTTAGAGGGCTTAATTGTACCCATTTGAACCAATTTGTCTTGCTCCTTAGTGAGTTCATTAGCAAAATCATCTAAAGAAGGCATCTTATATGTGGTTCCCAAGGCACTTTTTGTGGCATAGAATGTAGAAACAAACATAGAGTAGTTAGGACCAAGTTTGGAAAGAATGCTAAGAATCAACTGACTATTTTTCTTTTCTATCCCATACTATTTCAACTGCAATCTTAAAGCCTTTAGTTTTGTGAAGAAATCCTGAATTGTATCAAAATTACATGGATTTAACCCTATCAACTCATTCTCCAATAAATGTCCTCTTAGTTCATCTTGTGCACCAAAGAGTTTTTCTAAAGTAGTCCATACATCATTTGGTGTTGTAGAAGACTCAATATGAAAAAGTAAATTTGGAGATACAGACATACATAGAGTTCCAAAAGCTTCATCAAGTTTGTTAAACCATTTAGGCTTTTCTGCAATTAGAGATGGTTCAGTTTCAATACCCATAGTTACTCGAAACAATCCTAACTTCTTAAGTTGTATAGTCATCTTGGACTTCCACTCATAGTAGTTGTAGGGTGTGAGTATAGGTACTATTAATTGATCCAATTTAATGCAGAATTAGATTGTTGTTGTTTGTGAGGAAAGAAAAGATGCATGAACACACAAGACACCCCCCCCTTTTTCACTCAATCAAAGAACCCCCCCAAGAAAAATTGATTTGGCACTTTATATTTAGTCCGTTTACAATTACCATCAGCAAGAAATACTGAATGGACTTGATCTCAATGCTATTACAGATCCTCAAAAGGAGCATATGCTGAAAATACAACTTGGGCACAATACCCAATAAAATAAATAACACCACTGCAAGCTACACGAAAAAAAAATCACTTTCAAAAAAAGAATCACCTCGATTTGAGGTTTTATGCAAAAGTTATGCCTTTTCAATGTTTCCAAAATGAGGACTGTGCAGTGTCATGACTGAGAATCTGTAATTTCTAGAAAATCTTTGCACCCAAATCAAAAAACGACTGCACTATTGCATAGAGCACGAAAAAATAGCCAAGATCAAAAAACATTTCGTGAGAAACGGAGTCCGTATGAGCAAGAACGGAGCTTTTGAAAACTATCTTCAAATCTGAAACTGCCAATGGAGAGGGGTATGACTGAAGCTTTCTGAGTTCGATTCTACAAAATATATTAGCTGCATGCAAAAAATAAAAGATACCCAAATGGTGTTTTGATGCGGTGAACAAAACCTAGAAGGCGTTTTTCCTGATTAGGTACAAAAGATGTAGATCTAATGTAAATCAGTCGCCTTTAGCAACAAAAAATGACTCCAGCAACCAAAAAACGGCATGCAAAGGTATGCTGCAACCTGCAATACTGATTGAAACACAAAATATGCAAGCCGATTGATAGAAACAAGATTTTTGAATCTTCATAAATCCTTTATGATTCTCCAGATCTTCAAAAATAATGCAAGAGAAGAGAATACAGGATTTTACAAGATCTCTACAAAGAATTTAACCTTACAAAACTTGCTCTGATACCATGTTAAAATCCGTAAAATAGATTATAACCCAGAATCAATTGAAAGAGTTAGAAACATATATTGTAAATGCAAAAGCAATTGAAACAGCATAACAACGATACCAAGAGATTGATGTGAAATGATCGAATGGCAAAATAGCATCAGATAACTATCTCCAATATTGAATGAAAAAACAAGCTAGGTAGCATGCTTATATAGACTAGAGAGAGGGAAGAGGTGGCAACATCGACCAATGTGGAGCAACCATCTATCAGACTAAATATAACAAAGTATCTTCCCAAGATAGATAATGGATGCTAATATGTAGGAAGGTGACACCTCATAATCCTCTCACCTAATTAAACATGCTTTATTAACCTAAGTAAGCTTAAATAAATGTGTAGGAAAAACCTTATAATAAGGAATAAAAAACCTACACTAACAGAAATTAGTGAGAGGAAGCCATGTAGAGCTTCATCTAACTTATCCAAGTCATCAATACTAAAAGGTTTAGATGATATGGTTTTCCTATGGTGAAGAAGTGTGTGCATTGTTTCATGTGATGTTTCTATGGTTTTGTTTTCATGTTCTAATGAATTTGCTTTAAAAGAACTAGGAACTAATGTTGAAAATGAAACTTGCAAAGATCTAATGCTATTCATAAATTCCATCAAAGTAAAAGATTCTTATGCTAATTATAGCCATATAACATAAAGTAACTAAATGTAAACAAAGACCCAATTGAAACAAACAAAAACTTCATAAACTGGCAAGTAAATGCAAAAATCACTGATGCAAACTAAGCACTGGGACTAAGTTGCCCAAGATGGTGAACTAGTCCCAATAGGGGTATTTTTGACCTTTTTCTAATTTTTTTGAGGAAAAATTATGTATTATGGACTATAAAGTGTAGATCTAAAGTGTATATGCAATATTTCTCTATTGTTTAAGTAAATGAGATGCAAAAATGAAATTTTTCACTAATGCAAAATATGAAACCCTAGGCTATAACTTTAAACAATGCAACATGTAATGCAATGCTAATAGAAGAGGTTCCTACGATCGAAATGCAAGCTAAATCATAAGTAAGTTGTTTTCTAAATGCAGGTTCAGAAAAATGAACTTCAAATTTTAGGGGTAAAAGGAGGGTTCCCCAAGGGTTTCACCTAGAAAGATGGAGGTCTCTTTTACACACCTAAAACTTGGGTTCATTCAATATTATGGGTTGAATATGATTGACATATCTAAATGAAGTATTATAGATGCAAGAATCTGATAAATGGAACTAACTATTGAATACAAGCCAATAAGAATCTACATTGTTTGAAAATACATGATGTTATGCAAAAAAGAAAGAATAAAGACTATCCAAGGCAAGATAATAGAACATATAAAAACAAGTGCACCTGGAAACTGATGAGGACTGAAGTGGAGATTGTAGAAGCCTCTAAAGATCTAGAGAATCCATTTTTTATGCCAAGTTGGGTGACTTAGTCCTAGTTCTGGTAAATTGCTCTAGGCTTCATTCTAGCCAACTGGGTGTCCAAATCTCCAAAATTCCTTGACAGAATCATGCAATGGGACTAATTCGCCACTATTGGTGACTTAGTCCATTCTAGTGTTTTTAAGAATTGAAAAGTGGAAATGGAATTCTATAGTCTACAACCTGATTTCTCACTGAAATCTGAGTCCAGATCCGCAAAATCATCTGCAAAAAAGAATATATTTTGGTTTCTAATGTGGGGTTTTCCTTGGTCAAACCCCTAGTTGGCATTGAAAATTTGAAAGAGATAGGAAATCTACATAAACCCTAGCCCTAAGTGTGTCTAGAACTAAGAAAATCTGAAGTGAGGCAAAACCTTATTCTAATGTGCTAGAATAAGATTCATAAATGAGATTTGAATGATGCAAGACTTCAATCCAAGAAACCCTACAACATTACAAATGAATGCAAATGGAATGCAAACCTTAAATATGAAGATAGAGATAAATTGTAAGATGGAATCACTTTGAAAACAAGTCTTTAGGTGTGATTTGATGGCTAGTTGCATCTACTCAACCTAGATTTCTCCATGATTCTCCATAGACATCCATGATCAATCCTTTGCAATATGAGATCTTGAGTGATATGTGAGCTTGAAGACCTGCAAAAACCCTTGTTTGCTACCCTAAGTTTCAACTTTGTTGTAGAAAGAGAAATGAATATTCTCGTCGAAGATGCTCAACACTTGATTCTTGAGTTTTTTGGTGAAAACTGATTAAAAGATGTTGAAAAATGACCTAAAAACATGTATTTATAAGCAACAATGCCTAATTGTCAGTTATTTTTACCTAAGAGGCCAACACCCGTCGGGAATTTTTAGCAAGTTAGAGATTCTCCTGTTCAAATATGCAAATAACCCTAAAAGGGACTAAGTTGCCACCTTGGGTGACTTAGTCCCACCAAGGTTTTTTGAGGTGGGATTTATGATATTTGAGTGGTTTTGATGTTTTTTTTTCAAAACTTCTATGATTTCTTAGGTGAAATAGGCCTCAAAGTCAAAGATAACGAGTCTTGATGCAAGGGTATTTAAAGTAGGACCAAATTAGGCACAAAATTATCCTTTTCTTCAAAGGTATATAATTTTTGGTGACACAACTAGGAACCAAGTATTGGAAGGTTAGAAATGTGAAATTTTTAACAAAAGGTTATGGGTGAAGTGCTTTGGTCTAAAGGCAAAGGTCCAAGAAAGTGTGGGAGTTTCAGTAAAATTCAAGGTCCAAGAGAATTTGTTGGTAACAGCTGAAGAATCAAGTACTAGATAACAATGTTGATTTAAAGTTAAATGTTTATTTTTTCTCGAAAGTTTGAAGGTTTGATAACTCAACTAGAAGAGAATAATTAAGCAAGAATATGATTTTGAAAAAAGTGTGATATTTAATGTCTTTAAATTGATGATTTATTAATAATGGTTTTTTTCATGAGAGTTTTATGAATATTTTTAAAGTGATTTAATGTGTTGAATATGTGCTTGTAGGAGAAGAAAATTTTGATGCAACATTCAGGTATGGACAATTGGGAAAACCAAGGTCATAGGAAAATTCAATGATGTTACTAGGTTCAAAGTACACTCTAGAAGCTCATGCGAGGAAAAACTTGTTGCAAAGAAACATCGAGTACTATGAAACTGAAAGCCTTGGTATTAAACATGTGCAAAGGAGTGTGCCCAATTTCAGGGTTGCTCAATCCCAAGAATGTTTCATCTAATTTTGAATCTGAATGTAGGAACAAAAGGTTCACTTGGTCATTTTGAATGTATGGAAAGTTCCTACATTTTTTTGGTAGGTTTTTTTGGTTCCAAGATGGAACCCTAATAGTAAAAAGATGAGAGACCCGAAAGACATTAATGTGTTGAAGAAGGTTGACATCTTTTGACTTCGTCAATGATTCTCCTACTAGTTTTCATATTCCATGTGCCTTGTTGTAATTCATCCCTTGGATTTCCTCTAATATATTTCTCTTATCTTCCTTGTGTCTTGTTCTTATAGAATGCTACGAGATGTTTCATTTTAAGTTAAGTTTAGAATTTGTGGATGTAATAAGAGAAAACACTTCTTTAAGTTTTGATATTTTTCTTGTTTTCTAAACCATTCTAGATTAAAAACTTGTATGCACATAGAATATAATCAATATCAAAACTAATTTGAAACCTATTGTCTGGTATGAAATCCTTTGTAGCTTTTTTTTGTTCAACTATAAAATATTGTATGTTGTGTCATTTAAGGGTGCATACAAAACCTACCTAGTGTCAAAATAAATCTCCCTTTCCTTAAAATATTGTATCATTCTATGCCTAGCTACGAAGCAATCTAGTGAAAAATACATTGGTTTTATTTGATTTGGTTAATTCTTGGGGAATGTGTAGATAATACCTAGGAGTCCTTTTTTTTTTCAAGTGTGTTAAGTTTTAGAAAATGTTCTAAAAAAGAGATGAATGAATAGAAATTTTATTGCAATTTTTGTTTCCATAATATTGTTGAATGCTTAAAGCTAAATTTACTTGCATGGTAGGAAATTTGTTTGAAATTCATGATTGCATATTTGTTGATTTCATGAAATTGTCAGATGATCGAATCGAGAATATCTTTTATCGATCCTTATGATTCCTTTGAGAACTAGAAATTACTATTTTCCCCTTGTTATTAATAGAGTTATCACAATGAACCTTGATGTGAACCTAGTATGCTCAAAACCTGAGATAAATGAGCCTCGGGATTAAGCTGAGTTAGCCTGAGATTTAGATTGTCTTGGTTTATTATTTCAAGTAAAGATAGGTTCTTGTGGTCTATCTGTGAGGATTTATTTGCAATGTTGGTGTGTGACTAACATCATGATGAATACATACCTTAAGTTGTGTTTTCTCCTCAACTATGGGAGTTATGAAAAATAATCACATGAAGGTTCAAACTATCTTAGTAGCTATGGAGAAAGCTTGTGAGTTGGGTTGAAAAATATTGTTTATGAAATGGTTTCAATGGTTTTAGTTTTCATTTTGAATAGTAGAGAATTTTCTCAATCTTCTTGGAGGTTGGAACTACATGTGGCACAAATTCCTTGATTTTTAGGAAACTTTGATTTCATCTCTTTTTTTCAAGTTCCTTGAAAGTGTAGTGTAGGAAAAGTATCCCTTTTTCACACTTAATTTGGATTTGAATAATATTAATAAAATGAGCTTAATCATGCTTTAATTTAGTGTTGTAAATATGTATTTTGTATATTCACATTAAGTTTAGGGACATTTTAATTGAAATGGACTTAATTATGCCTTTTTTTTGGTGTTGTAAGGTGTATCTTTAAACTTTCACACTAATCTAGGGCTTTATTAATTGATTGAGGTTAATTTTCCTTAATTGGCCCCTTTAATTCATATCCAAGCCTAATTGATTGTAATTTTTGAGGGATAAAACCCGACATCCATAAATGAAATTACATAATGTACTCAAATTTCAAAGATGTGTGTCTTAAGTAAGTGACCTAGGACCTAAATTCAAATTATGTTTTTGGTTGTATTTCAATGATTTTAAATCTACAATTCAATGTTGTCTTGTGATATTTGAAATGGTCCTCACTTTGACCTAGGACCCTAATTTAAAGTGTGTTTAACATTGAGTAATTTGAGTCCTAAGTAAGCACGACTAAGCAATTTGGCCTTGTTTTAAACCCATAAGACTTAATTAATGCATATTTTTTAGGATAATCCTAACATAAACTAGGATCTGATCATAATTCATGTGTTTTTGGATTATGTAGCACAAATTTAATGATCTAGGACTCATAAACCACCTTGGGCATATGAGTCCCACCTAGGTTTTAGGGCCCCGATCTAGATTTCACATGAATCTAATCATTTTTGAAAAATGTGTCCCATAGTTAAGCCTAATGGGACTCATATGCCACTTCTGGTGTATGAGTCCTTTGTGGCCCAAAATTAAATTTAATTCAAATTCTTGGTAGGATTTTAGCCTCCTAAATCTGATGTTGGCTTGTAGTGTTGTAAGTTTTAGAAATTTGGCATAAACAAATATAGATACAAGATTATTTCACTCACTTTCACCTAAAAATTCATGAGATCAACCTCGTAAGTTGAATGAAAATTGTTATAGAAAATTATCTACTTCACAAGAGAATTCAAGAGTTTACAAGAGCATTCAAGAGTCTTCAAGGATTGTTTACCAATTGTTTTGGAGCATAATTTAAGCATCAAGCATCATGTCAGAGTCATCACGAATCATGTTTTTTTTTTAGCTAACAATTATGGTGTAGCCTGGTTTCATGATTCAAGCTAGCATTCAATTCAAGATCTATCACATTCAAGAAAAATTCAAGATCTACATCCATTGGAGCCACTTCATACATGTTTACAACATTTTATTGTTAGGGTTTGGTGATTTTCAACATTACATTTTGTTCATTCATCATTCCTTTATCTTATTTGATTTCATCACAAGGTTTGACTACCAAAATGGGGTTTGGCAAAGGAAAACCACTTTCCAATAACAAAAAAACATTTTTCCCTTGTTAGTGTGTGATTTTCAAATCTAGCTTGAACACATATTGATGAGAAATTTTGGAGAAAGTTGTCAAGTGTTCAAATTTTTCGAAGTTATCACCTTGCATTAGAGATCATTGAAAGATATCTAGAGGCTGAAAATAGTGTTTCAAACCCAAAAATTAGCTGGAAAGGATAGAGCAGACATTGAGGAGCAGAATCAAACTTTGAATTTCCAAGAAAGATAAACTAGACTGATACACCACTTTTGGTGTGTGAGTCCTAGTATAGCTAGATTTACATATTTTAGGAGTTCAAGACAAATCTTTGCCATATTTTTGTTCTTCCCCAAAAACCCTAATTTGGTTCAACTAAATCACCAAGACTGGTGTATGAGTCCCAATAGACATTAATTTTAGTTTTTTCAGCATTTCAAGTCTTTATCTAGGCCTCTACAAATTTTCATGTACACACCTCTGATCTCTTAACTTTTTGTTCTGATTTACATGCATTTTTAGGTCATTCAGTGAAGTTTTGCATTGCACTAGGTTTTATCATTAAGTCTTACATTTGGGTATGTGCAGGATCATGTTGGGCCAAAAAGTGGCAATATCTAAGTGATATGATGTCCCATGTGGCTGACGACTTTTTTTTTACCCAAAATTGATGAAACGAAATGGGTTTTTAAAGGAGATTCTCAGCTTTCCACCAATATAAATTATGCTTTACTTTGAATTTAATAAATGATCATTATTCATTTTCTATTTGAATTATGACTAAAGTCTTGATTGATAGGCTGATCGAAAAAAATCTATAGCTTTCAAACAATATCACATTTTTTGAATCCAAAACATGTGTCACATTCTATGCTTCACATACTACAGGATTAAAAAAAAAAATGAATTTCATGAAGTTTTGACCAAGTTAAGGTGGCCAGACATACAATTTTTTATGTTTTCTAAAAGTTGTAATAAAAAATTCATAATTAATTATTTACTAAAAAAAAAATTACAAAAAAATATACATCAGATCGGGACATGATTCCCCTACTTATATCTAAAATATTTTTAAAACATATTATCATTTTATTGTGTTTAGGCTGGTCAGACAAACACCTACTTCTTATTTTTTCCTTGAAATTTAAGTACTACTGCATTGAAATTTTAAATTTTCACCAAATAGATTTTAAAATAAATAAATAAACCTAGTAGTTTAGAAACTTCATTCAATTTACTATAGATTCTATTCTTAAATATTTTTGAAATAATATAGATAAATTATTCAAATTTTTACGTCAAGTTTCCTACCTCTAATTTTCTGAATTTTATTGCCACTTAAGGGCCTGCTTTTTCCATGATGATCCTGCACATACCCATTTCATTAATCTTTCCAAGCCCTAGATTTATGGTGAACCCCTCTTTAGTTTCTAATCAGACCCTAGGACAACCCTATTGCAATATCTCTTTCTCCTATACATACCTAAGATTGAGATCTCTAGGGTTTTCCTTGAATGAGAGAGTGAAGAAGATTGTTATTCTATCTCTCAAGCATAGAGCTATAATTTTCCACCATTCATTACATAATATCATATGATAGCTAAAGTGGAGGCTAAATGTAGTGTCAAAAAAGGTATCCCTTTTTCACACTTAATTTGGGAACAATTGTCATTGAATTAACCTAATTTTTCCTAGGTTTAGTGTTGTAATGTGTTGTACACATTCACATTAATCTTGGGCCCTTTTTTAATAAAATGTACTTAATTTGTATCCTATTTAAGGTGTTGTAAATTTTTTTAACACACTTTCACACTTATCTAAGGTCTCCTTAATTAATTATGGTTAATTGAGCTTAATTATCCAAATTTAAGCCTTATTTATGACACCTTCTGAGGATCCATACCAACACCCAATATTCAAATTGCATAACATTAAATTTGGAAAATTAAGGTCCCTGAAAATGGTGCTAGGACCCATTCACCTTTGTTGGTGAATGGGTCCTCTCCACATAGGACCCCCCTTTCTTTACATATTTGAGGTGGGTTTTTGATGTTATTTCACCCTGCTGAAATAAGGTCATGAAAACTTGTGCCAGGACTCATTCACCTTTAGTGGAAAATGGGTCCTCCTTGAGTAGGCAACCCATTTTTAAATTTAATTTTGGAAGTATTCTAATAATCTTCTATCCTAGATCTAGTGTTGGCTTGAATTATTTGAATTTTAGGGTTAATTCCAAAGTTATGCATAAATACAAGGGTATTTTGCAAAATTGCACCTAGAAGATTTCAATTTCAAGCTAAGAGACTAAGAAATTTCAAGAGATCTAGCATTCGTATTCAAGGAGTGAGCAATAGTGAAGCTTTGGAGCAACATTACAAGTCTTCAAGCTCATTTTGTGTCAAATATCAAACATTAGTGAAGTTTGATGATATATGCCTATGGAGAATCATGAGGGATTCTAGGTGTTGGGAGATGCACAAGACATACAACCAAGCCTAAGGACTTGTTTCTTAAGTGATTCAATCATCTATAACCATCCTACTTGCAACCTAAAGAGAGGTATATTAAGATTTGTGACTTATAAAATGGATTTAACATCTTTCTTGGTGAGCCACTTACATCATTCATGTTACATTTTTGGGTTCTATTCTAACCTGATTGGATAGATCTTCCTTTACATTCTTATAGATATTAATCATAGACACACTTAAGGGTAGGATTGCACACAAAATTACATGTTTCAGATTTTCATTCATCATGAGAGGTTTAATTACCAACAATGGCTTTGACTTAGGCAAACCCCTATCTATAAATAACCTACAATTTTTTTTTGGCAAGTTATTGGAAGATCTAAATCTAGAAATAGGAATTTCAAGGTGCAAGGGAGGAGTGTAGACCTAAAAGTTGAAGATGAGATTCAAAGATATCTGAAAGGACCTAGCAAGACCCATTCTCCTTTAGTGGTGAATAAGTCCCTATTAGGGACTGAAGGGTAGCAAATTTTACACTATACAAGCTTCTATTTCAGGTTTAGAGCTCCCCAAACAAGCCTACCAGGACTCATTTTCCTTTGGTGGAAAATGAGTCCCTATTAGAAATTTAGAAAAGCGAGATTTGGCTAGGTGAACAACATTATCTCCTTCTTGTTTTGTTAGAAAAGTTACAGTTTCTTTCTCTTTTGTGTTAGATTCATGCATTACATATATTAGACCTAGAATTAGGGTTTATTTGTTAGCTCAATTCCTTCTCCTCAATTTTTGATTCAACTCATGACCCCTTCCTTGCATACAAGAGGGATTTAAAGATCCCTAAATCCTGACTTAATTCAACTCTTGATTTAATAAGTTAATTCAAGTTTTGTGGATCTCATCTTTTGAATGAAACAATAATCTATAAAAAGGGACTTAAAGATCTTCTCCTCTCTCTCTTTCTCTATGTTACATTTTGTTATTGTCCCTTGAATCAAAAAAGCAAGCCTTCACCAAATATCAACACTCCTACAAAAGATTCTTCTAAGCCAACTTTAACATTAGTACATATTGAATTGATGGAAACTAGTGGTCTTGGTTATTGTCCTTCAAAAGAAATGAAAGAAAAAAAGAAGTCTTTGATTAATATTAATGTCATCACTCAAACACTAATGATTGGATTTCATCATATTTTATGCCTTCCTTTAAAAAAGAGAACAAAATCTTGTAATCTGAAGAGTCTTGTATAAGTATGACACCTAGTAGTAAGCAAAAGATATCTTTGTCACAAAATAAAGGAACATCCTCTACTATTGGTCAAGAGGGTATCTTGTCTTGAGAATACTCCAAGATCATTTGATATTTATCCCTCCAAGAACACAAAGTTGTTGGACTCAAGGGAACACTCAGAGGGGGGGTGAATTAGTGTTCAACAATATTATATCTCCATACATCTAAAACTTAAAACTATTTCACCATTGTATTAAAGAAAATATGTATGCATTCAAAGTAAAAATTCATTACACCATAACACATGGATTTTTGTGTGGAAACCCAATTAGGGGAAAAACCGCTGTGGAGGTTAATCCACAATTTGAGTACTCAAAATATAATTGTTTACAAAAGGGAATGCACTTGCATTCAGGCACACTGTCTAGAGCTCACTGCTCAAGAGAAAGGCTTATTTCCATCTAAGAGGTGAACTAAGATATTAGCATCTAGCTATGCCAAATTATAGTTCTGGTGAAGCTCATCAATTTGATTCTGGATCTACTTTCTGATTCTATACTTGCTTTACTATTCTCTGCTCCTTTCTACTCTTCACAACACTTATGATCAAATTCACACTACTGCACTGTTGTATCTAGCGATTAACACTTATATGTATGCACACATTTTTTTCCATACTGCCTAAGTGATAAAACCAATCTCTTATATATATCCACAATCAAGAATTTTTCCATCCAATAGTCGAATTCACAAAATATTAGGTTACTTGCAATTATGTGCATCCTCCAAAGTTGGTTAAGACAAAGAGAGGAACCAATAAAACTTAATCGAGAACAAATAATGTTCATTAATTATATCTTATACATCCACAAATACCATATTTTCCGAGTTGACCTTTTAGCATAGATAATCAACAAATTAATTTACTGGATCTTCTAGAAGACGTACTAGAGAGTGCACACCAACAAAACCATTCATAGAGGTATTGCAAACATCAAAAGACTTTCCTTAGAGATCCTCAGTTCAAAATATATGTCTTGTAGGGTGTCTAATTCAACTTCAGTGCCTATAACTAGATGCTTTGTTCTTTACCCTGTTCTGCTAGTAAAAACAAAAAAATATACTGCAAACCGGATAGGTTGCTTGGGTTTCCATCAATGACAACACTTACAAGCCATATGCCAACAATATCCCCCTTTGGCATTGATGGCAACACTTAGTGAAAAATGACTAAGTTTCAGAATCATTTTGGGTACTCTGCCAAAACGTTTGCTGCACTTTCTCCCCTTGAGATTTTATAAGGCATTTTTCACTGCATTCTCTCCCCCTTTGACATCAATGAAAAAGCATAGATTCCATATGCCAAAAATAAAAAATCAAAACAATAACGAAATAGTGAAAAAATACGTGTTTAAAATTCTCAAGTCTTCAAAAACATCAACACATATATGCTGACAATTATCCTCCTTTTTTCAAAACTTCAAAAACTTGAAAACAAATAACTATTATCCTTAGAAGATTATCTTATGGTTTTTCTTCACATCCAAAAGAAATTTCTTCCAACCATCTACTGCAATTCCAATAACAATGATCAAGCTATTCTTCTTGGAAGTCTTGTTCACAATTTCAATTAGAGATTCAAGGATTATAATTATTTCTCCAAATTTCTCATCGATCCTCAATATGTCCACCATCTGCTCCAACCTGCATTCAATTAGATCTTTTACCTTCCAAAAGGTATCCACAATAGAATTCTTGGAAAGTTATATTTTTGTGTGCTTTGACTGATGCTCCTTAATTATTTTCTTGAAGCGCCATCCAAATCTTGAGACATCTCAAAACTTTGGCCAATTCTATTCAATTCAATTTCAATTTGATTCAACTTTTCAGTATAGTTGCTGACTGCATGGGGCCAACAGATGCAATAGTTGTAGATGAATGTGGTTGATTTTATGCATTTCCTTAACTCACTCATCTTCTTCTTCAGTTTGGAAAGAGATAATCTGAATTGCTCCTTCATATGAGAGATAACTTTACCAGCTTCCTTTTCTTGAGAATTCAAAGTTTCTTTGCTATGTACTCAATCATTTCATTGGGCAGAATGTTCTGCAAGCTTTCCAATTTTATCTTGCATTGCTCAATGTGAGAATTTAGCACACTCAGTATCATGTCTTGATCATAAGATGGTCTAGCAGACTATAACTTGGCTATCTTCTACATTCCACCTTCTCCTTGAATAATTTGTTGTAATCTTTATTTTGTTAGATCTTCATCTTGTTCACTACCCTTTTCTACCTCAGATTCATTTTGCAATGGGTTCTCAATATCTTCATCAAATTCTTCTTCCGGAATGTCCACAATTTATTTTTCTTTTCCTTTTTCCTCAATTCTGGGAACTTTTCTTTCTAGAGGGCTATATTCAATAATTTATTTTCCTCTTTTATGTCCTTTGATAGTACCACTGGAGGGGGAACCAACTTCAATTAATGTTACCAAAAGGGAAATATTGACCACACCACATTTTTCAAGCACATTCTTAATGAAATTTTCAAATTCCAAATCTCGGTTAACCAAACTCTTTAAGTAAGAGTATATTTGTTTACATATTGGCTCATTTTATTTCCAGATGACATTCTTAATTTTCAGCAAGCAATCCATGAAATACATTACTAAGCATGTAATAAATGTACCAAACCTAAATGAGTAACCTGGTTCCTTAGTCAGTTGCACATTTTCCATGAGTTGATCTTTTAACAATCTACATAGGTCAAAGTGTTCACCTTCAATTATCATTTTGTGAGAAATATATACTACGCCACCTGATGTGGCTTCTTCTCGATTTCTATAGAAAATATTGTATGTTATTCCATGTGCAATGTACTTAGTGATGGGATTATTGATTGTTGTGATCAATAGAGCTCTTTGATCTCCAATTACACCGGTTGATGTTTTGACTTCCTTGTTCTCGATAGACTTTTTCTTTGAAACATCTCTAACTTTATAGAATCCAATTAAATTCTCAATTGCCTCTTTTGAAATGATGTAAGGTTTATCCAAAGTTAAAACATCATTATGTAACTTGTTCAATATAAATTTCACAAATTCTACCTTTTTGAAGTATGAAAACTCATTCCATAAATCCAAATTCGCATGTTTCACTTCGCTTAATTCTTTTAATTCACTCGGCAGTAAAAAATTCCTCATAGACTTGATTTTTGCACTATCATATTCATCTAGAGTGATCGACCCTTTGATTTTTTCAATTTTCTTTTCAATTTTTAGGGTTTCAGTTGCACACCAAAATGTATAGAGATTTTGAGAGTGATTTGAAATACCTGATAGATCTTCGAGATATGTCGATGACTCGATTTTGTTGTTCTATAATCCGCCTATAGAGTGCACTCCTTTCTTTCTTTGATGCAAAGTGAAAAATGATGGCTTCGACTTGAATTTTATAGCTTGCACATGTGCAATAAATTCATTTTCCCTAAGTTTTCCGAAGACTCTATTTTCTCAAATGACGACAAAAAAATATTTTGCGGACCTATGAATTTTCTGAGTTCTTTTAGCTAAAGTTATCCAAAAAATTTGTACACCATCAGTACACCTTCTTGACTAATATTTGTGTTTTGGTACCATCCATAGATAGGGGATGAAAATATTTTCTTGAAAGACTCCCCCTAGGCTAGTGGCCTGGAATCAATTACTTGAAGGGTTTTCGGAAGTAGGTTCCAGTGTGGAACCATTTCCAGCATCAAAATCATTTTTCCTTGCCAAATTCCTCTTCATTTGATCTCTAATTTCATCTATAGTTACCTTCTCTTTCCCTTTATCAATTTTCTTTGTATTTTTGCCTTTGTATACCAGACCTCTTTTGTCTACACTTTTGCTTTTGCATAATCTTGCAATATGAACATACTTGTTGCAGTTGTAGCACACAATGTTTCCAATTTTTCCTTACCAAATTCCAATGACTTCTTCTAGATATGGATTGATTAGAAATATGCCCAGATTTCCCACATGTATAGAATTCAATATTTCTTTTATCAATGAAGTGACTTGACATATTTCTGCATTCAATTGATTTATGACCAGGTTTTTTGCAATTGAAACATTGACCAGAAAATGATGAAACTTTTGACCTACACTGAGCAATCATATGACCAAACTTATTACAGGAAAAACAATACCCATTAATTTTTTGTGCATTAGGTTGCCTTACCAGATATCTTCCATTTTTGTTCTATCTAATATTCATTTGTTCTGATATGGAAATTTCACCTTTTTCATATCCAAGGACTCCCTTATCATATCCACTCTTCTATATGTGTGTTAGCTCATCAAGTTTCACAGAGTTGATCTTAAACTTCTCTTTATATTCATTTGCAATGGAAAGATCATTCCTAAGAGTAAAAATCTTCTTACCAAGTTCTTCTTCATTGTTTCTAGTCCTTTGTAGTTCATTTTCCAACTAAGTGAATTCCTCTTATATTTTACTACATTCGTCGGATTTCTCTTTTAGGTATTGCGCAAGACTTTCTTCATTTTTCTTCCTTTCTTCAATCTTTTTTTTCAATTTCATTGTTATAGATTTCATTTCATGCTTTAGTTTTGTATTGTCTCTACAAAGTTTTTCACATTCTTTAGTTATCTCCTTCAAGGTTTGATTCAGGTGAGCATCATCCATATTTTAACTTTATTTTTTCTTTATCTGATCACAAAGGTCTTTCCTCTTCACCTTGGACTTCACAATCTGATCCTTTAATGACTAAATGAATTTCTCAACATCCTTCAAGTTGGCTTTCAAATCTTGAACTTCTTATTTAGACTGATCAAGTTCATCAAGTGCTACTATAAGCTATTGTTGAAGACTACCAAAGTCCATTACATTCCAATATCCACCTCAAGCTACAAAAATTCTTCAGAGGAACTAGCTCTGATACCAATTGTTGGACTCAAGGGAACACTGAGAGGGGGGGTGAATCAATGTTCAACAATATTGTATCTCGATACATCTAAAAATTCAAACTATTTCACCATTGTATTAAAGAAAATATGTATGCATTCAAAGTAAAAGTTCATAACACCATAACACACAGATTTTTGCATGGAAACTTGATTAGGGGAAAAACCACGGTGGAGGTTAATACACAATTTGAGTACTCAAAATATAATTATTTACAAAAGGGAATGCACTTGCATTCAGTCACACTGCCTAGAGCTCATTGCTTAAGAGAAAGGCTTACTACCATACAAAATTCTGATTAAAATCATCTAAGAGGTGAATTGAGATAGTAGCATCTATCTATACCAAATTATAGTTCTGGTGAAGCTCATCGATCTGATTCTAGATCTACTTTTTGATTCTGCTCTGCTCTACTCTTTTCTTCTCTTCACAACACTTATGATCCAATTCACACTACTACACTATTGTATCTAGTGATTCACACTTCTACATGCACACACTTGTCTTGATACCACCTAAGTGATAAAACCAATATCTTATATATATCTACAATCAAGGATTTTTCCATCCAATAGTCAACTTCACAAAATATTAGGTTACTTGCACCTTGTTGGCCAGATCCACCACTAAATCATTATGTGCATCCTCCAAATTCAGTTAAGACAAAGAGAGGACCCAAATAAAACTTAATCAAGCACGAAGAATTTTAATTAATTATATCTTATACACCCACAAAAACCATATTTGTTGGTTCAACCTTTTAGTATAGATAATCAAAAAACTAATTTATCAGATCTTCTAGATCACGTACCAGAGAGTGTGCACCATTAAAATCATTAACAAAGGTATTGCAAACATCAAAAGACTTTTCTTAGAGATCGTTAGCTCAAAATATCTATCTGGTAGGGTGTCTAATTCAACTTTAGTGCCTATAATCGGATGCTCTATTCTTTACCCTGTTCTACTGGTAGAAACAAAAAACTGTACTGCAAACCGGATAGGTTTCTTGGGTTTCCATTATTGACAACACTTACAATCCATATGCCAACAAAAAGAAATTTAACTACAAGATTTCAGCTGTGCATATGATAGAGTTCATGGTCATTCTACTAATTAATGTAAGGCTTTGAGTAATAAAATTCAACATCTTAAGGATTGTGGTTATCTTCCTTGTGTTGAAGCACCTAGTTCCTCTAATTGATATTTATTTCTAAGTTTTTCATCACTCTCCTTGGCTCATCCTTGTCTTGCACTAAGTGAGTTAAAGGGGGTTAAATAGCCTTGTGCTCATATGGCACTTGTTGTTGTCCCTTTCGCTACTTGTCTACATTCTATATACAATGGAGAAGATTGGAATGTGGATGACCTACTAGAGGTTGACTTCCATGTGCCTTACTAGCCTTGTCTTTGCTTATTTTTCATGTGATATATGTGATTTCATGTGTGTAATTTGATCTCCCTATACTATTGTGTTTGATGTATCTATCATTCTCTGTGACATTCCTTTATTTTTATCTACATTCTTCTATATGTCGTAAAACTTTTATCTTTTCTTTGTCTTGTGTTTTCCTTTTTGGGATGATGCAAGGAATCGAGAAATTTACGTCTCTTCCATGTTGACCCAAATTCTTTTCCTTTATCTCTTCTTTGTCTTATGTTTTCCTTTTAGGGATGACGCAAGTCGTTGAGACATTTAGGTCTCTTCCATGTTGATCCAAAAAACTTTTTTTTTTCTCTCTTTGTGTCATTCTTCCTCTCCAGTAAGTATTTAGGGAATGATGGAAGTTTCAAGCTCTCCAAAAATATTGTAGTAAAGACATACTAACCCTGAATTTCTGGATACCTTATGTGATTTTTGAATTTCATTTTGGGGTAACCCCTTTTCATGACGTAGCTTTATTTGAAAACACATGACTTGGAATAGGGGTTTCCAAATAAACTCTTATGTCCTCCTTATTGTTAGTACTTATCATTTTCTACTTTAAAGTAATTTCTCACAACATGGTGTTTAGCAATTCTTTTAAAGTGGGGGCATACATTGGCATTATTCTTTTTGAATTTAAATTACAACTCATGTTTCACTATGTAGTATTCTTACTTCATGGAGACATGAAAATAATCCTAACATCATGCATCTAATCACGCTTCAATTAACATAATTTCCTCTATTAATCAAATAAATAAATTTATTTAATTAACTCACTAAGCTTCATCATACTTAATTAAATAAATCAAATTATTTAATTAAGTCCTTAAGTTCTTCTTATTCGATTCAATAAATCAAAATGATTTAAATCAAATATCAAAACCCCTAAAACCCTCCAAGTTAATTAATCTGAATTAATTAGCTCATAATCATAATCACCCATTCACAACTTTTGACTCAACTTGAGTCAAACCTAAACCCTTAACTAACCCACCCACTTGTACATGAAATGCATTTTAATTAATTATCTAATTATCTCTATTTTCCCTCACAAGGAATATTCCCTCATTAACTCCATTTATTTTACTTTCTTGTCCAAAAAAATCCCCCCAAATCTCTCAACCATATGCATTTAATGTCAACTTTCAAAAGTTCAAAATCCATAGGTAATATCATTTTTTGTGGACATTCATAAAAATGTGCTCAAGCTTCCTCCATTCACATCTTGACAAGTGGCACTTGTCCATTGGATGTTGAATGATCCCACATTCATCCATTTTACCTCTTATTCTCTCAATCTCATCTATAAGTAAGAGGCTTTTCTTCTCATTTTGGACACAACTTGATTTACAATCTCTTGCATTTTCATCATCATCATCTAAGCTTATCAGGGATTGGGAAAGGTCTCTCTTTTCACATCAAGGAGCACCAATCCCCCTATGGTATTGAAGTTTGGCTCATTTTAGATAAGTTTGCATGTTTTATTTGTATACTTTTTATCATGTTTCCCTATCTTAATGTGATTAAGAATTTCATATCAAGATCGATTATTGTTTCTGCTAACTTGGCTAATTCTCTTTTGTGTTGATCATGTTAGCATAGGAAAAAATCTAGCTCAAATTTCATACAATGTGTCTTTCTCTTGGTGATGGCATTGGATGTGATTTACTTCAAGAGTGTGATCTCTCTTAGCATATTATATTACACTTAGTGTCTTGATGAGACACATTGCATCCCCTAAGTTGAGAATCTTCTATTCTTTGATTGGTCCTCTCTTGGAGAAATTAGGCACAATGTTCCCTAAATTAAGACCTTACATGAACTAAGAAAAACTCCTTTGAATGTATACCTTACACTACCCTTTGAATTTACAATAATTTTTATATGGCCACCTTGCATAACACACTTTTCTTGCTTATGGAACCATCCTGTTTGTTCATGGGTCTCAAGCGTATGAGGTTTTTCTTGCCTCATGAATCATGTTGTTCATTTTGTTTGGAACCTTATCAAAGTTATCAAGAGGTATAGCTTTGGTATGGCTAGCATATGGGAACCAAACTTAGGTGTGACTTTGCAATATAGCCACTTGCTTATGTGTGTGAGAACTTATCGACCACATGTGTATGTGTGTCACCTCTTTAGGGGCTCACCTAGTGGATAGCATGAGGTTTCACTAGCCCTTGTGAGTGTGTGTATTTTTGCATGGTGTACATTGTGTTACACTTTTAATTTTTTTTGGAAAAACGGCTTAGATTTGATCCATATCATGTTGGAAAAATGGTTGAGGGTTGATCCACCATATTCTAAAAAAAAGATATTTCTTCTTTATGTCTTTGGTAGTGTGTGCTTGTATCTTTTTGTTGCTTCATACATCATTTACATGTGTGTTATTTTGTGCCTATTTTGGTTTGACTTAGGATCTTGGATCTTGGGGGTTTGACCACCCCCTTGATCCTTGTCATTCTGTACCATCCACATTGGTACACTTGGACCGCTCTTGAATGTCTACTTTAGTGCAAGTTCCTTGTCTCACTAAAGTAGGGTCTAAATGTAGTGATGAAAAAGGTATTCATTTTCCTTACTTAATTTGGAAATTATTAATATAAGTTGAGCCTAATGTTGCCTTGATTTAGTGTTGTAATGTGTTTTACACATTCACATTAAGTTTAGGGCCATTTTAAACTAAATAGACCTAAATATGCCTTAATTTAGTGTTGTAAAGTGTATTTATTTATATCTTCACACTAATTTTTGGTCCCTCTTGCATTTATTACCCTTAAATCATCATTAACAGGCCTCTAAGACCCTTTATTATGCATTCCAAGGCTTATTTAATCTAAAATCTCAACAAACTCAATAAAAATACTTAATATTCTAATCCCCTAACATTTCTTCAACCCAAAAACCTAAGGTGGGACCAATACGACACTTTGGGCATATGAGTCCCCCTAGGTGGGACCCATATGCCACCTTGGGCATATGAGTCCCATTTGGCCCAAGATTTTTAGGGTTTTGAGTAGGAAATCATTATTTTCAATTAAAAATTGTGAACGTCGACATTTAGGATCTAATAAATGGTAAATTAGATGAAGTGCATATGTAATTAAGGTTTCAAACCATTATTGCACCTAAGCATCCTAAGAATCTTCAAGCAAGAGAGTCTCACCTAGATCTAGAACCTTCAGGAGATATTTTCAATTATTCAAGAGCATTCAAAAGTTTACAAGACCATTCAACAGTTGATTATCAAGCATTTTGGAGTGCATTAATTCAATATTCAAGATTCATGCAAAGTTCTTCATGCATCATGTGTGATTGTGAGCTCACATGTTGATGTAGCATTTTTTATCCAAGTTTAAGCATTCCAAGCCATATCAAGTGTTGTGATCGAGATCTACATCCATTGAAGCCAATTCATACAAGTTGCAGACCTATATTTCAAGGATTCAACAAGGTTTGGTGAGTTGGTACATTCATTTGTTCATTTAATTATTCCTTCATATTATTTCAATTCATTTCAGAGTTTAATTACTCAAATGGGGTCTGACTAAGGTAGACCTTTATCCACTAACAAAAACATCATTTCTCTCTCTCTCTCTCTCTCTCTCTCTCTCTCTCTCTCTCTCTCTCTCTCTCTCTCTCTCTTATGATGTGTGTTTTATAGATTTATGTGAATGAGACTAAATTACCACCTTGGGAATATGATTCAATGTATAGCCATGCTACTAATTTTTAGAGGATTCTAAATTGTCACTATGAGATTCTAGATTCAGCCCAGAATCCCTAATTGGGACTAAATTGCCGAGTCTAGCATATGAGTCCTAATGTACATCAAGAACAATAAATTTTAGAGTTTTCAAGTCCTACTTAGTCATCTTGATTTCTCTAGGTGCTTCTCTATTATCCTTAGTTTATTATTCTTGTCTTAAGTTCCATTTTGTAGATTAAATAGCTAGATTTGCATATTTATCCCATTTCCTTTTTTCTAAGCATTTTCTTAGTGGTGAAACCCTCTTTAATAATACCTATGGAAATCATCTATAAAAAATACCCTTTCCCTCAATTGAGTCTCTTGGTTGAGGGCTCTTGGTTTCCTAATGATCTAAAGTGTGAAGTAGGTCCCTAAAGTTGTCCACCTCCTAAAAGGTGGACACACCTATTTCCCTTGTGTTCACATACAAGGTTATTTCACTAGGTTTTTCCTAGAATTTTTATGAGAGAATTCTTAAATCTAGTATTATGATCAAGAGCATTCAAGAGTAGATTTATCAAGAATTTTGTTGCAGCAATCAAGATCCAATCATCATGTCAAAGTATTATTGCATCATGCATGTTTTTGGAGCTAACATTTTGATGTAGGTTTGAAAGATCAAGTCAATCATTCAAAGTCATATTTCAAGCATCGAGATCCACATCCATTGAATCCATTTCATGCAAGATCAACATCAACATTGCATATTTTCAAAGTTTTATTTAGGGGTTTGGTGAGTTGCATCATAGCTTTTTCATTCATCATTCCTTCTTTTATCATTTTTTCAAAATAGGGTTTAATTATGAAAACAGGTTTTGACCAAGGCAAGCCCACATCCAACAAAAATATACAATTTTTCCCTCTTGTGTTTGTGTTTTAGATTTAGGTTGAAGAAGGATCGAATACCTCTTGAAGAGAAAGATTGGAAAAGTTGTCAAAGTTGTAAATTCATGGAATCTCACCTATATATCTAATTTTTGACTTTCCTACACTAAAACCTAGATCAAACACAAGCTATAGATCGGTATCAAAGGCCCCCAAAAGGTTTTTGAAAAAAACAAATAAAAGACCCATTCACCCATGGGAAAATGAATCCTAGTTTGCCTCTCGAAACAACCTTTTGGTGATAGGTACACATCATTCAAAACTTCTTATATATCTGTAGAAATTTTGTTGTTTCTGTCTATCATATGATTTATATTATTTTTGCAAGTTTGAATTGGGATAATTAGGTTGATTTTCTATTTTTAGATTTTCTCCCAAAAGTGTTGTTCAACCTTGTACCCCCATCCTCAAGCATAAGGAAATTAGTAGATTTTCACATTGACTTGATTCACCTAAGGTTTGTTAGTCAATTCTTTGTGGGGATCTTATTTCCTAATGAAAATAAGAAGATAGTCTCTATTATCACCCTCTTGACTTACATTTCCATTTTAAACCGTACTCTATTTTCATTTATTTTAGTAATTTTTATTTTGAATATGGAGACATATATTATTTTAGACAAATTAAATGATACTAATAGACACACTATATAGGGGGTTGAAACAATTAATTGTATATTTATTGGTCCTCATAGTTGGTTATGATAAAATGTGAGACATATGAATAAGATCTAATCATTTGATGATGTAATATTTTTTCTCTTACAAAAGTAATTAGAATAATCAAATCTAAATTAACTTGTTACTTTTTAGTAGGAGATAGTAGAGGTTACAAGGAGAACTTCATGTTGATTTACGAGTACAGTGAATAACAAGGATAAAAATTTCTCTCGAATGAGGTGTCAACTTGTAGTTCTTATTTTTTGTAAATGTCAATGTCAATGTTTTATTTATTTATTTAGAACTATAAACTATGTAAGATACAAAATATTTTTGAAATATACATTTGATTTAATATAGGAGGATAAATTTATTGATGATGGGTATGAGGAGGAATAGGATGAGATAATTACTAGCAAGAATGAGGAGGTTGAACAGGTTTAAGCTAACAATGTGGAGGTTAATAATTAGGGGCTTGTTGATTTCACTGATGACTAGCGTAAGTGAATATTGAATTTTTATTTTTCATTTTCATCATTTGATTTTCTAAATAGAATTTTACTTTTCAGTTCAATATGTTATCTTCTTCTTTTCTGAATTGTTTGTACATTCTTTTATTTTAAAATAAAATGTTATTTTTTCCCTTATAAAAATTATTAGAATAATCATTCAAAAGTTTGATGTTTTTTCTTAATAGGAGATAGTAGAGGCTATAAGTAAGACTTCATATCGATTTATAACTAGAGTGAACAAAAAGGCCATAAATTATTCTATGACGAGATGTCAACTAGCATCTATTATTTTTGTAACATGTCAATCTTGATGCTTTAATTATTTAGTTTAAAATATTAACTATATAATGTGCAAAAAAAATTATATCGATTGTTTGATTAACTATAGGAGGATAAATAAATTGACTATGAGTACATGAAAGAAAATGATGAGATAAATCATTTGGATCAGTGAGGAGTTTGGTTAGTTTGAAGCTAGCAATGAGGAGGTTAAGAATGAGGCACATGCTAATTCTTTTGATGAATAAATCAAGTTAATATTTCAGTTATTATTTTATTTTTCATTATTTAAATGTTCTATATAGAATTTATTTTTCAATTAAATATATCATGTTCTTTGCTGAAATTATTTTTATAGACCATTACTCATCATAGAGTTAAGTGAGTGAGAAGTATTTTACTATATTTTAGTAAGTATGATCCATGTGGAATGTTTTAATTAGTTATATTTTGTAAATTAAAAATGCTAAATTTTTAATTATGTTAACACTTTACATCAAAATAAAGTCAAAGATATTGAAAATTGATATAGACATAAATTTGACTATTAACTTTTGTGCTAAAATTGAAATGTATATAAGTTCAAGACAAACATGTATTTTAAAATATATGAGTATTCTCAACAAACATAAAAAAATATTTAATTATAAAATAACATAAATCCATAAAAATAATAGACCAATAGTTTTTAAATATTCCTTCACTTAACCTAAACAATATATAAAAACATAGAGAATATTAAATATTTATATCATGAATAAATTATATCATATAAATAGAAAAAGTAGAAATATCCAAAAAAAAAAAACTAAATACTAAATACCTTCTTCGATAATACAATAGTTTTCTTCTCAATAAGATCATAATAATGCAATTTTGGACTTATCACTTGTGGATAGAAATACTAAGTATTTTGAATTAGACTTATTGTATTTTTAATTGCATTATTCATTACAAAACATATTAATTGCGATCAAACTAGCAATATTAAGCTATTTATTTATGTGAACTACAAACGATTTCACATCAAAGGTTCTTCTAATTTTTTGGAAAAAAAAAAAAGTGTAGATGTCAAAATCTGCATGGGAGACTAAAATAATTTCATGTTGTTAGCACAAGTCAATTTAAATCAACAAACTCAACATCCCTATGAAATACCTAATCATGTTCAAATATGCAACTAATGAGAACAAAACAAGCTATACAAAAGCATATGCAACAACATGATTAAACCCTTATCTCATAGTGGCTTGGTGCCACTTTGTTGTGTATGAAGCAGCCCTTTCCCAATCCTTGATAAGCCAAATGAGATGCAAAGTGAACTCAAGTTGCCTATAGTGAGAGTGCTCAAATTGTGTAGTAGTGTTGTTGTGTTGAAATGCCTTGCATTTTATAGATTCAAGGCTAGAAGTGTGAGATATTTTGATGAATGTGGGATCATTCATGAGCCAATGACAAGATGCCACTTGTCAAGATGTGAGAGGATGAGGGTTGTGCAAGTTTTGGCCAATGTTCCAATTTGAAATTTTGAATTTGCATGAAATGACATGTTTAGTGGGGATGAAAGATGAATTAAATGCTAGGTTGACTTGTGTAAGAGATGTGTAAGAGAATGTGTAAGAGAATTTAATGCTTTTTTGGATGGACAAGTCATGTGGAGGGAAGATTCAAAATTGAAGAATATTCCATCTTGATGCCCTTTTGAAAGAAATTAGATGAAATAATAAATCAATTAAATGATTTATTGGTGCAAGTGGAAGAATCTAGAGGATTTAGGTGATTAGGATTAAATTAATCAGGATTTGATTAATCTAATAGGAGATTAGGTGATTTTGACTTTTGAGTTATATTTTAGGATTAAAATAAATCAAAATGAGAAGAAAATGATTTTACATTTAATTAAATAAAGATTTTTTTTATTTAATCAAAGATGATGATGTTAATTTGAATGGATGACTTTAGGAGATTAATTAAATAAACCTGGTTTATTTAATTGATGGGTGAATATGATAATACATGAAATGCATGATGTAAATCAGATGTTTAGAAGATGCTTAGAATAAAAAATCAATATTATTTTAAACATCTTAAATGATTATGCAAATGATACGACGTGATTATGTAGGATGAGAGTGCATATGTAGGATGGATGTATTGTTAGTGTGAAAGAGGATAGAAGAATGAGAGGGATCATCCCTTGAATCCAAGAAGATGTAGAAGTTCAACAAGCCAAATTTATTAGAAATGATGATGAATGATGATGATGTATTGCTTAACTAGGGATAGGAGAGATAAAGAGCATAACTTTCTTTATGTTTGATAACACACATAGGTGCGATGCATCAAGGTATTAAGAACTAGGATGCTGTTGTGCCTAGTGTGATGGAATTTGACTCGTCAAACAGATAGGAGTACTCTTGTTCACACTTGACAAACGAAACCTTATTCGGAATGTAGTTCAGATATTCTAAACATCTCGGGCCAAAACATAAAAAGGAAAGCCTTCTTATGTGGTCAACAAGACACCTAAAACATCCTCCCTACAAAAAAACAAAATATGCATGACGAAGTTATTTTACAAAAATATCCAACAAGCACAATAGATAAAAAGATAATGATCATTGCCCCATTCCTTTCTCTCTAAACCTGTTTTGTTTAGGCATCATTGAGAGGTCCATGGAATGAGTGCAAAATAAGATAATTCTAAAAATACCAAAATAAAGTAAACAAACAAGCTAATGTTCTTCGTACCGCTAGCCAAAGACTAAACTACCGTGATACCTGATGTTGATGTCCGTCGCATTAAGTTCTCATTTGTAGGACATGTTGTGATTAGGGTTTTGATGAGATTGAATTTGGATGATAAGCTGTTGATACTCTGAGTTGACCAACTTGCTTGCTTACTGATATGGACTTGAGACTTTGACAATTGAGCATTCACTTTGGAACCTGTTAAACTTGCTTCTGATTGCCTTACAAAAGGATGAAGGTGACGATTAATTTATTATGAATGGTAATTATTGCAGGTGAAAGAGAGATGAAATGGGTGCACCATTTTGGGTTTTTGAAATATTTGGATGTTTTTGATGTTTTTTGAAATGTTTTGAGGCTGTTTTGATTTTAAAATTTTCAACGTTTTTGGGTTTTCAACATTTGTGAATGTTTCTGGATTTTGTGTCTCAAGGGCCAATCAAGGATGGCTTTGCCTATGTTTACGCTCAGAGATGACGTAGTTCAGATTCCAATTGACTTGACTGTAGATGAGATAGATGACAAAATGGATTGTCATTGCAACAGACGTCTGAAATGTGAAATAGATGGGAAAACCGATTTCCATTGTGATAGATGCCTAAAGGAATGACTTGGGGTGTCTCGGGGGATGATCAAAGATCAACCTTTCCTACATTCAAGCTCAGAGACAATGTAGTTCAACTGATGAATCTATTTTTTGATTTTTTGGATTCCGACATGTTTTGGATTTTGAATGATTTTTTATTTTTTTGATGTTTTTGAATTTTTTGATGGATTTTTTGAATTTTTTTGAATTTTCATATGATTTTGGCAATTTGGATATGGATACATGATGATATCAGTGCTTTGTTTTGGGATTTTTTTGAAAACCAAGCTTAATATTCATCGACCAGATTGATGGATCGATAGTTTGACTAAGTGTTTTAAGTCAAACAAAAGTGATAATGCATTTGTAAACTCTAGGAAGTTATGTTATCATAGAGTAAACTTGTACATAAGAGGATGGTTTGACTAAGTGTGTTAATTCAAACAAGTTGATGATGGATTGGATAATTTGACTAAGTGTGTTAAGTCAAACAAGGGGATGATTGATTGGATTCAATTGATCAAAATTGATGAAGCTTGATTTGGAAAAAAAAAATATTGATGATTTGATGTGACGCTGAGGTACACATTAGATGTGACTGATGGGTATGTGTAGGATCATGATGGGCCAAAAACTAGCGATATGTAAGTGATATGATGGCCCATATGGCTGACAACTTTTTTTTACCCAAAATTGATGAAATGAAAAGGGTTTTTAAAGGAGATTCTTAGCTTTCGACCAATATAAATTATGCTTTACTTTGAATTTAATAAATAATTGTTATTCATTTTCTATTTGAATTATGACTAAAGTCCCGATTGATACGCTGATTGAAAAACATCTATATCTTTCAAAGGCTATCACATTTTTTGAATCTAAAACATGCATCACATTATATGCTTCACATACTCTAGGATTAAAAAAGATAAAATTTAATTTCATGAAGTTTTGACCAGGTTAAGGTGGTCAAACGTACACATTTTTTATATTTTTTAAAAATTGTAATTAAAAAATCATAATTAATTATTTACTTGGAAACAAATTACAAAAAAATATGCATCACATCGGGACATGAGTCTTCTACTTATATCTAAAATATTATAAAAAAATATTATCATTTTATTGTGGTTAGGGTGGTTAGACAGACACCTACTTCTTATTTTTTCCCTGAAATTTAACTACTACTGCATTGAAATTTCAAATTTTCACCAAATATATTTCAAAAAAATAAAAATAAACCTAATATTTTAGAAACTACATTCAATTTGAAATAGATTCTATTCTTACATATTTTTGAAATAATATACTTAACTTATTCAAATTTTTATGTCAAGTTGCATAACTCTAATATTTCTGAATTTTATTGCCACTTAACGACCTGTTTTTTCCATGATGATCCTGCACATGCCCTAATATTGATTGTTGGATTGATGTTCAACAAAAGATAAAGCTTGATAAGGAATGTATTCCTATCAAAATATGCCATGGGCTAGTGATTTTACTTGGTTCTTACAATTGTTTTAACCAATTTGATTTCATGTTTGCCAATGTTCGGATCACCACATAAGTTGGATGATATATATCAAGATTTATTCTCGAAGCAAGATGCAAATATTTTCCCCCAATGTCTAGCAATGTTTGGAATGCCATGGGTGGACGCTTGGATAGGTGTATGGATGGATGGATAGATATGGTAAGCATGCAAAGGATGCCAAGGATTATCTTGAGACAAGATAAGGGGTTTGGATAGTGGATGCTCATTTGGATAATGCTTGAAGGCTCAAATAACGTCGGGTAAGATAGGATCAATGAAAATGACCCATGTCAAGATTCTTAACATAAACACATGTGAAGTCTATACCAAACTTGGTCAAGATCAAGCTGAGGTAGATAGATGGTAATGGGTTGGATAAACGGTTAATGGATGATTAGATGATATGGATGGAATGTTGGCTTTATTATGGATGTGATAAAGATGCTTTCTCTTGAAATAGTGCATGTAGATGCTCGATTCTACACATGACACCTGTTTACTAGGTTTTCATCATGGTACCTGTCCAAAGCGCCGACAACGCGGTTTTCACTAGAGGACAATTTGTTTCTTTACTGTTTTCAATCCATTTTCTGATTTTTATTTTTTTTGGATTTTATGTTTTTTTTTTTTTGTATTTTCTAAGAGATTTTAAGTTGATGTTGAATCACCTGGTAGTGTTGACATTGGTGCTTTTCTCATAATGTGCCATAGATATCTTTCTTGAAGAAGCTACTTCACCAAGATACGTGCACTTGAAAGAAACTTTTGAGATTCTTGATCTGCTTTGTTGATGTTGGAGTTAACTTTGTCTTTGTGTGCACATTGTGATAGAGTGCCTTCTGAATCCTTATGATGAAGGGTCATTGCCAACACATGGTCAATGTGAGAATTGGATATCATGTGTGGAGGTGTGGATGGAGTGTATTTAGGAGTAAAAGATGGATTGGTTGATAGTTTGAAACCTTTGACTCTCCAAACTTGAGAAGATGAGCAATGATGAGTGGATACGGAAGTGTGTATGGAATTAGGACCAACTGCTTGATATACTTTGTATGTTGCTTGAGAAGCCTACTTTTTCCTTTGTGGACATCTTCGATGGATAATTTTCCCTTTTTTATTTTTCCCCATAGTTTCTTTGACTAATGGAGTTTGATAGGGGTAATCTTTCTTTGTATTTTTTGGTATCCACATGTATTTTATTTGTCCTTTATGCTTCAGTACTTCTTTTTCTTTAATGATGTTTTTCATGCTTTGATTCAAATATTTCTTTTGATGTTGGTCCCAATTCATGGATGGGGTGATGGGTGGATGAAGATTTGTGACGTGGTGAGTTGTAGTATTGGCATCGGTTTCATCATAAGGATTCTTCATGCTCCCTATGTTGACATTTTCTTGAATTGAAGTTTCCCCTAGTTTTGTGGAAGTATCACTGATATGTTTATATCCCTTGATTGTCGAATAACCAAGGCCTTGATGCTTAGTATTGCCAACAATCTACACTAGTTGTAGGATACCTTGTTCATGAAGACCTAATCCTCTGCCTTGATAATTCATCTGCTCAAAAAATTTATCTACAACAAGATATGATTTACCTTGGAAACAAGGTGCTAATCCTTCTCTGCTCTATGGCGGATCTTCAAAAGTGACAACTTCTTTATTGATAAGATAGCTTGCTTTAAGAAAGGTAAGTGATCCAAGTTTATAAGTGATAGGATCCTCCACATGTGGGATGAATGTCTGATTGATATCTTTGGTTTGATCTTGTGAGATATCGAATTGTCATGCTTCTTCAAGAAGTGTTGATGATTTATTATCCACATAAAATCCTTCCTCGGGACTCACTTCATAGGACATTTCTAATTGACGACTTTTGTAGGAGCCTTCTTCTATTTCTGCTATGTCTCCACTGGATGTTTTTGATTTACAACTTCCGTAGAAGTCTTCGTCATGATCTCTTTCTAATATGTTCCCAGATTTTTCCATATTTTGGTCATGTGTACAAATGTTAAGAGTAGGAGACTCTTGTTTCTTGGTAATGATATCAAGAGTATGAGACTCTTGTTTTGAATGAAGATCATCTACATGTCCATTAGAAGTAAGCATCTCATGGTTAGATGGAGGAATGTGTGCTATATGGATATGATCATCATTTGTGACATCTTGTATACATAAAAGAGTGCCCATTAGATCATTGTAGTATCTTGGAGATACGAATTCTCGATCTTGATTGATTTTAGACCTACTTTTGACATGCTTTGGATCAAGTTCTTGACATGGGTGAATTTCACATGGTGGATTGCTTATGAAGGGTTCTTGGGTATCGTCCTTAGGCATGGGAAATGGCTCAATATCCACTTGTTCTTTGAATGGATTTAGACCAAGTGTAAAGTCACAAATTCTTTCACTATTCTCAACCGTGAGGTCGAAGGATGTCAATATTCCTTGGGAGGGACCATTGCTAGACCTTGATGGGAGATTTTGATCATGCTTTGGAATACGTTCTTGAGATATATCCTCTAACTCATAAGGCGATGTAGATAACTTTTTAATATGTTCATTGGTCGATGGATCATGGATTATGTCAATGGGATCAAATAATGTTAACACATCTTAGAATAGATCACTAAAAAGTGGCTCTTGATGAATGTTGATTTTATCACTGGATGGGGTAGACATATCTTAACAGTGCTCATTATTTTCGACAATTGTGGCGGAGAGATTGTCAATGTCTTCAACCATAGGCTCAAGTGATGTTGACATTTCTTCGATTGGATCATTGTTGGGCATTGTTGGTGAGTTTTGATCATGATTTAAAATAGGCTCTTGGTGTGTGTTGATTTGATCATTGGTTGAGGTGGAAACATCTTCAATGTGTTCATTGATGGATTGATCTCGGTCACCATTTTCAACAATTATGGAGGAGAAATTGTTAATGCTATTGCTAATGGTTGAATTCTAATTGTTGTCCCCGATAGTTATTAGGTTTTGATCAATCAGATCTTGGATGAGATCTTTGAGTTGAATATAGTCTGATGTTGTGTGTCTCTTTGTTTTGTGAAAATCACAAAAGTGCTTCTCATCATACCCTAGTGGTTTCACCATGGGCTCTTGATAATTCACATAAATGGAGATTTTAATGAGATTTTCTTGCATCAACCATTGCATGACCGATTTGATTGGTTTCCCAAGTGGTGTATATTTTCATTTGTTACCTTATAATATTTTCACTTTAAATTGACCTTGTGGTGATTGATTTTGGAGATGTAGTGATTGATCTTTTAGATGTGTTGATTGAGTTGGTTGTTGATGTTGTTGATCTTGATATCCAACTTCTTGACACTGGATATATTGTTCTCAATGTGGTTGGGGGGACAACTCAATTTTTTGATGACATGGTTCAACCAATGGAAGAGTGTATTGATTTTGGGGTGGAGATGTCTCTTGGCACAATGGATCAACTACTTTGGCAAGTGAAGCAATTTGATCCCGCAAAATTTTATCTTGATTTTGATCTTGACACCTTTGATATGGTTGACTTGGTTGTTTAGCAAGAATATTTGGAATGTATCCTTGTGGCATTTGCTTGGGATCATGGACAAGGTGATTATGGATAATGCTCTGATTCGGTGTGATGTTTTGATTTGGAATTATAGGTTGACTTTGAACATTGTTGTGGTTGGAAACCATATTGCTTGGGTTTAGGTAACTTCGATTTTGCATGGTGTTACCTTGACTGGGATCCATACATGGATTCGTTAACATATTGTTTGGACTTTGAACAACATTGGGGAGATTTGCAAGCATATCCATCCCAAACTTTACCAAGTGTAGATTCAAAATGGTCATGTTTGGAAAACTTGTATTTGGCATGTATGGATTTGGTGGGATAATTTTGTTTGGATTAAGACCCATGCATTGATTGTTTGGTTGATAGATTTGTAAGTTTGGACTTTGATTTAAACCTACCATTGGGAGAGATGGTCCAGCATTTAGATTGGGCATACTCACATTCATTGCACCATTAATGTTTGTAGGAGATAATGATCCGATGTACGGATTGTACAAATGTGGGTTTAGATAATCAATTGGTTTTGTAAGGCTTTGATAGCTTGGTTGAATTGGATTATTCATGATGTATGAGTCAATTTTAAACTCCATTTTTTTCTTTTTTTTTGACCTTGCTGACCTCTGAGGGGTTTAGGACCAATGATGAGATGAAGGATGAAAGGGGTGAATGATATGGGTGATTAAAGCTTTAGGACCTTTGGATCGATGCTAGACTTTAGGACTTGATTTGATTCGATTCTGATTGAGGATATTTTGACTAAGTGTGTTAAGTCAAATAAAAGTGATAATGCACTTGTAAACTCTAGGAAGTTGTGTTATCCTAGAGTAAACTCGTACACAAGAGGGTAGTTTGACTAAGTGTGTTAAGTCAAACGAGGTGATTATGGATTGGATAATTTGACTAAGTGTGTTAAGTCAAACAAGGTGATCTTGAACTTGTAACCTTAGGAAGTTGTGTTATCCTAAAGGTAAGTTTTCTCAAGAGGATTCATAATTTGACTAAGTGTGTTACGTCAAATAAGGTGATGTCGATTTTTCCTAAAAGTCTAGCATAAGTGATGTTTTCAAAGGTCCCCAGAGTTGTTAATGAGATGATGTTTGATTGATGTTTGAGATGGGTGAAGTGTTTGACTTGATCCTAGATGAACTTAAGAGGACTTTCTTACAAGACCAAGGTTTTGAAGAACATGCTTTTCCCTAGGAGTATTTCAACCAAAAAAAACCAATGTTTGCATGAAAACCATATTACCCAAAAGAGACCAAGCACATGTGTGGTTCAATTGTCTGTTATCTTGCTTAGATTTGGTTCCTTTTGACACAAGCACTTTCTTGATTATGTTTTTCAAATTGAATGTCCAATGTCCTAATTTTCTTTCATCCCACAAAGTGTATTATGTGGAAATCAAGGAAATCAAGGAAAAGGTTACCTATTGTTGACTTTGGGAGAAACAAATTGAGATGTCTGAATGTTTAGAAGCCTTCTATAGATAAGAACCCCTAGGGACAAGTAGTAACATGTGGATACCTCCAAGATATTTGTTCTTCCAAAGGGTTTTGAAATTATGATGATTCATTGAATATTTTTTTTCCACTATTTTGGATCCAAGCAAAGTGTTTTCGATGCCAATAACATGCACAATTCTATGATGAAAAGATAGTATTTGTTGGGATCCCACTTGGATGAATCCAGCTGCACATATTCAGTGCAGATGATTAGATGCTTGACCACACAGGCTCCCCCTTACAGTGCACTTGCTTCTCGGGTCAGCCAAGCATCAGTACCTATGAATCTCCCATGGAAAAATTTTCATCTCTACAACAGAACCAAATGTATATGTGGGGCGGCTTCAGAGGACATGACCTCTTGCACCAAAAAATATAAAGGATTTTTTGGCTTCTAAACAAAAGTTTGTAGTAAGGGAATCCAGTTTAGGGGGTGCAATGATAAACTCCTTGTGAGAGATCTCCCAACCCTTAGAACAAGGGCTTTATGCATCATAAAGATACTGGGGGAGAGTTATCATGCGCTGCTTCCCATTTTCCATGGATTTCACCATGAAAACAAATTTATATAGTGGTTTGGAAGAGCTTGGCTTTAGCCCATTACCGCTTGAGTCATTCCCTTGGGGTGATTACTTTTTCCCACCAAGGCAGGCTCGTTAAGGGTGCACAATAGTGAGTAAGTGCATTCATAGTTCGATCATCTTTGTTTGTGTGAACAAAGAGAGAACACTCACAATGCCTTTTTCTCACACTAGACAAGTTTGTTCAATTTTAGATCCCAAATCAAATTGTGAAGGCAATATTTTAAACCAACTAATATCACCAAAATACTTTTGATTCTCAAGATCGCCGTGAAGCACGAGAGAAGCGCATACGCCTTTCAAATAATACTAAGTTGTGAAAAAGATTGTAAAGCATGACAAACACTTGTTCATTTTATACCTCAAAAGAAGTCATTTGGATTCATTTTAAAGCACCAAAACCGAGATGTGAAAGTTGCCTTGTTCAATTTTTAGAACCCAAATTGAAATTTTAGTAGGTTTCTAATGTTCAGTTCTAATCCAATTTTGAAACAAAAATCAAGTCGGTGATTGATTTTAGACCCAAATTGAAAAGTGACTTGGTTCAAAACAGAAAACTAAAGCATGAACTAGAGCCCTAGATTATAACCACAAGCATTAAAAAATGCTTTTCAAGTCTTAATTTCAAAATTTCTCAAACTCTGATTCATTCGCCTTTGTTCAACTTTGAATTTTAGCACTTCAATCCTCTTTAACTCCAAGATTCTTCAAAAGATCATTTCTTATGCTTTAATGTTGCAAATCCTTTCAATGAGTAGAATGCTCCTCCTTCCTACAATCTCATAGAAAAAAACAATCATGTAAGGATCAAAATATTAAATTCATTTTATTTTTTATTATTTTTATATTTTCTTCCATTAACTTCAAACAATAGCATGATCTTAATTGAAGAGATGTGTTTTGGATGATAATAAAATAAGCATTTATGAGCAAGTGTCAATAAATCTTTTCACATCTATAATGCATCGATTATAGTGAGCTCAAAATTTATATGACACAGTAGTAAAAAAAGAATATTTCAAAAGAGATTAATTTGCTCCTATTGGTGAGAAAATGTCACATTCCAAAACTCTTCATGATGACTTATCCAGGCCTTTTAATAACACAACAACCTTGTTTGTAAGCATTAGACCCAAGATTAATTTATGAGAAAGAAAATGATTAAAATCACTACATATTAGCCTTCATGGTATTCTAACATGTCAAGCAAAGAGCAGCCATGCATTTCATAGATCATTGAAAGTAGCAATGAACTAATTTTAATGCTTGGCCAACATTTTGGTCATTAATAAATGCAGTGATATTAAAATCTCACTAAATGATTTGAATGAACCACTTGTTTGTAATCAACAGATCTTCATGAAATCGACAAACACAGATATTGTACAGACCCTTGATTAAATCAACTATGATATTATCTAAGTTTGAATGAAATTGTCTTACTTGATTTCATCAGCCTTCTCACTACTATCATTTTACTACTATTGATGTATAGACTAAGAGCGACATGACACCTAATATCTCATCAAATTGCTACCATTAATAGCAGTCAACATGATTTACATATGTTATGACATAAAGTTGGAGAGGGAAGTTAGGTTAGTAAACTAGATCCCAATAAAAGACTCTAAAGGTGCGCGCCCCAACAACTTCATAGAATTATTATTATTTATTATGTCGGGAAGAAACCACCATATAATGAGAATGGGGAAAAGCTACCACTATCAAAAACTAGATTGATTAGACCCTAGTGTATGAACTAATCAGATACTATTAGAAAACAACAATCAACACTAAAGAAAAAACAACGACTATTACGCCATCAATGATAGATTTATTTTTCTTCAGAGGCTTCCAATTCCCATATCAACCTGTTGTCAATAATAATATCACAAAGTAAAGATTTGTTGTCCATAGTCAAATAATAAATCATTAGGATATCACAAAATACCAATAGTTAAGGAGATAGGTGAGCATATTGAAGAGCATAAATCTATATCTCCCTAATGTGATATTTTGGAGTCAGCATAAGGCAGAAAAACAAACCAAACCAACCCATAGGTTAGCCAAATCTTTCACTGTAATGGTGGTGGAGTTGTATCTAAGTTGGATCTGGAGAGTACATATTCAAAAGAAACAAGCTCAAGTGTTTAAATCAACTACTCAATAGTTTCATTAACACTAGCAAATAAGGTATCATTTTTTCAAAGAATCTATGAAGCAGGTCGTAAGGGGAGGGGCGTATTTCTCCATCTCCAAGTAGAGGATTAAGTGCCTTGTCCCGGATTTGCTTAATCAAGCATGGTCAACTATGGAAAATATATGATCATGTATGTCCAGCATGATCACAAGGCTACAAAGCTTATATTGAATTCTTAACAAAAAAATTACAGACTTGATTCTTTGCCTCCGAGGGTAAAGTATGAGATGCTTACCTTTTCAAACTTTATTGGACAAGGCCTTCCATGTAATTGATATCTTTTCTAGTGGAATATAAGATGAATTTGTTCCAAAAGGAAAAAATAAAAGCTAATAGAGGAACCACAAACGCATTCAGAGAGAAATAAATTGTATCTCAGCAAAGGAAAACATAGGCAAGGGATGGTCTTCAAATTCAAAGAAATCTACTTCAAACATACTAACCTCCAGAACTGTAAGAAATAGTACGGAGAATAAAGCTATAGCAAGGCCTATTCAGATTATAATTTGATCTCTATAAGAAGAATTTGTTCCAAAAGGAAAAGTTGATAGAGGAACCATGAATGCATTCAGAGAGAAATAAATTGTATCGCAGTAAAGGAAAACATAGGTAGGGGATGGTCTTCAAATCCAAAGAAATTTACTTCAAACATACTGACCTCAAGAACTATAAGAAATAGTACTAAGAATAAAGCTATAGCAAGGCCTGTTCAGATTATGATTTGATCTCTTTAGATTACTTGTTTTCAGGATACATGAATATTAAGCATTTATCAAACAAGAATCAAGGCTTGTACTCTATGGAAAATTTCTCAGATGTTATAATATAAAGAAATGGAAGATTTCTCAAACGTTATACTACGCTTTCACAAGAATGTGGAAACATAGATATGACATGAATCATTCGACTGGAAGTTTATCAAATTAACTGTCTTCTCATGAAATGCAATGATGTGCAAAATCCATTTAACCGTAAATAACAATAGAGAAGCTACTTTCAATAGAACAATTAAACACATCTACACGAATGAATTTTTCTGCAAGAAAGATACAAGTAAATTGTAAAACAAAACCAAATTCAAAAGTGCCCTCATTCTAGCGCCATTTTGTAGATGTCAAAATCTGCATGGGAGACTTAAATAATTTCATGTTGTTAGCACAAGTTAGTTTAAATCAACAAACTCAACATCCCTATGAAATACCTAATTATGTTCAAATATGCAACTAATGAGAACAAAACAAGCTAAAGAAAAGCATATGCAACAACATTATTAAACCCTTCTCTCATAATGGATTGGTGAAACTTTGTTGTGTAGGAAGAAGCCCTTTCCCAATCCTTGATAAGCCAAATGAGATGATAGACAATGAGATTCAAAGCAAACTCAAGTTGCCTGTAGTGAGAGAGCTCAAATTGCGTTATAGTGTTGTTGTGTTGAAATGCCTTGCATTTTATAGATTCAAGGTTAGAAGTGTGAGATATTTTGATGAATGTGGAATCATTCATGAGCCAATGACAAGATGCCACTTGTCAAGATGTGAGAGGATGAGGGTTGTGCAAGTTTTGGCCAATGTGCCAATTCAAAATTTGAATTTGCATGAAATGAAATGTTTAGGGGGGATGAAAGGTGAATTAAATGCCAGGTTGACTTGTGTAAGAGATGTGTAAGAGAATGTGTAAGAGCATTTAATGCTTTGTTGCATGGACAAGTCATGTGGAGGGAAGATTCAAAATTGAAGAATATTCCATCTTGATGCCCTTTTGAAAGAAATTAGATGAAATAATAAATCAATTAAATGATTTATTGGTGCAAGTGGAAGAAGCTAGAGGATTTAGGTGATTAGGATTAAATTAATCAGGATTTGATTAATCTAATAGGAGATTGGGTGATTTTTACTTTTGACTTATATTTTAGGATTAAAATAAATCAAAATGAGAAGAAAATTATTTTACATTTAATTAAATAAAGATTTGTTTTATTTAATCAAATATGATGATGTTAATTTGAATGGATGAATTTAGGAGATTAATTAAATAAACTTAGTTTATTTAATTGATGGGTGAATATGATAATACACGAAATTCATGATGTTAATTTTTCATGTCTACATAAAGTTACATAAATATTTCTACATAGCAATAACTATTAATAAATCCCACAGAATAAAAATGCAAGGAGGTTTGCTACAAATCCACCCCCACCAAGCCTCATAAGAGAACAAAAAAATTAAAATTAAGATAACTAGAAGAAAAAAAACAACTATCATCCCAAATCATGATGGAGTGAAGTAATTTGTGAAGAATGGGCTAAAGAAAGAGACCCTCAACCCTAAAATTCCAACTATGGTCAACATTAGAATCACATTTAGCCAAATAGTTAGCAACAAAATTTATTCTAGAGGAACACAAATAAAACAAATGGAATAAAAGTTTCCTCAAAAGAAAGGAATTTTTGTCGCATGTAGCTCCAACCTCTAAGAAGATTGAGAAAATTCCCCACTGTTCAAAATGAAAACCAAAATCATTGAATCTAAATCACAAATAACATTGTTCAACCCAACTGACAAGCTTTCTCCATATCTTCTAAGATAGCTTGAGTCTCCATGTGATTATTTGTAGCATCTCCCACAGTTGAGGAGAAAAAGCAACTTGAAGTACCCTAGTACAATCCCTTCCCATATCTAATCCCTACAACACCTAGATTACCTCTTGAAGAACCATCAATAATAATTTATAAAATCCCAAAGGAGCAAGAGACCATTTACCAACTCTACTCACCTTATTCAATGAAATATTTGAGAAAAACTTATTTGCATGGAATTATCTGAAATATATAAGTGATTAACAACTTCTATAGACTAGACTCAAAATCATGTGTAATTTTTTTAAAATTATATTTGATCTAAAAATATAAATTTCCTTCGAATCATTTTTCTATCCCACATCACAATTTCACATATAAATCATATTTTTAGGCTAATGCATAAGAAAACAATATAAGTTACAAACTTATTCTAGAAAACTTAGATTTTCTTGACCTCATCCCTTGTATTAGTTATTTGATCCTCTAGAGGGAATTCTATGCATAGACATATGTATGGTAACATTTTTTTTCAATTTATAAAAAAATATTTTATATTGCTCTATATAAAAGCTAAAATTATATGCAATAAAGAAAGGTCAATGAAAAGTGAAAAAAATCTTCTTAAATTTTAAGGAAATATAATTTGATTAAATTGTCTTTTTGTTTTTGATAAAAAAACTAATTGAAGCAAATCCTCTTCTAAGAGATTTTTTAAGGACATTTGATTCACTTTTTTAATTTTCTATATTATTTTTTATTATTATTTATTTTGATGATTATTTTTTTCTTTTTATTTCGCTTCTAACAATTTTTTAAGTAAATTGATGTTAAAACACCTCTATATATGTGTGTCACAAAAAAATGTATCCTTGGACATTTTTGCACTCATTTGGGTCTTTCCTATGGATTGTGACCTAGTTTTGCCTAGATTTAATGTTGTAATGTGGTCAACACATTCACATTAGGTCTTGAACCCTTGCAAATCAATAAGAATTCTATTGTGTCTTCTAAAGGTGTTGTGAAGTGTTGTGACACAATTTCACATTTTTCTAGGACCTTTTTATTATAATTCACCTAAACAACCTTTTTTTACCCCTTACCAAACCTTATTTCAAAGTGTTGTAAAGAGTTGTAACAAACTCTCACAGTTTCCTAGGCTTTTCATCAATAAATTGACCCTTTCTTATGTTAAAATGGCCCCTTAATGGACTTATAGGCCCTCCTTGAGTGTGTTAGAGAAAAATCCTATCTAACATCATTTAATGCACTTTAATTCTTGACAATTAGTAAAATTGCCCTAGTTGGACCAAGTCGCCACCTTGGGCGACTTAGTCCCATCTAGCCTAAAAATCAAAATTATTTTAATATTTTGGTGGGATATTGTTCTCTAAAACCTAAGTTCAACCTATGATGAGGTATTTTTGGGAAATTAGGGAAAATCATGTATAAATAAATGGTTTTCCCCTCATTTTTAGGCTCCTAACTCTTTCTTCTATCTTCTCTTTTCATTCTTTACTCATCATTCTTCTCAAGCAAGCTAGGGTTTGAGCATTCAAGGGAAGATTCTTCAACAATCATTGCAACAACTCAAGATCTATCATCAAGAAAAGGTTTTAACTCCATTTTTTCATGCTTTATTTCATTATCTCTTCCTTTTAGTTTAATTACCTCAAAGGGGTTTGACTAAGGCAAACCCCCATGTTGTAACATTTAACATTTATTTCTCTCTTTGTGTGATTTGTAGGTCATGTTTGCATATTTTCAAAGAGGAATATTGGAAAAGTTGTCATCAAAGTGTCAAACCCCTTCAAGGTTGTCAAAACCCTAAAAGAAGCTTAGAGAACACCTACAGGCCAAGTTTTATAGTTTCAGGTCTAGAAAACTACTAGGTGAAAAAGTGTAGACTGAGAACTACAGATTCCCCTTTCGAATCTTCAGAAAAGAAAAAGTGGACAGTTCCCCTAGTTGTGGCAACTTAGTCCCACTATGCAGGTTTTACAGAGATCTCTACATATTTTGACACCCATTTAGCTGAAACAAGCTCTGGTGTAGTTTTCCAGAATTTTCTCGAAACTAGAGTAAGTCACCTAGTTTGGAAAAAATGTCCCACCAAGCTTAAAAAACATATTTTATAGAACTTTAGGGACATTTATAGTGTTCACTCCAACCTCTACCATTTTCCAGGTGCACTCTTTATGTTTATCCCTTTTATATTTTTCTTTATTTTATCTTTCTAAATATCGCATTGCATTCTCAAGCATTCCTTGTCTTTCCAAGTTTACACTTGGTGGTGAACCCCCTTCTATCTATTCTCATCCCCAAGAACCCTCCTTATGACAGATTTTAATCTCCCTTGTATTGAAATCTCAAGGGTTTTTTCTTGAATGTAGTGATAGATCTTTGTCCCTTTTTCCCTTTAGGTGCAAAACCCTAGAGGTGCACAAGAAGGTGACAATTTTTTTTTTAACAATATGGTGTCACTAAATTATTGTAAGATTTACAATAATATAAGTATAGAAAGTTTTGGGAACATTCATTTTATGCATCTAGCTCAAAATCATCAATTTAGGGTAGTCATTCTTGAAATTATTTCATCATTAGATCTGAAAATGCTCACATTTCTGAAATTTTGTATCACATGGATAAAAGTACTTTTCACTTTTTCTTATACAATGTTTCTATTCCTAAAAATTTACATAAGTTTGATAAAATTTCTTTTCGTTCTTGCATATTCATTTTTTACATTCTTAAAGCTTAACATATATTGGATAAAAATGTTTTGTATCTTTGGATATACATTGTTTATATTGCTAAAACATTGCATGAAATGGTTACATGTACTTTTAATTTTTGTTCAAATGATGCTAGTATCTTACATATCTAGACATGATAAAAAAAATTCCTATCCCCTCCCTATGGGAGTGTTTTAGTGAGAGAGGATACAACTTTGGACATTCCTAACGACCATATTTCTTATTGTCCTAATCTATCTCCTCTTGGTGATGAAGATATTTTGGTGTTAGAAGAACCAATCAATGAGATTTTTAAGAATATTAGTTGTTTCTCTCCTCTTAGCTCTCTTAGTGGACAAGAAATTAATAAACAAGACAACAAAAACATAGGTAATCATGACAATAATATTTCCCCTTCTCCTAGTATCTCTCATAGTTCTGAAGAAGATACTTTGATGTTAGAAAACATAATTAATGATGGTCATGAGAATCTTAGTTGTCCCCGTCCACTGAGGAAAATCATTGATCATTCCCTTACTTATAATGGAGTCATTTTAGAAGAACCAACCTTTTATTTTCATGAGCATTTGGTTTGTTGTTCCAAAATCCTTCCTCCAAGGGAGGATATCATGATGTACAATAAGGATAACATTGACAACAATAATATTGTTTCCTAGAAGAAGGTGCAAAGCCCATGTTAGACTCTCCCTTGCTCAAGGATGTTAATATTATTCAACCTCAACTTATCCTTTACCCACCATCAACAAAACCTCCAACTCAAAACAAACCCAAACTCATCCTCTACCCACCTAATAATAATCTATCACAAAAATTGAGTTATAATACCATTGCTCATACACATTACACAAGAAACAATATGCACCCACCCCAACCAACCCCAACACCTTTACCTTTTCCTAATCCCATCTTGCCTCATGATCCTCCATTAAATTCAAACATCAAGGAGTATGATCTTGTTGAAAAACTAAGGAACACTCCTGCTAGGATATCATTATGGGACCTTATTCAAGCCTCCCCTCACTATCACAACATGATGCAGAATGCCCTAAAACACGTTCCTATCCCTTCTAGCATGAAACCAAATGACATCTAGCAGCTATCATTCAATGAATAAATGTTGATATTGTTTTTCACCAAAGTGAGCTCCCTCCTTTGGAAGTGCAAAAACAAAATGAAGCTTTTATCATAATATCTCAATACAAAAGAAAAGGGATCAAGAGAACTCTTGTACATACTAGCTCTACCCTTCATGCATGTAGTGTGAGCCTTTTGGATAGGCTTAGCATTGATAGATCAAATATTCAACTTGATTCTTTATCTATTAATGGATTTGACGTCATAAAGAAACCACTCAATGTGGTTACTTTACCTCTAATAGTTGGGAAGGACACATTGGACACTCCAATCCATGTTATGCCTCATGAACTTTCATATAATATTCTCTTAAGCAGACTATGGATTCATGCAATGAATGGGGTTCCTTATACTCTTCATCGTAAAATGAAATACATCTAAAACAACCAAGTACACACAATTGATATTGATCTTGATTCATTCGATGTCTTACAACTTGAGAAAAAAAAAAGAGAATAATTTGACCACATTAATGCTAACCACCCAAGTTGACCCCATGCAAGAAAAACAACAATCTACATGTCCTAAACCTTTCACAATGATATCCATCGATGATTTGGGATCGTTGAATTTTGAAATAACAATCACGGATGGGTACAAGATCATACACAAAGACTTTGAAAAGGGAACAACATTCTTGTCAACACAAGACTTGACAGATCCTTCATAGACATCCACCTCAACTATTTAGACATTGAATCAAACAATGAACAACCACCCGATCCAAAAGCAATGAAAAAGATTTATGGAAAAGGTTATGATCTTATGAAACAACTTGGGTATAGTGGAAAAGGATGTGGTGCCAACTGTGAGCATGTAAATCTGCAAGATAGCTAAAAACTTATACACACATTAGTATGGTTAGTTTAAAAACCAAGCAAATAAACTACTCCTATAAAATACTACAACATGGCTCATAATGCAATCAAAACAATCAAAATATCAAGTAAACTAATTGAAAGTATAAAAAACATGATGCATACCTATCCCATAGTGGATTGGTGCACCTTTGATATGAAAAGGAGCCCTTTCCAAATCCTTGAAAAGCTTCAAGATGACAATGAACAAGAGCTGAAAGATTATGAACTCAAAATGCCTATAATAGGAATAATCAAATTGTGGATGATTTAGAAGTAGAAGTGCCATGAATTTATAGGTTGAAGCTTGGAATATTGAAGGACTTGGATGAATATGGGGAAAAAGATCAACCATTGAGAGAAGGCCACTTGTCCACATGTGATTGGAGGAGGAATGAGAACATTTTGGAGATTGTGCAAGTAAATGAAGTTAGGTGGGTTTGAAATTTGAAAAATAGCTGTAAATGCATATGGTTGAGAGATTTTGGGGGGGAAATTTATTTGTAAAAGAAAGTCAAAAAAATGGAGTTAATGAGGGAATATACCTTGGGAATATGCCTTGTGAGGAAAAATAGAGATAATTAGATAATTAATTAAAATGCATTACATGTGAAAGTTGCAAAATCTAGAGAAAAGAGGATTAGTGTTAGGAGTTAATCAGGATTTGATTAACTTATATGGTGGTTAGTTGATATGACAATTTATGTAGACTTTTTTTGGTTTATCTAAATCAAAATGAGAGGAGTGTGAAAATTAGTAATTTAATTAAATAAAATTTTATTTATTCAATTAAATGAAGAACAATAGGAATTTAATTAAATAACTTTGATTTATTTAAATAAATGAGGAACATTAGAAATCTCATTAAATAAATTTGATTTATTTAATTAAATGAAGAAAATTGGATGCATGATGATAATTTGCATGTCTATATTTTTCCCCTCTTTGAAGAAATGTACTAATGCTGCCAAGATCAAAGTTCAAAAAAGTTCTGATTTTTCAAATGCTCCAGTGAAAAGAAGTGCGTTGGTACATTTCCCCCTCGAGAGATCGAGTAACAAGTTCAACTTGAGGGTTGATCTTGTGACAAAGAGGTTCAAAATGGATGCACAAATAGCTAGACTAACAAACGTATATGATAATTATGATGTAAATGAGATTTTTTTAAGATGCTTAGAATAAAAAATCTATATTGTAAGTTAGGGAAAATCAGATATAAAACTAGAATAAAAAGACATCAAAACCCTAACTAGCACAATAGAGTACAAGCAAGCATGAAAATCAAAACAAGAAAGCAAAGCAAACTGATCCCCACGCTAGATTTGATTTATCTCCATTGCTCTTCTCCACCTGCATGAGAATACAAGATTTTGAAGGTTTGATTGTTGATATGTTGATTGTTCATTTTCGCAGCATAATGATAAGATGAAGATAATAGAAGAAAAATAGATAGATAGATAAGAAGATTGAGAGAAATTTTGGCAGAGTGAGGATGCTAGAAGAAGATACCCCAAATGGCCTATGAAAGGCTTGATTTATAGGAGAAGGCTGATTCGATTCAATGGTCAAGATTAAAAGTGAAATTTGTGATATGTATGGCTAGGATTAAAAGTTTATTTTAGTGTCTATGACACACATTAAGTGGGTTATGACATGAGGCTAAAATTAGGATGTGAGGAAATAAGTGGGATTCTTTTATTTATTTTGGAAGAAAAGATGCTTATGACACACAATGAATGGAGCTAAAAATAAGATGTGAGTGAGAATCTCATAATTTAAATAATAAAATTATTTAAATTATGTATGCATGTGAAGAGTTGTAGTCATGTGACACATGTTGGAATGTGACAATAAGTGAGGGATTAATTCAAATATTTAATTTGAATTATTTTGAGACATGTGAAGGGGGAATTAAATAAATAAATGAGATTTATTTAATTAATTGGGAAGGTGATTAAATGGAATAAATGGGATAAGTGGGATAATGTAATGACCTAGGGTAAAATATTAGAAATGTCTTTCAAGGTCATGTATCGACTAGGTAATATTATGACATGGACAATTTTGGGTGTCTACATATATTATCCTAAACAATTTAAATGATGATGCAATGCATGTGAGATGGATGAGACAGATGATGTCCTATGATGATATGACATGATTATGCAAGATGAGAGTGTGGATTTTTTATGAATGTAGGATGGATGCATTAACGAAATGATACTATGTTAGCGTGAAAGAGGATAGAAGAATGAGAGGGATCAACCCTTGAATCCAAGAAGATGCAGAAGTCCAACAAGTCTACGAGTCATTGAGTCTTTATTAGATATGATAATGAATGATGATGATGTATTGCTTATCCAAGGATGGGAGAGATAAAGAGCATAACTTTCCTTATATTTGATAAAACACATAGGTACGATGCATCAAGCTCCTGTATAAAGAACCAAGATGGCGTTGCACCTAGTGTGATGGACTTTGACTCGACAATCAAATAAGAGTACTCTTGTTCACACCTAACATATAAAACCTTATTTATAATGCAGTTTAGATATTCTAAACATCTCAGACCAAAACATAGAAAAGAAAGTCTTCCTATGTGGTCAACAAGACATCTAGAACACCTTCCCTAAAAACCAAACAAAGCATGCATGACCAAGTTATATTACAAGAACATCCAACAAGCATAGTAGATTAAAAGATAATGATCGTTGCCCCATTCCTTTCTCTCTAAACCATTTTGATTAGGCATCATCAAGAGGTCATTGGAATGAGCACAAAATAAGCTAAGTCAAAAAGACAAAGATAAAGTAAACAAAGAAGCTAATATTCTTCGTATCGCTAGCCAAGACTAAACTACGATGATGCCTAATATTGATTTCCATTGTAGGAAGGATGCATCCTAGGACATGTTGTGATCAGGTGATGATGAGATTTGACAAGATGATAAGCCATTGATACCAAGAGTTGACCAACTTGCTTAATTACTGAACTAGACTTGAGACTTTGACTATTGAACTCTTACTTTCAAACCTGCTAGACTTGCTTTCGATTGTTTTTCCAAAGGGTGAAAGTGATGGTGATTTATTATGAATGAGATTATTTCAGGTGAGAGTGAGATGAGATAGGTGCAGCACTTTGGTATTTTTCAAATATCTGGATGTTTTTGGTGTTTTGAAATGTTTTGAGGCTATTTTTGGGATTTTGAGATCTTTTACAAATGGTTTTCTTTTCAAATTTTACAATATTTTTGGGTTTTTTGAGATTTTGACCAACAAACTAATGTAAAGACCTATCCTAGGGGTCTCGGGAGCTGATCAATAGATTAGCCTTTCCTATGTTATACACGTAGAGACAACATAGTTTGACTGATGACTTGACCAATTTACAGGATTAAGATATAAACAAATGATGAATTGTCAACTTAATATGATGGAATCATAAAGGATTGACCTAGGGTGTCTCAAGGGATGAGAAAAGATCAAACTTGCCTAGGTTCGAGCTCAGAGATGATGTAGTTCATCAGGATGACCCCACTTTTGATTATTTTGGATTTTTTAACCTATTTTTGGATTTTTTATTTTATGAATGTTTTTTGGATTTTTATATTTTAAGGAAGATCACAAGAATATACACAAATCATATCTGATGCAGATAAAGGAACATTCCCCCAATGTGATGTGATAGACTACTTTGATATAGGTAGGACAAACTAACCTTAGGAATGTGCTAAGTAGTACTAGGGTGGAACATGATACAAACACAGATAGGATGACGGAAGGATGTTATGGATGAATGGTAAGTGTGCAGAATAAGTTGTGAAGATCTTGCTAGATGGAGAGTGCTTTATTTACACAAGGTGCCTATTTTCCAAGTTTTCACCAAGGTACTTGCCTAAAGTGCCACCGAAGTGGTTTTCACGAGAGGATGATTTTTTTCTTTACTTTTTTTAATCATTTTTTTGGTTTTTTTTTTTGGATTTTTATATTTTTTGGTTTTTTCGTATTTTGGTTTTACCCTTAAAAGATTAGGCATAAATTTTTTTGAGATGGGAGTTGTTCATGGGCTCCTGCAAAGGCTCCCCTTAGGGCATTGGCAGTTGGTAGGTTCTTGATTTATAGCTTGGGGTGATGATGAATGGTCCTATCCAATTGGGCTCAAACTTTCCCTTGCTATTTGGATTTGGCATGTTCTTCTGATTTTCCTTTAGAACTAGTTCACCGACTTGGAGGGTCTACCTCCTAATTTTATTTTTGTAACTTTGCTTGAGGTGGTTCTAATAGAGTTGCAAGTGGTTTAGGGAATCTTTGTGCCACTCATCCAGTAGCTCTAGCTCATTTATTCCTGAGACTCGATATTCTTCATTTGTAATGAGATTTTGCAGTGATATCCTCAAGGACAGGAGCTCGATCTCAATGGGGAGAATGGTCTCTAATCCATAGACCAGAGAAGGGGGTGGAACCTCTTGGTGTGCAGATGCTTGTCCGATAGTCCCATAATGCGAGATTTAGCTGCAGATTCCAGTCATAACTAACATCATTGACTATTTTCTTGAGGATTTTTCGGGATGGTTTTATTGGTGGATTCTACTTGGCCATTTCCTTGGGGATAATATGGAGTGGAAAAGCAATGTTGTATATTGAATTTTTGGCATAAGTCGTGAACATCCTAATTTTTAAAAGGTGTCCCATTATCTGAGATAATAGCATGAGGGACACTATATTGGCATATAAGGTAGTTCAAGATGAACTTGGATATCTTCTTTCTAGTTATGTAGGTCATGGGAATGGCTTCAACCAACTTCATGAAGTACTCTATGGTGGTAATGATGAATTTATGTCCATTGGATGAGGTGAGAGTGATTTTACCAATGAGATTGAGTCCCCACTATGCAAAGGGACAAGGTGTGATAATGGGGTGGAGCTACTAAGCTAGTGCATGGATGAGGTCCCCATGTTCTTCGCACTATAAGAACCTTTTGACAAATTCACGCGCTTCTCTTTCCATAGTAGGCCAATAGTATCTGGTCCTCAACAATTTCTTGGCCAAAGTCATACTGCTCGAGTGTGAACCACAAATTACATTGTGCACCTTGGTTAAAGTAGTCAGGAATTCCCCAGTGTTTAGGCAACATAAAAGAGTCCCTTCAATGCTCCTACGGTAAAGGGTTTCTCCTAGGATGACGATATGTGAAGATTTTTTAACAAAACCTCTTTTGAGGTTCGGGGTTATGTCGGCAGGAAGGACTCCTATTCTCAGGTAGGTGTAAATGTCATGGTACCAAGAATCACTAGGACCAATGATTTCACACATGAATTCAGAATCTGGTACCTTGAATGTTGTTATGAGAAGTTTCTCTATGAGGAATTCTTATTTTGGGACATTGTGTGAGATCTCTAGGAGTGATCCAATCATTTCCATTGCATCTATTGCTTTTTTGTTTTCTCTAGGTAGTTTTTCAAATGTAATATCAATAAAGAACTCCTTGATTCTCTCCACCAATTTCTTGTATGGAGTTATTTTATGATCCTTTGTTTGATATTCACTTTTCACCTAGTTGATTATGAGTTGTGAGTCTCTGTAGACCTTAAGAGCCATGATCTTCCATTGCACTGCAATCCTCAGACCTATGACAAGAGCCTCATACTCTATGATTTTGTTTGTGCATAGGAATGATAGCTTGTAGGATTTAGGTAGATGTAGTCTCCTTATGGAGTGATGAATAATATTCCTACCCTTGACCCGTGGTGTGTGTAGGATCCATCAAAATACATCTTCCAATGATCTGCTACACTAAGGCTAAAGATTGATTCATCGGGGAACTTTGAGACATGTGAGTTTTCTACATATCTGGAGCCTCCACCAGTTGATCTGCAATTGCTTGTCCTTTGATGGCCTTGTGATCTACATATTCAATGTCATGCTCTGTTAATATCATAACCCACTTAGTTGTCTGTCCTATGAGAGTTCCTTTGGAAAGTCGGTATTTGAGCGGAACTATTTTTGCAATTAGCTTGATATGATGCGCCAACATATAATGTATGAACTTCTAAGCCACAAACATTGCTACTAGACAATATTTCTCAATAGGTGTGTAATTTAGCTCATGTCCTACCATGGTCTTTCTGATGTAATAGATATCCCTTTCCCTTCCATTTTCATCATGTTGGGCTAAGAGAGTACCGAGGGCTAGCGTTGTTGTTGATATGTATAAGATCAATGGTTTGCCTAGAATTGGTGGTATTAGAACTGGTGATGTGAGTAGGTATTCCTTAATCTTGTTGAATGTTTGGTTACATTTATTTTCCCATTTGTATGCTACCCCTTGTGGAGTAGATGAGAATATGGGATTTTTTAATCCAATAGCTGTGCTATGACTCAGCGGATAGACTAGAGTCTTCCTTGTAGGCCTCTAGCTATTTTAATGTCCTAGGTGCTTCCATTTTAAGGATTGACTTGACTTTGGAGAGATCTACCTTGATTCCTCTCATTGACATGATATACCCCAGGAGCTTGCCTCATTGCACTCTGAAGACACACTTATGTGGATTGAGTCAAACCCTATATTTCTCCAACCTGTCGAAAAAGGAACTCAAAACTGATATGTGTTCTTGTCTTTTCCTTGATTTAAATAATATGTCATCCACATAATCTTCCACCATCTTATGAATCATGTCATTAAAGATCAGTGTCATAGCCCTCTAGTAGGTTTCTCCTGCATTCTTCAACCCAAATGGCATCATATTCCATTAGTATGTTCCGCACAGACAAGTGAACACTATCCCGTGCCAGTCTTCTTTAGCTATCATGATCTGATTATATCCAGAGAACCAATCCATTAGTGATAGCATCCTATGTCTGATCATCATATCCATGATCATATCAATGTTGGGAAGTGGAAAATCATCCTTGGGACATGCTTTGTTCAAGTCTCTAAAATCCATGGAGATGCAGATGCACCCCGTGGGCTTTGAAATAGGTACTAGGTTTGATACCCACTTTGGATAGTTGATCAGGAATATGAACCTTGCATCTAGGAGGTTATGCAATTCTATTTTAACCAACAAGGCTATTTGGGGATGCGTTTTCCTCATTTTTTGTCTCACGGGTTTTGCTTCAAGATATATAGGTAAGTGATGAACTACTACCTTTGGATTAAGCCCAGGCATGTCGGCATAAGTCCATGCAAAGTTTACCTTTCTTTTTTTTAGGAACACAACTAGGAGCTCCTATTCTTACGAGAGAAGTGACTTAGAATAAAATGTTATGTGTGGTAGTTCTTCTATTCTTAGGTTGACTAGATTGCACTATTCTGCCAGAACCGCTGACTTTTCCTGATGGATAGCACTGAGAGGAAGATTGAATCCTTCATCCTTTGGTGCCTTCGAGAGGTTTTTACCATTGGATGCATCCTTTATTTTTACTATTTTTGGGTCAGAGAGTGCCACAGTGTGGTTTTCACTCAAGGACCTTGTGATTATTCTCATTTTCTCACTTTTATGACTGGAGGATTCAATTGTGTCCCCATAATAAGCTTGAGTATTTATTATAATGTCAAATCTAGATTTATGATCTCCATATCGTACTATATCCTGCAATCCCATGAATTATGAGAGTGACTCATCATTTTTGAATGTGTCCAAAATTGGTGGTCCTCATTGGTTGTAATCGATTAGTTGGGGATAGACTAAGTTTATTTCATGGTTTTGATGATCTGACTCAAAATACAAGGCGTTGATCATGAGAAGGGAGGAATATTCAAAAATCATAGGTAAGTCAGTTATGGTCTCCTTGTCATCACTATTACTACACACATCGGTTATGTCAAAGGTAAAGTTATCTATGACTCAACCTATGGATACAAGTAACTAAAGGGTGGCTGATGATAGCTTAGGGGATTCTTGAATGCTTTAACTAGGGGAATCCTACCACGTATAGTAACACTTGGAGGGGTACACCCAAGGACAAGATTTTTCGTTCGCTTCTTAACAATGATAGGTTCCAATCGGCCATTGTTGTTCTTTTCCAAACTTCCATTCGTGTTATAGCCCATGCTCAACATTAATTGAAGTCCTCTATTTGCATCATCCATAGGAAGGGCTAGTATAGGTATTTCATCTTGATAGAGGAGACTGGATACGTCTCTCCTATCCACCAATTCTTGGCCTAGATCTCCCCAACTCTTGAATCGGGAAGGATCCACTCTAAAATTTTGAGTTGTTGTATTAGCACGTTGTGGTTGTCTGTGGGATCTAGGGGATTGAGGTAACTCCCTGACCACAAAGGCTCGCTTCTTCATTTTGCATTCCCCACATTTTTTATCTTGGATTATAAGTGTTGAAAATAGATAGCATTAGTCAGATGATTGATTGTTGTTAATGTGAAAGATATATTATTAAATAAAGGGAGACATCCCTCGAGCCGACGTGTGTCCACTTGAGGAGACACATCCGCTCATGGGATGTGTCTCCCACTTTATATTTATATTCTCTCCTTCCTCATTTGGAAACATGGAAATTAATAGATGTTTTACCAGTGAGGGTCGACAGTTGAAGAAAGAAGAATTTAATCTTACATAAACATGGTATCAGAGCAAGGTTAAGGAAGATCCGATTAAATTTAAAATATCAAATTGGTGATCACCTAGATGTACTAGGCTATAAAGGAAGCGATTTACTATCGCTGTGACTAATCCTCACAACTCTGGTCAAGCGATCCATGCGATTGCTTGAGATATTTGTGGGCGTATTCTTCATGTCAGTTGAGGGAACACATGAGTCTATTCTGCAAACATGGAAGCACATATGTCACTCTCTCTTTGCATCCTTACACTTGAAGGATCACTCAACAATTCCATCGTCGAACATCATAGTGGATGAATTACTTTGAAAGGTTGCTATTGAAAGGAACCCATCACTAGAGCCGAGGGGTGTTGATTTGTTTGAGCAGGCTCTCAGAGTCTTCATTCCCTTATATTCCGAATTAGAGGATAAATTTTATCAGATTACCGTGTCATAGGCTCATTTCAGATTATGTGCCTCCCTCTCATTGTGAACCAGAGGCTAACCATATTTGAATTTGCATCAAGTTTGAGCAAACGACAGCCGTGAATCATCATCAACACCATCGGGTGTTTGCGATTTAAGTACTAAACTCTTTGTTGTGGATCGACACTTCTATGAATGCAATTTTGTAAAATCTAAAGAAGTGAAGTCATGCTACCTAGAGGTAAAATTGGAGTATCCTGAGGAATCGATGACATCATGGGAGTATAATTCGGGAGGCATCAACTACGCTTCACGGGTGACATCATCGTAAGGAGCCATCTTCCAGCACGCAAGCATAATGGGTGATTTCTGAGCATGAAAAACATTGTGGCATCTTTGTTGAACAATAATTATGTGACTTCACATGAATAACACTATGGCATGCTCCTTGTCGTGATTGCTCATAGCGAGCATATTCCCTCATTTTGTATTGCACATAGGAACATATTGGAGGCTCGATATTTTCTTCAAAAGAAATCGTGAATGTTTAAGGAAGCGTAATGATATTGCTTCCATTTGAGCCGCTAGTATAAAGTGGAGGAGCCAGTCGATAAATTTGAATGGTCGAAGACCACATTCAAATCTACCTAGCCACTAGTACAATTTCTGAGACATGAGCCTATAATCAAGCTGTGAACTGTAGAAAGAAGGTTGTGGACTAATCTGAGTGCAAGAAGGAGCAAATCATATTGAGCATAGTGATTAGCATAATTCAGAACATTTAAAGAGATAAGTATTTTGTTTGCTTCGGTTGCATTCACCCTTCTAGGCTAAAATTCAGTTTGTTGAGTTGTGCAAATCTGATTTCACTTGCTTAGATTACGTGTGGTGTTCACTAGAATTAAGAAATATTCATTGGAAATTCTTCATACTAATTTCTAAGTGTGACTCTTATGACTAATTTTCTTTATGCATTATCTATGATAGAGCCTCGAGAAAAGTTTGGTTCTATATGTTGACCTCGTAATCTGTGTAGATGGTCTCTTGTCATACTAAGATTAGCTCCTCTGAGAAAATGGAAGAAATACATGTCTAAAATCAATGAAGATGAATGATTAATTATCTGGTGTTACTCAAGAGATTCTAATATCATTGAGATAAGTATTGCATAGTTGATGAATATGTAGCTATTGATTCTGCTATAATTTTGAGATGGTCAATCATGTATGCTCCTAGCAATGGTATTTTTGAGATAGATGAGTTTCATGAACTGTTAATAATCTCTTATTAAATGTTTTTAGGATGGATAAAGAAGTATAAGAGATTGCCTCCATGAAAAGCTTGATGCATCCTGTAGGTTGAAAAAATAGGGACACTACTTGCAACCATGATATTGTGTGAATGGTTGAAGATATTTTTTGAAAGGAAGCATTAACCTTCAGAGGGAACTCTATGTTTTGCTGAGAAAAAGTAAGGGTTGTAATGTTGCAAGGCCCGAAGGTAAAACCTTCAGGTACCTCTTCTGCAGTTGAAATCAGAAATCCTCATATCTATCAACCTTGATTTAACATTGTTAGCTTTGCAAACCTATTCATAAAAGAGTAATCTGGAAGAGGTTGAACAAAACAACCTTGAATCTCTACAAAGGTGTGAATTGGAAACCATTTCTCTAAAAGAAAGTATTACAGACATTTTTTTGATGAGGAAATTAGGAGGCTGATGCAAGTAATTAAGTCTTTAGAGGGAGTCACATCTTCACTTGTTGTAAATTCTCTAAGATAGAGAGATATGAGGCGAAAGCCCTTGTTCCTCTTTGAGACTGAGATGAGGCATAATGTTGAGAGACTCCATGATGACAGGTCCCAGGATCTAACTTCAGAAGAGCCCCAAGCACCCGCAGTGTGGGTTAAAGGGGGGGTGTTGGATATAAGCCACACCCGTACTGATGATGGGCTAGCCACTAGAGGCTAGTAGCTCAGTTGATAGAGCACTCCATAAACAAATGGAAGGTCCTAGTGAATGCTCTAAGCCAGTCCATGTGCAAACCAAAGGAAATTCACCTTATGGCTATAAAACATATATTGAGATATCTTCAAAGCATTATTGGATTTGATTGGGTTGGGAGTGTAACCGATCAAGAAAAGCACATCAGGATGTTGCTTCAGTTTAGGATCGGCTATGATCTCTTGGATCTGTAGAAAACAGTCTTCAGTGACACAAAGCGCGACATAAACTGAATACATTGCATCCTTTATGAGGGCAACAAAAACAGTTTGGCTTCTTGTGGGACTCCTTGATTTAAGCACATTGAGATCCCATACCATTATGAGACATGGTAGAAATTAATGTGATCTAGTTGGATTATGTTAGTACAAATGATCAAATAGCAGACATTCTCACCACACCTCTCTCCCGAATCAAGATAGAACACTTCAGGAAGAAATCGGTATTGTTGAAATGTAATTTGATATTATGTTTGAAATTCAAATTTTTTATAAGTTGTACTAATATATAAAGATGTTTAATGTGTAAAATTCTTCTATCATGTGTGTGACTCCATGACCTTATGAGCCTACTCCCCCTGTGTACATTATTGAAAGGTGACGATCTTTCTAATAATGAACACTTGTATTTGACATTGTAAAGTGACAACTCTACAATGATGAGTTGAACTATCATGATAGATATCATGTGACTTGATATCTGTGGACATGTCATGATAGTATCTCTTGGACACCTTGATGGATATCATGGGACTTGATGTCATCTGAAGATCATTGTGATCCTCAAGAGATAATCATGGTGGATATTTATATATCTATGGATATGCCATGAATTATGGTAGACATCATGTGACTTGATGTCAGTGCACATACCATAATGAAGATATGTTATGAAGAATGTCATGTGACTTGACACTTTTAGAAGCATACCATATCTTCTGATATCACAAGTTAGGTGATATCAATTTTACTTGATGGAAGTTATCCTCTCTAGTTAAAGAGGGAGTGTTGAATAAAGAAGATGTGTTATGAAGAATGTCATGTGACTTGACACTTTTAGAAGCATACCATATCTTTTGATATCACGAGTTAGGTGATATCACTTTTACTTGGTAGAAGTTATTTTCCTAGCTAAGAGGGAGTATTGAATAATGAAGATGTGTTATGAAGAATGTCATGTGACTTGACACTTTCAGAAGCATACCATATCTTCTAATTTCACAAGTTAGGTAATATCACCTTATACTTGTTTGAAGTTTATCTTCCCTATCTAAGAGGGAGTGTTGAAAATGGATAGCATCAGTCAAATGATTGATTGTTGTTAATGTGAAAGATATATTATTAAATAAAGGGACACATCCCTTGAGCCGATGTGTCTCCACTTGAGGAGACACATATGCTCATGGGATGTGTCTCCCACTTTATATTTATATTCTCTCCTTCCTCATTTGGAACATGGAAATTAATAGATGTTTTACCAATGAGGATCGACATTTGAAGAAAGAAGAATTTAATCTTACATAAACAATAAGCTTGATTTCAAACATGTTGGGGATGGTGAGTGTCTTTATCCTAGAAGTGGAGGCTGTGTTGGATGGATCTATATATGGATTAAAGGGTCCTTCATTATTCTTTAGGATTTGGGGGACCTTATAGTAGGGTATGTGCAGGATCATGATGGGCCAAAAAGTGGCAATATGATGGGTATGTGGCTGATGACTTTTTCTTTACCCAAAATTGATGAAACGAAAAGGGTTTTTAAAAGATATTCTCAATTTTCCACCAATATAAATTGTTCTTTACTTTGAGTTTAATAAATAATTATTATTCATTTTCTATTTGAATTATGAATAAAGTTTTGATTGATAGGCTGATTGAAAAACATCTATAGATTTTAAACGGTATCACATTTTTTGAATCCAAAACATGTGTCACATTCTATTCTTTGCATACTATAGGATTAAAAAAAAGAAAAATTCAATTTCATGAAGTTTTGACCAAGTTAACGTGGTCAAACATACGAGTTTTTATATTTTTTAAAAGTTGTAATAAAAATTCATAATTAATTATTTACTTGGTAAAAACTTACAAAAAAATATGCATCACATTGGGACATGTGTCCTCTACTTATATCTAAAATACTATAAAAAAATATCATCATTTTATTGTGGTTAGGGTGGTGAGACAAACACCTACTTCTTACTTTTTCCCTAAAATTTAAGTACTACTGCATTGAAATTTCAAATTTTTACCAAATAGATTTTAAAAAAATAAAATAAACCTAGTAGTTTAAAAACTAAATTCAATTTTCTACAAATTCTATTGTTACATATTTTTGAAATAATATAGATAAATTATTCAAATTTTTATGTCAAGTTGCCTAGCTCTATTTTTTTTGAATTTTTTTCCACTTAAGGGCCTTTTTTTCCATGATGATCCTACACATACCCAGTACTTTTCTTCCAGGTTCTTGTAGTAGGTGAAGGGTTCAAGATCACCGTAGATTGTGACCTCTTGATTTTGTTATGAAAACTTGATGCATTGATGGAAAGTTGAGGCAACTTCTTGCATCCCATGGATCCATGGGCACTCTGGGAGGATGTTATAAGGTAGATCAAGGTGAAACAACTGACAGGTAGTTTCCATAATGGCTGGCCCTACTTGAATAGGGAGTTGAATAGTACCCTGAGACACTCTTTCTTGATCTTCGTAAGCACTGATTATGATACCCTTAACTTTTTCAATGGAATCTTCAGAAATTCCCAGTTTTTTATAAGCTTGAGTGAAAAATGTTGAGGCATGCACCCCCATCCACAAGGACCCTTTTGACCTTATTTTTATGAACCAGGACTTCAAGGTGAAGTTCACAAGTGTGAGATGGCTAGGGGGGAAGTCATGACCAAAAAATGTGAGGAGATTCTGGATGGTGATGTTTTCGACCATAGCTTGGAATTGTTCCATATCAAGATTGGTGAAGATGGTAGATGAAGCTAATGCTTCCTCAAGGATTTCCCTATGGGCGACTGAAATCTTCAGTAACTCCATGATGGAGATCTAAGTAGGGGTTCTTTTTTAACTGGTCTAGGATATTATAGCCACTAGGAATGGATTTTTGATTTGAGGTGGATTCCCTAGGTTGCTGTGATGACCCAAAAATGGTGACCTTTATGCCACGTGTGGTGAATCCACAATCATCTTTGGCTCCCTTGATGCTAACAACAATGACCATTTCATCCAGGGATGTGAGAACATGATAGTACACATGGTTCACATTACCATATTTTTTCCTCCCATTGTTATTTCCTTGGATATGATCCGACATCAGATTCATGTAAATCATTAGATCTTGATTGCTAGTTGGGTTCTCCACATTTATGATCTTGTCATCGATGAGGTCTTGGATTAAATTTTTTAGTTTCATGCAATTGGTTGTTGTGTGCCCCTCGATTTTATGATAATCACAAAGAAAATTTTCATTGTACCATGGTGGTTTTACCCAGGGCTCTTGATATATAATTATCATAAGTGGAGATTTTGATGAGGTTCTCATTCACCAATTTCTTCATGATGGACTCAGATGATTCCCCAAGGGTTGTGAACTTCCTCTTGGGGGATATATGTTTCATGGAGGTGGTCCTCCTTGATTATTTTAATTTTTGACTTGATTGTGGGGTGGTTGTTGTGATACCGCATTGGTTTGTGCATTGTTGCGATTGTTGTTCTATGGTTGGTGATATGTTTGGGCATTCTATTTTAGAGCAATATCATGACCTTGGCATTGACCACACCATCATTGGTTACATTCCTATTCTTTTCCCATGTATGAGGTTTTTCATTATAGCTGGTGGATGGGTGATTGTCTCAAGGTTTAGGATATGTGGGTGTACTCCCTTGTGCAATAAGGGCCCATTCAATATTGAGCACCTTGGGGATCAAATAGTCATATGTGGTGATACACTACATATTTGGATGGAATGCCAAGGTTTTCTTGAGGTTGGTGATGATAATACAAATTTTTTGCTCCTCTGGTATAGCCCACTTTCTCTGATTGGGCTTGGATCACCATTGTTGTAGGAAGGAAGCGAATGATTCCCCCTTTCCTTGTGTGAGCGTAGATAGTTCCTCTAGACTACCATCCATGCTAATGTTGAATGCATAGTTCTTTAGGAATGCGTCTATGATTTCTTAGAATGTTCTGATGCTCATAGGTAGATGAGAGAACCACTCCATGGTAGGTCCAACAAAGCTTCATGGAAATAGCTGCATTAGATATGTATTGCTGTATGTGACTTCCATGCAATGTACCTGGAATTACACGATGTGATCTTCAAGGTTTCCCAATCCACGGTATTTGAAAAACTTAGGGATTTTGAATCCCTTTAGAAATGGTATCATTACAAGGCTCCTTTTGAAAGAATAGGGACACAAATTGTCGCGTGTCCTTGTTGTTTTTCCTAATTGTAGATCGAGCACCTGTTGTGAGAGTAGTTTGATTTGTGTTGTCACATCGTCTTATAGATCAAGAGGTGGAGTGAATGTTTTTTGAGGTGGTTGAGGTGTTTGATTGATGGTTGGAGCATTGGTGGGAGTTTGTTGCACTTTGTTGTGCGATTAATATTTTTTGATAGTCTACATTTGTTGTTGTGCCAACAACGCTTTTTGTTGGTCTTGCTATTGTTGTGCCAAAATATATTTCTATTGGGCTTTCCATTGAGCCACTTTTTTTTGTGCTTGATACTCTTGCAGGGCTTGTTGATATGCTTGTTGTTGGACTACTTGCAATATTTCTTTGTTTTACACTTGTGCTTGTGTAGCCTGTGCAGCTTGAGCTGCTTGCACAACTTGGGAAACTTCTTGTTGTTGTAGTAAAGCTTGGGATTGGGCAGCCTATTGTACATGTTGCACTTGTTATGCCACTAAGTGCGCTTTCTCTTGCTAAGCAACTAGCTATGCTGCTGTTGATTTTGGATTTGCTAAAGTGCCTTTTGATAGGCGGCTTGTCAAGCTACTTGCAACATGATGCTAAATGAGTTTTCCATGTTGGTTTTTGGTGGTGGTGGTGGTGGATTAGGAATAGTGTTGGTTGTTATGATGAGAGGAACAATTGTACTGATGATTGGGTTTTGAGTAGTAGATGGTGCGATTGAGATGCTTGGTCCTTGGGAGACAATGTTTTGAGATACTTGGGGGATAGTAGAAGATGTGTTGATCACTAGGGTTTCTTGAATGGTTGCCACCTATTGTTGCAATATTAATGGCAACATGGGAGGATTCAGTATGATGCTTTGATTTATGATGGGGGGTTTGCTTGGATTTTGGTGATTGATGGTAGGTAAAGTGGGAAGACCTATTCCAAGGGGTGATGTGGATGTAAATGGTAGAGGTGGAAATGGTGGAAAGATGGGTGGTGTGTTCTCTTGAAGAGATGATGATGAGGGATCGAAGACTCCCCCCGCTCCAAAAAAATCACCTTCTCCTTGTGAGGTCATAGGGAGAGAGGTTTGTGTGTTAAGAGAATAAATTGGTGTTTCATGAAAAGAGGATGAATAGGTAGGATCATGAAATGCAAGAAAAACGTATGGGTGTAATGGATTTACTAGGACAGATTGGCCCAATATGGTGTTTGCATCCAACTCTTGGTTATTCACAAGGGGATGTGCTTGAAGGGCATGAAGCAATGATCTTCCCTTGTTAACGATTAGCAGAGTTGGAGCAATGGATGATGTGATTATGGGTGCTTTGAGTGATGCTTTGATATGGAGGTATGGGTGGGATTCGAATCATCCCAAGAGGTATCTCCAAAAGGGTTCTTACATCATAGTTAGAAGGGAGTTTAACCCCTTCTTTTTCCAATTCAAGCATGTATTAGAGGGGTATAACATCATCATGGCATTAACAATCCTTTGATTTCGATTTTGCACCATCTTAAGGATTTCATCTTGTGTCATCCCCAAGATATTTTTGGTGATGTCTTCCACTTGACCTTCCTCTTGAGGATTTGGAGGAGGATTAATTAGGAGGTTAGAGGATATTGTAGTGTTGAATTATGTTTTATTTTGACTCAAATCGCTCGAAGTGGATTTTTCTTTGTTTTTCTCCATGCTTTTCTTGTATTGAGATCGAGTTTGAACCATAAAATAGGGATATTTTTATAGGAATGTAATAGATGAACCTCTAACCCCTTATATTGTTCTAAAATTTAGGCTCAAAGAAGAGAATTCAAGTTTTCTTTAAGGATCAAAGGATGGGGATGAGATAAATGGAGGATGGATGGCATGGATCTTTGAACTCTTTGAGAAATCTTGAAGGAGATACTAGACTTTAGTACTTGATTTGATTAGAACCTTGGCTTGATTGGATTTTTATTTGGATAGTGAACTCATAAACTCTAAGAGGTTGGATGTTGTCCTAGAGTATACTTGTACATAAGATAATAATTTGACTAAGTGTATAAAGAAGGATTCATATAAACACCCCTAGCCACATAATATGATTTTGGTTTGTTTTAGGATAGTGAACTTATAAAGCTCAAGATGTTGGATGTTATCAAGAGGTATACTTGTTCACAAGGTTTGACAATTTGACTAAATATGCGGAGAAGGATTCATCTACACACATCTAATCAAAAAAGATGATTTGGATTTTCCAAAAGTCTAGTATGAATGATGTTTTCAAGATTTCCAAGAGTTTTTGGTGAGATTATTTTTGGTTGATGTTTGAGGGATGGATGAAAATGTTGACTTTGATCCTAGATTAGACCTAGATAGAACTCCTTTCTACAAGACCTCAATAATGAAGAACATGCTTGGTACTTCCTATGTAAGAAATACAAACCTTTGAAAGAGACTTGTATTTTGTTAGTAATAAAGTTCTCATACAAGTTAGGATTTTTTGTTGAATCTTTCTTGTAAAAATTGTAAACCAACCTTTCTCTAACTTCGAATGTGAATCCTTGAAAGATATTCTTCATGAGCTTTTGAACTAAGGATTTTGAACTTTGGTTTTCGGATTTTGATCTTTCGGGAAATCAGTTGGAAGACTACATGTGTGGGGATATATTATTTCTTAGATTTTCTTAATGACCTCCTTTTACCACAAACAATTCTTGATTATCTTTTTAAACTTGATGTCTAATGTCCTAACTTCTCATCCCACAAAGTTCATTATGTGGAAAATTGAGAAAATTAAGGAAAACGTTTCTAAATGTTGACTTTAGTGAGAGCAAATTATGATAAAACCCAAGTACTTAGATGCCTCTAAGGATGAAATCCATAGGGAAAGCAAGAGCACTTGAATTCATCAAAGGTATTTGCTTCCCTAAAGGATTTGAAATTTTGGGGATCTTGTGAATTTTTTTCAAATGTTTTGAGATCCAAGCAAACTATTATGATTCCAAGAATATGCACAATCCTAGGATGAAGAGACAATATTTGTTGGGTTCCCACTTGGATGAATATAGCTATGCTTACTCTTAGCAGATGATTAGATGCTTGATTGCACAAGCTCCCCCTTATAGTGCACTCGCTTCTTGGGTCAGCCAAGAATCAGTACCCATGAATCTACCATGGAATACTTCTCATCTCTACTAAAAGCCGTAAGAATGTGGATGGCTTCAAAACAACCGTTCTTGCACCAACAAATAGATAGGGATTTTGGCCTTTCTAAACAAGGGGTTTTAACATGGGCATTTCATTCGTGGGGGACCATCCATGTGACAAGAGACCATTGTTGAACTTCTTGTCGAAATGATCCTTATGATACTCAAACTTTCCTCAAGTACCCACACTTATATACCAGCTGGAAGTCGCTTGGCTTTAGCATGTTACTGGTTGGGTCATTCCCTAGGGTGATTAATTTTTCCCACCAGGAAGGTCCTCTATGTATAAACAAAAGTGAGCAAGTACATCCATAGTTCGATCGATCTTTGTTTGAGAAAAAAAGAGAGAACACTCGCGATGTACTTCACTCATACTCACAAGATTTGTTTAATTTTAAAATGCCCAAATTGAAGTGTGTAGATAACCTTTTATACAATCAATGTCACTAAAATTCTTTTGATTCTCAAGATCAATGTGAAGTGCGAGAGAAGTTCATATGCATTTGAATGACATGAATTACAAAAAATATTATAAAACAATAAAAACACAAGTTCGTTTAAGCCTCAAAGCAATGATGAGTTCGTTTTAAGCACCAAAATCAAATGTGAATTTTTTGTTCAATTTTAACCCAAAATCAAAATTCTAGTGAGTTTCTAATTTCAATTTTAATCCAACTTTGACAAATCATTAATTGAGGGTTAATTTTAAGTCCAAAAGATGAATTGAATTGGCCTAAAATAGAAAAAAAATGTAGGAATTGAAGCCCTAGATTATAACAAGAAGCATTAAAAAATGCTTTTTCAAGTCTTTATTTCAATGTTTGATTTTCTTCAACTCAAATATTCTCCAAATATTCGTTCTGATTCTTCATTGTTGTATGTTCTTTGAGTAAATGAAATTTCTCCTCCTACAAGATAAAAAAGCACCAATCATGTGAAGATCAAGTTATTCAATTAAATTCATTTTTAAATAATTAACTTAAATCATGAAAAGACTAATGATTTCAAATTAATAGATGAAACATTAATAAGAATCCTACTTTCCAAAGACTTTTAAAGAAAATCTTAACCAACAATAGAATGTTTGCTTGTAAACATAAAATTTTCTCCTCCTATCAATTCAATTTCAACAATATGAGATTTATATCTTTCAATGATGATCGAATCCTTTAGGCAAAAGATTTTAAATATGTCCACAAAGATTGATGAATTTCATTCTACAAAATTTTTTCAACAATCTCAGTTTATTCGATAAACTAAAGTGACTTATTAATCAACCATTGATGTTATGGAATTGTAGACAGCTGTGTTGAGAGCAACTGCATTAAAGATATTTATAGCCTCGTTAATACAAAACCAGTACATCAAGACAAAAACCAATACAAAAACAACCTGTTAGAGAATGCAAACTCTAAATGTTTATTGGCCTTTCACTTCTTCAATTTGGAAAACAGCTACTAACAGAAGTCTTACTACATTCAAAGTGGACATTATTGAAATATGATCATTCAATGGTAAAAGTCGATGCATTAAAATCTAAAATTTTAAGTCAATGTGTGTAAATTTTATTCGAAAGTTTATTGGAATGTATTGAAAGTTGACACCCTTTAAAGTTTATTGGAATGCATTATGATATAACAATCATCTCCATAAAACTTTAAATGACTTGTTCTAAAAATTAATGTAGACTTCAAGACAACACCAACACTAATAACGTGTTAGAAGATCTAATATTTAAATGCTTATTGACTTTTTCCTTCTCCAATTTTATGAACAACTATTTTGATTCAAAATCAGCAGCACCTTCCTTTCATACTTTTCTTTACCTTTAACATTCCTGACAATCTAAGACTTCAGACAATACAAGAACAACTAACTTCGATCTGTCCCTTAAAGTGCAATGAATGGGATTTGAATGACCAGTGTGCAAAGCGCCATAAATTGAAAGACTCCCCCTCCACCTATCTGCCACATAAGAAAATCTTTTGGGACAAAAATATATATTTCAAAAAAAAACCCAACGACCGAATAAATTCATGTCATAAACATGAATTTACTATAATAGGAATTGGGCAACTAGATCTAGCCTAGCATGTGGTAATGTGTGAATTTCAAATCTACTAGGAGCAAGAGTCAACAACTCCTATGTAGAAATCAACTATTTGGATAGGGGTCATGCCTTCTCCTCTTTTTGACACAAAATGGTTACTATATGCAGCTGCAATGATTCCTCAAACAGGCCAGCAATCAAGATTGATCTATCTATTGATGTGAATCGCCCTACTGAGGGCTTACTACACTAGTAAGTACTCACAATTAACAAAGGTAACCCTATATAAAATCATACATGTAATGCATAAGTCTACGTATGAAATCATACACCGTAAATCTGCATAAATTAATACCTATCCATCAGTCACCATGATTTGTTTATGTAAAAATTCTTTCATTTAGTGCCTCAAATGCTTTTGTAATTTCTATGCCCTTCATAAATGAAGGTCGTAATTGCTTTATTCAACTAGAATAGCGGAAGAAATGGAATCACAAACTAATCAATTTAAAGATGAGAGAATAGCTTGGGCAGAAAACTTATGTCAAATCTATCAACCAACAGTCCTTATGCATGTAGATTTATCCATGGGTGTCATTTTTGATAACACTATGACCACCATGGAAAAGTAGGGAGAGAGGAGGTATGACAAATTCAAACACAAGCTACAAATGAAAAGCTCAATGTTGATAAACATGTTGAATAAGTCTTGAGCGACACATTAACCTATCATGAACCCAATATAATTTAAGAAGAATATCTCATCGAAATGCATTTGTTTGGTCAGAAACAAAGTTATTGACATGACATGGAAGACTGAAAAATCTACAAATTATATTGGACTTCAGATTTTTTACACTTTCAGAAATAAAAGACTTTATATTCTGATAGTATGGATCAACTAATACTCTCATATTTTAATTCCTTTAAGAGAAACAAAATACTTTATATTCTTATTAGAAACAAAAGATGTATTAATCAACGCTTGAGTAGAAGCAAAGACTGTATATTTCTATTCAATACATACAAAATCTGGAAACACAAGTGGCATGTTAGATGGTGAGCTTTTTAAACAAACATAAGCTCGTGCCCCATGGTGGGTGCCAAAATGTGAACATGTAAATCTGCAAGATAGCTAAAAAATTATACACACATTAGTATGGTTAGTTTAAAACCCAAGAAAATAAACTACTCCTATAAAATACTACAACATGCCTCATAATGCAATCAAAGAAATCAAAAAATCAAGTAAACTAATTGAATGCATAAAAAAAATGGTGCATATCTATCCCATAGTGGATTGGTGCACCTTTTATATGAAAAGGGGCCCTTTCCCAATCCTTGATAAGCTTCAAGATGACAATGAACAAGAGATGCAAGATGATGAACTCAAAATTCCTATAATAAGCATACTCAAATTGTGGGTAATTTTGAAGTAGAAGTGCCATGAATTTATAGGTTGAAGGTTGGAAGATTGAAGGATTTGGACGAATGTGGGACAAAATATCAACCAATGAGAGAAGGCCACTTGTCCCCATGTGATTGGAGGAGGAATGAGCACATTTTTGAGATTGTGCAAGTAAATGAAGTTAGGTGGGTTTGAAATTTGAAAAATAGCTTTAAATGCATATGGTTGAGAGATTTTGGGGGGGATATTTGTTTCGACAAGAAAGTCAAACAAATGGAGTTAATGAGGGAATATACCTTGGGAATATGCCTTGTGACAGAAAGTGGAGATAATTAGATAATTAATTAAAATGCATTACATGTGCAAGTTGCAAAAGCTATATAAAAGAGGATTAGTGTTAGGAGTGAGTTAGGATTTGATTAACTTAAATGGGGGTTAGTTGATATGACACTTTAATATTTAGATTTTTTTTGGGTTTATCTAAATCAAATGAGAGGAGTGTGAAAATTAGTAATTTAATTAAATAAAGTTTGATTTATTCAATTAAATGAAGAACATTGGGAATTTAATTAAATAAATTTGATTTATTTAATTAAATGAGGAACATTATAAATCTAATTAAATAAATTTGATTTATTTAAATTAAATGAAGAACATTGGATGCATGATGTTAATTTTCATGTCTACACCAACGAACAAGGTATTTGTGTCCCTGTCGAGCGTAACATGCAAACAAAAAATCATGGTCTTGGTTATTGTCCTTTGATCGAAATCACCAAACCTTCACCTTACATCAATACCATCACAAATCACCCTTCTAAACCAACCTTAACACTAGTGCATCCTGAACTACTGGACAGTAGTGGTCTAAGACGTGATCCTTTACAATACTTGAAACACACAAAGAAATATTCATGTAACATCAATGTCATCTTGTAAAACACTAATGATTTGAATTTTACACACTCCTCTAAAGGAGCGTACAAAATATCACAATCTACAGAGTCTTGTGTAGGTATGACATCTTGTACTAAGCAAGATATATATCTTTCTCAAACAATAGAGGAACACCTTCTACCATTGATCAAGAGGGTATTTTGTTGAGATTCCTCCAAGATCACTTGCTATCCCTTCCACCACAAACTCAAAATAAATTCTACTATAAACATTCACTTTTTGCATATCATAGAGTTCATGGTCATTTTACTAATGAATGCAAGGCTTTGACTGGTAAAATCCAACATCTTAAGGAGTTTGGTATTCTTCCTCATGTGGGGGTACCTAATTCCTCTAATTGATACTGATTTTCACTCTAGCATGTGCCTCTTTCCAATCCTTTCAGCTCACTCTTGTCCTACACTAAGTGGGGGCAAGGGGTTAGGTAGCCTTGTCCTTGTATGTCACTTTTTGTTACCTCTTTTTTCTAGTCATTAACCTTTCATGAATATATAAGAGCAAGCTTGGGATGTGGACAAAATGCCTTAAGTTGGCTCACATGTGACATACTACCTTTTTCATGACGTAGCTTATAGGAAACATATGACTTAGTATAAGGCTTTCTGAACTATTTCTTGTGTCTTCTTCTACTTTAAAGAAATTGCTCATAGTAATGGTGTTAGCAACCACTTTAAAGTGGGGGAATGCACCGACACTTATATTTCATTGTACATTTTTCTTTTTCTTTCGATTCGATCTCTTGGAAACATAAGGAACAATGTTGCTCAGGATGAGACATTGCACTTGTCCTCTCTTGGAAACAAGATGAGACCATTTTCACTTTCTCTCTCTTAGAGACATTAAGCATGATGTTCCCTAAGATGAGACCTTGCACGAACTAATAAAAATCCCTTTGAAAATTCCTTACACCATTTCTAAAATCATTTACAAAAATAATTTTCTTTTGTGGTACCTTATTAAAGTTATCAGGAGGTATAAATTTGGTATGGTTGAGTGAGAAGCCCATTCCGAGGCATGAATTTCCCCATATCCCCATGCATGTGTGTGAATGCATAACAACCATGAGTGTATGTTTCTCACCTTCTTGGACTTCTCACCCAGTGGACAACCAAGAGTTCCATCACCTCAGAGTGAGTATGCATTTTTGGACAAACAACCAAGATCTAATCCATAACTAGCTGGACAAATGGTTGAAGATTGATTAAACCTTTTTACCTTCATTCTTATTCTTCCTTTAGTCCTTGTCATTGCATGATCGCATATCTTGTTTTACTACATATCATTCACCCTTGTGTGTGTCCTTTTGTGCTTATGTCAGTTTGACTTAGGATCTTGGATCCTAGGGGCTTGACCACCTCCTTCATCTTTGTTATCCTGGACCATCCACATTGGTACAATTGGACCCTTCTCTTGAATGGCTACTTTAGTGTGAGATTGAAGCAAGTTCACTCTCTCACTAAATTGGGGCCTAAATTTGTCACAAAAAAATGTATCCTTGGACATTTTTGTGCTCATTTGGGTTTTTCTTATGGATTTTGACCTAGTTTTTCCTAGATTTAATGTTGTAATGTGGCCAACACATTCACATTAGGTCTTGGACCCTTTCAAATCAATAAGAATTATATGGTGTCTTGTAAAGCTGTTGTGAAGTGTTGTAACACTTTCACACATTTCTAGGACATTTCTATTATAATCCACCTAAAAAACCTCTTTTTACCCCCTACCAAGCCTTATTTCAATGTGTTGTAAGGAGTTGTAACAAAGTCTCACATTTTCCTAGGCTTGTTAACAATAAATTGACCCTTTCTTATCTTAAAATGACCCCTTAATGCAGATATAAGCCCTACTTGAGTGTGTTTCGAGGAACAATCCTATTAAACATCATTTAATGCACTTTAATTCTCAATAATTAGCAAAATTGCACTGGTGGGACCAACTCACCACCTTAGGCGACTTAGTCCCATTTGGCATAAAAATCAAAATTATTTTAATATTTTGGCAGGATATTATTCTTTAAACCCTAAGGTCAGCATGTGATGAGGTATTTTTAGGAAATTAGCAAAAATCATGTAATAATAAAGGGTTTTCCTCTCATTTTCAGGCTCCTAACTCTCTCTTCTTCTATATTCTCTTTTCATTCTTCATTCATCATTCTTCTCAAGCAAGCTAGGGTTTGAGCATTCTAAGTCACCAAGACATCTTTCTGAAGTATTCAAGAGAAGATTCTTCAACAATCATTATAGCAACTCAGGATCTATCATCAAGGAGAGGTTTTAACTCCATTGTTTCATGCTTTATTTGATTATCTCTTCATTTTGGTTTAATTAGCTAAAAGGGGTTTGACCAAGGAAAACACCCATGCCCTAAAATTTTAAAAAAAATTCTCTCTTTGTGTGATTTACAGGTCTTTTTGTAGATTTTTCAAAAAAAAGATTGGAAAAGATGTCATTAAAGTGTCAAAGCCCTTCAAGGTTGTCAAAACCCTAAAATAAGCTTAGAGAACACCTACAAGCCAATTTTTGTAGTTTCAAATCTAAAAAATTACCAAAAGCAAAAGTGTAGACCGAGAGCTACAGATCCCCCTTTCAAATTTGTTAAGTCTCAAAACGCAGGTTTGAACCACGAGAGGTTGCCAAGCTCTCACAAGATTTTGGGTTAATGTACAAGGCCAAATAATGAATTTGAACCTTCTTCTCTTCAGGCTATGCCAAACCTAGGCTGGCGCACCTAAGCAAATGAGGCAGATTTGAACTATGCTTCATGCTTGATCAATCTATCCACAATGGAAATTTAACAATGGAGAGATATGATCCTAATTTGGTATAAATAATATAAGAAATATCAAGGTAAAATCTAATATGTTCAGTTAACAGATGTGGAATTCTGAAAAAATATTTAATGAAAATAAGTGAATAAAAATGGGTGAGACCAGTGCCTTATTGGGTATATGGAGTCCAATGAAGACCTAAAAAATGTGACCTATAATGGTAATAACTCAAACTATTTGGCATGCTGATATGGGTTTATAACTTGTATAAACATGCAAGTAAATAGTTGACAAACTCTACTTGAGACAGATTGACAACCCCAATTATACGGTTCTTCTTAATGATCCAATTAACACTTCTAAATTACTGTGATTGACTAGAAAGATTTAATCTTTACTTGAAAGAACCAATTAATCACATCACACGAATACAACAAATGTGCATTGACAAACATAATATATACTTGATATATCAGTTTAAATAATAGAGAAGCATTAAAATGGAGACAACCAAATAGTTGAATAATTCCAACAAATAGTTGATACCAAGATTAGGCTGCAAAATCATATATCTTCATTGACTTCTTGAAAATTCATACATGCATCATGGTCTTCACTGTGTAAACATTTTGAAAATTCTTTCAATCCTCTAACTTCTAACCCCTTAATCTTTATTTGTCTCCCACTTTTATATCTTTCCGAAAATCCCCTGCACCTTTTGGTCTTGGTCTCCTCGTATTCTCACGAGAGGCAACAAGCTTTAGATGAAAGGTCACATCGCTTCAGAATAAAACACAACTGAAAAATAACAATAATAACTGATGCAACAGTAATGGTCGCTTTACCGTGTTACCTCGCACCTCCTTTCCCTCTGTTGTGGTGGCACGATGTTCTTTTGTTGTCTTCTCTATATACCGCTCTACTATGGGCTAACATTTCTTTCCACGTGGTATGGTGGTATCAGCCTATCACCCTCTTCGCTCCCTTTACCACTCTACCACGAGCTATGTCCTTCCTTCCAGTGGTACCACGGTGGTATCTACCCCTTATTGTCATCTCTATGGCTCTACTACAAGCTAGGCTTTGTCCCTCCGGGGTATGGCAGTTTCTTTCTATCACTGCTCAACTATACCATGCTACCAAAGGTCTTGTTTTTTCCCTCCATGATATGGTAGTATATTCCTTTATCAATGCTCTGTTCCTTCTAACGCTCTATCGTGGGCCTAGTTTCTACTCCCAATGGTATGATGGTATCCCTCTTCACTTCACTGTTGAACCATGAGCTACTTGTTGACCCCCTGAGGTTTAGCGGTAAGGGAATAATGTGACTATTCTTAACCACGATATTGTGAGCTGCTTTGTAAGGGGATGCGGTAAAGAGGTATGAAGCGAGGGCTATGCGGGTATGTGTAGGATCATGATGGGCCCAAAAGTGGCGATATGTAAGTGATATGATGGCCCATGTGGTTGACGACTTTTTTTTTACCCAAAATTGTTGAATGAAAAGGGTTTTAAGGGGAGATTCTCATCTTTCCACCAATATAAATTATGCTTTACTTTGAATTTAATAAATAATTATTATTTATTTTCTATTGGAATTATGATTAAAGTCCTGATTGATAGGATGATTGAAAAAAATCTATAGGTTTTAAATGGTAGCAATTTTTTTGAATCTAAAACATGAGTCATATTCTATGCTTTGCATACTATAGGATTAAAAATAATAATAATAATTTCATGAAGTTTTGACCAAGTTAAGGTGGTTAGACATACAAGTTTTTTATATTTTTTAAAAGTTGTAATAAAAAATTCATAATTAAATATTTACTTGAAAAACAATTACAAAAAAATAGGGATCACATCGAGAGATCAGTCCTCTACTGATATCTAAAATCTTATAGAAAAGTATTATCATTTTTTTGTGGTTAGGGTGGTCAGACAGACACCTACTTCTTATTTTTTCCCTAAAATTTAAGTACTACTACACTGAAATTTCAATTTTTCACCAAATAAAATTTTAAATAAAAAAAATAAACCTAGTACTTTAAAAACTACATTCAATTTGCTACAAATTTTATTCTTACATATTTTTGTAATAATATAGATAACTTATTCAAATTTTTACGTCAAGTTTCCTAACTCTGATTTTCTAAATTTTATTGCCACTTAAGGGCCTATTTTTGCCATGATGATCCTGCACATACCCATGCAAGGTATTCATTAACATAGTGGTATGGTAGTAAAATGTTTTTTTGGCTTTGTGGATGGCAGTAGAATGATTTTCTATGAAAAGGATAGCATAAATTTGGGTTCAAATGGATAAAAGCCTTTAGAATTCATTTGAAAATTTTGGTTCTAATAGCGGCTCCTGTTGGGGATGAGTGATTTTCCAATCACTGCAAGAATCTAGAATATCTCTAGGGGCATAGACCAAAACCTCAAAGGATATGAAAAATGGAGGGAGGTGAAAAATGGAGGGGATGGAAAAAAGGGGGAGATGGAAATGATTGTATACTACTCTACATGGAAACAAAACTTCATTTTCAATGAGAGAACTCTAGGATTGTCCATGCACTAGCGAGTCCCAACCCCTTTTGAATTCCTAAACTATTGTGCATGGAAAATATTATTTTAAGAGGTTTTTTAAGAATTGTTCATGCACTGGCAATCCTTAAGAGAAGAAATACTTTAGGAATTGCCCATGTACAGGGAACTCCTGCTCCTCTCTAGATATATTCTACAAATAATCAAAATCCTCCCCTCCTTTTCCAATGATCACAAAAGGTCCCAACCACAAAGCTTCAAAATTCCCATGATTTCCCTTCTCTTGACATCAAACACTCCACATCAACACTAGATCATTTTCCTCAAATTTTCAATCTTTGGCCTTTTATCAAAAAGATATTTCATTCATGATTGCAGCTTCACATTTTTATTTTGAGCCATTCTCCTTATTTCACCAAGTTCTACAAGTTGCTCCATTCTTTCGTCCATTGGTTCAGAAATATCCAAATCCTCTTGCAGAATAAAATTATAAACTAGTAAAAGATTCTATAGTGGCATCTTGGCTTGTATTCCATATACCAATTCAAACAGAGACTTTCCAATTGCCTTTTTTACTATAATCCTATCTACCCACACAAAAATTCTCAACTTTGAATCCCATGCCCTTTTATTTGTATCTAACATTCTCCTTATTATCCTTAAAAGACTTTTATTATTGGATTATGCCTGACCATTTGCTTGTGGGTGATAACGGGCAGCATAGAAAATAGTAATGTCATATGTATTGCAAAAATATCTGAATTCGTCATATCTACAACACATCCGATTATCTGTGATCACTCTTAGTAGTGTGTCAAATCTAGTTATGATGTTTTCCATTAGAAAATTCATCACCAGCATGCTTGTTGCTTGTTTAGTTGGGATTGCCTCCACCCACTTAGTAAAATAATCTGTAGCCACTAGTATCCATTTATATCCTCCACTTGAATTTTCCTATATTTCTCCACTAAATTCAATTCCCCATTGGTGGAAAGGGGCTTCTACCTGCAAAGGTCTAAGTGGTAAGGCTCCTAGATACTTCAATTTTCCTGAGAACTTCTGACAAGCCTCACATTTCCTTACATGTGCAAAAGAGTCATTAAAAACTTTAGGCCAATAATATCCAGCCTGAAGAGTCTTATGTGCATTGGTTTTGGTAGAATAATGACCTCCACACACCCCTTCATGCATCTCCCTCAAGACATGTGTATACATCCAAAAATAACATTATGCATTCCACTGTAACTAACATCATGCATTCGTTTCTTCTACTAATCAATTAAAGCAATTTATTGATTTAATCCTAAGGTTCATCAAGCTTAATTAAATAAATCAAATTATTTAATTAAGTTCCTAAGGTTCTTCTTATTTGATTTAATAAATCAAACTGATTTAAAATCAAATATCAAATCCCTAAAATCCCCTAAGTTAATTAATCTAAATTAATTAACTTCTAATCATGATTAGCACTCTCTAGCTTTTGACTCAACTAGAGTCAAATCTAAACTCCTAACTAACCCACCCACTTGCATCAATAAATCAATTTATTGATTTATTAAAAAGAGTTATTTTCCCTCAATAACTCTCATCTTTGACTTTTTTGAACAAAGATTATTCCCCCCAAAACCCTCAACAACATGCATTTATTGACATTTTTTCAAATTTGAATGGGCACATTGGCCAAAACTTGCACAAGCTCTGACCAATCCCATCATGCCAAGTGGCTCTATTCTATTGGAGGGGATTTAGTCCCACATTGGCTAAACTTGGCCTCTCTTCTCTCAACTTCTTCTATAAAAGCAATGCATCTTCTCTCATTTTAAAAGACACTTTGAAGGCATCAAAACTATAGGCAACTTGAGCTCATAGCAACTCATTGTCTATCTCATTTGGCTTAGAAAGGGATTGGGAAAGGGCTCTCTCACATCTTCATGGAGGGAACCAATCCATCATAGAATAGGTGTATTTCATTTTCTCTAATGCATGTTTGGTTCAGTTTTAGCATTTTGTTTGGAGTAAATGATCTATTTTATTCTATGAGGATGGCTGAATCTATACAATCCATGTGTAAGATTTCACCATCCTACAAATGGCGCTAGAAGGAGGGCTTCATTTCAAATTTTATCTTATTTATTGCTACAAGTTGAGATCATCCTTAAAATAGATTGCACACAGTGACGTGATAACTTATCTGCAAATATGATAGCTGAGGTTTCAAATGAAATTACAGAATTAGTCACTGTCATACATTCACATAGCATGGGTTAATTAGTTTTATGTCCTGACTGGAAGAACATTTTGGGAGGTGTGTAGTGAAAAATGTTTTTGTGCCTGTGATATTTAGCTATGGATGAAACCCTTGTTCGAATGGTGGTAATGCACACGGATTGGACTCTTTTCGGGCTATTTTAGAATCCATAGGAAAAAATATGTTGCATATTTTTGTCATGAATGACACTGTATTTTCTTTTTAGCTTTCTAATTTTGTTTGCAGGAAATTGTTTCAACAGTAATGGCAAATCTCTTCGCTCAAAGTTTTTGTTTAAAAGAAAACAAATGCATTAATCTTACCTAACACTCTCAAGACACGGTACCTCAATTAGGCTTCAATTCTCCATATCATACTTGCGGAAATATGGCCTAATATGATAGGATTAGGTGGAGAAAGTAATGGAGTAGGTCCATACAAAGCTCTGCAATTTACTGCCTATTATCAAAGAGTAAAGAACTACATAATTGAGCTAGGACGTGTTTCTCCAAATCAAGCGAAAACCATAGGGAAAAGAGATTGTCTCGATTTTATGAAAAAATCAGTGTGTAGAGCATAGAATGTTACAAATTACGAAGCATGATTGCGATAAACAGTGAATCACTAATCACGGGGTGCAGTAGTAATGGAAAAATGGTGTAATGAGGAGATGCGTGCAGCAGTACCAACAATAAACAATTGGCAATCTTATAGTTGACAAAAGAAAATCTTTTATGTGTGTTAGAAGCTGCAGACATGCTATTGAAGAGACCTTTTGGCGTGCGAGTAATGGTCAAGTAGTTGGGTCTTAATTAAACCTTGTCAAGGTATTTATAGAGGCTCGATGTGACAAATAGGATGCCTATGGCAATTAGGATGCGTAGGTGCAATGCTCTTAATAGATACATTGCCTGTTAACTACAGTTAGTTGTGAGCAGAGCCTTAAATCAGTAACAGGAAGATTTCGTTGTTTCATACACTTCAAATTTTCATATTTGCCATTTATTATTTGGACGACAGAACTTGTTAATAACATTATACATTGGTATGAGTGTGCAGGATACTAGAAGGAGCGGCAGTGCATCGGTGACAGTGAAAATTTAAATGCATTTCTTACCTTTCTTTCTGGTTCTTTTTACACCTGACAAATGCATTGTTTGAAATTTTTTTAGCTCGCTGTCCTCCCTATTCACCTAAAAGTCACATTAACTCAGCACTGATCTGACAACTGAATCCTTCAAGTAAACTTCTTGCATATCTGTAAATGACTTTTTGTCAAAACTTCATATTAATTGAGTGGTATTAGGAGCGACAGGTTAGAGTGCCATTATTAGCACAGGTTTGTGTCATTCTTGTATAGGTAAAGCTGTCAGAGTTTGGGAAACCCAATATAGACGTCATTTGTGTTCATTAATTCTTTATGAGTTCCCCCTTACTAATCAAATTTTGTCAAAGTATGATGACAGGAATAGGTTGCGTATCTGCAGCTAATGATAGCGCACTCCCTATAGGAAGACACGTAAGGGCTTGATAAGCTAAAATCTGCAAAAGCTAACTATTTATTGCAGGTGCTCAATCCCTAGTCCGCAGATTTCTGAATTACATCTTGAGTGACCTAGGATAACAAACTTTGAGCGAGTGCTGGTAGATATTCTCATAAAGAAAAGTTGTGCATAAAAAGCAAGTTTCCTACAAGTAGAAATTGGTATCGTCCAGTACACAGTGGGAAGAAAATCTGTATCTATTTGGCATCATAGTATAGAAAAAGATCATGTCGGCCTTTATAGGTCATTGTGATCTACATTTATTATGTTGACAATGAGTTTGTTACGTTTCTTTTTTAGGAAAATCATTGTTGGCTTAGAACTTAGAGTTTGGCATTAAAGGTTGTTTATTGCGTTTGGTAGTTCTCTTTTGTAGAGAAATCCTTACTGGAGTGGGATCTAGTGTTGTCACAAAATATAATTAACTATGTTTGATAGTGTTTGTCCAGGGAAATCTTTTGGCGGTGTAATATTTAATGTTTGTCATTGTATGCTGGTAATTACGTTTGATAAAGTTGTTTCCAAGAAAACTTGTTGATGGTCATTACTTATATGCATAGTTTTGGGAAGATCGGATCTCTATAATCAGTTGCTAACAGTATGTTTTTTTTTATTTATTTCTTAGATCCTTATCAGGCAGAGGAATTTGAGTTTATCTCTTCTAGGTTTATTTGAATAAATAAATGTATGTCCAATTCCATGTTGCTGAATAAACTTCGAAACCCCTCAAAGACATCTCTATATTAATACAATAAGGGGATAAACACAACTTGATTCGGTGGAATAATATTTTCGAACTATGGTTTGATGGAGTGAACTTTGAAGTCTTTTTCTACATAATCATTTATTTATTGTAAATTGGGAGTTGACTTTTTCAACATTACTTTGGAGGACAAATGTGATTATTTTTATGATAATGTTTCATTTTTTTTTTTAACAAATATTGTTTCTTAAGAATTTGACTTCAAACTTTTTGTAGGTGTTGACAAGAAGGTTCAAACATCAAGGTTGAAACTAAAGGTTAACATCAAGGTTGACATTGGAGATTGAAGTTGAAGGTTGACATCAAACGAAAACAAAGGCGAAGTGGAGTTAGAGATTATTTTTTTGAAACCAAAACTTAAAAAAGCATTTTTTAATGCTTGTTTCAACAATCTTGGAGCTTTCACTTACTACCCTTTTTTTTCTGTTTTTAGCTAACTCACCTTTCAATTTGGGCTTAAAATCAATCAATGACTTGATCTTTTCAAAGTTGGTTAAAATTGAATCTTAGATACTTACTAGATTTCAATTTGGGATTAAAATTGAACAAGGCAACTTCACATTTCAATTGGTGCATTTAAAACGAACTCATCATTGCTTTGAGGAATTTAAAATTGAACATGTGTACTTTGTGTTTTGTAAACGTTTTTGCAAAGTAGTGTCATTTAAAAGGGTGTATGCACTTCTCTCGCGCTTCACGGCGATCTTGAGAATCAAAAGTCTTTTTGATGACCCTAAGTTGCATAAAAGATTGCCTCCACACTTCAATTTGGGATCTAAAAATTGAACAAATCATGCGAGTGTGAGCACGATATATTGCGGAGGTTCTCCCCTTTGTTTTTCAATGAAGGTTGTGTGAATGACGGAATATGTTAGCTCGCTTTTGTTTATCTTAGAGGGCCTGCCTTGTGGGAAAAAGTAATCACCCAAGGGAACGACCCAACCGGGAACACGCTAAAGCCAAGCGACTTCCAACCGGTATATAAGTGTGGATTCTTGAGGAAAGTTCAAGAATCACGAGGATTATTCCGACGAGATGGACAACAATGGACTCTCGCCGATGTTGGATAATCCCCCACGAACGGAATGCCCGAATTAGAACCCCTTGTTTAGAAATTGGCCAAAACCTTGTCTATCTTGTTGGTGCAAAAGGTTATGTCCTTTGAAGCCGCCCCACATAACATGCGGTCTTGTTGTGGAAATGGAAAGTATGCCATGGGAGATTCATGGGTACTAATGCTTGGCTGACCCGAATAAGTGAGTGCCGTGGAGGGGAGCCAGTGTGGTCAAGCATTTAGCCATTCGCACAAGATATGCGCAGCTGGATTTATCCAAGTGGGAACCCAACAAGGTATTGTCTCATCAACCTAAGAGTGTGAAAGTGCTTGGAAAAAACACATTGCTTGATCTTGAAAACATTTGGAAAACAAACATACACAAAAACCTTGAAATTTTAAACACCTTGTGGGGAACAAATACCTATTGACGAACTTGCCCACTCTTGCTTTCCCTAGGAATCACATTCCTAGAGGTTTCTAAGTTTGCAAATTCTATCATCATTTGTTTCCAATAAGGATAAACATAAGGAACTTTTGCCCTATTTTCCTCGATTTCCACACAAAGGACATTGTGGGATGAGAAAGAGAATGGGACATTAGACATATAGTTTGAAAATCTAAGCAAGCAAGTGTCTTGGATAAAAAGAACCTCATTTAACCAAGATAAAAAGACTAATTGGATTACACATGTGTTTTCTAACATGATTTCCCGCAAGATCAAAATCCCAAAGCCAAAGTTCAAGAAGCTTAGTCTAAAAGCTCGTGAGGAACGTCTTGAGAGACTTTTCGAATTCAGGGAAAGATTGGTTTATAACTTTTACAGAAAAGCCTCAAGGAACAATCCAACATTATATGCATTTTATTGTCAACAAAATCCCGAATTGTTTCAAAGGTTTGCATTTCTCCCATAGGAAGTCAAGCGTGTTCTTCAACACTGAGGTTTTGTAGAAAGAGAGTCACATCTAGGTTAAGGTTCAAGATCAAAGTTGTCATTCCCATTCATTCATCCATCAAATCAAAGTCTCATTTCATCATCAAACCTTTTTGAGAACTCTAGAATCAAACATCACACTAAACTTAGAGGGCTAAATCAACATCATCATATCTTGGCTTAACACACTTAGCCAACATAGTCTCAAATCATTGAACAAATTTTCTTTGAGATAACACAACTTCTTAAAGTCTATTAGTTCTCCAAAACATTGGCATAACACACTTTGTCAATTCATCCATTTTTGTGCAAGTTCCCTTAGGATAACACAACTTCCTAGGGAAAACAACTTCACAACCAATCTTGTTTGACTTAACGCATCTAGTCAAATTATCACATTCAAATCAAATCAAAAGCCCTTTCAAAGTTTAGCACATACATTCAAAAAGTTTTCCAAAGGTTTCATTCACTCATCTCATCCATTTTAACCCATCACCATCATCACCATCTTTGATCTTTTAGCTACCCTAGTTCTTCTCTTTTTGGACTTAAAGGATTAGGATCGAACAAATCCCTATTTTTATGGTCCAAACAAGATCTCAACACAAGAAGGACATGGAGAATATCAGAGACCTATCAAATTCTATGGACATGAGTCATCTAAATATCGAAGTGAACCTAGCAGGATCAAGCAATCCCCCAAGCAACTCTCCTGTATCATCACAAAATCTTCAAGAGGAGAGTCATCAAGAGGACGACATAAATGAAGACATAGGGATGACACCAGAGGAAATCATGGAAATGATTCAAAATCCTAAAAACCATAAAATTGTTAGTGCTATGTTCAAATGCATAAATTCAATAGAAAGAGGAGGGGACATGCCCCCTCCCAACCTTAACACAAGCACTAGTGCAGTTGCATCCCCGTTGTCAAACATCAATCAAGAAGTACCTTGCATCACCTCAATCATCACACCAACCTCCCCGATTGTGAACAAGGGGAGTGCCATGTTCCAAGAATTGCAAGAACACCGCCTTGTGGCTAATGAAGAAGCAATCATCACCCCTACATTTATTCCGGAAAACTCATTTCACCCTTACATCCCACTCACATTTCATAATCCCGCTGGTTCATCCTCATTTCACGCCACACCAGCTTATCAATTGAACATACCAACTCCCCCACCGCATGAGGAAGTTGGTTTGCTTGGAACGACAGAAGCTATCAATCCTTTCTCTTTCCAAAGTGGTGCGTCATCCCTTCCCCCGCTTCCTTTCACATCTGCATCGCCTCCTGGAATAGGTCTTCCACCTTTAACCATCAAAAATTTTGCTAATCCAAGCAATCTGACCACCACTTTGAACCCGCTTCTTTTGCCCATATCCTCACAACAAATCGCAACCATTCCTGTCACCACGGTTAATGCATCTATTGGTCCTCAAGTCTCCCAAAGCATGCCTCATCAAGGACCAATTGTCTCAACCACCCCGCCCACAACCCAAATCACAGTCACAACCACAATCCCTCCACCCGCCATGATAGTTGGCATGATTCCTGCTCCACCAACAATCCCACCGCCAAAACACAACACGACCAATTCATTCTCCATCATGTTGCAAAACGCACAACAAGCTGCCCACCAAAAGGCGCTCCAAAAACAACAAGCCGCACAACCGCAAGCACAAGCTCAAGCACAAGCCGCACAAGCGCAAGCACAAGCTCAAGCTCAAGCACAAGCCGCACAAGTGTGAGCACAAGCACAAGCTCAAGCTCAAGCACAAGGCGCACAAGCACAAGCACAAGCACAAGCGCAAGCGCAAGCGCAAGCGCAAGCTCAAGCCCAAGCTCAAGCTCAAGCCCAACAAAAGACACAAGCTCAATACCAAGCGCAATTGCAAGCAATCCACCTGCAAGCCTACCACCAAGCCCTCCAAGACTTTCAGGCACAACACCAAGCTAAACAACAAGATTTATTGGCACAACAGCAGCTTGACCAACAACAAGCATTGTTGGCAAAACAGCAGCTAGACCAATAACAAGCGTTACTAGCTCAGCAACAACTTGACCAACAGCAGGCTTCATGGGAACAACAGCAGATGGACCAACAACAAGCATTGTTGGCACAAATGCAAGCTTACCAACAAGCCCTAAACGCACAACCAAGCTCGCAGCAAACGCAGACCAGTACGCTCCCCACCCATCAAACACCTCCAACACCTCACCACTCATTCATCCCGCCCCCCGACCCAAGCAAGGATGTCGCAACACAGATCAAATTGCTTTCGCAACAGGTGTTGGACTTGCAAGCAGGAAAAACCACAAGGACACCAGGAAACTTGTGCCCTTATCCGTTCGATAGAAGTCTCACCATGGTACCGTTTCCAAAGGGATTCGAGATCCCCAAATTTGATAAGTACAATGGAACGGGCAACCCTGAAAACCACGTCAGGGAATTTCAGGTGCACTGCATGGAAGTTGCATATGATGACACGTATCTAATGCGGCTCTTCCCCCGAAGCCTGACTGGTCTAGCTATGGAATGGTTTTCTCGCCTACCCATGGGCATTAAAACATTCGAGGAAATTGTGGAGGCTTTCCTTAAAAATTACGCTTTTAATATGGGTGCGGATGTCAGTTTAGAAGAACTATCTGCACTCAAACAAAGAAGAGGAGAGTTATTTGCATCCTTCTTGAAAAGATGGCGATCCAAGGCCAATCAGAACAAGTGGGCCATGCCAGAGGAACAACAAGTTTGCACCATCATAGCCAAGTTAGATGAAAACCTGGCGTTCTACCTAAAAATGCAGTGCATCACATCTTACGATCAACTAATTCCAAAGGCGCTCAACATCGAAAGAGCCCTTACTGCGTGAGGAGGCGCACCTACATTCACTCCACCGCAGGATAACCGCCCGTCCAACAACTACAATGATAAACCTCGAACATGGTCGAGGAACAAAAATATCACGAATGACGGTGTGGTTGATGCTAAGGTAGTCATCAGTGCTCCTAAGCAAAATACCCAAAATCATCATCATCCGCAAACTCATAACCACAACAATGTGCAGGCTAATGCGGTAGTAGCACAGTCACAACCACCTTCCACTAGCCAAGTCAACAATGTGGGTAATCAAGGAGGACCACCTCCCCGCAACAAGTTTCCCCCCAAGAGGAAGTTCACAGCCCTTGGCGAATCGATTGAGTCTGTCATGAAGAAATTGGTCAAAGAAAACCTAATCAAAATTTCTAACTCCGAACAATACACAGAGCCCATGACCAAACCGCCGTGGTACAATGAGAATCTCCTGTGTGACTTCCACAAAGTTAAAGGACACACCACCGCCAACTGCATGAGACTCAAGAATATCATCCAAGACCTCATCGAGGATAAGGTCATCAACATCGAGCAGCCAGCCGGAAACCAAGACCTAAAAATCTACACGAATCCGATGCCGAATCATAATCAGGGAAATAACCAAGGGAATAATAAGGGTAAACAAAAGTATGCTAGTGCCAATCTAGTATACGAGGAGATAGTCGGATGTGTCGACGAGTTGGTCACTGTCATAAATATCAAGGGAACCAACAATGACTGTGGAGTCACCACACGAGGCGGAAAAGTTACCATTGCCGGGGCACCTACTAAGACCCCCATTACCAACACAAAGGCCGTCCCCTATGATTACAATGTAATTGACCAACTGAAGAGAACACCCACACAAATATCCATCATGGAATTACTAAAAATCTCCGCCGCTCATCGACAGATCCTGGATGAAGCACTAGCTGCCTCTACCGTCGCTGCTACCCTTGACACAGAGCAATTTCAGGCTATGGTAGGTAACATTGTTACCCCGAATCTCATCACATTTTCGGACCAAGATTTCCCCCCGCAGCCATCTCATAACCGGGCACTTCACCTCCAAATCCTAGTTCATAAAAAGAAAGTCAAGCGAGTCCTGGTAGATGGTGGTGCAGGTCTTAATATTTGTTCTCTGAAACTTATAAAGAAATTGGGATTCGCCGAGGATTCCATCAATAAAAACAAAAGTATCACCATAAGAGCATATGATGACCAAGAAAGAGTGTCTCAGGGCACTATCAAGATCCCCATCCAAGTGGGGCCAGCAACCATGGAAACAACTTGTCAAGTTCTTGACCTTGATTTGCCATACAACATCCTCCTGGGACGCCCATGGATACACGGAATGAAGGCAGTGGCCTCAACCTATCATCAGTGCATTAAGTTCTCATATCAAAATGAGGAGGTTACCATATATGGGGATCCCGAACCCTTCGCCTATTGCAAAAACTTGGAAGCCAAGTTTTACAAGATCCCTCAAGTACCTAAAAATGATGAAGGACCATCCACTTCATACATAGACCCAGCTAATCTCGCCTCCACTTCTGCGACAGAGACACCCGCCATCCCCAACATATCCGAGATCAAGAACATGATACAGGACAATGGATGCGGTGATTATAGAATGAAGAGAAATGCTTTTGTTGTAGGAGAGTTACCACAATCTCCTAGATCACATGGGCAACCACAATTGACTCAAACACTTGTTCGCACTAGAACAGAACCCTCTGGATTCCACAGTTGGGGGGATCTCAGTCAGGAAAATGTGGACGAGGAGGACATCACAAACACTCTATACCAAGATGAAAGACCCACTCCCACCCTACCCATGGAGGAAACAAACAAAGGGTTACAAATGATGTTCGGCATGGGCTATAACAAGAATGAAAGCCTAGGAAGAAATAGTGATGGACGGTTGGAGCCCATCATTGTAGAAAGAAGAACACAGAACCTTGGCCTCGGCTGTACCCCTCCGAGTATAACCGTGTGTGGCAGAAGTGTTCCTAATAGGGCAGTCAGGTCCTCTCCTCGGGTCTCGACAACTAATCTTAGATTACCTGTGTCCACAGGCCTTCCTCTCAATAACTTCACATTTGACATAACTGACATTTGTAGTAGCAGTGACGACGATGACACCATAGGTGGCCTACCTAGGCTCTTTGAAGATTCCACCTTACTGATGATTAGTGTCTCACCCGCTGAGCCAATCCAACAAACCCACCAAATCCACTTAGTATACCCCCAACTCATCGATCACGACCAACGGGGACCATCGATTCTAGACTCATTCGAAAATGATGAGGCTCTCTCCGAATTCATGGGACTAAGGGATACCATTCCATGTGGAGATCACAAGGAAGGATTTGATATCACTCTAGACACACAAGCATACTATGGGGAGATGATTGAGTCTTTCAGTCACAAAAGAAAAAAAATAAGCTCAGAGTTATTGAGTGAAAACCACACTGTGGCACTCTCTAACCATAAAATAGTAAAAATAAAGGACACATCCAATGGCGAAAACCTCTCTGAGGCACCAGAGGATGAAGGATTCAATGTCCCCCCTACTGCTCTACACCAGGAGAAGTCAACAGTATTGGCAGAACAGTGCAACCCGGTCAACTTAGGAACAGAATCAGAACCACAAATTACCTTCTATGCAGAATCCCTCCTAGAAGAAGAACAAAAACTACTGGCAGCTTTCCTAAAGGAGAGAAAGGTAAATTTTGCGTGGACCTATGCAGACACGCCAGGCCTGGATCCTGAAGTAGTAGTGCATCATTTGGCCGTTCACCCCAGAGCAAAACCAGTCAGACAGAAGCTAAGGAAGATGCACCCACAAATAGCCTTGCTTGTAAATATTGAGCTACAGAAACTTCTGGATGTTGGCTTCATACGCCCGATTGACTATCTAGAATGGGTATCTAACCTCGTACCAGTCTCAAAACTGAAAGGGGGCATCCGCATCTGCACTGATTTTAGAGACCTAAACAAAGCATGTCCCAAGGATGACTTTCCACTACCCAATATTGACATGATAGTGGATATGACGGCCAGACATGAGATGCTGTCCCTAATGGATGGTTTCTCGGGGTACAACCAGATATTGATCACAAAAGAAGACCAACACAAGACAACATTCACATGTCCTTGGGGCACCTACTACTGGAATGTAATGCCATTTGAGTTGAAGAATGCAGGAGCTACCTATCAAAGAGCCATGACATTAATCTTCCATGACATGATCCACAAAACAGTCAAAGATTATGTAGATGACATACTTGCTAAATCAAAGAAGAGACAAGACCATATAGCAACTCTAAGTGCTATCTTTGACAGGCTCGAACAATATAAGGTTAGACTCAACCCGAAGAAGTGTGTCTTTGGGGTGCAATTAGGGAAGCTGCTAGGATACATAGTTTCAATGAGAGGGATAGAGGTAGACCCTGCAAAGGTAAAAGCAATCCTTGAAATGAAAGCACCAAGAACATTGAAACAACTAAGAGGATTGCAAGGAAGACTCCAGTCCATCCGAAGATTCCTAGCACAATTGGCAGATAAACAGATTGCCTATTCACACCTACTTCACAAGGGAGTAGCTTTCAGATGGGATGACAAATGCGAGCAAGCATTCAACAAAATAAAAGAATATCTACTTACACCACCTGTATTGATGCCACCAATTGTGGGGAAATCACTAATCCTATATATCTCTGCAACAACAGCCGCCCTGAGGGCCCTTTTAGCCCAACATGATGAAAAGGGAACCGAGCGGGCTATCTACTACATCAGCAGAAAAATGGTGGGACATGAGCTCATTTACACGTTAATAGAGAAAGATTGCCTAGCATTGGTATTTGCGGCTCAGAAATTCAGACACTACATGCTAGCGCACCAAATCAAGTTGATTGCCAAAATAGACCCTCTAAAGTACCTATTGACAAAAGCAGCACTTACAGGTAGAATGGCTAAGTGGGTAATGATATTATCTGAACATGATATCGAGTATGTAGAATAAAAAGCCATAAAAGGAAAAGTCATTGCGGATCAGCTGGCAGAAGCTCCCCTCTACACAGATAATCCACTCATATCAGAATTCCCAGATGAGTCCCTTTTTAACCTTGATGCAACAGACCACTGGAAGCTATACTTTGATGGCTCTCACACACAACATGGGTCAGGAGCTGGTGTGTTTTTCATCATGCCGCAAGGAGATTGCATACCTAGATCATACAAGCTGGCATTCCCTTGTACGAACAATATAGCAGAATATGAGGCTTTGACCATAGGACTCAAGATTGCAGCACAATGGCGAATCATGGCACTAAAAGTCTATGGCGACTCGCAACTTATCATCAACCAAGTCAATGGCGAATACCAAACCAAGGATGATAAGCTCACACCATACAAGAAGGTGGTAGAAAGCCTCAAGGAATCTTTCATCGACATTACCTTTGAGCAGATACCAAGGACAAACAACAGAGCAGCTGATGCAATGGCGACAATTGGATCCTTACTCGACATCCCTCGTAACGTCTCGAAACATGAATTCCTCATAGAGCAGCTTCTCGTACCCACATTCGAGGTACCAGAGTAAGAATACGCATGTGAACTCGTTGGTCCCGGTGATCTTTGGTATCATGATATATACACCTACCTAAAGTTAGGAATCCTCCCCACTGACATCACCCCGAACCTAAAACGCACTTTCATCAAAATAACTTCACGATTCGTCATCCTAGGAGAGACCCTCTTCTGTAGGAGTACCGATGGAACCCTGTTACGTTGTTTAAAACTCGAGGAAGCCCTGACTGCTCTAACCGAGGTACACAATGGCATGTGTGGGTCACACTCAAGTGGTATGACCTTGGCTAAAAAGTTGCTAAGAACAAGTTACTACTGGCCGACGATGGAAAAAGAGGCACACAATTTTGTCAGAAAATACTTGCAATGCCAATAACATGGAGATCTTATTCATGCACCAGCTCAAGAACTGCATCCTATTGTTACACCTTGGCCCTTTTCACAATGGGGGCTTGATCTCATTGGTAAAATATCACCCACCTCATCCAATGGCCATAAATTCATTATCACCGCCACCGAATACTTCACTAAGTGGGTCAAAGCAATTCCCATGACCTACATCACCGGAAAGCAGATATCCAAGTTTATCCTGAATTACCTCATTTGTCGGTACGGTGTCCCCCAATCCATTATCTCTGATAATGGGACACCCTTCAAGAATCAGGATGTCCGTGACTTGTGTGAAAAATTCAAAATCAAGCATTGCTTTTCCACTCCATATTATCCACAAGGCAATGGCCAAGCAGAAGCTACAAATAAAACCATTTTGAAAATCCTCAAGAAAACAATCAATGACTTTGGTCGTGACTGGCATCTGCAGTTAAATCCTACCTTATGGGCTTACCGCACCAGCATCCGCACGCCAACAGGCGCCACCCCATTCTCTCTGGTCTACGGATTAGAGGCCATACTCCCCATTGAGATCGAGCTCCCATCACTAAGGATATCACTACCAAACCTTATCACAAATGAGGAATATAGGGTCACAAGACTCAATGAGCTGGAATTACTAGATGAAAGGCGCATGGATGCCCTTAATCATCTACAAGTGTACCAGAATCACCTAAAAAGGAGCTACAACAAGAACATCAGACAACGCACTTTCCAAGTTGGTGACCTCGTGCTGAAAGAAAACCAAAAGAACGTGCCAAATCCAGATACAAAGGAAAAATTTGAGCCCAACTGGCTGGGACCTTTCGTCATCACTGCAAGTTACACATCAGGGGCATATCAACTAGCAAGACCAGAAGGCGAGCCTCTGCAGGAGCCTCTGAATAGCTCTCATCTCAAAAAGTTTTATGCCTAAACATTGCAAGGTATAAAACCAGAAAATTACAAAAACAATCAGAAAAAGTCCTGAAAAAATGGTTACCTCGATGAAAACCTGGCAAACAAGCATCTTGGTGACAACAAAAAAAATCAAAAGATCAAAAAATCCAAAAAAAATCAGAAAAGGATTGAAAAATAGTAAAGAGAAAAAATCGTCCTCTAGTGAAAACCACTTCGGTGGCGATTTGGGCAAATACCTTGGTGAAAACCTGGCAAACAGGTGTCAAGTGTAAATAAAGTACCTTCCCCATCTATCAGGATCTGCACGACTCATCCACTCCATCACATTCCACTTATCCGCTCACATCCATACCATAGCCTGCGTTGGTATCTGTACTATATTCCACCATTGGAACTACTTGGCATTTCAAAGGTCAGTTTGTCCCGCCTTTATCGAAGTAGTCTATCGCACCACACTGGGGGCACGTTCTCGCAACATCGGATCGGATTCGTGTATAATCTCGTGATCTTTTTCAAAATTCATCAAAAATTCAAAAAATCAAAAAATAAAAAAATCCAAAAACATTCAAAATCTCATCATCAGAAAATCCAGAAACATCCAAATCATTCAAAAAATCCAAAAACATGTCAAAATATCAAAAAATCTTCAAAAATTTCATCATTAAGTCTTGTCAGTTTTTTCTACCTTGTCGAACTACATCGTCTCTGAGCTTGAACATAGGCAAGGCTGATCTTTGATCATCCCTCGAGACAGTTAAGGTCAGTCCTTTAGGCGTCCATCGCAATGGCATTTGTTTGCTTATCTTTTTTACGGTTGGGTCAGTCCTTTAGGCATCCGTCGCATTGGCAATCCGTTTGCCCATCTAGTGTGCATCTTAAGTCAATCCTTTAGGCGATAAAATGGCAATCCATTTGTCCATATTATCATCAAGTCAGTCCACCACTAGTCGAACTACGTGGTCTCTGCATATATAACGTAGGCAAGGCTAATCTATGGATGAGCTCCCGAGACCCCTAGGATAGGTCTTTAAGTTAGTCTGTTCGTCTTGAATCTTCAAAATACCAAAAACATTGAAAAATCTTGAAAATACCAAAAACATTCATAAATTTTGAAAATACCAAAAACATTTGTAAAACATCCCAAAATTCCAAAAATAGCCTCAAAACATTTGAAAAAACCAAAATGGTGCATCCATTTCATCTCGCTTTCACTCGTGATTGTCATCACTCATAATAAATCATCGTCGCTTTCACCCTTTGGTGAGTTAGTCAGAAGCAAGTTTAGTAGGTTCTAAAGTGAACGCCTAATCGTCAAAGTCTCGAAGGTCTAAGTCAGTAAGTTAGCAAGTTGGTCAACTCGGAGTATCAATAGCTTATCACGCAATCAGTCTCACCAAAACCCTGATCACTACATGTCCTAGGATGAAGCTTTCCTGCGATGGACATAAGCATCAGGTACCCCACAGTAGTTTAGTCTTGGCTAGCGATACGAAGAACATCAGCTTGTTTGTTTACTTTATTTTAGTCTTTTAGACTTATCTTATTTTCCGCTCATTCCAAGGACCTCTCGATGATGCCTAAACAAAACTGGTTTAGAGAGAAAGGAATGGGGCAACGATCAGTATCTTTTTATCTGCTGTGCTTGTTGGATATTCTTGTAAAATAACTTCGTCACGCATACTTTGTTTTGTTTGTAGGAAGGATGTTTTAGGTATCTTGTTGACCACATAAGAAGGCTTGCCTTTTTATGTTTTGGCCCGAGATGTCTAGAATATCTGAACTGCATTCTGAATAAGGTTATGTTTGTCAAGTGTGAACAAGAGTACTCCTATCTGATTGTCGAGTCAAAGTCCATCACACTAGGCGCAACGCCATCCTGGTTCTTAATACCTTGATGCATCGCACCTACGTGTGTTATCAAACATAAAGAAAGGTATGCTCTTTTCCCATCCCTAGATAAGCAACACATCATCATCATTCATCGTCATATCCAATAAAGTCTTGATGACTAGGAGACTTGTTGGACTTCTTCATCTTCTTGAATTTAAGGGTTCATCCCTCTCATTCTTCTATCTTCTGTCATGCTAACAATGCATCCATCTTGCATCCGTATTCTCATTTCGCATAATCATGTCATACCATCATATCAGGACAACATCATCCATCTCATCCAAACATTTAAAGTTGTTTACGATAATATAAATTTGTTATCCTAAGCATCTTCCAAACATCTCATTTTCATCATCATTATCATATAGTCTAACCATCCATACATCCATTTTGAACCTCTTTGTCCCAACCACAAAGCTTCAAACTTCCCATGATTTCCCTTCTCTTGACATCGAACACTCCACATCAACACTAGATCATTTTCCTCAAATTTTCAATCTTTGGCCTTTTATCAAAAAGATATTTCATTCATGATTGCAGCTTCACATTTTTATTTTGAGCCATTCTCCTTATTTCACCAAGTTCTACAAGTTGCTCCATTCTTTCGTCCATTGGTTCAGAAATATCCAAATCCTCTTGCAGAATAAAATTATAAACTAGTAAAAGATTCTATAGTGGCATCTTGGCTTGTATTCCATATACCAATTCAAACAGAGACTTTCCAATTGCCTTTTTTACTATAATCCTATCTACCCACACAAAAATTCTCAACTTTGAATCCCATGCCCTTTTATTTGTATCTAACATTCTCCTTATTATCCTTAAAAGACTTTTATTATTGGATTATGCCTGACCATTTGCTTGTGGGTGATAACGGGCAGCATAGAAAATAGTAATGTCATATGTATTGCAAAAATATCTGAATTCGTCATATCTACAACACATCCGATTATCTGTGATCACTCTTAGTAGTGTGTCAAATCTAGTTATGATGTTTTCCATTAGAAAATTCATCACCAGCATGCTTGTTGCTTGTTTAGTTGGGATTGCCTCCACCCACTTAGTAAAATAATCTGTAGCCACTAGTATCCATTTATATCCTCCACTTGAATTTTCCTATATTTCTCCACTAAATTCAATTCCCCATTGGTGGAAAGGGGCTTCTACCTGCAAAGGTCTAAGTGGTAAGGCTCCTAGATACTTCAATTTTCCTGAGAACTTCTGACAAGCCTCACATTTCCTTACATGTGCAAAAGAGTCATTAAAAACTTTAGGCCAATAATATCCAGCCTGAAGAGTCTTATGTGCATTGGTTTTGGTAGAATAATGACCTCCACACACCCCTTCATGCATCTCCCTCAAGACATGTGTATACATCCAAAAATAACATTATGCATTCCACTGTAACTAACATCATGCATTCGTTTCTTCTACTAATCAATTAAAGCAATTTATTGATTTAATCCTAAGGTTCATCAAGCTTAATTAAATAAATCAAATTATTTAATTAAGTTCCTAAGGTTCTTCTTATTTGATTTAATAAATCAAACTGATTTAAAATCAAATATCAAATCCCTAAAATCCCCTAAGTTAATTAATCTAAATTAATTAACTTCTAATCATGATTAGCATTCTCTAGCTTTTGACTCAACTAGAGTCAAATCTAAACTCCTAACTAACCCACCCACTTGCATCAATAAATCAATTTATTGATTTATTAAAAAGAGTTATTTTCCCTCAATAACTCTCATCTTTGACTTTTTTGAACAAAGATTATTCCCCCCAAAACCCTCAACAACATGCATTTATTGACATTTTTCAAATTTGAATGGGCACATTGGCCAAAACTTGCACAAGCTTTGACCAATCCCATCATGCCAAGTGGCTCTATTCTATTGGAGGGGATTTAGTCCCACATTGGCTAAACTTGGCCTCTCTTCTCTCAACTTCTTCTATAAAAGCAATGCATCTTCTCTCATTTTAAAAGACACTTTGAAGGCATCAAAACTATAGGCAACTTGAGCTCATAGCAACTCATTGTCTATCTCATTTGGCTTAGAAAGGGATTGGGAAAGGGCTCTCTCACATCTTCATGGAGGGCACCAATCCATCATAGAATAGGTGTATTTCATTTTCTCTAATGCATGTTTGGTTCAGTTTTAGCATTTTGTTTGGAGTAAATGATCTATTTTATTCTATGAGGATGGCTGAATCTATACAATCCATGTGTAAGATTTCACCATCCTACAACATGTTCTTCCTGTGATTCATCTAGACACAACAGCAGCATTCCATCCCTATTCTTCCAAAATAGGTCCCTTTTTATAAATGCATACTTAGATGCTTGTAGCTTCAAAGTTCTCTTTTGATTATCATTCAACCCCTCAGGGAATTTCATGTGTCTGAGATAATACATTATGTTTTTGTACCGAGGAGTATGTTCGATACTTGCAACTGCATTCTCCTCACCCTCTATATTGTAGATTTGGTTTGTTTCAACATTTGTTTCTACCGTTAGCTTGGCCAAACCTTGTCCCCTTACCAGCTTGGTAATCTGAATTTCCATATCAAATTCTTGTATTTTATTAATCTATTTGCATCTTTTCCCTGTCACCTCTGTCTGTATGAGGATATCTTTCACAGCTGCATGTGGGACATAGGCAATTACTTTAGCTCCGACAAGATATGGTTTGAAAGCTTTTGTTGCTTTGACAAATACAAAGGCTTATTTTTCCATAATATCATATTTCAATTGTGACCCTTGCAAAGACTTTTTGAAAAAAGATACAGGTTGCTCATGACCTTCATCATTCTTTTATAACATAGCAGCTGCTATGGTGTGAAATGAGACAAAAGAAAATATTTGAAAAGGTTTGGTAAAATCAGGGGACTTTAGGATGGGGGCTTCTTTGATAGCTCTTTTGATAGATATGAAGGCTTCCATGGCTTCTGCAGTCCAATCTATATTTTCTTCTTTTTTCAGCATCTTGGATATAGATTTAACAATCTCAGCAAGATTTGATACAAATCTCCTAACAAAGTTAATTTGACCAAAAAATGATTGGATTTCTTTGACAGTTTTGGGAATGGGGATTTTTTCTATGGCTTCTACTCTCTTAGGGTCTATTCTAATCCCATCTTTTTATACAATATGTCCCAAAAGCTTACCCTTTGTAACAACAAAGTGACATTTTTTAGGATTAAGACTATTACCATATTCGAAAGCTTTGAGAAATATTTGCTCCAAGTGCCCCACATGATCTCCTACTTTTTTGGAATAAGCAAGAAGATCATCTTGGTACACCACCATTATAGCATTAATCGAATCTGGAAATTCCACATCCATGGCCCTTTGAAAAGTGGCCCCTGCATTTGTGAGACTGAATGGCATTCTAACATAAACATATGTCCCCCATGGTGTAGTAAACACTATCTTGTATTACTCAGACTCTTTGAATTTAACTTGGTTATATCCAAAAAACCCATCCATCATTGGCAGTAGCTCACATCATGTTACTTTGTGCAATATTTCCTCCATATTTGAGAGAGGATAATTATCTTTTAAGGGAAGCAACATTCAAATTTCTGAAATCTACACATAATCTAATATCCCCATTTTTATTTCTTACTGGAACCAAGTTTGAGACCCATGTTGAATTTCTAATGGGTTTAATAATACCTCCATCTCTAAGTTTTGATAGTTCCTCCCGCATCTTAGATTTCAAAGTTGGGTTAATAGGCCTCTGCTTTTGTTTGAATGGCTTTGTATCTAGTTTAAGTGGAATCTCATGCTAGAAATGATCTTCTCTATATGCCTTGAGATCCTCATAAGACCAAGAGAACACATGTTTATATTTTCTCAATAATGTAATCAACATCCCTTGATGGTTGGACTTATCTTCTTTCCAATGTAGACCCTTTTTGGTGCTAACTCAGTTCCTAGATTTATTTCTTCAATATCTTCTCTCTTGACTGGTGTTTGCTTCATGAGAGAGCGATCATTCCCATCATACACTCTTTCTAGTGCCACAAGCCCTTTGGGGAGCTTGTTGGTTTTAAGTTGCAAGACTTCCTTCCCAAATATAGTATGTTTCCCATCCACTTCTTCCACAAAAGCATTGAAGTCAATCTCCTGAGCCTTATACTGATCTATGCAATGAAGAAACTTTAGAAGGTCAGTATCATCATCAAAAACTTGCCAAATCTATATGTTGTCAAGGATAGCAGGTTTTGTTTTGAATTCAACTTGAGATATTCCATCCAAGGTGATATCATCTCTTTTCAGGGCTACATAAGCTAGAAAATTTGCCATAAATTTTTTTGATCTATCTATCCAATCAATTCAGAAAGCATCAAATAGTTCAACTATGTCCCACACAACATTTATGTATTTTTTCAATCTCTTGCTCTTTGCGGGTATGTGCGGGATCATGATGGACCAACAAGTGGCGATATCTAACTGATATGATGGCCCATGTGGTTGACGGATTTTTTTAACCCAAAATATATGAAATGAAAAATGTTTTTAAAGGAGATTCTCATCTTTCCACCAATATAAATTATTCTTTACTTTGAATTTAATAAATAATTATTATTCATTTTCTATTTGAATTACGACTAAAGTCCTGATTGATAGGTTGATTGAAAAAAATCTATAGCTTTCAAATGGTATCACATTTTTTGAATCCAAAAAATGTGTCACATTCTATGCTTCACATACTATAGGATTAAAAAAGAAAGAATTGAATTTCATGAATTTTTGGCCAAGTTAAGGTGGTTAGACATAGGAGTTTTTATATTTTTCAAAATTTGTAATAAAAAAATCATAATTAATTATTTACATTGAAACAAATTACAAAAAAATATGCATCACATCGAGACATGAGTTCCCTACTTATATCTAAAATCTTATTGTATACACCTCAAATTGGTCTGGAGAATTCCTATTAATTAAATACAAATTATTTGATTAATTATCCTAATTTCCTCTACTATTTGAATAAATAGAAATATTTATTTAAATAGTTCACATTCACATCGCATTTAAATTCTTCTAATATCTCATCTTAATTAAATAAACAAAATTAAATAATTTGTTTGATTTAATTATCAAATCCCTATTTTATTCTATCACATCCATCTTAAATTAACTAAATAAAGACAAAACACTTTATTGATTAATTGCCATATTCTTCTATTTAATTTAATAAACAACTATCCTATAGTTCGTTTTATTAAATTATTTATTCCTCTTTTGCTAATTTAAATAAATCAAAATATTTGAATTAAACCACAAAGAATATTCCATCTATATTCTCTCAAAAATGAATTAGATATCCTATGTCTAAACCATGTCTAAAATATGTCAAAATTAATTGATTGAAACTTCACGGGAAGTTTTGGAGACAAATTTGGAATTTGATCTCTCAATCCTCCTCCATCAATCTTTCCTCTTCTCTTGCTTGGTGTTTTCATGGGTAGAGACAATCTCCATTTTTCTCTCAATCTCCTCCATCTCTCACCATTCAATTCTCTAGATTGAATCCAAGCCTCTCAAAGCTTTCCCTGTGCATTTCTATAGCCAGGAAATCTATAAATAAAACCTCATTGAACCAAGAAAAGGATCCAGATAATCAAGTTTATGCACTCTTACTCTGTAGGAATTCAAGCATCAAGCATCAAGCATTCACACATCAAGCATCAAGCAATCAAGCTTTCAACCATGGCTACCTCCTATAGCTGCAATTATTTGTTTCACATCAATATCATGCTAGTTTAATTGATTTATCATTTAGCATTGCATTATCATCATCTCGTTCCTTGAATTCTCATTTTAATAGTCTTATTTGCTTACACAATTTGAGAGCAATCAGGATTTAATAAATCTTTGGGGATAGAGAACAATATGACACTTTCAATTGATTACTATTTTGAATTGATTCAATTTGTTTAATCATTGATATAATATCTTATTAAGAAGTTTTTTAATCTTGTCTACTTATTCACACTTACAATTTGGCGCCCACCATGGGGCATTAACCCCAAATTTTATCAAAATTACAATTTTCTGGAAAGTGTCACGCAGGTTCTTGGCGTGTTTTTCTTCTAGCGCTTCTGGTCACTGTTTCAGCACTTCTAGTCATTGTTTTAGCACTTTCAGTCACTGTTTTAGTGCATCGGGTGATTTAGCGCTTCCATGGAAAACTTCGGTGCTTCAGTACCCTATTTCGGCACTTTCGGGTTTTAGCGCATCAGGTAACTATTTTAGCGATTCGGTGCAATATTCCAGCACTTTTGTAAAATCATTCTAGATATGACACATCCGTGGCTAGATTTTAATTTTTCTTTCACAGTTGGACTAAAACGTATCAATCTAGGATAGTCACTTCAAAGTTTTCTAAAATTGATCAATCTAGGATAGTCACTTCAAATTTTCTAAAATTGATCAATCCTAGGATAGTCACTTGCTTGTTTTTCTTAAAGCAAATCTATCAATCCTAGGATAGTCATGACATTCTTACAGTAGAAGTTAAAAAGAACATCATGATTTCTGTGAAGCAACACCTTCACATAGATTAGAAAATTTCTTTTTGGGCTTTTAAAATAGAAAAAACTTATATGTTGTGCTTCTGGTGATTAGGCTTATGCTCTCCCCTTAACTGGGTGACCAAAGTGTCAGATTCACTTTTATTTCATGTCATTTACACTTTATTAAATCCTTTAGCAGGCCTGCCGTAGTGGGAAAAAGTACTCACCCTACGGGAACGACCAAAGTGGGAACAACCAAAGCCAGGTTTTCCAACCCACTATAATAAAAATGCAAGTTGTTGATGAAAGTCCAACTTGACGGTAGTGAGCAAGATAACCATACCCAAAATCTTTGTTCTAAAGATTAGGAGGTCTCTTGAGGGAGTTTATCTATTTACCACACCGAACGGAACCCTATCTATGAACCATAGAGTAGTTTCTCGCCGAGTTAGTGTCCATACATTGTCATACTCATGGTGCAAGGGGAGGGAAGAATCTTCCCCCAAGACACTCAACATATAATTACCAAGGACCACTTGCTCAAGGGATTCGGTATCCACTTCCGTCACTTTGAGTATGCACCTAGCAATGACAAAAACACGGGCGCCCTCTAGGGGGTGACACTGCTGTGTGAGTCAACGTAATTCAAGATGTGGGTTGTGAGTATAATGATGACCTACTTATCCTTAAGTGTGAGTCTGTTTGATTTGTGTACAATTGTCAAAACAACCCATCAAAATCAATAAAGATCATTCGTGATTTTTGAACATACACAATCTTTTCAGTTTTAAAACACTTATTCAAAATTGCTTGCCGTGTTTTCACAAATTCATTTAAATCAGATTAAAGATCATCTTGAAAGCGTGAAGTCAAAACAAAAAAGAAAATTCATATTGCGAAAGTGGAAGTCCACCACATTTCTCAAAAGAAAAATCAAAGTCACAAAACCCCAAAAACCTCTCGGTTATAGAAACAAACTGAGAAAACAGTGTTTTCTATATCAAAATCGAAAACTCCTTTTACAACATAGAATGTTCATCCATAGATATCACGATTTTTCTAGGGGTCACACTTTAGATTACGCAGTAGAGCCAATCTACTCATGAGCCTTCTTCTAGAGGAGAGCTCTCACACAATTCCACAGCCATAGTCAACGAATTCATCCTTCTTATCTTCCACAATCTCTGATACAGTATGCCATAAGACCAGATCAAATTTTGTAGTAGAAAGTCTTAAAAAGTCCTCTTTTTAGTGTTTTGGAAAACCTATTTCAGCGCTTCGGGTCACTGTTCTAGCGCTTTCATGAAATAACACTTTTGGGCACTGTTTTAGTGCTTACAGTCGTTATTTTAGCGCTTCTAGAAAAATAGCGCTTATGTCACTTTTTACAGCGCTTCTATCATTTTATCCAGCACTTTCAGGCATTGTTTCAGGGTTTCTGTCGAAATAGTGCTTCGGTCACCTGTTTCAACGCTTATGGACTCTATTCTAGTGCTTCTGGGAAATAGCACTTTTGGTCTCTGTTTTAGCACTTTCAAAACATAGAGTTCAAAATTTTTACCAGTCCATCAGTCTGTCATTTTATCCACATTTTCATCAGAATCAAATTTATTCTTATCAGAATCACTATCTAGGAACCAAAGTCAGAAAGGTTTATACAAATTTCCAAACTTATCAACTAAAACAAGATCTTACAAACCACAAGTGTAAAATCAAATACACAATCAATTACTACACTAAAGTTTCATTATCAGGATACTATGATCCTTCATCACGAAACGAAGTATAGTAATTAACTTTTTAAATATTAACTCATCAATAAGATCAGTCATCTTATTCAACTTTGTTTTAAAAAGTTCAATTGACGCTATCTCGCACATAAGATCAACATTTCAGAAGAAAGGGGAAAAATTTGTATGCCAATCTTAACTAGGTACCAAAAACAGAGACTCTTAGAGCAAGAAATTTTAAAAACACAAGAAATGGCAGAAGAAAATCCGTGGAACAACCTGAACCGAAACCATAAAAATGAAATAACTCTAGAGGACATCTAGGCAGCTCAACAAGATCCCAAATTCTATATATTTATGGAAAATATTCTAGAACAAGATATGAAGAAATATCTTTTAATGTTAGCTGAATCAGGGGCAAAACTTCCAAAAGATTTTGATGTAACCCATTTGAAGGAAACACCTAAAATGAATGAGACTGAGATACCACAACCTACACAAACAATAGATCCAGTTGCTATTTTAACATCACAGATGCAAATGTTACAACAACAAATACAAGATATGATGAAAGGGACTACCAAGAGATATGTGATACAAGACATTTGTCCTTATCCTTTCGACGCAACGGTCAGCTTGATACCTTTTCCTAGACATTGTGAGATCCCAAAATATGATAAGTATAATGGAAGAACGGATCTAATAGACCATATTAGAGAATTTAAAACAATGAGTCTTGAGTTTGTGCAAGAAGAAACTTATTTAATGAGATTATTCCCAAGGAGTTTGGGAGGATCATGCATGGAATGGTTTTCGAAGTTAAAACCAAGTATCAAAACTTTTGAGGAACTCGTCAACAGATTTATCTCTCAATACTCATTCAACATCCAACATGATGTTACTATCAAAGATCTCTACAATCTAAAAAATAACAAAGGAGAAACATTCTTGTCTTTTCTCCAAAGATGACGAAGCTTGTTTGCTAGATATCCTAGATCCATTCCTAAAGAAGAAAAATGGAGTTGTTCATTGAAAACTTGACGGAAGAAATGAGTTATAGACTAGAACTACAATGTCCTCCAACATTCAAAAAAGTCATAGAAAATGGTCTTAAAATCGAAGAAGCGTTAGTCAAGAGAGGAGTTATCAAACATTTCAATGACAAAAAAAACAATACAAGTAACTCCTCCAATCAGTACTCAAGCGGTGAGAAGCCAAAATTTTGGCAAAAGAATCGAAACACAAATGAAATATCAAATGATCCCCAAAACGTAAAACCGGTTTTAAACTTGATCGCATCCACATTGAAGAATCAAAAAAAGGAGCAAAATTTCAAGTCAAATACCATACAAAGCAATGAAATCATAAAACCATAGTCGTATCAAAAACCGTCAAATCTGTGAAGGTTCACACCTTTGGGTCAAACAATGGAATCAGCAATGAAGGAACTAGTTACTAGAGGCCTTCTCACTGCATGGGAAGCTAGGTTCTAGGATCCAAAAGTCAAACCATCATGGTGGAATGACGTTGATTATTGCAACTTTCATAATAACAAGGGTCACAAAACAAATGACTCTATGGATTTGAAACATGCAGTACAAGATTTGATTGACAACAAAAAAGTGTATGTAGAAGGACCTCAAAATTACAATGATCATTCAGCTTTCAAAGATCCTTTGCCAAATTATGACAGAGGTGCATCATCCTCAAACAACAAAGGAAAGAACATCAATTATGTATATGACACAACAATCCTTTGCCTATCTGAAGTCAAACATGATCATGTAGTGAGTGATGGCATTAATGAAAATGAAACTGACAACATTACCTCTTTGGATTTACTCCCAAGCATGTAAAACTTTGATAATCAAATAAATGTCTTAAAAATTAGAGAAAATAAAGAACACCAACCATCCAATGTGCTAACTAGAAGACAATCCAAGGTAATGTTAAAGGGAATTGGCTCCACACATGCAGTTCCACCTCCATCGAATTATAATGTTATCGATCACGTGCAAAACACCCCGCGAGAGAATCAAGAACATCAACCAGCAAACGTCATGACTAGGGGGCAAGCCAGGGTAGTATTAAAAGGAGTGGGATCTCAACATGCGGTTATGCCTCAATCTCATTATAATATTGTCGATCAATTGCAAAACATCCCTGCACAAATATCAATTCTGGAACTCCTTAAATTGTCGCCATCACATAAGGAAGTTCTTGAACAAGCTTTAGTTACCATAACCATACCAAAGAATCTAGATGTTTGTCAATTCCAAGCTATGGTGGGACATCTGACTACCCCGCATTATCTGTCATTCTTTGAACAAGATGATGTCTCATTAAAGCATCCGCATAACACAACATTGCATATCGAAGTATGTATCCATAATCATCGTGTTAAGAGAGTTCTAATAGATGGGGGAGCTGGTCTGAACATTTGCACCCTCAAATTAGTCCATGCACTAGGATATTTCGATGACACTATTGATGCTCGAAGTAAAATGACCATCAAAGCATATGATGAAGAAGAAAGATCGTCCAAAGGTTTAATTATATTACCCATCCAAGTGGCACCCATGATGAAGCATATAGCATGTCAAGTATTGGAAAGAGAGTTGACATACAACATACTCTTAGGACGACCCTAGATTCATGAAATGCAGGCCGTGCCTTCTACATACCATCAATGCCTAAAGTTTCTAGTAAATGGACAACAGGTGACTATAGCTACTGATTATAATCATCCACAACATTGTGACACATTGAGAATATCTCAAGACACCTTTGTCTCTCACAACAGGGAAGCTTCAAGTTCAAAGTCATCAAACGAAGAACAACATCCAAGTATCACTAACAAGTGGGTGGAAAAGAAAGGTAAAGAAAAAGAAACAAGTCATATTGAAACAAACAATTTGGATACACAAACTTCTCTATCAAACAAATTTCAAAAGCAAGTTCAGTTGATAGATAAAGGAATGGGACAGTACTCAATGGAGCAATCGCTTAACTTATCACAGTTAATGCCATCTCCTAGGAAATATGGTCAACCATCAATGATCAAACCTCCAACATCTTTACCTGGCACAGTTCTTCAAGAGACATTTGTAAAATCCGGAACCATAGTAGAAGAAATAGACAACAAAGCTATCCTAGATTGGCTATACAAGGATGAAGAACCATCAACATCAGAGATCAGTATCAAAAATGTTAACATCAACATAGACAAGTATGGAAAAGGAAAGGATATTCTTGAAAAGATGGGTTATGAAGGACAAGGACTTGTGGGATTAAGAAAGGAAGGAATCACATAACCTATCAAACCTCTCACTCTCCACACAAATGAGAAACCAGGACTAGGCTACTTTGAAGAAGAGAAGCAGGAGCTAACAAAAATGGCTATAGAAAATATCCTTCACTTTAGAGATGGTTCTGAAACAGACTCAAATGAATATGAGTGGGAATTACCTTGTGACCTACTTTTCATTGATATTCCAGTCGATGTGATTCAAAAATATGCACCTACACATGAGGAGGGCCAAGGCTCTAGGTCTAGACCATTCGTTGCGGGATCACTAAATATCGATGACTCTAGTGAGGACGAACAAAATTTGAGTGAACTAGATGATTTCGAAGAGGGTACCATCATGGATCTCGATATCCCAAATGACAATTATGACGATATTTTCATCCTCACCCTTACTTCCATTGACCTAATTCAATCCGATGATACCATGCCATTAATCCATCCAGAACTTATTGATTGGGAACCTATCAAACTTTGACTATACCAAAATTTGCAAATGATGATGCCATCGTGCATTTCCTATGTCGTAACGAACGTGATACAAATGCTATCTATAATACTCATAATAATACGACTTAGCAGGAGGGTGTCAAATCTTCCAGTTGTAAAATTGACAACAGGGAAAATAGATCTAATGGTGAAAACCATTCTATGGCAGCATTAGATCTGGAAAAAGTAAAAATAAAAAATGCATCCAGCGGTGAAAACCTTTTCGAGGCACTGAAGGATGGAAGATTTGACAATCTCCCAAAATATTATCATGAACGATCATCAATTCTGGTCGAACCTACACAATCGGTGGACATTGGTACAAAAGAGAAGGAAAAAGTTCTACATCTAGCAGAATCAATGACTGATCAAGAGAGACCAAAATTTCTCAAGTTCTTTAAAACAAGAAGCATCAACTTCACTTGGTCATATTCTAATATGCTAGGCTTAGATCCAAATCTGCTTATGCATCATTTGTCTTTGCTAACAAGAATCAAGCCTGTTAAGCAAAAATTACAAAAAATGCATCCTCACATCGCATTGATGGTAAAGACAAAATTAAAGAAATTATTGGATGCTAAATTCATAAGGTCTATAGACTATGCTGAGTGGATATCAAACATAGTACCTATTTCAAAGCCAGACAATAGCATCAGAATCTACACGGATTTCAGGGACCTCAATAAAGCATGCCCGAAGGATGATTTTCCACTACCAAATATAGACATCATTGTGGAATTGACGGCAGGGCATGCCATGTTATCAATCATGGACGGCTTCTATGGGTACAATCAAATAAGAATAGCTCTAGAAGATCAAGAAAAGATGGCTTTTACATGTCCATGGGGAACATTCTGCTGGAGCGTCATGCCATTTGGTCTAAAGAATGTAGGAGCCACTTATCAAAGAGCAATGACAAAAATCTTCCATGATATGATGGACACTTTCATGGAGGATTATGTGGATGACATCTTGGAAAAATCTAATACAAGTGAAGGACATCTACATATCCTATACAAAATCTTCACACAGATGGATAAATTCAATCTCAGGTTAAACCCTAAGAAGTGTGTCTTCAGGGTTACATCAGCAAAACTACTAGGATACATTGTTTCGGAAAAAGGAATTGAGGTGGATCCAAAAAAAGTCAAAGCAATTATGGAGATGCCACCTCCTAAGAATATCAGCCAGCTCAGATCACTACAAGGATGGCTTTAATCAATCAGATGATTCATCTCCCAGCTGGCAGACAAAAGTCATCCTTTTAATCATCTATTGCATAAAAATATAGTTTTCAAGTGGGATGAAGGATGTGAAACAACATTCAATCAAATCAAGCAATATCTAATGTCACCACCCATTCTAATGCCACCAACAGAAGGAAGGCCTCTCATTTTGTACATTGCCATGACAAAGATCTTTTTGGGGGCACTATTAGCACAAGAGGACTATGAAGGGAAAGAGCACGCCATCTACTACATCAGTAGAACTTTAAATGGCTATGAAATAAACTATACATTCATAGAAAAGTCATGCTTAGCAGTGGTGTTTGCTACTCAACAGCTGAGACACTACATGCTGACTCATACAATCAGATTAATTGCAAAGATCGACCCTTTGAAGTATCTACTAAGTAAAGCTGCCTTAACAAGTAGACTAGAAAATTGGGTTATGCTCCTAAGTGAATTCGACATTCAATATGTCGAGAGAAAGGCAATCAAAGGACAAGCAATTGCTGAACAGCTAGCTGAAGCTCCTCTACCAAATGATCACCCAATGACAATGGAATTTCTAGATGCAGATATTATGACAGCAATTCCCCAACAATGGATACTATATTTTGATGGATCGTATACACAACGAGGATCGGGAGTGGGGATCTTGTTCATCTCCCCCCAAGGACACACAATTCCAAAATCATATAGACTCATGTTTCAATATAGAAATAATTTGGCAGAATATGAAGCATTGATTATTGAGGTCAAGATAGCAATTCAATGGAAAATCACAGATTTATAGGTATATGGGGACTCTCAACTGGTCATTTATCAAGTAAATGATGAGTATCAAAAAAAAGATGAAAAATTCATGCCCTACAAGCAGCAAATAGATAATCTGAAACAGTCATTTTTCAGTATCAAGTTTGATCAAATTGCAAGGGCAGAGAACAAAGCTGCAGACACTGTGGCTACAATTGCTTCATTACTACAATTGCCTGAGAAGCATGTTTGTTATGAGTTTATGGTAGAACAAGTATCATGTCCTTCCCATTATCAATCAGAATCCACTACCATATGCCATCTAGAAACCACTGAAACCTCCATATATGAAAAAACCTATGCTTACCTGAAAGATGATATCCGCCAAGGTCCAGGAACCAAAAATGAAACTTTATCCGCCAATCCGCCCGACATACTTTAATCACATATGTCCTTTATCGTCAAGGTCTTGATGGTACCCTATTCCGATGTCTAGAACGCAATGAATCTAAAATGGCCCTACGAGAAGTTCATGAGGGTATTTGTGGTACTCACTCGAGTGGAATAACTCTAGCTAAGAAACTCCTCTGTTTGGGATATTATTGGCCATGCATGGAGAAAGAATCATATCAGTTTGTCAAGAAATGTCAAAAATGTCAAGTTCACAGCAATCTAGTTCATGTACCAGCACAAGAATTGCATCCCTTCACATCGACATGGCCTTTTTGTCAATGGGGCCTAGATCTAGTAGGAAAAATAAATCCATCTTCATCTAATAGACACAAGTTCATTATAACAGCTATAGAATATTTCATGAAATGGATAGAGGCAGTACCTCTTACTACCATCACTGGGAAGCAGATTTCCTCTTTCATTTTGAACTACATAATATGACGGTATGGTATCCCTCAATCCATTATCACTGATAATGGACGACCTTTCAAGAATCAAGATGTCCAAGAGCTATGTGATAAGTTCCACATCCAACATCATTTTTCCACACCGTACTATCCTCAAGGGAACGGCCAAGAAGAGGCCTCAAACAAAACCATACTCAAAATTCTCAAAAACATGGTTAACAATGTTGGATGTGATTGGCATGTTCAACTCAACCCTGCATTATGGGCCTATAGAACAAGCATCAAAACACCAATGGGAGCTACACCATTTGCTTTGGTATATGGATCAGAAGCCATATTGCCCATTGAAGTTGAAATTCCATCCCTTTGTGTATCACTCAGAGGTATCATTTCAGATGAAGACTATAGGGTATGTAGACTGTAGGAACTGGAATTGCTAGATGAACATCGTCAACAAGCTGTTAATCATCTAACAGCTTATCAACAGAGGATGTCAAGAAGTTACAATCACAGGGTAAAACCACGGGTCTTTCAGGTTAGTGATTTGGTACTAAAGGAAAACCCTAGGAATCAACAGGATAGGGAGAAGAAAGGAAAATTTGAGCCTAACTGGCTTGGTCCATTTGTCGTCATATCGGTGTATGGATTAGGAGCATATCAGCTATCAACGTCAGAATGGGATCTGTTTGATGAACCTATCAACAGTATTCATCTCAAAAAATTCTATGCTTAAAACTCCTAGTGCATGGGGAAAACTTTTGAAAATTGTTTCCTTGGTGAAAACCTGGCAAATAGGCATCTTGGCAAAAGATAAAAATTAAAAATTAAAAAATTAAAAAAATAAAATAAAATAATAGAAAATACAAAAAGAAAGAAAAACAGGAAAATGAGAAAAATACAAAAACACAAAGGATGTAATCAAAGCATATGGTGAAAACCTGGAAATAGGCATCTTATGTGATTCTAAGATCAACCTTCCCATCTATTATGAACATATCAGGATCATTCGTTTGAAAGTCAGCATCAATTCATATCATATCATTCGTCTGGCCATCATTACATCCATTATCAAAATCATGTCACATAGTCAACATATCACTCCATAGCTTGGGGGCAACATCTAGATATCATTAGGGGCAATACAAAAATATCAATTTCACCTAAGAACACAACAGTATACCAAAAAATTGAAAGCAAGATCAAAACGCAATATCAATCATCGTCAGAAAAGCATCAACCATCCATATCGTATCGAAAATCCAAAAACATGTCAAAAAGGTAAGTCTGAAAAAGCAACATCCAAAAAAATAGGTCTGTGTCAGTCAAACTACGTGGTCTCTACATGTGCAACCTAGGAAAGGCTAATCTTTGATTAGCCCCCGAGACCCCTAAGATAGGTTAGTAGGTTAGATCTTTAGTCAAAATCTCAAAAATCCAAAAAACATCACAAAATCACGATGGATGATCTAAAATCTTAATAATGAATGGAACACTCTAAGTAAACAATGAATAAATTATACTTTTTGATTATCATTCTTTGGAGTAACTCAATGATGTATTGAACTAGAGAAACAAGGAAAAAGAATGATATTTTTATTGTCTGTTGTCTATACGTTAATCATATAAATGTGTGAATTGTTAGGGGATGTGCTATGCAAATGTATCACCGATGACATTTAGAATTCACACACTCAAATGATTATCTCTAACTGTTTACGCAATAAATGCTCAGGTCATCTCAGTTCAATTATACCTAGATGCTTGTGTTTGATTGCAATATCAAAAATCCTGAAAGTAATACTCAGGTCGTCATTGGATTAACACAACCATAGATGCTTGTATTAACTTTCAACATCCAATAAAAGCTCTATGATGATACCAAGCACAAAATGACTGTTAAAATGACATCTGATTGCATATCATTGCATGATTAAATTAGATTACATTCATAGATAAATTCATTATTTGTTGAGTATTTGTTGCACAAAAGATTCTAATAAATGATTATCTAATCTACAAACATGACTAAGTATACTTGACATAAAATCCAAAAAAAAAAAGAAACAAAAATCATCATCATTTACCATATAGTTACAAATCATCATCTCATCATTAAATTTTCATCATTTCATCATTCATACATTTTTGCATCATAATAGATATACATTTATCAAATACATCGCGCATTTACATCATCACTTTCATTACATCTTTCATCATCTACATCATTATAAAACATCATTACATCATCATTATTATCATTATGTTATTTATACAATCATGTATCCATACATTTCATTTACATAAAATAAATGTAAGTCATTACATCATCATCATTATCATTTATCATTTAGAAGTTCATACATTACATCATCATATGATCATTAAATTTTTATCATACATCAAATATTTTGCACATACATTCATCATAATCATCATCACATTGCAATAAAAGATAAAAGCATCAATATATAAACATCACATAATAAATGCATCCATCACATAGAAATCATAAACCACAATCATATCACATCAACTGCATCTCATATATATATATATCAAAGTGTTAAGTATACAGTGAGCTACATCGTACTATACATCATGGAGGCTCACAATAGCATCTACGATCTACTACTGCTAGAGTGTGTGGGCCCAATAGGACCTGTACCACCACTAGAAGGACTTGTACCACCCCTAGAAGGACCAGTATCTCGGGGATCTCTGCGTAAAGGCTGTGTCACCCCCTCGCTCATTGTCTGCGTATGTGTCCGCCCAGATCTCGACGGGGCATAACTAACTCAGTGCTCGGCAGGCACTGCATCATGATATTGACCTCTGTAGAACTCTACCTCTCGACCAACCCACATAACCTCTCTTATATAATCTCCTATGGAGGTCCCATCGGCCAATCTCTGGAGAGTCTTCGTTGTCTCCTGTGCCCTCTAAGCAATCTGTCGAGCACTATCTCTCTCAACTGTCAGAGTGGCCACCTATGTCTGTATGGCAGTCAACTATCCCTGTACCTATGCTAAGGCCTGGGCATGAGCCTGATCCTGTGCTTGCATCTGAGTCTGGGTTTGCACAAGCAAACCTCGAGCCTATACCAACTGCCCCTGCAAAGTTTGCACCTATGCCTAGAACCCAACTATCTGTCTCTACTGATCCACTGGAGGCACTGTCACTGCTTGCCTCTTGTGAGGCATGCTAGAAGAAGGAGCACTATTGATGGCTGGCCCTGCCCCATTGTCACCTCCGCTACTGCCATCACTATCACTACTGCTGTTGCCCGAACTATTGTTGCTCTCTGAACTACTACCTGATGAAGAATCCTCTCCACCACCACTATCTGCAAGACCCTCTACCACATCCTCCTACATAGGTAAAGGTATCAGCTCATCAGGAAGGGTGATACGCGCATGTGGAACCAAGGCCAGAAATGCAGCATAATCCTTAGTAACCGGCACCACTGCAAAGTCTCTCTGCATGTCCTAGGGTGATGGCAGTAGTGCACGATACCCCTCTACTATCACATCATAAGACAAACATGGACCCCAATCAGGAACATCCATCCGTCACCTCGCATAATGAGCAACTCCCTGTGGCATACACTATACAATGCCATACTATCGGTATACTTGACGCAGCAGAAATCTCTTGAGAACAAATGGAGTACAGCTGATAAGATACATGGAATCACAAAAGAATCCCAATACTGCACCATCCTCATCCCACTCCTCATAGTCAAGGTATGGGTGCCAGATAACAGTCTCTGTATCATCGAAAACACACCTCCAATGCTCTAACTTGCCCATTCGGGCCTATGTAAACCAACCACTATATCGAAAAACATATGGTCTGTCGGTTGGTCTGTCTACAACTGGAAAAAGGCCGAGCAATAGCAAAGTGCTCCCATGCCCACACCTGTAACAGGGTCATCCCTGCTGATAAAATCCTCACTCCAAGATACACGACCGAGTGTAAATCATGATAAAGATGTGCCAACATGCACATCCCCCATGCATATCTGGTACCATGTACCATCATGCTCTTGAGAGTCCTACCCCAGCCAACGAGGAATCCCTTTGACCTATGATCAGGACAAAGGAAACCTCCAATGACTCCAGCTAGCACTATTGGTAGTGTAGCATAAGAGTCAGAAATCCTCCTCCACCGAACACTCAAACCCGCAATAGTCTGATCCTCAGACACTCTACGAAGAGCATCTCTACCATTGGTCCCATGGGAATCCTATACGGCAATCTCACCCATGAATGGAATATGAAAAATATGTCACACATCCTTAGGTGTGACCGTCATCTCACCAGTAGGTAGGTGAAAGGTGTTGTGGTCACTATGCCACCTCTCAACCAATGCAGTCAAGAGACCCTGATTAATCCTAATCTGGGGCATATCAAGCAAGCTCGTAAGGCTACAATGGCCTATCACCTGAAGCTCATCTGGTGTCAGATGAGGTATCAAGTCTGTCGTCTGAGAAAACCTCTCTCGCATCTAGAGAGTACCTAGACGCTCCTATCATCACAACACAGAAAATCAACAAATCAGTGAACTATGTCAAGAAATCAAAAGTTATTCTACTATCAAGTTTATCACAAATTGGTATGAATTTTTGATCAAAATTCATAGGCGAACATCAAACCTCACCTATCATGAGGTTCTAAAAACATAAAAAAAAACCTCACCTATCATGAGGTTCATCAAAACATTATCTAGATCTCACCTATCATGAGATTTATCAGATATTGAATCATTTCCTCGCCTATCATGAGGATCATCAAGAATAAGATTTATTCTTGCCTATCATGGGAGTTAGTTTTATTTACATCATCCAAATCCAACATCAAGAATTTGGATTATCAATCATACCAATCAAGAATGGACATGATCGAAATCGATGAAATCAAGGTTCACTAAGTCAAAAAATTTAATTCTTACATGAAAGCACTAAATCAGGGACCCAAAGCGCTAAATCCAAAAGTGTTATTTCAGCGCTCCGAAGCGCTATTTTTTTACATCAAAGCACTAAAATAGTCCTCCAAAGCGCCACTTTACCAGAAGCGCTAGAACAGACTCTAAAAGCGCTACTCCACTGAATCAAAGCGCTAAAATCCGGCTTCAAAGCGCTATTTCTAGACTCCTAAGCACTAAATTACCAAAAGTGCTACATTACAAACTGGAAGCGCTAGAGTTTTTAACGCAAGCGCTAAAACTCAAAGCGCTACTTGACCTACTGAAAGTGCTACATCAGACTGTAAGCACTACAACACGTCTTGAAAGCGCTAAAATAGTAAAATCACGCCTAATCTCTAAAAAGCATAAAAAACAAAGAAATCCTGAATTACGCGGAGGTCAAGGGGTACATACCAGAGGTCCATAAGCGGCCGGCCATTGGTGACGTCGAACACGCTCGAATTGGTGAGTGTGGAAGGGGATAGGCATCTTGCTCCAGCTGGCAGAAAAGTCTTTATCACAAAGATTTTCTAAACTAAAAAAGTGAAAATGAATTGGAAAATGACCTTTTAGCACTATTTATAATTTTTGAAAGCTATTTTGGTGGGTTTTTTTATTATCTTTTAATTAATTTTATCAGGAAATTAATTAGAAACTCATCTACAGGGCTAGATTTCTTCATTATTTGTTGGGAGATAAATTATTTCTTCATCAAATCACATGAAATCATCAGAAAATCATAAAAATTCAGGAAAATTCTAAAAATCATCAGATCATTAATTTATCTCCTGAGGGGGCATATTATCATCCATCATCTGAAAATCAATATCTGGGGCATGTCTGAGGCATGCAGAATTATTATTTTTATATATCATCAATCCTGACAGTAGCAGCAAAATTTTCTTCGAAGCAATGCATAAACACATCACTCCGAAGAGTGGCAAAATGTATACACCTAAAATTGGTTTGGAGAATTCCTATTAATTAAATAAAAATTATTTCATTAATTCTCCTAATTTCCTCTACTGTTTGAATAAATAGATATATTTATTTAAATAGTTCACATTCACATCGCATTTAAATTCTTCTAATATCTCATCTTAATTAAATAAACAAAATTAAATACTTTGTTTGATTTAATTATCAAATCCCTATTTTATTCTATCACATCCATCTTAAATTAATTAAATAAAGACAAAACACTTTATTGATTAATTGCCAGATTCTTCTGTTTAATCTAATAAAACACTATCCTATAGTTCATTTTATTAAATTATTTATTCCTCTTTTGCTAATTTAAATAAATCAAAATATTTGAATTAAAGCACAAAGAATATTCCATCTATATTCTCTCAAAAATGAATTAGATATTCCATGTCTAAACCATGTCTAAAATATGTCAAAATTAATTGGTTGAAACTTCATGGAAAGTTTTGGAGACAAATTGGAGACAAATTTGGAATTTGATCACTCAATCGTCCTCCATCAATCTTTCCTCTTCTCTTGCCTAGTGTTTTCATGGGTAAAGGCAATCTCCATTTTTCTCTCGATCTCCTCCGTTTCTCACCATTCAATTCTCCAGATTGAATCCAAGCCTCTCAAAGCTTTCCCTGTGCATTTGTACAGCTAGTATATCTATAAATAAAGCCTCATTGAACCAAGAAAAGGATCCAGATAATCAAGTTTATGCACTCTTACTCTATAGGAATTCAAGCATCAAGCATCAAGCATTCACACATCAAGCATCAAGCAATCAAGCTTTCAACCATGGCTACCTCCTGTAACTGCAATTATTTGTTTCACATCAATATCATGCTAGTTTAATTGATTTATCATTTAGCGTTGCATTATCATCATCTCGTTCTTTGAATTGTCATTTTGACAGTCTTATTTGCTTACACAATCTGAGAGTAATTAGGATTTAATAAATCTTTGAGGATAGAGAACAATATGATGCTTTCAATTGATTACTATTTTGAATTGATTCAATTTGTTTAATCATTGATATAATGTCTTATTAAGAAGTGTTTTAATCTTGTCTACTTATTCACACTTACACTTATAAAAAAATATTATCATTTTATTATGGTTAGGGTGGTCAAACAGACACCTACTTCTTGAAATTTAAGTACTATTGCATTGAAATTTCAAATTTTCACCAAATAGATTTATTTTTTAAAAATAAACCTAGTAGTTAAGAAACTACATTCAATTTTCTACAGATTCTATTCTTACATATTTTTGAAATAATATAAATAACTTATTCAAATTTTTATGTCAAGTTGCCTAACTCTGATTTTCTGAATTTTAGTGCCACTTAAGGGCCTATTTTTTCCATGATGATCCTGCACATGCCCTAGCATCATATCTTGACCTTATTTGTGAGACAACCAGTTCAGAGTCTCCTAGGGAAGTTATCAATTTGATCTTGTGCTTGACAACCATATTTAAACCAATCAACAAGGCCTCATATTCTACCACATTGTTTATACACTCAAAGGTTAGCAAAAATGAATATTTGAATGTAATACCTTCATATGATATAAACACTACTCCAGCTCCATTGCCTTCTTGGCTGCATGCTCCATCAAAATACATTTTCCACATGCCCTACTGATCTTTAGAAACATGCTTATCAATTGGGTCAATATTTGTTAATTCAGGCTGAGACGGTTCCACTCTGAAGCTCCCTAAATCCACATCACATAAACAATTGAGTTGTTCTTGAGGAACATACTCAACAATCTGATTCATCCTTGGTTCTCTATACAACTTGACTTCTTCATCATTGACTGGTATTGTGGCATATGATAAATCAAACTGTACATTGCCTCCAACTTCTGCAGTCCATTGTCTTGACAAAAGCATTCCAAACTAAGGAGGTGTGTCAATCACAGTTATATCAATATTATAAGTTGCTTGTGGGAAAGTATCCAATTTCACTTCCACGTCTTTAATAATTCCCACCATTGGGATAGGTCTACTTTCTATAGCATAACATCTACCACCTTCAGCATCTACCCACATACCGAGTAGTTTCATCACCCCTACTAGCATGATCATAGAAGCACCTGAATCTATCATACAATTTTTTACTAGCTTGTCATTTATGAGTAGGGTAGTAAAGAATGGATCAATGTTTCATGGATTCATCAATGCATCACTTAGACAAACCTCTAGAAATTTTAGCTTTTCCTTTTTATTACTAATTTCAGGAATCTCCTTATTTTAAAGGTTTGTATTTTTATTACTTCCACTAGATATTAATTGAATAGCACTCTCCCTATACTCTTTAATCTTCATCATTTCAAGTAATGGGATAGATAGATTTACCTAGGACAAAGCTTGTATGAAATCAAAAGAGGCACCCTCTGCCCTGATCATCTTCTTTTGCTCTATTGACTCTCCTATGTTCTCCTCTTTCTCCTTTTTGTTTTTCTGATCTGACTTTTTCTTTTCCTTGAACAATTCTTTGTTTTCCTCCTTATGAACATAATTTTGTTCTTTTTTATCAAGCTACTTATCATCTGTCCTTTTAGAAGCTTCCTGGATTATTTTCTTATCCTTCAAAAATATTCCTCTTGGAACACCTTCATCATCATTTACTATTTTATTTCTCAACCAGTATCTACTTTTGGCCTATTCAACTGCTGCAATAGTTAATCTTTTAATTTCTTCCTTAGTCGGTCTTCCAATATTGAATTTATTTGTCTGATATGATGTACTAGGAGGATATTTTTCATTATCACTTCCTTCATAATCAAAAAAAGCTTGTTGTTCTTCCATATGGACATTGTATTTTTGGTGATCAACATCATATTCATACCCTCCTTCTGAAGAAGATGAATATCCCTGCTCAACAAAGTGAAGAGTGTGGGAAGTTAAATAGATATTATGGTCCTCTTCATTGTTGTCTTTTGGTATGTCTTTTCCTGGTATCGACTGAGCTACAATACAATGATCTAGAGAATGTGACAAGTCACAAATTGAGCACCAAGGACTGTTATTTACCATATACGCCCCTCTTTTCTTTAAAGGATCGGATGTCTCTTTATTCTTAGGCCTATCCATCATTGGCTTTCCATCCTTCCAATTTTTATTATATGGCATGTCATGCAACCTTGGCCTTTCATTTTTGTATTTATTTTCCTACCTATTTGGAGGAGTATATTGGGGAACCCTAGGATTATCCCTCTTTCCAATCATTCCTACAACTTTCCTATTATTTTCAATAGTTAGTGCTATCTTTTGAGCTTTAGCTAAATTCTTGGGACACCTGTTCCTAAGCTCATATCCTGTCTTAGGATCAAAATCTTTTAAATAGATACTTCATGCAACAAGATCAGCTAATTTAGATCTAAGTGCTATCTTATTATGTAATTTAGAAAACCTCTGGTTGAAGTCATAAGCTAACTCATTCTAATGCTTCTAGATAGTTACCAATTCATGCAAGGAAAAATCTGGTGCACATTGATTCTCATACTGCTCAAGGAACTATTCATAAAACTCCTGAATGGAGTCAATAGAAGTTTTTGGCAAATTGTTAAACCAATCTCTAGTATATTCAATCAATGACATCATAAACAATCTCATTTGCACATCCTCATATTGCATATCCAAGTCTTGAATAAATGCATTAAAGCTCCTTAAGTGTTCTTCAGCTGTGACTACACTACTTCTTGTGAATTTTGGGACAACGGTAAGTGCAGCAATTTGTGACACAATTTAGGTGCCAAATTGAAAAACTAATTAAAAAAAACCCCAAAATAAAGCCTTTGGCACACGTGAAATTTGGCGTGCGCCAAATGGATTTCTAGACATAAAATGCAAAAGTTGGGTTTGGAACCCTCATTTTGTCTTCAATCCGCGGCTTGAGAAGGAAGATTTTAGGTCTGCAACTCACACTCACTAAATCTCCTCCATTATTTGCATCCTTAGCTTGCAATTTTCCATGAGAATGATGCCAACATGCTGAAGAGGTCGAAGATTGCAAAGAGGTGTGTATTTTTATTCTATTTATTTTAAATTGGATTTGGAATGCAACTTTAAATAGATTTTTATATTAAAACTTTGTTCTAATTCTCAGGGAATGAATCTCCACCTCAAAACATTGAGAATTCACAATCACCCCCTCATCAAGAGCCTCCTATACAAGAACAACCCGAAACCCCTCCATCAATTCATAGGCATCCTCAAGGAACACAAGAAAATATTCAAAATAAAATTGAAAACAATAAAAAGACATTCAACGATTAATTGCAAGATTAACCGAGCATGCCAAAACCACCCTTATAGGAGAGGGATTGTTGAATCATTGAAGTCAATTTTAACTCATGTAGGAGAAATGAGCAAGCAAATGAATTTTTGGTCAACTAAGAGAGATGAGATGAGGCAATTTTATGCTAATGGTTTGTCATATGTAGATGTCAAAAAACTAAAAATTAGCAAAGCCGAGTTGTGTGCCCTATTTGAAGACCCAAAAGCCAATGAACCTTTGTCCCATGCATGTAGGAGGTTCCCCATCCATTGGTGCCACCATGATTTAATTAGAATTTTTTTTTGGGAGTGGTGGTGGATGGTATTTGACCAACCTCCATGCAATAACCATGAGGTGCCGCAATATTTTTTGAGAAAACTCTATTGCGAGTTTGTCCTTAATAAAATGCCAAACTATTTTGACATCTTAGACTTTCAGGGTAGAGGTGGGGGCTCCACACACGATAGACCTATTTCACAACGTAAGCCACAGTTGGCACCAAGAGCCTTGGGTAGACCCATGGTGGAGCATGTCATTGTTCCTTCCATTGTTAAGGACAATGTAGAGGTTGACACAATGAACTTTATTGGCTCACTCACCCAGACCATTTTATAGTGTGCGAGTCCTCTAGTAGAGCCTGGTGTGGAGGAGATGTGTAGGCCGTGAGCTCCACCCCACTATTGTGGCGCTTGTGATATTGTTTGCACGTATGATTATCAAGGTGCTTGTGATGTAGCTACATAGCCTATGTGAGTTGTAGAGGTGATGGCTTTCACAAATGATATTATGAATGATACATTTGGCATTGACACTCAGGTAAAATTTAGCAAGTTATTTTAATGTTGTTTATTAAAATATATTTTGAAATTTAAGAATAACTAAATTAGTAGAATTTTGATATGATGAAATTTCAGGGTCGCACTATTCATGAGGGATGCTCTATTCCTATAGACCCTTATACATTCTCGACGATGAGTCCATAGGTATGCAACTAGTATTAAAGATATTATTATTGCATTTGAATAGTTGAATGTTATATTTGAATGTTTGTCTCATAATATGATTTGGATTTCAAACAGTTTCCTAATGCACCTTCTTCCTCCACACCTCGCGATTCATATCCTCAAACAACCTACACTCAGGTAGCCTTTATTCATTAATAGGGCTGTAAATCTATGTTAGCTATTTTTCATAATTTTGTGTATATACAAATCTAAAAAATTGATGAGAAACACAAACATTGCATTCAAGTATTCCTTGATTGTGTTACATTATGTTCTCCTATATCAACATGATACTTGAGATATTGTTTCATTTGCAGTTGTTGACAAGAGATAGCCCTGGTGATGTTGGTGGCACGATGGACCATGGAGTTGCTGCAGCAATAGCTAGTTCTGATCCATTGAGAGAGGTATGGAATAGATTAGTCGATTTGACATTATATTTTCTCTTTTATGGTCTATTATAGAAAAATTTTAGGATAATTTTATGTAGTTTAATATCTATCTTCATGGTTGCTACAGGTGGTTGTCACTCCAGATCGTGGACATGGTGATTCTTTAAATGTGCATGATGACTATATGTATGTGATAAGTGATTATATTTTTTTATATGCCATTCCATAATTCAATTTCTATGTTTTAACATCTTTACTTTTAATCGTATCAGTTCAAGGTTTAGAGTGAAGAGAGGAGGAGTAGCGGGTGTGTTTGAAAGACAAGACAAGCAACAGTCACTCCATCTAGCCGAATTTCAAAGGAAGCACGGGATCTATTTCCTTCTCCTAGAGGGAAATGACTATGTATTAGTGTTGTTTGTTGTATGCCTATGTGGCATTTTGGAACATATGTTTTATACTATTGATATATACGTGATATTTTATGTCCAAATGGCTCCTTCGTATGAAGCCTATATGGGTTTTTTGGATATATTTATATACTTTTATCAATATATATCATTGTATAGCCTTTCGGATTTTTGATTATAGAAACTCTTATTGTGCTACTGCCATTCTTGAATGATATTATCATGCATATCGGGTAAGTTGTATGCTTGAATGTTGTAGGCATGGATTTTGTTTACATCTAATGCTTAATTAATTATTGTTGAATGCTCAATAAGCCCCATCTAAAGCATATTGTATAAGTAAGCTCCATTCGTGGTGGTTTGTATCCTTTGGAATGCTTCAATTACTTGTGTCTCACCGATGTAGAGGCAAGGAGGCTCAAATCCAATCAGTCTAACAACCTGCCTTCAAGGGGCTCCTAACAAGATTAATACAACCTATTTTGAGCAATCTACACAACATCAAATCCCCATCAAACCAAAATCTTCATTCAACACCTTACCCAACAATCCACCCTTGTAGCAATCTGATGCAAAGCCAAGGTGGACAAGACTCACATGGAAATTTCAATTCTCAATCAAGAACTCTTCTTCATAATGATTCAGCCTAATAGGCATCAACCCACCCTCGAGGGTTTCAACTCCTCAACCTTGCAAATGAACAACAAGACTCCACCAAGGCCCTACAAAGACCATCAACATTCATACAATGATAATTGAATCAATTGACAACAATCCCTAAGTCAAATTCATCAAGGTTTCCAAAACTCACATTTGTGATTGGTTATTCTTATAGTACTCGAAACTTAGTTTTAGCCAGATTTCTCCCAACCTTTCCAAAACACTAGACAATTACAAGATGGATTGAGATACCCTTTTCAGGGCTACACAACATACCAAAGAATCAGTGGTCTCTCTTTTGGACCGACATAGACTTTCAACACACCTACTTCAATTTTGGCTTCACAATTAGCCCTTTTTTTCAAAAGGGACCACCCTTCCAACTTTAGGTATCTATCCAAACACCTTGGATAGTCTTAGGTCATGGTGCCAAACCTCAAATTTTTTCATTATTTTGTGTTTACAGAGCCTCTAACTCACAAAACCGAAGAAACCCTCCTAAACCTTCACAAAATCAAGGGTTTTAAAGAAACATACAACTCCAGACCTCTCTCAACACTTCCAAATCCCAAACACCTCAAAATAATTCTACACAGACTCATCAAACCCTCACATAGCCCTTATAGGCATTAATTCTTAAAAACCTCTATTTGGTTCCTCACTTCCATGTTGGAAAACCCTTGTCCAGTCTTAGAACAATCAGAAAACACCACATAATTATGACTCCTTATTCCAAAATTAGTTGAAAAAATTATTAGAACATTTTTTCAATCAATCCACTGAGATACAGTAGCAAACAATAGGTGGATTAATTGTTACATCACAAATTTCCCCTTAAACCCTTGATTCAGCAACACTGGGACAATCATTGTTTGTGTTGGTTCTCTCTACAAACAAAGAGTTAAGAAAAAAAATAAAAAATAAATGAATTAGAAAACATATAAACACATCCTCTAAAATTATTAGACCATGAAGAGCCTATATGTGCTCGTACAACACTCAAAAAGATCAAGAAAATAGTATTTTTCTAGAAAATTGCTCAAAACTGTGGTGTTTATTGTGTAAAATTGTTACAAAACCTCTTCCACTCTCTCATTCGAGCCTTGGTAAGGATTTTTAAATCATTTTCCAACAACCATCTTCTCCCCAATTCCCATAACCAACCTTGGGATTAGTTGGTCCCTTAATTACATTTGTTTGTGTTAAAGTTGCTTTGTCAGCATTTTACAACTTATATGATTTCTAATTGACTTCTAAGACACAAAACACCCTTTATTTGCATTATGCTTGATCTCTCAAAGCTTATTAGAAAAAATAAACCTAAAGACACTAACATTTCCCTATTGATGTATTCAAATAAAAAAAAATTGATGATGTGGTGTAGGTGCTCGTGCACCAAACTCAAAACTCGGTCCAAGCCTAATTTCTCCCAACCTTTCCAAAAAACCTAACGATTTAAATGTGGATTAAGATACCCTTTTTAGGGTTACACAACATATGCCAAAACCAATAGTAACTTGTTTGGACCAACATGAACTTTCAATACACCTCCCTCGCTTTAGGCTTCACAATTAGGCCTAATTTCCAAAGGAACCCCCTTACAAACTAACCTCCAAACCAAGGAAACTTGAAACAGTCTTAGGGATGCTCACCAGACTCAGGATTCTCCCATTTTAAGAGCCCCAAGAACTTGTTCTATTCCTCTACTCACAAACCATCCTAAACCTTCACAAAAACAAGGGTTTTATGGAAACTCATAACTCCAGACCTCCCCTAATCCTTCCAAAGGTCCAAAAACCCCACAATACATCTAACCTAACTTAAAGGACGCTCACAATCCCATTCCTTTCAGTATTTCTCAGATTCAATACTTCAGTTCCTTACTTTCATGGTGGAAACACCCCTGAACAACACTAACACTTCACACCCCACTGAGTTTATTCATTCTCTCGACCTCCAAAGTATTCATACATGAAACTAATCATGGTATAGGCCAATCCACCAACAACAGGGTCAAAACAATAGGTGGATTGGCTAATGTGTCATGGTGTTTCCCTCAAAACCCCTAACACAGAAAATAGAGCAGTAACCAAGCTTGTTGATCCCACACACACCAACGGTGGATTTAAACCTTCAGAATAGATGCAAAGAGAGTAAAAACATATTAAATCAAGTACCCAAAGCCTCAAGTCATGATAGAATTGTATGGGCCTATGCAAGGCAAAGAAAATTCAAGAAAACAAAGAAAACCAGTGATCAGCGTTTTCAAGTATATTTTCTTATTATAAACTGAATAAAATCAACCCTGAACTCAGGGTATTACAGGAATATATCTTGATACCACCTTCCAAATACCCCTTGAGCCGATCAACCACCATAACCACCCTTTGTTAGACTTCTAAGATGGGAATTTGCTAATTTTTCTCTTAATTACCATTCATTCACAACTTGATTTTTCAAATACCACCTAACTGACCTATTAAGCCTTTTAAATTCAATTGCAAGGTATTTACATAGAATATAGAAATATAGACAGCAAATACAATAAATATTTTAACTAATGAATTATAAAAAATGGATTTTTGTAGTTTATATGCATGTCATTGATTACATTGCATTGCACATCTTTCAAAGTCAAAGCATTACTTCACCTTGCATAACTAATAAGTAGATGTTGATAGATGCTGAAAATTTAATTACAATATAGTTTGAACAAAGTCAACCTAAGAATTTATGCAATTTCTTCACATTGCATAACTAATAACTAGGAGCAGCTGCAAATTGCATTTTCTTATCATGCAATTCTATGAGACCAAATTTCTTTGAGATATTTTTTCAAATAGTTCCCTGCCTTGTCTATGTTACCACATTTTTCATACATGTCTACCAAAGCATCTTCTCAAACATAAACATAAAAGAGGAACATGCCTAGCATAAACGTACCCACCAAGATGCATTGGAATAGTTTGTTTGGTCACAAGACTTGCAGAACGAAAGTTGCACCACTTTGCAACTTTCAACTACTTGCATTTGATAACTTTTTCCTCGAGTGAAAATTCGCCACCATAGGAAAAATCCTCCGAGATAGAAAAAACTAAGAAAATGTATTGTAGAGGGGCCCAACATGATCCCATAGGATCAGGCGAGAAGTTTCTAAGCGTCACAGTGTCCGAGTAATAGCATGTTGAAGTTCGTAGCCATTTTACACTTTGGACCCTTAAGGGATCGATGCGGTTGAACGTAGCTCAGAGTGATTCTGCGTGTTTGGGTGCAAAAGAGGACTGTTCGTAGCGTAAACGTACCCACCTAGATGCCTTGGAACAGTCTGTTTGGTCACACGAGCTGCAGAACAAAAGTTGCACCACTTTACAACTTTCAACTACTTGCATTTGACAACTTTTTCCCCGAGTGAAAATTTGCTAGTATAGGAAAATGCCTCTGAGATAGCAAAAACTGAGAGACATTATTGTATATGGGCCCAATGTGATCTTGTAGGATCAGACGAGAAGTTTCTAAGCATCACGATGTCTGAGTAATAGCATATTGAATTTTGCAGCCATTTTGCACTTTGGACCCTTAAGGGATCGATCCGGTTGAACGTAGCTCGGAGTGATTCCGTGTGTTTAGGTGCAAAAGAGGACCATTCGTAGTGTAAAAATACCCACCCGAATGCGTTGGAACAATTTTTTTGGTGACACGAGCTGCAGAACGAAAGTTGCACCACTTTGCAACTTTCAACTACTTGCATTTGACAACTCTTTCCTTGAGTGAAAATTCACCACCACAGGAAAATGCCTGCGAGATAGTAATAACCGAGAGAGGTTATTATAGAGGGGTCCAACATGATCTTATAGGTTTAGACAGAGATTTCGTAATGACCATGGTTTATGAGTAATACCCTATCAAATATTGTTTCCCTTCTGCACTTTGCACCCTTAAGGGATCGAGTTGGTTGAACCATAGTAGTTGTTTTGTTGAATGTCATACCCTAAGGTATGTTAGAGATAACCTAGGTTGCATTGATTTCTCTGAGGCATACACTACCCCTACCTTTTCACTTCATCAAAGGACAATAGATTTAAAGGAAGGTTATTCATTATGACAAGCATCATGAATGTATGAACACAAGGGAACTGTGAAGGGTCACTGTACATGGCAATGTGCAAATGAAAAGGATAGATTAGAAATGAGTAGTGATCAGTTGTTAAGTACAGTGAGTGTATGATTATAAAGTGCTTTACAATCAAATTCACTCACCATAGTCAATGTCAGTCAGTGTTTAAAGACTCCAAGAGCTATGGTTGTGTATGCAACAATAGGTCCTTATGAATGTGGAGTCTTTAAAAAATATAGTATGTCAATAAAAAATATTACAATAGTGATGGAAGAACATCTTGAAATTCTTCCCATTTGTCAATACTTGTAGCAATACATGCACGAAAATAATCCTCCCATTTCCAACACAAATCATGAAGTATATTGTACATGAGAAAAGGACATATGGAGTTGCTGCCCAATTTCGTTTTTCCATTCCACCTCAGATGGCCCAACTATTTGCATTCCAAAATGGTTCAAAACATGTACAATCCCTGCTCCCTATGAAACACATGGGTAGTAGCCTCTTTGTGGTTGTGTAGTATCATAGGAATTTGGTCCACAAAAAACCTACAAAAGCCTCTTAATCTTAGACATAGACTCACATAAAAATCATTAAAAGAGAAATAACTAAATAATGTGAGTCATACAGCTGATAAGACCTACTATCACCTTCATGCATGCTAGATAAGGAGGTCGATTAAAGGTCCTACAATGGTGATGTGCCCCTTCGCTACTTTATCATCTCTCGATGACCCTACGTATAAATTTCAAATATATCATAGAGAGGCTTAACATAAAACATGTAGCAGATAAGAATCTGATAAATCTAGGAGATGGAAAAGAAAGAGAATATTGACAACCAAAAAATGCACCAGCAACCGATGTTTCTCATACCACTGAACACTTGCACCAGCAACCGATGTTGTTCTTTTCTTATATACTATGACAAACTTCAGTATTACCTACAGTCACAATCAGAAAAGGATCAATGACAGTCGTAAATGCATATGACATCAAACAATAATCATGAAAAAGCCTTATTGCAAGGTGTTGGTCCAAAAGAGTGATCAATAACATGGCTTTACAAATTCAATGTGCATACTTACAAATCAATCCAGGGAACCATCTGGGTTTGCTCTAGTCTTTATTGTGTCGAGTATTGCCTCATAGTTAGACTCACGCACTTTCCACAAGTTCTTGTTCATAGGTTTACCCTTATATTTGATCAAATGAATGTTGGTGGCGATGATAAGGTTTGAATAGTGAAGAATTTTTTGATGTGTGTTGAAGTCCTCAAACAACCAAACTACAACATTCTTAACTGGATACCTTTGAAGCCATGTTCCAGTAACAACCACTGAACCTATAGGATATTCTATGTTTTCTCCATCTATAACTGGGGACTCCAATTTATTTTTGGCCTCGATACAATGGCACAGGTAATAATCTGTACCCTCTTCATTGTCTTCATCTGCAATCACCACATAAACATTCCTTGCATTGATATGTTCATCTTGTTAGATTTATTTACTGAGCAACATAATAAAACTTGTAAGTAAGATATATTTCCTGGTTCTAGTAGGTTCGATACATGATCAAAATCAATGGATGATTGCATCTCCATGATTTGTAGAGCCATCGGGAGCTGATAAGTGTCAAGTGGGGTTAGACTTCCTACAGACCATTCATCAACCCACTCTGTTGACTAGCAATCATTCCATGATTGAAGTGTACATGCATAACAAAATCATGCCATCTTCCTTGTATGGATAGTCCATGTACCTACATTGGAGCTTCTAAAAGAGTATAGCTCACTCGATCCTGTTAGTGTACAACAATCCTCATATTTTGCAATGTTAGTATCATCTACTAAATGAAAAAATCTATGAACTAAAGAATTGCCTTCACTACCTGGACCCATTGAACCATTGCACCACTGGACAATTGATCTTGCATCTGTCAACTTTACACTGTTTGTGTACTTTAACTCTTCTCGTGCTAGGGCTCTTTTGATACATGCACTGGCTCCATCATGCTCCCCCTTTCCATATCCGGCCTCTAAGAAGTTCCACATATGTTTTACACTATTTGTGTACTTTAACTCTTCTCATGCTAGGGCTCTTTTGATACATGCACCTGCTCCATCATGCTCCCCCTTTCCATATCCGGCCTTTGAGAAGTTCCACATATGTTGAACACCACTAATCATATGCATCCTGCTCAACCAGTAAAACATTCTGGTTCTTGAATTGTGATGTAAAATTATCTGACCATATGATATGCTGACTAAATGATATGCCCCTGCTAGCCAAATCAACATAGAACATATGAAAGAAACCTTGAACAAGCTCTGTAGAATGTGTGCGATCATCACTGATGTAAAAGTGATACTCCCTCAATACTTTCCTATTTTTATCTATACTATCATTTGCATGAATGAATGCTATATGTAAAAATATAGAAACCTGCACGGAGTTGTAGTACTATGATTACACCTCGTTCTGTGGTTGTAGTGTGTAGTTCTCAGCGAATTCAACAAATGAAATGATATGATGAAGTGGAAATGTGTCCTTGCATAAATTGAACTATGAGTCCAACCATTGTGCTCTGTGTGTATGCATTGCATAATCATAAACCACCCGATCACAAAAATGCACATAAATTGATACACTAGAATCTTACCACTGACCAATTCACACTTCTTTGCTTCTTTCCCATCTTTTAGACTATATGCCACTGTCGTATATTTGCCAAATTCCACAATTTTGTCTCCAATTGTGTGTGTACTAGCCATGTGTTGGCGAATTGGAAAATGTTGCATGCCACCACAATGATCACATGTGCCATCCAAACATGATTTTTTGTAAAAAAATTGACCATCCTCTCTTTCACATAAAATGGAAGACAAAAATTTCCTTGACGATTTAGGTGGAGGCATTATGTTACATTCCTACAAAACATTGTTAGTATGCATATCTACACATATACGTCGATAAACATCATAATGGTTAGAAAAATCAATATGAACCCTACAACAAAAAGTAGTGCGTGTGTGATTTATTTTGACATAAAAAGGATTTAGAATTTCAAAATACCTTTGAAATATTTTAATTTCACGAAACGTTTATACAAAATCAGCAAAAAATTGGGTTTGAGTGGTATCCAAATAATGTGACTCACGGTTTATACTACCAATTCTCCTTCTTACAACATCTCTTTGATTAGGAGAGGTCCTTGTGTTATCCTTCCAATAATTCACAATTAAAGATCTCAAGCCTTGAGCAATTCTTGTATCTTTCCGTGGCACTCTACCTAAAAATTCCCATAACTCATTGCTATTTGGATCCTCCACTCTTTCACGCCTTCCTTTGGCTCTCATTAGAGATGATCTAATTATTTTCAAAGAATTACTTGCCTTTGTAAGGTTCACCTTGTTCCTTTTTTGATTGCTTAATAGTGTTGTTGTCATCACATCTCATGTGGCACAACTATCCTTCGTGCGTAAGGTGGAACCCACACTCTTGTATGCACTCATCAAGTTCTTTACAATGCAATTTTCACTTGAGTAACTCAAAAATCTTAGCCCAAGAGCCTTCATGGTGGGCCTTAATTTGAGTTGCCTCATCATTTCAATAAATAGTTGACATCTTCCACCCTCACTTAGCTTCACAAAAAACAAACTCCATATCCTTTCTGCATATCTTTGACATGTACATTTTGGAATCTTATTAGGCATCCATTTCAAAACGTTGGAATCAATATCAATCAAAAATGTAGGTTTTCTATGCAAAACTCTAGGAGGAGTTCTCAAATGTAAATTTGTGTCAATATTGGGAAGGTCAACAACATCAAGGATAGATCGTGTACATTCAATTGGAGGTGCAATTGATGACATACCTTGAGATTGACATGTAAACGATGTTGTACCTCCAACTTGAGATGTCGTTTGTGGAGTTCCTTCAAATAGAGATGTGTTTTCTGATGTACTTTCAAAACACAATGTTTTCGATGGTGTGTCTTCAATTTGAGATGTGATTTCTGATGTACCTGGAAAACCACATGTTGTTGTCGATGTGTCTTCAACTGGAGATGTGCATTGAGCTTCACCTATGGTTGATGATGTGCCCCCAACTTCTATATCCATTCATGTCCTTCCATGAACTTTCCTCATTCGTGCCCTTTGTTTTTCCAATTTGACATCTCTCTTAGATTGCATGAGAATTTGTGTTTGTATGGGCTGCAACTCCTTTGCTTCACAAGCTACAATTTTTTATTCTCTTCTCCTTGCATTTTTAACTGCACATCCTTCTGGTGTTAGAGGCTTCGGTCTTTTCCTCGGCATGACCTTGAATGCTACATGTCCACAAATAGACATAGAACAAAAGTAAGTAATGCATTTTATAAAAGAATGATGCAGAGAGGGATGGAAACCATTCAATACAGGAAATCAATGAGAATCACAAACCTAGGGTATAAATTGCTGCCACCTAAATGAAAACTAGAGACTCTTGTGTTTATTTTTCTCAAAAAAAAAAATTTGATTGTCAACAAAGTCATGAAGAATATGGATTCAAAGAAGGTTTTGCGATGCTATATCTTATCATTATTCACTATTTCTTTGGCAATGAGGTTTTCAAAATTAGATGAAAATAAAAATTTTCCATATTAGTTGAAAAAAAAATGAAATACAGTGAATTCCACTAGCCATGCTGGAAATGGACTACTATAAGCAATGCAAATAGAATTCATAAGTAAATGTCATGTTTTTTTTCTTATTTGTTCTTCAAACTCATAAAAATTGAACTTTTTATGCAAATCTAAAAATTGAAATTTTTTATGCAAATCCCATCTAATTCAATGTTGAATTCTAAGTCAAATTGTTATGATTAATAAAATCATTAAGGAAATTTAGTTTATATTGTCAAAAATAGACAAATATACTAAATACAAACATTTCAATTTACCAAAATGAATATATTACCTCAAATAATGTAAAATGATGTAGAAACTTCAAAATATCTTCTTCTACGTTGTCTACCATGCAGATTGGTGGTAAAAGGGTGATGGATCAAGCATAGATTGGTACAATATGAAGTCAACTACAGAAAATAAGGTGTTTCTGACTCGGATAAAGCACTGAACTAGAAAAACACAGGAGAATGTGGGCCTGAATCATGGGGTCAACCTTTATTTTTACCGTTTCAAGGTAAAACCCATTTGGCACTCTCCAAATTTGGCGAGCGCCAAATATGTTCCTCTAAAAAGGAGAGAATTCAGAGAGAGGGAGTGGGAGAGAAGGGAGAGGGAGAGGGAATGGGAGAGAGATAGATGGAGTGAGTGAGTGACATACCTAATAGAGGGATTAGGGTAGAGATTTTAATTGGGTTTAAGTGTTGAGGGATTAGGGTTGAGGTTATTGGGTTGAGGGTAGAGGGTAGAGGGTTTAAGAGTTTAGGATTTAAGGGTTGAGGGTTTAGGGTATAGGGTTGAGTGTTTAAGGTTTTAAGGGTTGAGGGTATAGGGTTGAGGTATTAGGGAAGAGAAGGTGGGATGTATGGAGGGAGATATGGAGGGAGAAGTGAGATAGAGATAAGGAGAGAAGAGGAGGGAGGTACAAAGATAGATGAGGGTTGAGGATCCAATGTATAGAGTAGATGGTTGAGAATTTAAGGTATAGGGTTGAGGACCTATAGGGTTTAGGGTTTAGGGTATTGGTTTGAGGGTATAGGGTTTAAGGGAGATGGGAGAGATAGACCTGAGAGAGGGAGAGGGGGTGGGATGAAGAGACTTGAAAGAGAGAGAGAGGGAGGGAGTGGGAGAGAGACAAAGGGAGGGAGGGTTAAGGGTAGAGGGTAGAGGGTTTAATGGTTTAAGGTTTAAGGGTTAAGGGTTTAGGGTTTAGGGTAGAGGGGAGAGAGAGAGAGGGAGTGAGTGAGTGTGTGAGAAAGAGAGACCTAAGAGAGAGAGAGGGAGTGACTGAGTGAGTGAGAGACCTAAGATTCCCTCTCTATCTCTCCTCCCTCTCTACTCTCTCTAGATCTCTCCCTCCCCCCCTCTTTCTATCTCCCCTCTCTCCCTCCCCCTCTTTCTATCTCTCTTTACCTTTTCTCTACCTATATCTCTCTCCTTCTATCTATCTCAACTATCCATCTTTACCTATCCTTCCCTCCTCTCTCTCTCTTAGGGTTTAGGGTAGAGGGTAGAGGGTTTAAGGTATAGGTTTAAGGGTATATGGTTGAAGGATTAGAGTTGAGGGTCTAATGTATAAGGTAGAGGGTATAAGTGTTCAAGGTCTAGGGTTTAAGGGTTGAGGATTAAGGTATTAAGGATTGAGGGTTGAGGATTGAGGGTTAAGGGTTTAATGGTTTAGGGTTTAAGGGTTGAGGGTCAAGAGTTTAAGGATGAGGGTAGATGGTTGAGGGTATAGGGTTGATGGACTAGGGTTCAAGGTCCAACATATAGGGTACAAGGTATAGGGGTTGAGGTTTTAGGGTTAAGGGTTTAGGATTGAAGGTAGAGGGTTGAGGGATGAGGGTTTAAGGGTTAAGGGTTAAGGGTTGAGGGATTAGGGTAGAGAGTTTAATTGGGTTTAAGGGTTTAAGGGTTGAGGGATTAGGGTTGAGGGTATTAGGTTGAGGGTAGAGGGTAGAGGGTTTAGAGGTTTAGGATTTAAGGGTAGAGGATTTAGGGTTTAGGGTATAGGGTTGAATGTTCAAGGTTTTAAGGGTTGAGGGTATAGGGTTGAGGGATTAGGGAAGAGAAGGTGAGATGGAGGGAGGGAGAGATGGAGGGAGATTATTGAGAGAGAGAGGGAGGGAGAGGGGGTGGGAGGGAGAAACCTAAGAGAGAGGGAGAGGGAGAGAGGTTGGGAGGGAGAAAAAGTGGGAGATAGGGGGTGGGAAGGAGATACCTAAGAGAGTAGGAGAGAGAGGGAGTGAGAGATAGAGGGATGGGAAAGATACAAGGAGTGGGAGATATAGGGAGTGAGTGAGTGAGAGAATTAAGAGAGGGAGAGGGGGTAGGAGGGAGAGACTTGAAAGATAGGGAGGGAGGGTGGGAGTGAGAGAGAGATAAAGGGTGGAGGGTTTAAGGGTTTAGGGTTAAGGGTAGAGGGGAGAGAGATAGAGGGAGTGAGTGAGAGAGAGAGAGACCCAAGAGAGGGAGAGGGGATAGGAGGGAGAGTCTTGAGAGAGAGGGAGAGACACAAAGTGGGAGAGAGATAGAGGGAGTGAGAGAGAGGGATTGGGAGAGGGAGAGAGAAGGTGAGGGAGAGGGTGTGGGAGGGAGAAACCTAAGAGAGAGGCTGGGAGGGAGACACCGGAGAGAAGGAGAGGGAGTCAAAGTGGGAGAGAGGGGGTGGGAAGGAGAGACCTAATAAATTAGGGTGGGAGGTAAGTGAGGTCTGACTAAGATGGATTGTGAGATAAGTGAGGCCTAATCCATCAACCCTCAAACCTCAACCCTCAACCCTCAACCCTCAACCCTCAACCCTCAACCCTTAAACCCTAATCCCTCAACCCTCAACCTTTAAAACCTAATACCTCAACCCCTATACCCTCTTAATCCATCAACCCTCAAACCTTAAACCATAATCCCTCAACCCCTATACCCTCTTAATCCCTCAACCCTCAACCCTCAATCCTTAAACCCTAATCCCTCAACCCCTATACCCTCTTAGTCTCTCAACCCTCAACCCTTAACCCTTAAACCCTAATCCATCAACCCCCATACCCTCTTAATCCCTCAACCCTTAAACCCTAATCCCTCAACCCCTATACCATTTTAATTCCTCAACCTCCAACCCTTAACCCTTATACCCTAATCCCTCAACCCCCATACCCTCTTAATCCCTAAACCTTCTACTTGAGAGAGAGAGAAGGAGAGGTGGTGGGAGGGACATGCTTGAGAGAGAGGCATAGTGAGAGGGACAGAGGGAAAGCTGGAGGGAGTCACTATCAGAGGGAGAGGGTATAGGAGGGGGAGACTTGACAAAGAGAGAGAGGAAGATGGGGTAGGACGGAGGTACTTGAGAGAGAGAAAGAGGTAGATAGGGTGGGAAGGAGAGACATTAGAGACTTGAGAGAGGGAGAGGGGGTAGGAGGGAGAGACTTGAGAGAGACTTGAGAGAGAGACTTGAGAGAGATACTTGATAGAGAGAGAGAGAGGGAGACTTGAGAGAGGGAAAGGGGGTAGGAGGGAGAGACTTGAGAGAGAGAGAGGGGAAGGGAGTTGGAGAGAGATAGAGGGTAGATGTTAGATGGTAGCATTTTTAAGGGTTTAGGGTTTAAGGGTTAAGGGTTAAGGGTTTAGGTTAAGGGTATACTGGAGACAGAGAGAGAGAGAGAGAGGGAGTGAGTGAATGAGTGAGTGAGTGAGAGACCTAAGATTCCCTCTCTAGTTCTCTCTATCTCACTTCTCTCTCCTTCCCTCCCTCCCTCTCTAATTTTCTCTATATCCCCTTCTCTCTCCTTCCCTTTATACTTATCTCTATCTCACCTCTCTTTCTCCCCCTCTCTCTCTCCCTCTCTCTTCCATGCACCCACCTTTTCTCTCTACTTCTTACTATCTAACCTATCTCTCTATACATCTTTCTCTCTACCCCCTCCTTCCCTCTCAATCTCTCCACGTTCCTCCTTTTTTCTCTACTTTTCAGCTCCATCACACATCTCTCCACCTAGACCTCTCTCTATTTTTGTCTCACCTCTCTCTCCATCCCTACCTCTCCCTATATCTCTCCTTTCATATCTACTTCTCTCTGCCTAGTTGTCCCTCTATACCTATTTCTTTGTCCCTCCTTGCCTCCTCTCTCTCAATATCTCCACCTTATTTCCCTCTCTAATTCTCTCTCTATCTCTCTCCTCCCTCTCTACTCTCTCTATCTCTCCCTCCCTCCCCCTCTTTATATCTCTCCTCTCTCCCTCCCCCTCTTTCTATCTCTCTTTACCTTCTCTTTACCTATATCTCTCTCCTTCTATCTATATGAACTATCCATCTTTACCTATCCCTCCACTTCTTTTTGTCTCTCCTCCCAATCTCTCTCACTATTGTCCCTCCCTCCGTCCCCCTCTTTCTCTTTCAATCAATATTTTTCTCTATCTCACCATTATCTCTCTATCACTCACACACACACCTCTATCTCCCTACGTCTCCCTCCCCTCTATACTCTTTATCTCTCCTCTCACTTTCCCTCTCTATACATACCTCTCCCTCCATCACTCTCTCTCTCCATCCCTCTATATCTCACTTATGCCTCCTTCCCTACCTCTTTCCCTCTCTACTCTCTATCTCTCCTCTCCATTCCTATACCTACCTCTCTCTTTGTCTCTCTCACTCTCTCCTCTCTATCTCTACCTATCACCCCCTCCTATCTAAATCACCATTCCCTCTCTCCCAGTTTCCCTCCATCCCTCTCACTCCCTCCTCTCTAAATAACCATTCTCTCTCTATCCCACTTTCCCTCATTCCCTCTTTATGTCTCACTTATCCCTTTCTACCTCTCCCTCCCTCCAACCTCCCTCTCTCTCTTTATCTGTATTTCCCATTCTCTCCTTACCTCTCTACTCTCTATCTCACCACTCTCTCCATCTCACTCTCCCTCATTCCCTCTCTCTCTCTCCTTCCCTCTCTACCTACCTCTCACTCCACTACCTACCACTCTCTCCCTCACCCATATTTCTCTCTTACTCTGTCCTTCCCTCTCTACTCTATATCTCTCCCCCCTTCCCTCTCTAATCTATTTTTCTCTCTCCCCCTTCCTCTGTCCCCTTAGTTTATCTCCTCTCACTCTCTCTCCCTCTCCCACCATCCCTCCACTCTCCACTTCTCTCTATCTATCATGTCTCTCTAAATCTCCTTCCCTCTATATTAATATTTATCTCCCCTCTCCCTCTCTTTACCCACTTCTCTCCATCACTCTATATCTCAATCGTGTCTCCTCTCTCTCTCTCACACACGCACACACACACCTATATATCCTCTCTACCCGTCCCTCCCTCCCCTCTCTAATTATCTCTATATCTCCTCTCTCTACATCTCCTACCCTCTCTACCTATATTTATCTCCCCTATCCCTTTTTTTACCTACCTCTCCCTTCATCACTCTGTATCTCACCTATGTTCCCCTACCTACCTAGGGTTGAGGTATAAATGGTCAAGGGTTGATAATTGAGGGTTGAGGGTTTAATTTATAGGGTAGAGGGTAGAGCGTTTAAGGGTTAAGAGTTGAGGTTTGAGGGTTGAGGGTTGAGGGTTGAGGGTAGAGGGTAGAGGGTAGAGGGTTTAAGGGTCAAGGGAATAAGGGTTGAGGGTTGAGGGATTAGGGTATAGAGTTTACTTGGGTTTAAGGGTTTAAGGGTTGAGGGTATAGGGTTGATGGTAGAGGGTATTGGGTTTAGGGTAGAGGGTATCGGGGTGAGGGTTGAGTGTTTAAGGGTTTAAGGGTTGAGGGTATAGGGTTGAGGGATTAGGGTAGAGAGGGAGGGAAGGATGGAGGGAGACATGGAGGGAGAAGTGAGATAGAGAGAAGGAGAGAAGAGGAGAGAGGGATAGAGATATATGAGGGTTGAGGATCTAATGTATAGGATAGAGGGTTGAGAATTGAGGGTATAGGATTGATGGTAGAGGGTAGAGGGTAGAGGGTAGAGGGTAGAGGGTAGAGGGTAGAGGGTTGAGGGTAGAAGGTTTAAGGGTTTAGGGCTGAGGGTAAAGGGTTTAGGGTATAGCTTTAAGGGTATATGGTTGAAGGATTAGCGTTGAGGGTCTAATGTATAAGGTAGAGGGTATAAGGGTTTAGGTTTTAGGGTTTAAGGGTTGAGGATTAAGGGATTAAGGGTTGAGGGTTGAGGATTGAGGGTTAAGGGTTTAATGGTTTAGGGTTTAAGGGTTGAGGTTCAATAGTTTAAATATGAGGGTAGATGGTTAAGGGTATAGGGTTGATGGATTAGGGTTCAAGGTCCAACATATAGGGTACAAGGTATAGGGGTTGAGGTTTTAGGGTTAAGGGTTTAGGATTGAAGGTAGAGGGTTGAGGGATGAAGTTTTAAGGGTTAAGGGTTGAGGGATTAGGGTTGAGGGTATTGGGTTGAGGGTAGAGGGTAGAGGGTTTAAGGGTTTAAGGGTTAAGGGTAGAGGGATAATGGTAGAGGGGAGAGACATAGAAGGAGTGAGTGAGTGAGAGAGACTTGAGAGAGGGAGAGGGGGTAGGAGGTGTTAGAACCCAAAATTTCCATAAGAAACTTAAGTGATTTTCCACTATTTTCATAAAAACCCTAAGGTTTTTCCATCTAGACCTATCATTTTCCTATCTTTCCATATAAAATTCATTTTTCCCCTTTCCAAAAAATGCTCATATACTTTACATCACTACTGCTCCCTTAAAAAATCACTTTATATATATTATTTACTTCCCAACCACGACCTCATACATGGGGCCCACTATATGGCAGTAATTATTTGGGGGAGTCACATTAACCCTTACCACAATACCGCGGGGGGACATCATACTATCTGCGGTAGCATGGTGGTCGGATAGCAGCTAATGGAGCAGGCATGAGATGTTTATCATGCCACCATGCACGGTTAAACCATAGACTGCAGTGACTGTGGTAAACAGGTAGTGGTTGGTGAAGGGTGACATTGGATGGTTAGTGGGCTATCGGTGAATGCAGCCAATAGTTTGCAGAGTGGCTACCATGGTACCACTGGAAGTCAAGCCGGTGACCACAGTAGTGCAGTGGCGGTCAGAAAACTGTAGCGGTGTTGGTTGAAGCATTTACCATGGTACCGCAAGTGGTTAAAGCATAGACCGCGGTGACCATGCTAACAGTAGTGGTCGGTGAAGACAGTCAATGGAGGACAGCAGGGAGCAGTTAATGGCTAGCATTGGCAGTTAAGGGTGGCTACCGTGGTACTGCTGATAGTCATCCCAGTGATCGCAGTAGTGTAGTAAAGGCTCATTGAGGCAATAAACGTGGGGATAAAAAGGACACCGCGATACCGCATAAAGAAAATTCAAGCCTGTGGTAGAGTGGTAACAATAAAGATAATAAGGCCATGGGAAGATAAAAATAAATGAGCGGATAAAATGAAATTTAAAGGGCGGGAAAGGATATAAAGGGAAAAATCAAAGCGATGATATAGTTAAAAATATTTAATTTGCCGAAAGGCAATCTAATTAAATATTTTAAATCTCTATCATAAAATTCAAACAGTTGTAATAAAAAGTGAAGGGTCACGACCCTTGGGTATGTAATGTATATATATTTCAGAAAATCAGGGGACAAGTAGAAAAAGAAAGCAATAGTTAGACTGTAGGAGTTAGAATTTTCCCGAGAAGGGACTGGGATGGAAATAATGTACAAAATTTTCTTTGTGCAGTAGGAGTAGGAGTAGGTGTAGTAATTTTATCTGTCCACTTCCCTTTTCCATTGTGGATAGATTGATCAACTAAGAACAAATCTTAAATCTGCAACATACATATAGGTGCACCCGCCTAGGTTTTGCAGAGCCTAAAGAGAAGAAGGTACAATTTCATCAATTGGCCTTGTTCGTTCGCCAAAAGCATTGTGAGATCTTGGAAACCTATCGTGGTTTAAACCTGCATTTTTGAGACCCAACAGGATGGAGAGAATTGAGAGAGAGAGAGAGAGGAGTGGGAGAGAGATAGAGTGTAGAGGGTAGAGGGTTTTAAGTGTTTAGGGTTTAGGGTTAAGGGTAGAGAGAGAGAGAGAGAGGTAGAGAGGGAAAGAAGAGAGAGATATTGAGAGAGAGGAGGCAACAAGGGAGAGATAAATAGGTAGAGAGAAATAGATATGAAATTAGAGATAGAGGGAGAGGTAGGGATGGAGAGAGAGGTGAGAAAAAAATAAAGAGAGGTCTAGGTAGATAGAGGTGGGAGGAGATAAAGAGAAGTAGAGGGTAGAGGGTAGAGTTTTTAAGGGTTTAAGGGTAAAGGAGAGAGATATAGGGAGTGAGTGAGTGAGTGAGTGAGTGAGAGACCTGAGAGAGGGAG
>CM021107.1:585233268-585483224 GCA_007115665.2 Sequoiadendron giganteum | reverse complement strand
AGAGAGGGAGAGAGAGAAAATGAGGTATAGAGGGATAGGTAGGTAGAGAGAAGTAGAGAGGTAAGGAGAGTTGGAGGGAGAGGTAGGTATGGACAGAGAGAGAGGTAGGTAGAGAGAGTAAAGGGAGATATAGAGAAGTGGAGAGGGAAGGAGAGACAGATGGAAAGGTAGGGATCGAGGGAGAGATAAGGATTTAGAGAGAGGGGAGAGAGTGAAATAGAGAGAGAGAGGTAGGTAAGGAGAGGGAGGGGAGATAAAGGGAAGTAGAGAGTGGAGGAGAGAGGGAAGAAGAAGTAGGGAGGGAGACATAGGTGAGATAGAGAGAGGAGGAAGGGAGGGATATTTAAGGAGAGAGGGGTGAGATAGAGAGAAAGAAAGTAAAGAGGGAAGGGGGAGAGAGAGAGGTGATAGAGAGAAGTAGAGGTGTAATGAGAAAGGTAGATAGATTGAGAGAGGGAAAGAGAGAGGGAGAGAAAATGAGGTATATATGGGTTGGCTAGACAGAGAGATGTAGAGTGAATTTTGGTGGAAGAGAGAGGAGGGATGGATAGGTAAAGATGGATAGTTGAGATAGATAGAAGGAGAGAGATATAGGTAGAGAGAGGGCAAAGAGATATAGAAAGAGGGGGAGGGAGGGAGAGATAGAGAGAGTAGAGAGGGAGGAGAGAGATAGAGAGATAATTAGAGAGGGAAAGAAGGTGGAGATATTGAGAGAGAGGAGGCAAGGAGGGAGAGAGAAATAGGTATAGAGGGACAACTAGTTAGAGAGAAGTAGATATGAAAGGAGAGTTATAGGGAGAGGTAGGGATGGAGAGAGAGGTGAGACAAAAATAGAGGGAGGTCTAGGTAGGTAGAGGGAGGAGGACATAAATAGAAAAATAGAGGGATGGAGAGAGAGAGAGGAAGAGGTAGGGATGGAGAGAGAGAGGTGAGATAGATAAGAGAGAGGAGGGAGGAATAGGTAGGGAGAGAGGGGTGAGTTAGAGAGAAAGAGAGTAGAGAGGGAAGGGGAAAGAGAGAAGTGAGATAGGTAATAGAGATGTGTGATGGAGCTTAAAATTAGAGAGATAAGGAGGAAGGTGGAGATATTGAGATGGAAGGAGGGGGGAGAGAGAGAGGTGTATAGAGGGATAGGTTAAATAGAGAGAATTAGAGAGAAAACGTGGGTGAAAGGAAGAGAGAGGGAGAGAGAGGGGGAGAAAGAGAGGTGAGATAAAGAGAAGTAGAAAAGGGAAGGAGAGAGAGAGGGAGGGAGGGAAGGAGAGAGAAGTGAGATAGAGATAACTAGAGAGGGGAGGAGAGAGAGAATGACAAGATAGAGAGTAGAGAGGGGAGGAGAGAGCGAGAGAAGTAAAGAGAGAGAGAAAGAGAGGAGAGGGAGGGAGGGAGGGATAGGTAGGTATAGAGAGTAGAGAAAGATATATAGAGATTAAAGGAGAGGGATGAGAGATAGAAAAATGTAGAGAGGGAAGGAGGGAGGGAGATAGATATTGGAGAGGGAAAGAGAGAGAGATGGACATGTAGAGACATAGTTCTTGAGCTCAAGGAAGATATTGTTAGATAAAGGGATGGAGATAGTGAGAGAGAGAGAGGTCTAGAGAATAAGAGATGAAAATGAGTGAGATAGAGAGAGAAAGATGAAATTTGACCTCCTGAGTACTAAAATTTGACCTCTTGATTACTGAAATTTGACTAAGTCTAAAATTTTTAAGATCTTCCAAAAACTAGAATTTGCATTATAACTCTTAGAGATCTAAAACAACTCTAAAACATCCTACCTATATACATGAAATATAACTTAAATTATAAGAAAGTAAATGTCCATATGTAAATGTCAACTTATAATTAAATCTTTATTTCATGTATATAGTTTCCCTAACAGAGAAAGTGAGAATCTAGGTATGTGCAAAGCAGGCCATTTGGCGCTCGCCAAATGACTCATCACATTTGGCACTCGCCAAATGACTCATCACATTTGGCGCTCCCCAAAAGGCCTGCGTTAGACATGTTAATTAATAGGATTTCCTAAATTTTCTCATATTTTCAACTGTGCTCCCCATCTCATTTGCACGTATTTCAATGCAAGTTTATAAAAAAAACCATTATAGCATTAACCTCTATCTCAGCTATCTAAATATATAATTATTTTTTCTTTTTGTTTTAGTTAAGGTTTTGATCCATGGCTTCTATTATAAATGCCTTCGTTTTTGGTCAAAAACCAACATGTGCTAGGTTTAGGATAGATTTTTACATGTTCATCGAAATGTGAAACAAATTACGTTTCTTGAAACTAGACTCCATTCTACACATGATGAAAAAAAAAAATCAATTTTCGATTAGTTTGCAAAAAATTTGGGGTGGAGCACGCTCAAATTTCAGCTTTTTAGGATGTTTCCACTTTGAAAATTTATAAAATATTATATATTCATTAAAAAAATTATCCGAAAGAAGGAGGATAAACTACATGGTGTTATCTAATTTCTCACCATTGGGATTTTTGAAATTCTAAAAAAAAGTTAACCAAAAAGGGGGGAGCCCTCAGGTGTTATGCTATTGTTTTTGATAAAAACAAAACCTATTTTGCCCCCCTTTTTGAGACCCTTTATCTTCATTAATTTCAAAAAACAATAGTATCTTAGAAACTAGACTCGGAGCACTTCAACTTTTGTTCTTGCCACATCTTAAGAGCCAAAATTGTGTCACAGATTGGTGGACTTACCCACAAGCCTTCTCCAACTGTTATCCATGGGATAAGGATATATTTGAAATCGAGCCAAATCAAATTGTCTAATCTATTAGAGTAATTGGGTATTTACTTTATTAATTAAACAATATTTGTTTAATTACGTAAAGTTCTCTTTTACCTCTTTTCACTTAAGCTAACATTAGGTGCATAATAATTAATTACTTTATTAATTATTATTGTGCAAGCCTAGGGTTTTCCTTTTTTAGGGTTTTCATCTATATGTAGTTGAAAACTATCTTTTGTATCATTAATTCATTTTACATTTTCAGGTGAATACATTGCTCCACATTCTTGAGCATTTCCTTTGTTGCTTCTCTTTGCTTCTCCTTGTAACAGGTTATTTGTTTGCAAAGATCTTTTGGGCTTTTGTGGTGTTGTATCTTCTCAACTCCAACATGGTATTAGAGCTTCCGATTTGCAGCTGCTTGTTCTTGTTTTGAGATTTTTTGCATTGGAAGCAAATCTAGGGCTCTAAGGTTTCTTCTTGTGGATTCAGCATACTCTGAATTTTAAGTTCATTTTGGGCTCAAATGGATAGTGCCATTGTATTCGTAGCGCCCAAAAACCCCTAAAATGACTGTCAAATCATCGATTTTGGCCACAGTCAACTAGGGTTGGAAAAAAAAAAAATTAGGGTTTGGCCGTACGGCCCCCTCAGAAAAAAAAAATGCAAAAAAATAATAAAAAATAAAAAAACCAAAGGTTTTTGATAAATTATTTTGCATGGCCAGTGTAAATTATTTCCGCCACCCGGCGGCCACCACTGCATAGCCCGTCGACCTCCGCACCGCCGTCTGCACCGCCACCGAGCTCGGCCATCCGCGCTCTGCCTGTTTCCCGTGCTCAGCTCCCGCTCCATGCTCGACCGCCTCACCCAGTCCATGTTGCTCCACTGCCCCGCACTCTCTGCCTAGCTGCGCCCACTGGCCACTCCACTAGCTCTCCCTGCCGAGCTTGAAGCCCATCGACCCCGCCTAGCTCTGCCATGTGCTCCTCGCCGACCGACCGACACGAGCTTGCCCGCGGGCTCACCAACCCGAGTCGGCCCGGCTAGCCCCTGCGGGCTTCTAACCCCCGCCGCCGGTCACATGGGTGACTGCGGGCTCCACTGTAGCTCTAGCCCCCTGGTCCGCCCAGGTGACCAGGGGCCTTTTTTTTCAGCTCCCAGGTGTTAAATGGGTGTTATAGGGCAACTTATGCCTCCTTCATTCAAACAGGCATAACTCGGGCATTTTTGCTCCATTTTTTGAATGAAAATAGGCATTAGAAAGCTAGTTTCAGCACCGATCTAATGGTGTAGGAATTTTTTTCCAAATTTTACCAGTCTGGATATTATTTTTCTAGTCAAAGTGAGGTCTTCTTTCTTCACTCCCGGAGGCATATCTTTTGTCTCCGAACTCCATTTTGTGCAAATGAATAGGCGTTGGAAAGGTATTACAGTGCTCTTTCCAAATTTATAGTATATTTTACCAGTATATTTACTAGGTATTTTTTATTCAGTTTTGTGTGTTTTTACACTTTGCTCAATTACTTGGTCATCTTGGCTCCTACATGGGGTTTGCTTGCATTGGATGGGTTATCTTGATATGATTTATCATTGCTGAGATCATTAGTTTCTGAATTTTTCATTTAAAGAGTTATCGTGGGTTTTTCTACTCACCCTTCAGTTGTTCTTCTGGAACGGGGTAATTATGAGTCACGGGCAAAGGGTATACTTACACATTATAGGTGGCTTAATATTTTGCCTAATTTGTATGATCTCATACCTAAACTAGCAACTTTAGAGGGCAGATTAGCATGGGATATTATTAGAAATCACATTGGAGGAGTTATATTGTCTAGTGTTGATCATGACACCGTGTTGGTTATATCGGACATTGATTGTCCTCACCCACTTTGGACACGTCTTTGGGAGATCTATGGAGACCCTATTCTATCTGGATTCCTAGAGGATCCTGCTTCAGATTGTCTCATACCCATTGCTTGGTGAGAGAATACACCATTTGATCATGATACTTTAGAGGAGCTTGAGTATTTAGACACCCTTACTTATTCCGATGGATCAGAGGTTTGTCTCATAGTTCCTACTCTTCAGACTGAGACTTCATTAGCATCTCTTGTTGTTCTTGATTCAGTGCAGCAGGGAATCATACATCTTCTAGACATAGCTACTTTGGACTCTTATGTTGCAGACATATCTTTCTTGTTTGTGGAGTCCTATATTGCAGATTTGGAGGATTATTTTGAGGAAATTCATCTCCTCTACCTTGATAGTTAGGTTATCACTGTTCACCCACCATTATACATGCATTTAGAGGTTGCATTTTAGTATTCTCCACATCAGTTTGGATTTGGCATTATTTGTTTCCATTCAGACAGTGAGACTCTTCAGCATCCTATCATGGCACACATCTTGAGACAGATTGGTTCATCATTCTTCACAAGGTTTCTTGGATATAGGTCCATGGATCCATTTCTTCCCATGGGGAGGAATATCATTTTCTGCTTCAGGATCTCTTTTTGTATTCTACATCAGGCATCTACCATTGTTACAAGAGTTTCTTCATTGCGGGGGGGCCTTCTTCTCTCTTTCTATCTCTCCTATGGAGATCATTGTACATGTAATTATATGATAGAAGTTTTCTATGGGGGGTATCATGTTATCCACCTCCTATCCTTCTTTCATTAGTGCATTGCATTCCTTCCTTGCATTCTATTTTGGGGAGGAGTTTTGTTCCCACTGGGTTTTCTCCTTTACCCCATTTCATTTAGTTTGCATTGATTTTGTACATGGGTACCTGATCTGGCCTTGTTGTCGGGACCCATTGCTTTTGCTTTCAGTAGCTTCTTCTAGGTTTTAGCTTCTCCCTATGTCTATCTTAAGGGGGGGTGTTAGAGTAATTGGGTATTTACTTTATTAATTAAACAATATTTGTTTAATTACATAAAGTTCCCTTTTACCTCTTTTCACTTAAGCTAACATTAGGTGCATAATAATTAATTACTTTATTAATTATTATTGTGCAAGCCTAGGGTTTTCCTTTTTAGGGTTTTCATCTATATGTAGTTGAAAACTATCTTTTGTATCATTAATTCATTTTACATTTTCAGGTGAATACATTGCTCCACATTCTTGAGCATTTCTTTTGTTGCTTCTCTTTGCTTCTCCTTGTAACAGGTTATTTGCTTGCAAAGATCTTTTGGGCTTTTGTGGTGTTGTATCTTCTCAACTCCAACATAATCATGGTTGTGTATGGTGGAGGAGGTGGATTTTGAGGATGTCGATACTGGTACAATGGATTGTTGTGAGGTGGTGGCACATATTGCTAACCTTATGGAGGCATGTTTTGTTGACCATGTGGGGGTATATATTACTAATGAGGGGGTGTTCAACATTTGGGGGTCTATACTGATTCCCTAACTAATTTTTTTGTGCTTTTGGGGGATTTGAAGGTCCTACACTATTATTCCATTGCCTGTGAGGTGGCACATATTTAGGTAAGTTAGCCATCTGAGCATTGATTTGGGCTTTCCGTAACTTCAATTCTTGAAGCTCTTTTATTGATTGGAGCCTCTTCTCATACTCCATTGTTGTTCTTTTCACTTCTTGTCTTTCATGTTCCAATCATGCATTTATCTCATCTTGAGTCATGTGTTCATAGTTCTCTTCAAAGTCTACTTCATACCCAAGATCATTATGATTTTCTTCAAGTAATGCCATTTTCTGATCATATTCATGTTATCTCCTGATTTTTTCAGCTTCACATTTGGATTTAAATTCTTCTTCTTTTCAAGATCCATTTGGTAAAAAGGATTCTTCTTTTCCTCGGGAGTGTGAGATTCTCTAGATGGGTTGTTTTCAGTTGCCAGTGTACCATAGGAATTATAAGTCTCAAGGTGTGCTTTTGATGTTTTTTCTTTATTCATTAGGCACATGTCATCAGACACCTTCTTGCCCTTATTATTTTTATGAGTCCATTTAAATTTCTCATTATTAGGATCCTCTTTATACAAAGACCTTCTGCCATGCATGTTGTGAGTAATTTTGATAGTCTGAACTCTAGGATGGTTCCTTTCTGATGTATACTTCACTTTATCAGTTTTAATGCACTCGTTCATTCCGAGTCGCCACTCAGTTCCCAAAAGGTGAGAAAATTTTGTAGTTCCTTGTTCCTAGTGGAGTCTTTTGCAAGGTACTGACTCTATGACAAAGGTTTGGGTTTAGTTTGACTCCCTAGCAGAGTTGCCAAACTATTAAGTCTCAAAAACATAACTTTGAACCACGAGAGATTGCCAATCTCTCACAACATTTTTGGCTAACGTACAAGGTCAAATAATGAATTTGAACCTTCTTCTCTTCAAGCTCTGCCAAACCCAGGTGGGTGCACATATGCAAATGAGGCAGATTTGAACTATGCTTTCTGCTTGATCAATCTATCCACAATGGCAATTTAACAATGGATAAATATGATCCTAATTTGGTATAAATAATATAAGCAATATCAAGGTAAAATCTAATATGTTCAGTTAACAGATGTGGAATTCTGAAAAAATATTTAATGAAAATAAGTGAATAAAAATGGGTGAGACTAGTGCCTTATTGGGTATATGGAGTCCAATGAAGACCTAAAAAATGTGACCTATAATGGTAATAACTCAAACTATTTGGCATGCTGATATGGGTTTATAACTTGTATAAACATGCAAGTAAATAGTTGAAAAACTCTACTTGAGACAGATTGACAACCCCAATTATATGGTTCTTCTTATTGATCCGATTAACACTTCTGAATTATTGTGATTGACTAGAAGGATTTAATCTTTACTTGAAAGAACTAATTAATCACATCAAACAAATACAACAAATGTGCGTTGACAAACATAATATATACTTGATATATCAGTTTATATAATAGAGAAGCATTAAAATGGAGACAACCAAATAATTGAATAATTCCAATAAATAGTTGATACCAAGATTAGGCCGCAAAATGAAATATCTTCATTGACTTCTTCAAAATTCATACATGCATGATGGTCTTCATTGTGTAAACATTCTAAAAATTCTTTCTATTCTCTAACTTCTAACCCCTTAACCTTTATCTATCTCCCACTTTTATATCTTTCTGAAAATCCCCCACACCTTTTGGTCTTGGTCACCTCGTATTCTGATGAGAGGCAACAAGCTTTAGACCAAAGGTTGCGCCGCTTCAGAATAAAACACAACTAAAAAATAACAATAATAATTGATGCAATAGTAAAGACTACTTTACTGTGTTACATCGTGCCTCCTTTTACTCTTTTGTGGTGTCGTGGTGTTCTTCTGTTGTCTTCTCTATATACCACTCTACCATGGGCTAACATTTCTTTCCATGTGGTATGGCAGTATTGGCCTATCACCATCTTTGCTTCCTTTACCGCTCTACCATGAGCTATGTCCTTCGTTCCAATGGTACCAGGATGGTATCTGCCCCTTATCATCATCTCTATTGCTCTACCATGAGCTATGCTTTGTCCCTCCACAGTATGGTGGTTGCTTTCTATCACTACTCAACTCTATCGTGCTACCGCGGGTCTTGTTTTGTCCCTCCGCAGTATGGGGTTATATGCCTTTATCAATGCTTTGTTCCTTCTACCGCTCTACTGTAGACCTAGTTTCTACTCCTAATGATATGACGGTATTGCTCTTCACTTCACCATTGAACTGCAAGCTACTTGTTGACCCCCCGAGGTACAACAGTAAGGACATAATGTGACTATTCTTAACCATGATACCGTGAGCTGCTTTGTAAGGGGCCATGGTAAAGAGGTATGAGGTGAGGGTTATGCAACATATTCATTAAGGTAGCGGTATGGTAGTAAAATTATTTTTTGGATTTGTGGATGGCGATAGAATGATTTTCTATGAAAGGGATAGCATAAATTTGGGTTCAAATGGATAAAAGCCTTTAGAATTCATCTGAAAAATTCTAGTTCTAACAGAATCTTCAGAAAGGACAAAGTGGACACCTCCCCCAATTGTGGTGACTTAGTCCCACTGTGTAGGTTTTTAAGATATTTTTGTAGATTCAGATACCCATTTGGCTGAAACAAGCTTCGGTGCAGTTTTCCAAAATTTTCTCTAAACTGGACTAAGTCACCCAGTTTGGCACAAGTGTCCCACTAGGCTTAAAAATCAGATTTTCTAGAACTTCAAGTATATTTATAGTCTTCACTCCAACCTCTTCCATTTTCCAGGTGCACTCTTTATGTTTATCCCTTTTATCTTGTTCTTTATTGTATCTTTCTACATATCACATTGCATTCTCAAGGATTCCTTGTCTTTCCAAGTTTACACTTGGTGGTGAACCCCCTCCTATCCATTCTCATCCCCAAGAACTCTCCCTTTGATAGATTTTAATCTCCCTTGTATTGAAATATCAATGTTTTGTTCTTGAATTTAGTGATAGATCTTTGTCCCTTTTCCCTTTAGGTGCAAAACCCTAAAGGTGCATGAGAAGGTGACAAAAATATTCATTACAATATGGTGTCACTTTTATTGTAAGCTTTAAAAACTAAAATAAAATATTTTATTGACTCAATATATTAAACTATGGGTGATCCTACAATAGTGGTTTACAATTTTTGGCCAAACTGGACACTGCAGTTATTAGTTTTAACTAAATCTTCATATTTGGGCACCTATAGCGGCTAAACCGTGAGGAATTTGAAGATGATGAAAACTAGAGTCTCATCACATTTTGTCTGTAGATTCTAAAAATATTTTTTTCAAAATTTTTGGAATGAGATTGCACTTTTTTTTCCATCTCCCATGAAAAATGGTTTTTTTTAGAAAACAACATTTTTAAAAAGTGACGCTCACCATATACAACATAACTTTTTGTGTATAAAGGATAAAATTCTATTTTTTTCAAATTTAGATTTGTAACTACGATATCTAGCACTTGCATTTGGTCTCATAGTTTTTTATTGAATATTTTTTCCTTAATCAAGTTTCAAAGTCAAACCAATTGCAATTCAGACATAGGCGGATTGTATACAACATAACTTTTTCTGTATGTATCTAAATTAAATTTTATTTTTTTTAATGGATCAAGGACATCAATACCCAGCCTCAACATATTTTTAAAAAGATTATTTTGATAATCTGCTATTTTTCCTCATGTGCAAAATAAAGAATTTGACTTTCGATGAAAAACCTATGTTTAATAAAACTAAAAAAACACATACATAATAAAACCAAAACATATTAAAATTTAATTCATTGGATAGCTCATTCTGAGGACTACTATCTTCCAGTTGGGTTTGTGAAGTCTCCTCCATTTTCATCCTCAACCCGAGCTTTGAAGGGTAGAATTCTGCTAAAATTTGGTGGATGAGGGGGAGAAGGGAAAAAAAGGGGGGTTCGAGCGAACCCCCCTTCACTCGAAAGGGTAAAGGGGGGTTCATTCGAAGTGGGGTTCGCTCGAACCCCCCTTTTTTTCGAATTCCCCATAAGGGAACGTGGCATCAAAGGGTTCGAGCGAACCCACCATGCAAAAGGGGGTTCACTCGAACTAGGGGTTCGATCGAACCCCTCTTTTGGGTTCGTGCGAACCCCCTAGTTTGAACGAACCCTTTAAAACATGAAATTTTCAATGCGTGAGAATTTTCTCAAATTTCCTTCCTCATAAAAATTGTACACCACTATTATGGGTTTACCCTTATGCAAGTGATACATACACTCTCTTTTCATCCTTCTTTTGACTTCTTCTACTTACTTATTTCACTCTAAATATGATACTAGCTAGTCTTCTATTATACTTATGGCCATATTTTTAAGTTAATTGATATTTTCTCATATAGACATTATTTGATGAGATCGCATGTGAGGTTAAATTTATTTGGAGAATATTTTATTTTCTTCTTAAAACTCAGACTCGGTAGCCAAAAATAGAACTTGGACTTAGGACTCGACATGGACTTGGCAAAAAACTTGGCTAGAACTCAACTAAAAAAAACTTGTATTTTTACCAAAAAAATGAAAAAGAAATTAATGCATTTGTAAAATAGCAGAAGAGCCTAATTTGATTACCATTTTTTCATAATTCAAATATTCCAACCCTATTTCGACTTATAGATCTGTTTTGAGAAAACAAGAGTAGAATTTTTTTTTTTTAAAAAGAAAAAAATATGTTTTAAAGTTGAGAAAGTAGCCTCCAGTAGCAGCAAGAGTCCAAACATGAGACTTGGGAGTTTGAGCACAAGGCTTGCACGAGCCTCTGGGCCAAACTCGAAGTCCAATCTAGAGACTCAACAAGGCTCATCTCGTGAGTCTGTGCTGAGTCAACTAGGATTAGGACTCACAAATCCACCGAGTCTATGGTGAGTCATGCGGAGTTTTTCAACTATGCTCCATAAAAAAAATCTTTTTTTTTTACTTTAACATGCATTCAAATTAATGTTCCATTTATTCATCTATTAGATATTTTATCAAATAAACCAAAATTACATTCCAAAACTATTGACTGATATAAAATATAATGAGATATATATATAGCATATTTATTTCGAAGGTGTCCCCATGCTTAGGTTTTGCAATCCACTTTTATTAGGAATGGTGCAAATGGACTGATAGCCCATGGACCACGATGTAACAAATCTCAGTTGTTCATCATTTTTGACCATTTTCCAGTGTTTACATGCCTTTTTCTTCCTCGCTTCTTCACTTGTGTACACAACATAATAGTTATTCTCATTGACATCATCGATAGCTCAACACAATTTTCTCAGCATTTACGCGCCTTTTGGGTTCATCTCATTTTGTAAAAATTCATGGTGCTAGGGTTTCGTATGTTCTCATGCAACGTCTACATATTTTTTCTCATCAGTATTGTTGACAGCTCAACACAATTTGTGTAGAAACTTGAGGTAAGTCACTTGCCCTCTTTTCCTTTTATGAAATATATATATTTGGGTGGGTATTTCTACATGTGCTTCTACAAATCCATACATGTGTTCTTTCTCTTGTTTTATAAGTAGCTTCCTTTCCTTGCACCTTCAGACAGAGTCCTCATTGTCAAGCTTTGATGTTGAAAAACCCATCTTCAATCCAAACCTCTCCTAATAAAAACCAATATGCAACAAATTTATAGGTCCAATTCCAAACAAGCGTTCCTTGAAGAACCCATTTTCTTAACCATTTACGCTCCTTCTCGAACATAGTAATCCCTAGGAAAATTTCATTGGATATTCACAAACAAAGACACCACCCATGCTCTCATTAATGAGGAGCCCCCATATTCTAAATGTTAAAACCTAAATGTGCTCTTGGTTGTAATTTTAATTTTAATAAGCATACTCTAAATCCTTTTCAAAATATTAGTTTAAGGCTACAACTCGCCAAATTGGAGAAGTGAAAGATCAATACCAGTGAGGAGGAGTTTGGAGGTTTGAGCTTGAGTAAGCCCTAAAACCCTGATATTTTTAAATTTTGTTTACTGTGAATAAATTTAAGTGATAGCAATTGGAAGATTGGTTTCACAAAGATAAGATTATATAATATTTATATAGAAAAATTAGGAAGGGAATTGTATTTTTAAAATCCATCATCCATTATATTTTCTTATGTTATCAAGATTTACTGTATGCTATACAGCTGTTAACTGATCTCAATTGTTCTTCAAAGTGTCAATTTTTTAATTTTTAAACTACATTTAGATCGCTACTAAGTATGTTGTTATATAGTGCCTTTCCTATTGTTTGGGCACCGCATTCCCATCTTAATGTCTAAGAGATGATTTATTGGCACCTTTCTATTGAACTCTTATGTCCATGAAACAAGAGTATTGTATCTTGTTGGTTTTGGTGTAATGGCGTAATAGTAAAATGGTGCTTACCTCAAGAGAGAAACTGAAGTTCAAATCTGAAAAGAATGTTAGTTTTAATGTAAGATGAATGGTAGCAATTTGCAATTATATGAAGTGATGCAAATTATAAATAATTATTGTGCCTAAATGGAGGCTTTGAAATAAGATATGAATATCCATCAAAGCATAGAAAATGCACAACAATATCCCTAAAAGAATGTGGTCTATGGATTTCAATATTGTAGGATATGCACAAAATGGTTTATTGAAAAGGATTTAGAAACTTTCAAGAAAATGCAACTAGCAGGTGTAAATCCAGATTCCACAACCTTTTTCAACATCCTCATTGCTTGTAATAAAATCGGAGATTTGGAAGAGGGTATGTACATCCATCAAAGCATAATAGAAGGTGTATTTCTGTCAGATATTATGGCTAGAAATGCTCTGGTAGATGTGCATGCAAAATATGGAAGCACAGGAAAGGCACATGAACTGTTTGATAGAATGCCTCAAAGAGATGTCATCTCATGGAATGTAATGATTGCAAGCTTTGTAGAAAATTGATTTGTTTAAAAGGCTTTAGAGACTTTTAAACAAATACAATTAGTAGGTATAAAGCCAAATTCTTTGCTAGATTCCTCCTTGCCTATGCCAAAATGGGAGCTTTGGGACGGGCTATGAACATGCACCATAGCATAATGGTAGGGGAATTTTTGTCAGATGTTATAGTTGGATGTGCTCTAGTAAAAATATATGCAAGATGTGGAATCATAGATAAAACACCTGAATTGTTTGATAGAATGCCTCAAAGAGATGTTATCTCATGGAATGAAATGATATGATTGTAAAATTTGTACAAAATGGATTTTGCAAGGAAGCTCTCAAAATATTTGAATTAATGAATCACTCTAGAACACCAAAATTGTAGGCTTTGCTTGTGTTCTAGATGCATGCAGTTATGCAGGTTTAGTGGATGAGGTCTACACATACTTCACACGTCAGTAACCCTTCTTACATTATATATAGTTGATCATTAGGTGTGCATGGTTAACCTTCATGCCCACTTTGGCTATCTTGAGGACACCCTAAACATTATTACTAAGACACCAGTTTAAATTTTGGTTCTTGTGGATCATATATAAATATAAGCCGAGTATTCTAGAAACACTGCTTTTTTGGTAGGATCCTAAAAATGCTACAACTTATATTCTTCTCTAAAACATCTGTATAGAAGCGGGCAGGTGTGGTGAGGTTCAAATAGTAAGGAGATTGATGAAAGATAGAGGAATTAAATAGATACCTAGATGTAGTTGGATTGAAGGTCATAAAACGATACATGCTTTTTTGTGTAGGAAATAGATCACATCCATAAACATGAGAGAGCTATGCAAAGTTGGAGAAATTGGCTTGGCAAATGAAAGCAACAAGGTATTTCTAGATTCAAGACTTTTACTTAATGTTGTGGAATAGAAGAAAAAATAATCATTTATCTACCACTATAGTGAAAATTTAGCAATTGCTTTTTATTTTTTGAAGTAGCAAGGTATGGCTTGCTTCACTCTATTTGTCATTGCTAGCTATTGTAGCTCCAAAAAAACTAAATATGCCTAGTGGGTATAAAAAGTCCACTATTTTATATGTATATTGTAACAAAACACAATATTTGAAGAAGCTATGTGTTTAACCTAATTTATAGGATTTATATGCCTTTGATAGATTTTTCCAAGCATCCATAGCTTGTTTGAAAGCACCTATTTTAGGCTTTTAGCCATAGCAGCAAGGTAGTGAACTGTTTCTTAAAATGCTTTGGTAGACATGTATGAAAAATATCATAGCATAGACAAAGCAGTGAGTTGTTTGAAAAATGCCTCAAAAAAAGTGGTCTCATGGTGATGGAATGCCTTCCATCACCATGAGACCACATTTCTTTGAGGCATTTTTTCAAACAGTTCAATATGTCTTTTTATAATTGTAAATATATTATTATTTTACAGAAGTACTGATTATTTAGTTAATTTAAAAATGGTTTTCAATTTTTTAGTGGCTATTAGAAATATTGCAGTTTTCTTTTTAATTGTTCTTAATAGTTTTGTCTTTTGTACATGTTCTTCATGTTTTACTGATTTTTTTAGGTTAAGTACTAATAATTTAGATCATTTTAAATGGGTGTCAATTTTTAGTGACTATTAGTAGATGGTTGTAGTTTTATTTCTTAATTGTGCTTAATAGTTTTGTCTTTTGTACATATTCTTTGTGTTTTACTGATCTGTTTTAAAAGTGACCTTCAACTTTTAAGCTATAATAATTACTTATTAAGATTGTAAAAGTTAATAAAATATACTATAATTATATGTGCACTTTTAATCTATTTTGTACTTTTTTTTAGATTTCAAGTACAACACAGATGAGGATTCAGTGCTTATGGTGACAAATAAATCCTACTACTCTTGTGATACTTCTAATCCTGTTGCATCATATAGTAATGGTAACACAGTCATTATACTTCATCATCCTGGTCCTTCCTTCTTTATCAGTGGAGTTGGTCACTCTACACATGGACAAAAAGCTAGTTTTCTCACCAACAATTCACATTGTTTCACCATCTCAACATTTATATATTCTACTCCATACTTTTATTTGCAGTCCTCTACTTGGATCAGCTATGAGAAATTTAGATTTCTGATGTACAAAATATATAAAGAACTTGTCAGGAAAATCTATTTTTTTTAGTTTAATTTACTTAATTTACAAACTGATTGTGATTTTCCTCTTCACATGTATTGAAGTGGGTATGGAGAAATGATTCTTTTAGGTGATATGAATACATTGCAACGAATTCTAACATGACTATTCAAAAGAAAACAAAAGAGATAATAAATTTTGTTGTAATCTTCTCATAACTCACGTCGGATTGTAAGATTTGATCAGGTTGAAATCACTGTATCCACAAAACTAGTTTTAAAATTTGTAAGTGAAATAATGAAAAAATTAATCGAGCTCTAAGTCAATATAGCATTATTAGGAATGGTGTGATGGAACTCTTGAAAAATATGCATAATACTCTCACTACTATCTATAACACATTTATCAATCATCTATTTTCCACATTTCTTTGGCGTACCCATTGCATACAAAGGTGGGATTGCTAGTTTTAATATATTTGTGATAATCAAGAAATACTAATGCACGGGACGCCTGACATGAATTTCAAGCTTTTGGGAACGAAGGATAAAAAAGATTCAAAGGCATATCCCTTTTTTAGTTACAACGCTATATGGAGACTATCCACTAGTGAGTGTGTCGTCCCTATCTTATCATTAATGATGCTCTTGAGGTTGTTCGAAAGGAAACACGTGATATTTAAGGCCCATTTCTGATATCGATTGATGTGTTTGTGTGACAATAAATAATATTTAATGCAATTGACAACATAATTAATGCTAGTTTAATTCAACCATCTGAATATTTTCTCCTTTTCCTGTAAGCAAGAAACAATGTAGTTTTGGGTCAGGGATGGTTCTATTCTAATTATGACAGCGAAAAACATTTCATTATGTGTTGAACTCATAACAAACACTATTTTAGCTCTATCGAATTCGAAGAGTCGTTTATGCCGATGAAAAAGCTGGGCATGAAAGATATTTTCCTTGGTAGATTGTATTTTAGTGAAATAATTTGCAATCGTATATGAAAAGATTATCATTGAATCAACCTGGTCCATATATTCATAAATTGATTGAGACGTTAGATGTTGATAACCGTTATCTACTTCTAGTATATACCTGGAATGTTGTTTTAGCTGTTCATAATTACATACATTTTTACGCGACGATACGACACAGGAATAGACAAATGATACTATAGCCTATTCTTTTCAGTGCAGAGATTATTCAGCATATGCTTTCTGCGTTTTCCACGTGGTTCAGATAAGGTATGATTAATTAAGCTCTTAAGCCATCTTTCAAGTGAAAAATCTTAAGCATTCCGTGCTATAAATAGGAGTGAAGAGCCGAGAGTCTCAACACACACAGTAAGCGGATTTCGATTTCGCTCAGTGAATTTGCTATGGCTTTCCACGGCTCTCTTTTCTTCCTCCTCTCGTTAATTGCCTTTCCGTTTCTCTCTAACGGCGAGATTTCGGAAGGGGTGGCCGAAAAGATCAAGAGTATCAATGCAAGAGGCGAGCATTACGGTCTGGTGGTCTCCGGCGGAGCAGAACTCAATGTATTTCTCGCTAAGGGAGTGTTTGAACCTTACACGGACATACCTACTGTAGATATCTCTGGTTGAATCATACTCCATTCTTTTCTCCTCCTCCCCTTTCATTAATATTTATCTGTCTCAGCATTAGGACAATATTTGTCTTTTTTTCACTAGTTAATAGATCTGTATAGAAGTATTAAATGATTTTGGTTACTCTACTACAGGTCGAAGGTTCCATGTGGGAATGTATCAAGGGCGCAGGACAATTTTAGTCATTAGCGGAAGTGGATCGGTAACTAAATCATATAATGTGTTTCCTATTGTCGTTAGCAGGAAGATTAGATTAGTATGACTGATTGCGTGAATATTGTGGTGCTCAGGTGAATGCAGCGCAGACGACACAGTTGCTGGTGACTCTTTTTAGTGTGGAGGCAGTAATTCACTATGGAAGAGCTGCTAGCGCAAACCCCAAACATCTCCGTGTTGGTGACGTTGCTATTCCCAATAAATTTGCACACACTGGCGTGTGGAACTGGGAGGTGTGTACTTAGTACTTACCCCTACTTCTTGTATTCTTCTCTTTGTCTGTCCTTTTTCTTTCTGTAAAAAATAACTAGATGTTTGATTTTGGATGATAATCAGGAATTTAGCGATGGGGAGGAAAGTTTAACTAGCCAGACTGTCGGCCTCACATTTTCGGATTATAATGTGAAAGCAAATGTTAGCAACAGACTTCAGACCGTATATTTTCAGCCAGAAACAGTTTATTCAGTGAAAGGCAAGCCCGAGGACGGAGTCTCTCAATTTTGGTTTAAGGCGGATGACAATTTGTACGCCACCGCAAAGAAGATTGAGGTATCACCACGTAAACACATTACGCTCCATAAATAGAAATGTCATATTTTGCACTACTTAAATGGTATTGATGATGTAATGGAATTGCAGGATGTAGAGTTAGACAGATGCGTGCACAAATCCCTTATATGTCTGCCACAACAGCCAAAGATTAAGAGGGCTGGGAAGGCAAGCAGTGCTGACTTCTATGTGAATAATGTGGATTACAGAAACTTCCTTCACACCCAGTTCAAGGTCACCTCTATTGACACTGTAACCGCAGCAATTGCGATGGTAGGACTACAAGAACTTTCGATAGGTGCTACTTATTTTGAATTGATATTTTCCCTGGGTTTAATTCAGTGTGTTGGTGTGCAGGTGTGCGAGAGCGAGAACAAGCCATTCCTTGCATTGAGATCGATAACTAATTATGCAGGAGGCTCTTCTGTAGAAAACGATACGACTGTGATTACGAATTTGTGGAACTTCCACGCTCGCGCGGCAGTCGGCGCAATTTTTGAGAAACTGGCATCAGGCGATTCTACCCTCCGTTCAGTTATCATGTAGTGAAATAATAAGATGACCCATAGTTATATATCTATATGTATATGTCTACTCACAGTGGCCGCACCATCTGTGTATATGTGTTAAGCTGCTTCTTTCGTTTTAGCCACCACTACTATGTTTGTGTTCACTCTCAGCGGCTTCTTATATCTAAATAAGTGGACTTTTCTATATTAAAATAACTGCGTCCGAGGTTTATGTCGATTAGATTCGGTCAGTTATAAATTTGAGATAATGCATGACAATAATAAATCTTAATTTAAGAACAAATTTATTATCAGTAATAAGGCTCCACATTCACTCTATATAACGTGCTCCCAATTCAATGGTTATAAATATAAAATATTTTTTAACGATTTTCACATGACAATATGAAAGACAAATTTTATAATTTTGATGAGTATAGTTAGATATGGAATCAATTATATTTATTTTTCTTGAGATTTATATTATGTATAAGTATTAATTTATTTTCTTAATTCAAATGTATAAAAGAAACATGAAACAAATATGTATTCATATCAATTAATTATTCTTAATTTTTAAAAGTTACATTTTCCATTAAAAAATAAAAATAAAAATTATATTATTAAATATTTTTAATGTATTTTATTTTTTATAATTTTCTATAAATTTTCATTCAAACATACAAGAAGCATAAGTAATATATGGGTATAAAAAAATCATAAAAGAATAGCTACCTTAAAATATATGTCAAAAAGGGTGGATTTTAATAGGAATTGTTTATTTAGAGAGGATATTAAATATTTCAGATTAAGGGGTAGATAAGAATTGTTTGAATCATATTATTTGTTGATACTCAAGCTTGTATTTTCATATATTCTTGTATCAACATGGGAAATCTATTAAAGACAAATGGAACAAATTGTTGAAAATAAAAAAAAACTATTAGGTGATTTGTTAGTGAAGACATAAAGTTCAAACATTGCAAAAGCTCATTGTATCTATATCTATAATTATAAATGAAGAGAAAATGGTATTAAAATGGACAATTTTAGTATCAGAATTTGTAGAAGTATACAAAAGTAAGCCAAGGTAGCAATAACAAATAAATTGAATAAATATTGGTAGCATTAGAGAAGGAAACATAAATATGCATAGCTAAGAGAGATGTTTATATAAATATTAGTTTCCTCTTACTAAAAGAGTCAACGGTTGATAACATCCTAGTGTCTAAGAGACCTTCCTCTTCTCCATATTATAAAATAAATACTTCTCTTCTTAATGATAGTGACTATATTATGGGGATTATAGTTGCTACCATGATCTCTAAAAATATTAACAAGGGCTCTCCTGTGTAGAATTGGGATTGTCTTGTCTCTCTCTAGAGGGACCCATTCAATATAGTAGTGAAAAAGAAGGCTATAGACAGTAGAAATATTGAGTTTGTGTTATAGAGTAAATTGATTGGTCTTGAGGGAGATCTTCAAAGGAACATAGGGGACTTGTTTGTAGAAAGCAAAGTTGTTAGAATCAAATCCTTGCTTAAAAAGATCAAAATTATTAGCATGAAGGTGCTAGGATTAGAGTCAAAACAATATAACTTCATGAAGGGGATAAAAGTTCCAAATAATTTGTAATATCATAAAGAAAAAGTATGATAGAGAGAGGATAGGTCACATCAATGTGGATGGCCTCAACTCTCTTGATAGTGAATTCATGAAAAATGCTTTTTATTCTTTCTTCAAGAATTTGTTCTCATATAAAGATAACTCTAATATTACTAAGGCTATAGAATTTTGTATGAAAGCTATCCCCTTCAAGGTTAGTAAAGAGAATGTTGGTTCTCTAGATAAAGATATCTTTGTGGCTAAAATTATAACCACTATAAAATCCTTTAGTAATGACAAAGATCTTGGAAATGACGGCTTACCCATAGAATTCTACAAGCCTAACTCAGATTGGATTGGGGAAGAATTGCTAGAGGTGTATAATGAGGCATTCAAGCCTACCACACTAGGAGAGAATACTAATAGAGGGGCCATAAAACTCATCCCCAAAGGAGGAGATATAGGCCTAATAAAAAAATAGAGGCCAGTTACTCCCATGAATGTGTCATACAAGATTTTTTACAAAACTCTTGCTACTAGGTTAGGCAATGTGTAAGAGAAAGTATTTTTAGTGACTCAAACTAGCTTCTTCAAGGGTAGATATATATTGGAGAACCTAATAAATAGCTAGGAGGGGTTGCATTGAGCTAAACACACCTCTCAAAATATGGCTATTATTTTTTTAGACTTTGAAAAAATCTATGACAAAATTGAATGGCCTTTAGTGATGTACATGATGAAAGCATTGGGCTTTCCCCCAAAGTTTTGCAAATGGATTAGTATCCTATTTGAATATTTTTCTACACAAATTAACATCAATGGGGATCTCACCACCCCAATTGTGCTTCAAATATCTATAAGACAAGGATGTCCTAGTACCCCATCCTTATATGTAATTTTTATAGATACTTTGCACTATGTTTTGAGAACATCTTTGATTAGTCCATCTATTGTTGGTATAAGCCTCCCTAATTGCAAGGAATAGCTTTTAGATACCCTATTTGTTGATGATACTACTTTATTTATTCCAATGAATAAAGATAATTTTGATAATGTGCTAAATAGGTTGGAGATATTTTATTGGTTATTTTCTAATTTTTAGTTTGATAAGCTCTAGAGACTTCTTGTGGTTAGGTGGACTTGGAAAAGGCAAGAAGCATGTAGTTGACTTGAAATGGTGTTATTTTGTCAAATTTTTGGGTGGCCTTGGCCTTAGGGACTTGAAATTCCAAGATATTGCATTAGAAATCAAGTGGATAATAGAAGCTTATGTGGGTGATGAGCCATGGAAAATTCTTCCTAGAAACAACCAAATGTTATTGAAGCCCAAGAGAGGTAAAAACTAGGGAAACTCATATTTGCATGACATTATTTTTAGGAAGTTTGATGTCAAGGTATTTGGTTCAGTAGTGTTTAGCATCATTTGGAAAGCATAAAACAATGTTATAACTTTACTTCAATATAAAGACACATGAACTCTTCCTTATGGAATTCATGGTGTAATAAAAAATTATTAGGTGGAATCTGGTTTGGAATGAAAAACCTTTAGCTCTCACCCAACGGTGTTCCACCAAGGGTTTTTTTGCTAAAGGTATTATGGTTTTTCAAGATATATTTAATGATAGTGGGTTGATTACCTAGAAATAGTTAAGTGGATAATTTGACCTTTCAGATTCTAAGAGAAGAACACAGTCTATTCTCAAGAATGCTCTTGATGTTATAGGTTCCTCTATTGTTTTGGTTTGTGTTACATATTTTTTAATATCATCTCTTTGAGTGATGATTCCTAGTTTCAACAAATTTATGTCAAAAAGACATGATATTTACTAATTGATATGAGGGATTTTATTGTGTGGATAAATAAGGCCTAGAACTTGGATTGGAATGATAATATCTAGAATAATAGGTTATGTCATACTTGGTCTAAGTCTATTGAAACAAATAAATCTTATTTTAGATGATTGTTTTTCTTAAAAAGCTTAATGTAGGCCTTACATTTTAGGGGTAGATGGTGTCCTTGCTAGAACCTATGACCTTAGATGGTATGATTTTTCCACAGTCCATGAAGTATTCAGAGCAAGCTTTTGGATTCAACTATGTATGTTTTTAGATCAAAAAACATACACAGTTGAATCCAAAAGCTTGCTCTAAATACCTATGACCTTTACAATTTCAATGAGTCTTTTGAGCACTTGTTCTTTTAATGTATAAGAATTTTATTTATGGTGAATTTCTTGGGGCATTTGATTGGTTGAGATTGCAAAGAAGGTTTAAATTTGTTTAAAATTTTGGCTAATTATGCCAATGTGTTTCTACTAATCTTAATGTGTTTTGGCTTATTTTGACTAATGAGATTATTTGGCATATCTAGAAGAAGAGAAATAAATAAAATTTTCAAGGAAAAATAAGGTGTCTTACTAAGTTCACAAGTGAAATCGCCTTTTTAAAAATTGTGTTGTAGTTATCTATTATGATGGAAATCACAAAATATGGGTTTATGATCCTACTCAAAGAAGGTTTGATGATTGTGTACAGAACAAATATCAAGTCTACACATTTTAGGAAGAAACAATTTGAATGAGGAGGAATTTACAATATTGAAGGAATATATGGTAGAAAAGAACATCCACAAACCCCCTGAGGAAGAAACTACCAAAACTAAAAGAAGACAACAAACCTATAATCAACCCATCCTCAAAGATGTCAATCTGGATGATATAATTAAGCCTCCAATTGATAGCTATGACTATGATTATGTTGATTATAGTAGTAATTCTAGGGGGTTGTAAAAGTAGTATACTTGTTATAGAAGTATGATGTAAATCCATTTTGATACAATGACACATGTGACTAAAATCATTTTATATAGGGCTTGATTGTAGTAGTTCAATATGTACTGGGGGTTTATAACTTTTACAAACGAAGCATTGATCCTCATAATTCACCCCATTTTTTTCTCTATACCTAACATTAAAGTGTCAAGAATTTGTTCTCATATGAGGATAACTCTAATTCTCGTAAGGCTAGGGAAGTCTGCATGAAAAAATCCCCCTCAAGGTTAGTAAAGAGGATGTTGATTCTCTAGATAAAGATATCTTTGTGGTCGAAATTGTTACAGCTATAAAATCCTTTAGTAATGGTAAAGCTCTTGGAAATGATGGCTTACCAATAGAATTGGTGCATCACCCTTTAGGTTTTTGTATTTTCATTTTAGTTATCCTTCTATCCCTTTTCTCAGAAAAATTAGTAGTTTTAGGTGATCTACCGTGGGAACCAACCATCTCTGGAGATTCATTCTCGCCATAAGTCACCCACAGCTTGAGAATGTTTACATGTTACACAGGATAGTTGAGTCTAACTTAAATAGGGTACAATCCTCATTGATAACAGTTTTTGGCATACCCTGTGGGACTCTGAAGCTTGTTTCAAAGAATTTTTTTAAGTTTCAAGCTATTGTTTTGGTATATCGATCAATATTTTTGGCTTTTTGAGGCTATAAATTTATACTTGGTGACTCCATTCTCTAGTTTTGCATGCAAATCCAGTGTAACCAGCTTATGAGAAGAGTTCAAACTAGAGCAAGTGCTTCTCCATTTGAATATTTGTAGTTATCACTACCAAAAGGAAGGGGTAGGACAACAAGGAAAGTTCTTAGCCCATCAAGGAGGTCAAAATCTATACCTCCAAGCCTCAAGCCTACAAATCTAGTGTAGAAAAACCCAATACTAGTAGTACAAGCACAAGTGATGGCAAGGATGTTTGTATATGCAACTTTTAATGGGGAAGCCCATTATATCTTGCTCAACATGATGACATTCTAGTTGTAGCCCTCAAAAGTCTGCCATATTTCACTAGAGAGGACCAGAACACTCCTGTTGAGCATATTTGGGATGTGGCAACATTGTGCTCGATTCATAATATCACCGAAGAGAATGTAGAACTTAGACTTTTGGATGCATCACTAAAAGGAAAAGCCTTGTAGTGGTTTAGAGGTCTTCTAGCAAATTCAATCGTAACATGGGATCAGCTGGGTGATGGCTTGCATCGATAGTTTGAAGAAAAATCAGATCATTTGCCTTTATTTGAATAATTATGTACCATCAAGAGAGCTCCACATGAGCACATGTTAGATTTTAATTACCGTTTCTAGAAGACTTGGGATAGGATTCCAATGATGGTAAATCCTTCACCTTGACATGCATTTCTATTTTTCCTTAAGGATTTAAATAATAAGATTTCTATGATGATTCAGTCTAGGGGCAGATTTATACTTCCTAACACTTATGATATAGCTATTAGAGTAGAAAATTACCTCATACAAGCTGGTAGAATAGACCCAAGGCCTCCTGTGCCAATTTTTCATGAAGTACAACTACCTATACCTATGTCATTACCCACTCTAGTTGTTGTTCCACCTATTCCTACAATAGGCTATCAAGCTACAACGTAAGAAGTTGTTGCCCCAAGTCCATCCCAAAAAATCAAGAGTTAAAAGGCATGCTTCAAACCTTTAGCAAGACTACTAGTAATGAATTTTTCAACCTCAAGAAATAGGCTAGCCAAGATCATAGGCCGTATCAAGCTCCATATCAAGCTAATCAATCTAGCAAGCCACCCTTTCAAGTTGATTCTCAAGGTCAAAGAAGAAATTTCAATCCTAGACCCTTTCAGCCTTATAATCCGAATGCTTCCATCTCTTCAAGGGAGCTCATTCCTACACAAAACAATATGGCATAGGAGTTTTATTGGTGTTAGACATGTAACCAACCTCATAACCAAGCTACATGCATGAACGAGATGAGGAATCAAGCTTTAATGGTTCAGAATAGTTTTGTTGGTTCAAAAAGTGTGTTAAAAGGAAATCCAGAGTAGCAGGGTTCACAAACTCAACAAGGTGACCCTGATGTTGCCTTGATGAATTGTCAAGGTATTGAGTTTTGTGGTGTAAATCATCCGCAAAGTCAAAATCAGCCAAGTTCACCTGTTGCACCCAATACTATATCAAAAAAAAGGGTTGTTGACTTGGGGCAACAAGCTGACAAGGTCAAACAACAACTAGATAAAGAAAAATTTCAAGCTCCTATAGCTCAAGTTGTCCCCACAACTTATCAAAAGGTTCAAATTTTGCAAAGAGGACAAGTTGTGCCTGACAAGGATCAACCTAAAGCACAACTACAACTATTAGTAGCCCAAAATGAAGTTGTTCCTAGGGGAAAACAAGATGTGAGTCATACCTCATTTAATATTGTTAGGATGTCAATAATGGATGCATTGCACATTCCTAGGAAAAAAGGTTTGTTGCAAGATGCTTTGGCTAAGATTTATATTTTTGAAGATTCTAGACAAAGATTAGACTAAGATTGTGATCACAAATAGCCCTGAAGTTAAGAGTGAGTAGCAAGCCCAAGAGATAAAAACCTCCTCCATTTTATTTAAGTTTGATGATTGGTGACAAGCTAGTGCACAATTGCATGATTTATTTTGGTGCAAGTAGTTTTGTAATGCCTAAGATTCTAGCTGATAAGCTTGGGTTAGATTATGAGACTCTTGAAAAGGGAGTGATTCAATTAGATGGTTTTGTTGTTAAGAATGATGGGGTGATTAAGAATTTATCTCTTACCTTGCATGCATGCCCAAATTTTTCAATCCCACAAGATATCTATGTTATTGACCTACCATCTTATTTTTCCATATGTCTATCTAGGGATTTTACTGCTAAGTTGGGTGGGTTTCTATCTTCTGATTGGTCACATTTGTTTTTCAAAACAAGGTATGGTACAAAGGTGACGATAAAGTTAGAATCGAAAGCCAAGAATCATATTGAACCATATGTCCCTAGCCTTGTAAATGCAAACCTCTATATCACCCATGAGTTGAAGGATCAATCCATGACCCTAGACCCCAACACACCTATTGAGGATATAAATTTAGATGAGTGGGTAGCCTAGAATTATGAACTTGACCCTTTCAATCACATTGATGAGGTAGGATTAGGAATTTACATGATTCATGAATCTGATGCAGTGGTTTCAAATATTTTCAAGGATCAAGATCAACCTGAACAACAAGATAATCAACTTTGGAAGCTCTATTTTGATGGATCAAGAAGTAGAATGGGTGATGGTGGATGAGCCATGTTGATTTCACCTGATGGAGACAAGTATTACTCAAAATTGAGGTTTGCATTTAGCTATACAAATAATATAGTTGAATATGAGGCAGTTATTCATGGCCTAGAATGGCCTAGAAAGAGAGGTATAAAGTTCTTATAGGTTTTTGGTGATTTTGAATTGATTGTAAATCAAGTTAGAAATTTGAATGTTACAAAAAATGACTTACTTAGCTATATAAGCATAAAGTTTGGGACTTAATTGAAGATTTTGATGCTTTCAATTTGTTCTCCATTCCTAGAAATTAGAATAAGCATGCAGATAAGCTTATTGCCATAGGATCTCAATTTGACATTCCAACTGATATTCATAATGTAGAGGTACAACATTATGTAAAATTTGTTGTTAGACCATCAGTACATGATAACAATATAAGTTGGCAAGTTTTTGAGAGCGATGAGAAGATTGTAAGTTTTCTAATTGTAGAAGTTGGGTTTGCAGTTGAGAATTAACAGAAATGGTAGTAGCACTATGACAACCAAATTGTGCAATTAAAGTCAAACAAGCCACCCAAAGTTTTGGTAACCTTTGAATCATTCTTCATTTCAGATGATCAAGTTAGAAAGGACAAAAGTAGCATGGCAATTAAGCAGGAGCATTATGAACCCATTGAGATATTCAGAGATAAGCTTATCAAGCTTGGAAAGGTATGCACCAAAGAGGAACAACAAGCTTTTATTTTACTTTGTCAAGAATTTAGTGATATTTTTGCTTGGGAATATGGATATTTAAAAGGTTTTAACCTTGAGCTAGCTCAACACACCATTGAGTTAGAGCCTAAAGAAAAACCAATGAGACAAAAGAAAATGCCTCTTAATCCCAAGCTTGAGCATCTTATGAAATCAGAGTTGAGTAAGTTGATTGAAAGTAATATTCTCTTCCCAATTAAGCATACATCATGAGTTTCTAACTTAGGTCATGTTAGAAAGAAGAATGGTGATATTAGGCTATGTGTTGATTTTCATGATTTGAATAGAGTATCTCTCAAGGACCATTATCCACTACCTTTAATGGAGAAGATTTTACAAGTTGTTTCTGGTTCTGATAGATTTTATTTGTTGGATGGATATTCAGGATATAACTAGATTTTAGTGAAGGAGGAAGATTAGTACAAAATTGTCTTTACCACCAAATGGGGAACCATGGCTTATAGAAAAATGCCCTTTGGTTTTTCTAATGTAGGGGTAACTTTTCAGAGAGAAATGGACATGGCCTTTCATGGCCTCATGAATAAGATTTTTCTGGTATATTTAGATTATATTACAATCTTTTCAAAGAATGTTGATGAATATTTTGGTCATTTGAGGTAGATTTTTTAGAGATGTAGAGATTTTAGGGTTTCTCTTAAACCACAGAAGTGTATTTTTTCTATCCATGAAGGTAAGCTCCTTGGACACATTGTTTCAAAACGTGGTATTTCTATTGATCTAGAAAGAATTTTTGACATTCTAGCTTTAACCCTACCAACACATAAGAAAGAAATTTAAGCTTTCCTGGTAGGATCAACTTTGTGAGAAGGTTCACACCTAACATTGTACCATTAGTGTAACCTCTTAAAGCTATTCTTAAGAAGAATGTATCTTTTAGTTGGACCTAAGAGGGTAAGAGAAGCTTTGAGCAGATTAAGGAAGCCCTTGCAACTGCTTGAACACTCATTAATCCTAACTATGAGAAAGATTTTATTTTGTATGCATTTGGGGGTGTTGACACTATTTCAACTTGTTGGAATCTAGGAACACTGAGAGGGGTGAATCAATGTTCTACAATCTTTAACTTTATTAATCTGATATTTAAACCATTTCAACATTAAACCAAAGGAAAGATGTAGACACACAAAGAAATCATCCTCAACACCATAACACAAGGATTTTTTACGTGGAAACCCTATTAGGGGAAAAACCACTGTGGAGGTCAATCAAACATTTGAGTACTCAAATATAAGTTTTACAAAATGGGAATGCACTTGCATTCAGGCACACTGCCTAGAGCTCACTACTCAAAATAGGAAGGCTCACTACCTTACAAAATATTTAGATTAATTCCATATGAGAAATTGAACTAAAGGAATGGAATCTATTAATGCTTGATTACAGTTCTAGTTAAGCTCATCAGTTAGTTTCTTGACCTTCTATCAGATTATACCCTTCTGGTCTGCTTTGTTGTAACTCACATCACAAATCTTATATGCGCAGATGAAATCGCACAACTACCCTTATGAATTTTGCATCACACAATAATCCACTTCACATCTATCATGATTTCATAACAAAATGATATAAACAATTAATCTTATATATCCACATCAAAGGATAATATTATCTTCATGTTGGCTTTAACAAAACATATAATATTTTCAACCATCAGCTAAATCCACAAATGATTCTTAATGTGTACCATCCAAAGTCGGCCATAGCATAATGAGGACCTAAGTAAACATGTTTGAACACAAATTTTTTTTTAAAATTACTTCTTAAACATCTGCAATGGCTATATCCAGCAAGTCGGCCTTCTAGCCCTGATAAACAGAAAATCAATACACCGGATCTCCAAACTCGTACACCAATTGATGCAACAACAAAACTCGAGAATAAGGTATTCCAGATACCCAACGACTTTCCCTGAGATGTGCAACTTGAGCTGATAAATTGATAATGCATATTAATCGATAGACTTAACTTTAATTAGATACCTTGTTCTTCACTCTGACTTCTGGTATGAATAAATACATAAGTGCATATTAGATCAATGAATTAGGTTTCCATCAATGACAATACTAGAAGCCATATGCCAAAAATCTCTAGAAGCCATATTCCAACACAACTATGCTTTGTCAATAGAATGAAGAAGGATTGGAGCAGCTTGTGACATTTTTTAGCCAAGTGCTGCATGATTATGAGGTAAAATATTCATTTGCAGAAAAACATGTGTTTGTTGTTTTTACAAGCCTCAAAATGTTTAGGCATATGCTCTCTAACAATAGAGTTTAGTTGGTAGTTTCCCATCCTACTATTAAAGATTTATTGCTTAATAAGGAGTTTAAATGACAAAAGAGTAGGCTAGATAACTAAGGTAATGAAATATAATGTTAATATTAAAGCTACTAAGATTATCAAAGGCAAGGGTTTATGTGAAAAAAATTTTGGAAATGGAGAAAATAGCTTAGAATTTGATGAGCATATTGCAACAGTGCTCAACAATGAAGAGCAAGATGTTGTTATAGCTCCACCTACAAGCTGGGTGCAACAAATGATCTATTATTTGCAAATTTCTAACTAGCCTAAAGGTTTGGACAAAGAAAAAAGGAGGTATTATAGGCTTCAATCCATCCCTTATGTTGTTATTGATGGTGTTTTGTATAGAAAGGATTTTCATGGTGTTTCACTAAGGTGCATTTAACCAAATCAGATAGACATGTTGTTGGAAGAGTTTCATGATGGGCCTTCAGGAGGCCATTTTGCACTTAGGACTATAGCTAAAAATTATGAGAGTTGGGTATTATTGGCCAAATATATTTAGAGATGAATATGCTTGGGTTAGGAAATGTAATAAATGTTCACTATTTGCAAGAAAGAAAATGCTTGCAGCCTTGCCTCTACACCCCATTCAAGTAGAGCAACCTTTTTCCAAGTGGGGTCTTGATTTCATTAGCCCTATTAACCATCCTTCAAGTGTAGGCCATAAATGGATTTTAGTTGCAACGGATTATTTTATGAAGTGGACTGAGGTTGTTGCTTTGAAGGAAGCAAATGAAACTTCTATTTTGAATTTCCACCAAGATTTGGTGTCTAGATTTGGTACTCTTGATTCTATCATATTTGACAATGCATTAGATTTTATTGGTTTAAGGATTTATGATTGGTCTATAAAGAATAACATTTTTTTGAATACCTCATCCAACTATTACACACATGGTAATGGACAAGCTAAATCCACCAATAAAAATCTGATTAATATCATTAAAAATATCATTGAGGACAACCAAAGGACATGGCATGATAAGTTGAAGTTAGCCCTTTGGGCTAACAAAATAACTCCTAAGAGAGCTACTCGTTGCTCTCCTCATGTTCTCACTTATGGTAAAGAAGCTAAGTTACCAATTTCTATTGAATTTCCTACTCTAAGTTTCATTAAAGAGCTTGAGCTATTAGAGGAGAAGCCTATGGAAGTTAGGTTTGCATAGCTGATGGAACTAGAGGAGACAAGGAAAGATGCATTGAGAAAGCTTGAGATTCATCAAGCTTAGATGAAGAGGTCTTTTGATAAGAGAGTAGTACCAAGGGATTTCAGTGTTAGTGATCTTATTTTCAAATGGGATGATCTTAGAAGCAAACCTGGTAAACATACCAAGTTTGATGCAATGTGGGATGGACCCTATGTGATCACGAAGTGCAAGAAACATAATGCTTTCTAGCTTTCCAAGATTAGTGGAGAGGTTTTGCCTATCTTAGTCAATGGGATCCACCTCAAGAATTGTCTCTGAGAGTAAGTTTTATAGATGTACTATATTAGGTTAATTTTTTTTGCTAATAAGTGCTTGGCACATTCCTTTGAGTTTTTATTTTTTTTCCTAAAGTGTTGTTGCACAGTTTGCTAGCGACCATGGCCTAGTATTTTTCTTTTTGTTTGGTTTTGTTGTTGTTTGGAGTCTTCACAACTGAGTTACAATGGTTTTCTGATTTTAAGGGGGGAAAATTTGACTCCATGCCTAATGGATTTTTTAATGCTACTGGTCTTAAATACTTAGTAGGCAAGCATTCAACAAAAATCACTAGAAATGTTACAAAATTTCACTCACAACTCAATTTGGTAGAGCTGAAACAATTATTACATTTAGAAGTGAAAGGTATTCAAACATTTCTTCTAGGTTTAATCATTTCACAAAAATGGATGCTATCAAAAGAGATTCAATTTTACTATGCAAGGTTTTACAATAGAGAGGAATCACATAAATGCATGATATTGTTGTTTTTCATTCATTTTGTAATGGAAATATACAAAATATTGAGTAAATATTGCTGTTTTATACATTGAAAAGAAAATAATTCTCAAATGTCCCACACAAGCCATGGGAGTAGTTGAACTAATGCAACATAGAGATAGGCTATACCACTGAAGATTAAAGTATAGTGGAAATATATATGAAAGGAAGTATATCCATCATTGCCTATGGAATTCTTGTGGGTCTTCATTGTTTCCAAATCCTCCTTGCGCTTGATCTTTAGGTGAACCTACCTAGATGATTGAGAAGATTGGTTAGAGCTCTAGATATAAATCTCATTATATTTCATATCAACAAAAATATAACATATATCTATGATGCGTTAAATTAGAACCATTATCAAATGTATACAAGAGAGTCTAAAAATCAAACATCATAGGAAAATTGATCTTCACTGTGTAGGTATAGGTGAAATTTTCATTGTTGGATTCATTTCTCTTGACATTTCAGCATGTGGTGAAAAAATGGGCTCCCATAAGGTACGAGCCTAGCATTCTACCACCATAATCAAGGTAGAAGGAATGAGCAAGGAAAAGTGACAATCCCTTGTTAAAAATGCAATCACATTGACAACCATAAGCATAATGCAAGTGCATTCTCTGTGATAGAAAACAGTCCGTAAATGAGTATGAGTTGATAAATCGTTTAGCTCTGTTGTCAAAATATATCACATGACTTTCTTATTTAAGGAATAAAATAGATTGAGGATCACTACAAGCTTGCAAATCACAAACTATGATAGTGCCAAAACAATCAGTAGCTATAAATTTTCAAGATAGAACAATGAATGAATTACTGACATTATTTTTATTATTCACATGTGATGTATCCATGTGCAATATTTTACAAAGTTCTTGAAGGGTGACAATGAACTGAAATAGAAGACTCTGGTAGCATACATATAATAGGTGGATTGTGTGTGCATTTTATATTTATTAGAAAGCCATGATAAGAGAAAGTAGGTGCTATAGTGAGATTTTGTCCTCTTTTCATTTTCTTGAAAGTAGAGTGAGGGATTTGTGAAAGAGTGAACACTCAAAATAGTGAATGGAAACCTGTGAATGAAAGTGGCCTCAACATAAACAAGAGGTCCTATATTTATCATTAAAGGCTAAGTATGATGAAATATATAGAAAGAAAATGAAAATGATTTTGTTAGAAGGGTTTGGAAGACAAAGAAATGCAAACCCACAAAGTTTTGAAGCTTAAATGAAATGGAAGGTATATTTCTATTTTGCTCTCAGAGGCCGAGCCCAAATGTGAGGTGTTTTTATCTTGTTTTCTAGGAAATGAAAGGTCATGAGAGAGGGTTTTGGACCTATGAACCCCAATCCTATACCTACACAAAGACAAGAAGCAAACACATTAGTAAACTCATATGCAAGTGAGAATCAAGATTCCCCATGAAATCCATTTACAATACTTAATAATAGGAAAAATGAAGAACAAACATAAAAGATAAGTGAAATCCTAATTAAGAATGCAAACTCTTGACCCCATGGGGGAATTGGTGCCAATTGGTGTGTCGAAATTGGCCCTTTCCCAACTCCTTTGCTGCAATGTTGATGATTTGATGAGTCATCCACCTTGATGAAGATTCAATCAAGCTCCATGATGAAAAATCTACATAACCTAGCTAAGAATTTGATGAAATGGATGAAACTACATATGCTTGAGGATGAAGTTGAGTATAGTAAGTTTACTCAAATTGTGGATGATAGAATGAGAGGAAGAGTCTCTCATTTATAGATTTCCAAATTGGAAGAGAGAGTGAAATTGAGCAATGTGGGATCATTCAACATCCAATGGCCAAGTGCCACTTGTCAAGATGTGAATGGTTGAAGGTTGTGCACATTTCAGTCAATGTGTATGATAAATTCTATGAGATTCAAATTTGAAATTTGAATGTGACATGTTTAGAGGGAAGGGAAATGGAGTTAATGACACTTGTCTCAAGGCCAAGGACATGTAAGAGGCCTTAAATGCCTTGTTGGAACTACCCATCTCTTTTGGAGGGATGTTTGAATTTGGAATAATATTCCCATTTTATGCCATGTGAGGGAAAATAGTAGATTTAATAAATCAAAGTAATTGATTTATTGTGAAAGTTGCAAGATCTAGAGGATTGGAATGATTAGGATTAGCATTAATCAGGATTTGATTAATTAAGAGGGGGATTAGCTGATTTGACCATTTTGACTTAGATTTTAGGATTTAATTAAATCAAAGTTGAGAGAATGATTATTTTAGATTTAATTAAATAAAGATTGATTTATTTAATTAAAGGAGGATGATGTTGGATTTAAACCAAATAAAGATTTAATTTAAATGAGATAACTTCAAGGATTAATTAAATAAAATGATTTATTTAATTAAAAGGGGGATTAAAAATTAATTAAATAAAATTGATTTATTTAATTAGGAGATGAAGAGTGATGAATTTAATCAAATACGAATCATTTGATTAAATGACTAGCAAAGGAAATGGTGTTAGTAAATCAGGATCAGGTGCATGTATATTTTAAGTGTCTACAGGACCCATGTTTTTGAAAATGATGAATGAAGTGAAGGAGAAAACCCTTGAATAATATGCAAAGAGGAGGACTATGCATAATTTGTGAAGATATTTTGAAACCAAACATGTCACCAATGTGCAAAAAATAAGAAAAAAAGAAGCATTTTCATCACACTTTTCTAGAATGGCTATGAAAATCCATAATGCCATCAAATGAGGTTGGGGCTAGAGAATTTAAAACCCATACAATGCTTATTCGAAGCTATTTTCCTTCTAAATGAAAACTAAGTTAGTTTTTAATGGAGCCATGGCCGAGATAAACAATAAGGGCCAAGCCAAGGTGGGAGGGTTTTTATATGTTCTACCTAGAAATTTAAAAAGTTGCTCCCATGGAGATACAAAAAGGCCGCAAAAATTGAGAAAATAACGAATCTAGAATACAAAGAGTTTTTCCATTTTGTAGAAATAATGGAACCCATGAAGTTTTATGCCCATAATGCACATGAAAGGAAAACACATTCATTGTTTTGCACTTATTGAGCTCGAATCGAGCATCTTATCAATAGGAAATAAGAAGGAATGGAACATTCAATTGATAGATAACTTACCTAAGTTTTTTGTCGATTTATCATAAAGAAAATGTATTCAAATATGTAAGAATATCTTCCATGGAAGCATCATACAAATTCCATGTCAGTAGTGGCAGCCTCAGAATGATGGTAAGGCTTGAGAAAGCTCTATGAAAGCTCGACAAAAGCTTTAGAACTCAGAAAAACTCCATATCAAACCCCAATAGTTGTAGCCTAGCAAAAAATGAAGTGAAAAATAAATCCAAAAAGATAGGATGTCGTAGTTTTGTGTTTTGGGTTCCCATTTACCCTAAGTTGGCCGCCTTGGATATTTTTCCACATTGTTTTAATGTTTTTTTAATGTAAAATATTAATACCAATGGTGGCATTAAGATTTTTATGTTTTGCAATCTTAGGCTTTAAGTGCCTTAGTGTTTTTATGGATTTTAAAGAAAATCAAATGTCATGTGAGCCACTAATCCTTTTCAAAGAGATAAGTCATATACAAGTATGTGCAGGATCATGATGGGCCAAAAAGTGGCAATATGATGGGTATGTGGCTGATGACTTTTTTTTTACCCAAAATTGATGAAACAAAAAGGGTTTTTAAAGGAGAATCTCAGCTTTCCACCAATATAAATTATGCTTTACTTTGAATTTAATAAATAATTATTACTCATTTTCTATTGAATTACAACTAAAGTCCTGATTTTTAGGCAAATTGAAAAACATCTATATCTTTCAGATCATATTTTTTGAATCCAAAACATGCGTCACATTCTATGATGCGTATACTATAAGATTAAAAAATTAAAAAAGTCAATTTCATGAAGTTTTGACCAAGTTAAGGTAGTCAGACATTTGAGTTTTTATATTTTTCAAAAGTTGTCATAAAAAAATTATAATTAATTATTTAATTGGAAAAAAATTACAAAAAAATATGCATGACATCGAGACATGAGTCCTCTACTTATATCTAAAATATTATAAAAAAATATTATCAGTTTAATGTGGTTAGGGTGGTCAAACAAACGCCTACTTCTTATTTTTTCCCTAAAATTTAAGTACTATTGTATTGAAATTTCAAATTTTTACCAAATAGATTTTATTTTTTGTAAATAAACCTAATACTTTAGAAACTACATTAAATTTTCTACAAACTCTATTGTTACATATTTTTGAAATAATATAGATAACTTATTCAAATTTTTATGTCAAGTTGCCTAACTCTGATTTTTCTGAATTTCTTGCCACTTAAGGGCTAGTTTTTTCCATGATGATCCTGCACAAACCCATACCATATATACCTTGCTTTCTTGCAAAATTAAATCAAAGCCTAGGTTGAGCTTCTTTCTTTTTGCAAAATTTAAAACTGTAAAATATTGTAAGACCTTATTAAAAGTAATGTTTTATAAATTTCTTTAACAAGTGTCATAGAATGCAGTAAATAAAGCAAGTGTATAATATGTAGAAGGCGATTTTCAATTACTTTCCCATTTTGCTTGAGTTACCTTTGTGCAAAATAGAAAAAAATTGAGGCAACTGAAATTTCTATTTTTATTTTTTAGTAAGTTCTGACTTGATTTTTGAGTCCTTTTGGGTCGATCTACTTAGGAGGGAAACTTGACACCTATTTTCACTCATATTAGGTCTGTTACAGTCCCTATTTTTGAGGTTTTTTCCCATTTCTCAAAAATGACACTTTGGTTACTATTTTGGTGAGCAATTAACTGAAATTTTTCTTCTTTCACTCATGGAGACACATTGGAGATATATATTGGAGAAAAACTTAGTTTTTTCTAAGTTCATATTATTGTGTCTTCCTCTGTTGATCATTTGAAGAGAGTTTTGTAATCCTTTTTGTAACTCAGCTTTTGATAGTTTGATACAGAAGCTCTTTTCAGATCAATAAAAGCAGTGGTGCATTCCTATCTCATGGTTTTTGTCTCATTTTGTAGTAAATGATTTGATGTTTCATTGTGATTATAAGTTTTGAATCTTTGTATGTCTCATTATTGCAAATCTGTGTGCAAAATTTACATGTAATGCAGGTTATGTGTTATGTTTAATTTCAAGCCTTCATACAAATCACTTTTGTATTACGTGTTTCACAGGAGATTATGAGAGTAAGTTTTTGAGAGTTGATTATGAGTTGAGTTAGTGAATAAGTTTAAAGTTTATAGTGCCTCAACCTTTAGGTTTTTAGTATTTTCATTTCAGTTATCCTTCTATCCCTTTTCTCAAAAAGGTTAGTAGTTTTAGGTGATCTACCAAGGGAACCAACCCTCTTTGGAGTTTGGAGATTCATTCTCGCGATAAGTCACCCACAGTTTGAGAATGTTTCCATGTTACATAAGATTAGATTGGGGAAGAACTACTAGAGGTGTACAATGAGACATTCAAGTCTGGCACCCTTAGAGAGAATACCAATAAAGGGATCATCAAACTCATCCCCAAAGGAGGAGATAAAATCTTAATAAAAAGCTATAGGCCAATTACTCTCCTAAACATATACAACATTTTGGCCAAAAATATTACTATTTAGTTAGGTAATGTGTTAAAAAAATTATTTTCAATGAGTCAAACTAGATTCATCAAGGGTAGATATATATTGGAGAACCTAATAACTAGTTGGGAGGGGATGCATTGAGCTAAACACACTACTCATAATGTGTCTATGATTCTTTTAGACATTGAAAAAGTCCATGATAGAATTGGATGGGCTTTTGTGATAGACATGATGAAAGCAATGGGTTTTCCCTCAAAGTTTTGCAAATGTATTATTATCCTATTTGAGGATTCCTGTACACAAATTGACATCAATGTGGATCTCACCACCCCATTTTTTCTTCAAAGATGTATAAGACAAGTATTTCCTATTTCCTTGACATTATATGTAATTTTTGCAGATACTTTGCACTATGTTTTGACAACAAGTTTGTTTAGTCCACGTTTTGTTGGTATTAGCCTCCCTAATTGCAATGAATAGATTTTGGATGCCCTATATGTTGAATATACTATTTTATTTGTTCAAAATAATAAATATAATTTTGATAATGTGCTAAATAATTTGGAGATATTTTGTATGGCCTTAGGTGCCAAATATCAAGTTCCAAGTCTTCTATTCATAGTTGGTATTTTCTCCCACCTAAGTGGCTAAGAGATCAAGATTAGTAGTGGTTGGGACCACATAAGTTTGTTTAGTACCTTGGAATCCTCTTTCCCCTAATTTAAAAGATATGTGGGAATGGTTGTATCTAAAAATTGAGAATAAACATCTTAAGTGGAAGACTCACCTCCTATCCTTGGTTGATAGAATTTAGGTTGTACATAAATTTTTGGCATGACATGCTACATAATTTTCCTCCACCTAGTTATTTGATAATTTTAACTTTGATAAGATTCAAATAATTCTTAGAGACTTCTTGTGGCTAGATGGACTTGGAAAATGCAAGAGGTTTGCAGAAAACTAAACATGGTGATGTATTCCCAAAGGTTTGGGTGTCTTGGCCTTAGGGACTTGAAAGTCAAGATATTGTATTGGCATTCAAGTGGATAATAAAATATTGTTTGGGTGATGATCCATGTAAAATTATTCTTATCAAAAACCTAATTTTACCTAATCCCAAGAGAGACAAAAGTTGGGGAACCTATATTTGTATGACATTCTTTTTGGGAATTTTGATGTTAGTGTGTTTGGGTCACCAATGTTTATCATCATTTGGAAAGAATGGACTAATGTTAGATCTTTACTTTAGTATAATGATATATTTTCTTCCTCATTACATTCACAAATCTATTTGATGGAATTTTGTTTGGAATGACAAACCCTTAACTCTCACCCAAGGGTGTTCTACTAAGGTTTGGGTAGCGAAAGGTATTATGGTTTTTCATGATATATTTAATGACGGTGGGTTGGTTAGCTATGAATAGTTAAGTTCACAATTTTCCCTTTTAGATTCATAAAGGAGAACATACTCTATTCTAAATACTACTCTCAATGCTATGGGTTCCTCTATTGCTTTGACTTGTGATACATTTCTTTTTAATATTGTCTCTTGGAGTGATGATTCCTTGTTTCAACATTTTTTTGTCAAAAATGTATGCCATTTATTGACTAATATGAGGGATGTTATTATGTGGATCAATAAGGCATAGAACTTGGATTTAAATGATAATATCTAGAGTGATAGTTTAAGTCATATCGAGTCTAATTCTATTGAAGCAAAAAGAGGGTTATTTTAGATCATTTTTGTTGCTTAAATTTTTTATAGGACTTGTCTTAGAGTTGGTGGGTTTACTTGGTAGAAACTAAGACCTTTGAAATGTTAATGAGTCTTTTGAAACTTATTCTTTCAATCTAAATATGAAATTTATTTATGGTTAATATCATCATGGCATTAAATTGGTTGGGATTGCAAAGAATTTTTCAATTGGTTTATAATTTTGGTTAGTTATTTCAATGTTTTTCATACTAATCTTAATGAGTTTTGGCTTGTTTTGACTAATGAGACTCTTTGGTATATCTGGAAGAAGATAAATGGATAATTTTTTCAGGGAAAAAGAAGGTTCCCTATTGAGTTCACAAAGTGAACTCACCCTTTTAAGCATTGTGTTACAAGTATTTGCTATGATGGAAATCCTCAGAGATGGTTTTATGGTACTATTCAAAGAAGGTCTAATAATTGTGTACAGTACAAAGATAAAATCTACACATTTTGGAAAGAAACAATTTGAATGAGGAGGATCTTACACTATTAAAGGAGTGCATGGTGCAAAAGAACATCAACAAACCCCTTGAGGAAGAAAGTACCAAAACTAAAAGAAGGTATCAAACCTATAATTAGCCCATTAGCAAATCTATTTATCTGAAGGATATGATTGAGCCTCAAATTGGTACCTATATTTATGATTCTTTTTATTATATTAGTAATTCCAATGGGTTGTGGGAGTAGTCTACTTGTTATGAAGTGTGATGTAAATCCATTTTGACACTATGGAACATGTGAATAGTTTTTTTTTATATAGGGCTTCATGGTAGCAATTTAATATCTACTAGGGGTTTATAACTTTGACTAATGGAGCATAGCTCCTCACAATTTATGTTCTTTTGTTCTCTATATCTAATATAAAAGTGTCAATGGTCGATTGGCACAATCACCAAAAATTTAATTCATTGAATAAAATAAACATAATCTACTAATTTTGGAGGATTGAAGATTTAAGTGTTTTCTTCTACTAAGACTACCAATAAATATCCAACCTCTCTTATAATGAGGAAGAAATTTCCTTATATAGAGAAATATATACCTTAAATAAGATTTCCTTGAATAATCAATCCAAGGGAAATAATTTAGGAAATTCCATACACGATGATCTTCAATTTAGCAAGGGGATGTATAAGCAATAGAGGAAATCAACAAAATGTGCATGTTCTAGTACTTTGTGCAATATAAAATATTTTTGGTAGCTGAAATTCCCATCATCTTGATGGTGGAATTAATTCAAATCTCTATTTGGCATGAACTACATGAGAACTTGAATTTTTAGATAGGGGATGGCTAATTATAGGTATTTGGGGGCTAAATAATTAAATTCTACAATTAGCATAGAAATAGAACCTTGTGCAGTATATAAAAATATAGTTCTAAACTTTCTAATAAGTATCACATTTTTTGTATTTCTTTCCTTTTGGTGTAGTTCCCAATAGTGATATTAGGTTGAAGGGTAGGACTTGGTATCCAAAAAGATAACTCAATATCAACCAATGACACATGCATTGATCTACTATTTTGATAAATCCTAAAAATATGCATTGGTCATTAATCTAAAGGAGCATCAAACATCACCCTTTAAAATTGATTTATAATAAAAATATAATATCTTTAAAAGGAAAATAAAGAGTGGATATATATAAACCATGGTGACCTGTTAGGGGATCCATGCTCATAAGGATAGATCTGGAATGTAATCCACTAGGTATAAAATCTAAAAATAAATTTAAAATTAAAAGGATAAAAGAAGATTAGGTACCTACATCATTTCTATAGTTTTTTTGTGGAAGTGTTTATTCATTATTAGAAGAACATTCCTTTTTGTTTTAGGCTGAAAATTCCTTTTATAAATCAATTGTATAATTGAGGGAAATATATATAAGCCTCTCCACTATATCCCCTACCTAAAATTCTAATTGAGCAAGTGAGTAAAGAAAAAGCTTGATATCCATAATGCTTAACAATTCACTCCAATAAGTATATAGTGTTTGGTTTGTTCCATGTTTACAAGAAATTATTTGAATTCATCCTTCTCTAACACCTTTCTTTATATTGAAATGGAGATGGAATTACCTATTGTAATAGTATGATGATCTGTGAGATCCACTTTTCCCAATATAGATTTATATGTTCTTAGTCTAAATGTATTACATTGTTAGGACATTGTTAACAACAACTAGTTAACCTTTAGTTAACCTATTTGTTCAACCAATTTGTCTTCCTTATTTGCATTTATGTTGGTTTTGATCATTCAATAAAATATCAAATCATCAAGCTCTTCATTTGGTATCAGATATCTGGGAAAGAAAATATAATTTATTTCATATTCTAGATGTTGACTGTCATCTAGGTATAAGATCATCTAGAGTAAAGTCTTGATTAATAAAGAAGGGTTAATTGACCTTAACCCATACAACAACATGAAACAGGCCTCATAGCCAACATATCAAACAAAAAAACAAAGATAAATCAGACTTTCCAACCAAGAGAACATGGTTACCAACCACCCATAGAGCTGTAATGAGGATATCAACCCAATAATAACAAAGAAACTCGCAGGATAGACCAAAACCTAACCTATAGGCCACCAATAGATTAGTTCAAGCACCCGAGCTTGAACCTAAAAATTTTTCCCCCAAAGGCTTGTCAATAGAGATAGAGTACATCTTAGGATTACGTTTCTTCCTACGTCGCACCTTAGTCTAGGAAGAAGCAAAATCAAGGTTTGAATCATTTCGACAAGAAGGGGGAGAAGCCCCTTTACAAAACCAAACAACAATAGGTGGAACATCCAAACCTAGAGTAGGAACTTAGCTATAACTATGGAAGAGACAAAATTATCTAGAATGGGAGTAGTAGGAACAACTTTGTCCAAAATTTGAGCATTAGTTTCCACATGAGTGGTAACATTAACGACAACAATAAATTTCTTCTAAGTAGGAGGAGAAGGAGGCTTAGAATCCTCACTATCAAAAGAAGAGGAATCATCCACATACATAGTTAGATGGTTCTTGAGGGAATTTTTCCACCAAGTAGAAGAAGAAGTAGGATGGGATCTACAAGAGTAATCACAAGACAAGTATCTAGTAGCAAAACAATGTTTGTAACTAAAGAAGATACTTCATAATCCACAAGATGAAACCAAGACTAGTCTTTCACTTAGAGCACGACATCTCTAGGTAGAGCCCAAGATAGATCAACCTCCACAAAAATTTAAGCAAAGGATGTGTATGTATAACTCAAGGAAGCCTCATCCACTTTCAAAAATCTACCAATCGCATGTTACCTATTCCTTGAAGAGGAAAGGAACCCCAAATCTATAAGGGGAGATAATGAAATATCACCCAAATGCGTATAATATAAATGGGTTCCTTTAGGGGATTGAATGAGGGAACCCATGGCCTCAAAGATAGGGGATGAAAATCCAAAAACCATAGACCCTAATATATAATAACTTTCTTATCCTTAGAATAAGAAAATTCAACAACAAAAAAACCTCTAGCAGTATGATAAATCTCAATCCTACCACCCACCAAGGGTTTCCAATGCTTCGCTATCTAGCTATTTAGATCTATGAGAGAAGGCCACAAGCAATAGAATCTATAGATTAATCCTATTTTAAAGAAATGATCAATTCTCTCAAAAACCTCTAGCCCAAAGGAGACAATAAGAGTAGTAGAGCCACACTTCAGTAGCCACCTAGAGCTCGCCCCCACAACAAAAATCTTAGTACCCCCAAAGGGAACTGTAGGAGATCCCATAGAAAACTTTGAAGCAGGAGGTACATCTAAAACCACAATTGTAGGTTGAGAGAAATATACAACCAACTCACACTCTGGTGAGATAGGTTACAATGCAGGAGAATGAGAGGAAGGGGAGGTGCAAGAGAGCCATTTGGAATCAACATTTAAAAAATTTCTTGGGCAGGAGAGCAAGAAATCCATGAGAGTGAGTAACAATATTTATCATCTAGAGTAATGTTTTTTTAATCTGTTGTATTTGAATTTCTAAAAGGTTTTGACAACAACCTATATATTGTGTGTTGGTGTCGTGGTCTACACATCTACATGGTGTAGAAATCGATTAGTTTGTCGATGACATATAATTCACACTGAGCTCTAAGAATTATATTGAAAAATGGGTGGAATATCTATGACCTAAATATTTCTACAATCTACAATAAAGGAAACACATCCATAAATAATTCAAATGAATTTTTTTGAAGTAGGTGAGTAGTGTCCATAGATGGAAACTGCATTTTCAGCATTATCTCATTGAGATTTGTTGTTGCATAATGTCAACATTGTGTTCAATATCAATCTACATATGTTGAGGATGATCTACATATATAGATCACTGCCCAATTTTAGAGACACATTGTCTAAGCAATATTATTGGAATGAGTCATGAGTACCTCTCCTTAATTTTATTCTTTTAAACAAGATATATATGATTGAATTGGAAAGAAAAGGAGTCATATTTTTTGTATGAATTTTGGTTGTACGAAATGGTGCTAGCAGTATTGCTAGCAACTATGAAAATTAAAATTAAATTGAAGAAAGCAATGGATTTATTTTTCTCTACTAAATACCCTTTGAGATATTAGTAACTTACAATTGGATGTGTTTCTTAGAGAAGGTTTATTGGAGTATTTTTATTTGATGTTTGATGCCAAGAAAGAAGAATTCATTTCAAGATTGAAGAAGGTTGAGATGCAAATGATGAGTATGAGTTAGAATGTCCAAATAAACATCGCTATCTCATTGCATGAGCTTATAGAGCTCATTTGTACACCTCATTTCATCTTTAAAAGGATATGCATGTCAAACTAAATAATGAAGTTTCTTTTTGAGGAATCAAATTTTTGTTTTTTGTTGTGGTATGGTATCATCATGTCTACTCTAAATTTTTTTCTCTCAAATGCTTAGATCCTCAATGGGCCAAACTATGTTGCATGGAAGATGAATATATGCATGATTATTTTGTTTGAAGAATTATGGGGAATCGTTACTAGTGTAATTTAGTGTCCAACTGATGCAGATGAGTGGAAAAATTTCACCAAGGTTGATGCAAAATCCTTGATGTTGATCAACCTCAACATCTCTGATGAGGTTGATCCACATGTTTGATATGTGAAAAAATCAAAGGTTGTCTAGGACACTCCATCCACCATCTACAGGGAAAAAAATTAGACTATGATCTTCCATTTTTTTCCAATATTCATACACTAAATATGCAAGATGGTGAGAAAGTAGAGGAATTATTATCTCGTGTATTAGAGCTCCACGTAGAGCTTATTTCCCTCAAAGAAAATTTGGAGGATAAATTGCTTGTTCCAATCACTTTGAGAGCACCTCCTTCTTAGTTCTAAACTTTTTTCACAACATTGAACATAAGCAACAAGAAGGTGTGATTTGAAGAAATAGTTAATTCACTATAGCAAAAATAATCCATCCAACTAGTGCAAAATGAGCTTGAGGATAAAGCACTAATCTCTAGACAACAATACAGTGGTTAGAGGTTTTGTAAGGGACAATCACAAAAGTAGTCATATATGCCACCATAACAGGTACAAAATCCTCTAGAGGAGAATTGATGGCTTTACATGTGTATGACTCACATACATGACATTGCTCATTATTCATATAATGGATCAACTCAAGGAAATTCTAGTCAAGAAGGCCCATCTAGTGGATGTAATTTTCACTCCAAATGGCATCCTCACAAATTATAGAAGAAAAAATGACATATTGTAGCCTAAAAAATGATACATTTGATGAAGACATCAAGATATATATAGAAAATTGTGGCATCAATTAGAACATTGTTCTTGTCTTTCAAACCTTGTCTCATTTGATGGATATTTGGTTGATTGACTCTAGTGATAGTAGAATATGACATGAAATAGAGAGATTTTAGATACATTGATTGGTCAACCTATTGGACATCAAGTTCAAGTTATAGAAGAAAAGGAGTATGTTGTAGCCAGAATTGGCATTATCACCATTCCTCTCGAGACAAGAATTTTTAATCTCACAACAATGTTATATATTCGAACTTTCACATCAAATCTCTTGTGTGTCATTCATCTTTTAAATCAAAGGCTTAAGGTGAAGTTTTAGGTTGGAGATGGCATCAAATCATGTTTGATCTTTAGAGATGGTGTGGTACTTGACAAAGCTTTTATGAAGGATCATTTATATTCCCTATATGTAGTTTCATCCTCTATAGTTGCTTTATCTTCCTATATGGCTGAATCAACTGTTCTTTGGTATTATCATTACGAACACCTTTATGCCTATAGTAACAAAAAAAGTAGCTGCTTTCCCATACTTGGTTTGATAATTGGCATTAAAACTTAATTAATGGTGTCTTGGAATAGTGTTATAATGTGTTGTACACATTCACATCATTCTAGGACCTTTATTTGATTAAAAAGTTCTTTAATTGATCCTTTGCAAAGGTTTTGTGAAGTGTTGTAACACACTTTCACACCTTATTAGGATTTATTTACTTAATTAAGCTTAATGGGTCCCTTCTTAATAAAATGTATTTAAATTTGTAACTTATATTTAGGTGTTGTAAAGAAGTTTCATATTTATCTAAGGTGGTATTAATTAATTGTGGTTAATTGGAGTTAATTAACCCCTTTGATTCAAATTTAAACTATATTTATGACACCTCTCGAAGATCTATCCCATAACCGATGATTTAGATAATATAACATTTAATTGGGAAAAATTAGGTCCTAGAAAATGGTGTCAGTACCCATTCTCCCTAGGTGGCGAATTGGTCCTCCCTTAATAGGACCCCTCTTCATCAGTTGATCTGAAATGGGTTTCTAATGTACTTTCCATCCCTCGGGGTTAGGTACTGGAAAACTAAGCTAGGACCCATTCATCCTAGATGGTGAATGGGTCCTCCCTGAACAAGGACCCCCTTTTCAAATTTCATTATGGTGGTAATTTAATAAATTTTACTTCTAGATCTGGTGTCAGCCTTAATTGTTAAAATTTTGAGGTTAATCTCCTAATTTGGTATAAATAAGGGGTTAATTCACATTGTTTCTCCTAGAAATTTTATGAGACATCCTAACAACTTCAAGAGAGAGTTATAGAGCATTACAATAGCATTTTCAAGGAATTTTAAGATAGATTTCAAGATTTTATTACAACAATTCAAGATCATATAATCATGACAATGGTTTAATGCATTCATGTATGTTGTTGAGCTAAGAAAGTGGATGTAGCATTGAAGATCTACATGCAAGCATTGTTTCACATCATACTCAAGGATCAAGATCTACATTATTTATTGCCACTTTGCAGATTTATTTCATAAGACATCATCCAAGGTGATATCAATTGCATATTTCATGTTTCATACTTCATTTCCTTTATTTAATCATTTGGTTTAATTACCTACAATGGTTTTGATTGAGACAAACCCCCATTCACTAACAAACAATAATTTTTTCTTCCTTTGAATGTGTGATTGCAAAATTATAGGTTGAAGATCAAGTGGAGGAAAGATTTGGAGAAATTGTCAAAGTTGTCAAAGTTGCAAAAGTTGTCATCTAAAGTGCAAAATCAAATATTTGAAGCTACAAAATTATCTATAGGCTTCCACAAGCTGATAACGAAGATCTTGAGAGTGCAGACATCAAGGAGAAGGACCTTGATCTTATGTTTAGAAACCCTAATAGGGACCCATTTGCCACTCAAGACAAATGAGTCCTATGTAGCTTAAAAACAACAAGTTTTTGATAAGGTACACAATTTTTTCTTTTCTAAAATCTTCCCTCATAGTTCCTATAATAGTTAGGTATCATTTTTTTTTTATTTGCATCTTTTAGCTCTCATAATTGAATTTTTCATAGTAAAAATTAGTTGGTTCATCATCTTGATCCATTCATCTTGGTGGTGAACCCTATTTTTCTATGTTTCATTTTGGTGCATGCAACATATTGAGCATTGCAACCTTCTACTTTTTGAAGTCTCTTTTTGCATCCTAGGTTAGATCTTGCATTAATTTTCATTTAAATATTTGCATTGAATTAAGATCTCTTTTAGTGTTAGTTGTTTTGTATTGAAATTGTAGACACTCAAAATTTGTCCTCAAAATCATCTTATTTTTTGTCTATTAATTAAATGGATATTATTATCTATTTAATTAATTCATTTAATATCTTCCTCTATTTTCATTAATCCACTTAAATCATTAAAACATTATAAGCATTTATTCATTCAATAATATTATAAGCATTTAATGATTTACATAATCAACCATTTAATCCATAAATCATTTCATATTGCTCCATTTGCATTAATCATTAAAATATCTATGCATATTAAATCATTTAAATACATAAAACCATTTAATCATTTATCTAAATTCATAAATCATTAGATCATTTAATCTTTATCTATTATATAAAATCATTTAATCTATGCATTTAATTCATTTATATCATCCACTCAAAATTGCACTTGATTCTAAATTCATAAACTTGCATCATATCATAAAATCCACCCATTATCTCTCTCATTCCAATTAATTTCAATTAATTGCAGTATGAATTTTCCCACTTCAATCTTTTTATCCCACATCTCTCCCACAACATGAATCTACCGTGTGAGGACATCTATAAAAGCCCTTCTTCTCACCAAAAATAAAATACATTTGATACATTTGATACATTGTTTTACTATCAATCTTCCTTTTCCATTCATCACAGCTTCTTGTTGCATTTGTGCTCATAAAATATGAGAGCATCAAATGCATAAATCAAGAATCATGGTGAAACAGGAAAATAATGGAGCAGATTTCTATTATTATGCATGCATGTTTAGATTACATATTTATTTTTGCAAGTGTGTTTATTGCAGGTAACTCTATTGAGGATGTTTTAAATCTTAATCTTAATCTCATAAGATTTTAGAACTGATTTTTCCTCCATCTACAAATGGTGAACTTGATGTGAACACCTTGATAATTTGGATTTTGATGTTTTGATAAATATCTTGGAGGAATACTTTGAGGATTTCATCTAAAATGCAAGGATGTTTTTCTTTACAGATTATGAATATTGTTTAGTGTTGGCACAATCTTGCATGTAATAGGAGTGGCTAAATGAAATAATATACATATAGGCTTACTAGTTTATTTACACTAGTTGTACACTCTTGATTGATGATCTAATAAATTATTTATGATGGCAGATTGAAACTCATTTTTAATTTACATCTGCTTTTCCTTAAGATCTCCATTCATGTTTCTATAATTTCTATTATTTATGCTTTTCTTTGACAATTATTGGAGAATTTGGTATGCCTTCCAATAATGTTTTCTTAAAGCCTTTTCAACATATCTCTTGAGCAGCAACAATTTTCATTGTTGTTTTCATTGTACTTATTTTACATGCATGTCACTAGCTTTTGATGGTTAAGTTTGAACCCCTACAAGAGCAGCAATTTTCATTGTTGTTTCTACACACCGAATAGAGGGAAGCACAATCTTAAGAATGGCATAAATTTATTCCTTCATTTTGATTTTTTGTGGTTGGATGTCATTTACAATTTCAAACAAAGGCATTTTGTGCATGCCTATAATCATGGCATAATCAAAGCTTTCAATTTCTTGCCCCTCTTTGTTTGTTGACTTGATGATTTAAATTGGAGTTAGATTATTTTGTTAATTTAGTATTTAGTTCTAAGATATCTTAGTTCTAATTTAGACTAATTTTAGATTTAATTTAATTTACATTTAATTTAGAATTAATTTTTCATTTCGACTTAGTTCATTTTTAATCTAGATTTAGCTTGTAATTTATATTTATATTTAAATTTAGATTTTTTTTGTAGCTTTTAACTTTGGATTTAGCTTTTAGCTTTTACTTTTAGTTTAGTTTTTAGTTTTTAATTTAGATTTACCTTTTATTTTGAATTTATCTAGTTTGTAGTTTTTAATTTAGCTTTTAATTTAGATTTAATTTCTAATTTAGAACATGGCATTAATTTAATTTAGCTTTTTAGATTTTAAATTAGATTTAATTTAGATTTCAATTAGAATAACTTTAATTTAGATTTTAAATTTTAAATTTAACTTTTAGTTTAGATTTAATTAGAATTAGCATTAGTTTAATATTTTAGATTTGAACTTTAATTTAGATTTTAACTTTTAGTTTCATTTAAATTTTAGGGCTAATTGGGTTAAGTTGGTTTCTCTTCCAGGTTCGCATGACAAAGACTCAAGGTTGAAAACATAAACACATGTTTTCCGAAGACTTAAATTTGAAACTACTAATGACATTTGATGCAGGACGATCGACGAAGATTTGATTTTGAAACCAATTGTCTTTTAGATTAGAAAAAATTTCAATTGGTGCTTTAAAACAAACAATTGTGTTCTTTCATATAGATTTAACTAGGAGGTCAATGAACACTGTTTGTTGTGTTTGAAGGATGGTAGGTATTATGCTCCCACCTTGTACAAAATCAGTGATCAGAAATCCAGACCCCTTTGTTTTTGTGTTTATACCTTAGAAGGGCCTGCCTCGCAAGAGGGAATGACTCCGACCTGTTTTTCGCTCAGGCTGGTATATAAAAATATGAGACTAAACTATCAAGTCCTCATGGTATGTAGCCTTAGCCATGTAGCTCCATTCAAAAATGGGTACCTACCTTTTCTTTTAAAGGTATAAGAGCCCCTAGTAGAGTGGTTAAAGCCTTAAGTGGCTTGTTGTACACTCACGAGGTGCCATGTCCCTGAGTAGACACTAGAAGCCTCTTGTGTAGTTTTCCAAAAACCCTTCTATTTGTTGGTGCAACAATGGTCATTGCCAAGGAATCCACATTCTCATAGTTCTTAATAGAGGCAAAGAGTCTTCCATGGGAGATTCATGAGGGCTCGAAGCTTGGTTGACTTGAGAACTGAGTGCCATGGATGGGAGCTAGTGTGGCCAAGCTTCTAAGTCACTCGTTAAGAATAATTGCAGCTGGGGAAACCCGTGTGGAATCTAGTGAATATAGTCCTTTCCAACCTTAGGATTTGTGCTTGTATTGTTAAAATAAAACATTTTTTCTACTATTTATTACATGTGTGTTCAAAAATAGATCTCAAACAAACATCACACCTAGTAATTTGCAACACCTTAAACCTTGCAAAACCCCAAAACATCCAAAATGAACCTATCACTTAGATTTCTTGGGGCCATCATCCTTCAATTCTGATCTTTCAATCCTTGCATATCATCCACCTTTTCATATCCATTATTTCTCAAACAAACCTTTAGCTTACACTTAGGCTACTCTTCCTAGGTCTTGAAATCAAACCATTGGCTATCTATCACTCACATCACTTAAGGTACATCATCCTTGGGATATGGAACATACCATTATCCTTGAGTAGGGAAATCCTTTTGGAGTTCATCATAGCCTACATACCCTCTCTTGAGCATTGGTCCTTGTGTCTATCCATCACAACACAAGTAAAGCCTTGCATCATAAACAACTTCAGACTTAGAGTTTTCTTTGAGCTCTTTCATTCTTAGCTTGTCATATCATACCATACCATTTTCATATATCATTTTAGAATTATATCCTTTTCATTGTATCCTAGTCTTAGGTCTCATACATTATCCTATCTTGGATTGAAAATTAGAACAAATCACCTATGACCCCTAGAACAAGAGCAAAAATGTTTCAAGAGGAAGGGAACCCATGGGGAAGAGACTTTGATGGGGAAGATCACATTAGTGTTACAACTAGTGAAACAAGTGAAATTGAGGATGAATAAATAACCCAATCCACCATAAATGAAGCTCTTAACGATAATAGATTCACTAAACTTCTTACAAAGGTGGTCAAATGTAACCCACAACAATACTTCAAGGCCCTTGCTAACAAAGGAATGAAAATGCCTCCTGATTTTGAAAAATCATTACTCACAATGAATGACCAACCTAAATCTAGTGAATCTAAGCATCCCAAAACAAACATTGATGGTTACAAGATATCTATAAAGACATCTTCAAAAACCCTTTTTCTATAACCTGGTTACAAGATATCTTCAAAGACATCAAAACCTACACCTACAAATGATCCTATTTTGGATGAGCTTAGAACATTGAGACAAGAATTGGATACTCTCAAGAACAATAAAACATCATCTCACAAGTTCTCCATCGAAGACATATGTCCCTATCCCTTTGATCCGAGCATATCAATGCCACCTTTTCCTAACCACTGGGACATACCAAAACTTGATAAATATAATGGAAAAGGAGATCCTAAAGACCACTTAAGACAATTTTGTGCCACTACCACGGAATTTGCAGTCAATGAAATGTACATTATGAGATTATTCCCTCGTAGTCTAGGAGGAGAAGCTATGGAATGGTTTTCACAATTACCCCGACCATCAAATTCTTTCAAGAATTGGCTGATAAATTTGTCTCCAATTATAGTTTCAACTATGAATTTAAAGTGACCACAACAAACCTTTTCAACACCAAATAAAAACAAGGTGAATCTTTTGTGTCATTTTTAAAAATATGGAGACATTTAACAAAATGATTACCTTATGCCATTCCTGACCAAGAATTGGTTGACCTCTTTTGTCAAAATTTGAACAATGAAATTGGAAGGGAACTTCGCCTAATGCTTGGATTCCTTTGATGAAGCCATAGAGATGGGATTTCTAATTGAACAAACCCTCATCAATGGTGGAACTATAAAACTTAATAATGAAAAAGATCAAAAATCAAATTCAAACAACAAGACACATTTTTGGGTAGAGAACAAGAATGTAGCCAATGATGGAGTTGTTGATGCAAAAAAAACTAAAACATCATCAACTACATACAACCTTAAAGGTTCATCTTCAAATAAAGGAAAAGAGAAACAAAGAAGCTTCCCTAAATGAAATTTTACACCATTGGGACAATTGTTGGAATCCACATTAAAAGAACTTCTTGAAAATAATGTTATAATGTTACTCGAAATGAAGGAATATAATCCACAAGTCAAAACCCCATTGTGTAATGAGGATCACTTTTGTGACTATCATAGACATAAAGGACATAAGACTAATAGTTGCAATAAACTTTGACATTTAATACAAGACCTTATTATTGATGATAATATAACAATTGATGGACACACTCCTTCTAGTAACTTTGATCGCGAGGTGTTTAAAATCCCTTTCCCTAAGCATGACAAGGATAAAGGAAAAGCCTTAGAATTTGGGAATGGTGTAAACTATACTATTTCCAGGTATGATTATACCATAAATAACATCAGTGAGACTAATAATCATGTAAACACTTTCATTATAAAAGTTAAATAATTTGATTGCAATGATACTTGATAACATTTTGTTTCCACGGTCCATGATCATTAGTAATCAAGATTTCTGGATAAAACTGGGGGCAATTTTTGCAATGATACTACCTACAGAAGCAAAGTTACCCTTAGAAGTCCTAATTCAAAACCCACTGTGCCAGCTTCGCAATACAACCTCATAGACAATTTATGAAAAACTCCCACATAAATTTCTATACTTGAGTTGCTACGCCTATCTCTTTAACATAAAGCTATCTTAGATAAAGCACTTGCTACTACTACAGTGCCTATAGGCCTACATTTAGATCAATTCCAAGCTATGGTGGGACACATCACCTCATCTCATACTCTCACTTTTACTGAAAAAAATGATTTATCCCCTCGACAACTACATAATGCAGCTTTACATATTAATGTTCTTGTCCATAATGTCAAGATCAAGCAAAATCTGATAGACAGAGGAACAAACCTTAATATTTGTACTCAATAATTGATCACAAAATTAGGATTCTCAAAAAATGCAGTTGATCCAAGGAAAAATATTACCATAAAGGCATATGATGAAGAGGAACGATCGTCTAAAGGATCAATCACTCTACCAATTTGAGTTGGTCCTATGGTAAAGGATGTGGTTTTCCAAGTCCTTAATCTCCCTCTGACCTATAATATCCTCCTTTGAAGACCTTGGATTCATTAAATGTAAGTAGTACCTTCTACATACCATCAGTGCATTAAATTCCCACATAATGGTGTTGAAATCACAACACAAGGATATCCAAACCCTTTCATGTATTTCCATAATCTAAGTCCTAAAACTAAAATTGCAATCCCTAGCAATTGTGAAGCACCTCCTTCTCAGGCATATGTTGATCCTCCTTAAAAGAATCCACCTAAAAATCCAATGAAGCTGAGATCAAAATACAAGTGAAAGAATAAGGAGTAGGGGAATATACCATAGATCGTGCTCTTTGACTTGGAAAGCTACCTTTATCTCCCCACATTTATCGAAAGCCATAGATGACTAAGTCATCCACTTCATTTACCGCAACATCAAGCACCAAGGTCCAAATCCATGATATGGGATGTGGAGAATACTGTATGGATAATTTACCAACAAAATACACTGCTAATATCGTCGAGAAGGGTCAAACTTCTAACAATGATATCAAGACAACTATAGAAGGACTGCAAAAATATGACCGTGCTTGAATTGAAACCTTTTGGAATGCTAATGATACACTTGCCTTTTCCATATCTACTTCCACTCAAGCTTTTCATATCTATGATAACCCCCTATTTGACCAATATATCTACAACAACCCACTCTTTGATCATGACCCTATTGAGGATATCCAATCATCATCCTTCCATCCCACCTACCCTCGGCTAGGATATGAATCTCCAATTGTCACCTCTACTAAGCCATCTTTCCAAGTCATTAAGGATGTGCAAGCTTCCTTTGATGTTAGCAGTAGCGAAAAGGATAGTTCCAAAGATTCCATTGATGGCATCGCCACTCCCATTCACCCACTAAAAATTCATGTCACTCCATCCACCTCAACCATCTCCACCACATCCATCCACCTTGTAGAAATGGATCAACAAGTATCACACAAAGAAAAATAAAAAGGATGTAATTCAAGAATCAAAGATAAAAGTGCCTTTTTCAAATAGAGATCCAAAATCAAAAGAAAGCATTCAAAGAAAGAAAGATCAAGAAAATTCCCTTAGCCAAAATAAAAAGCTATTGGAAAAATAAAAAATAAACGAAGATGAAGATAAGTGCCCTAGCCAAAATAAAAAGCTATTAGACAAATCAAAAGTAAAAGTTAAAAGTGAAAGCAAGGAAAAGTCCATCTCCAACTATGCCTCTCCATCAAAAAACATTGGGGGAATCTATCAAGGAAAAAAGTCAAACACAGAGATTTTTGATCCAAGGTCTCTATCCACATCACTCTCACTCATACCATATATTCCATTCCACCCATCCATGTTCACATATCCATCATATCCCTCCATTGGCGATGTTTTGCATGGACCTTTAAAGACAACCCCTGCACGTACTCTAGCTCATTGGTCGCCCAAGCTCCTCTTCATGTGAAGGCTGATGGCCCACATAGTGTGCACATTAGGGATCCTACCCTAGCCTCTTTCATCCGCCACATCTATCATCCTTCATATTTGCCACTTGCAATCCTCATCTTGATTGCATCCATTCATCTAGCACGGTCATCCACATAGGATTGGGGCATCGTAAAGATAGTCTATGGATCCGAAATTTATCAATTCTATACCTAGATTTGGAGAGCTAGGACAAAGTCCTAAAAATGTACAAAAAAAATTGAAAAAAAAGGGAAAAAATGATGAAAAAAAGTAAAGAGAAACCAATTCATTCAATGGTGAAAACCACTTCGGTGGCACCTTGAGCAAATACCATGGTGAAAATTGAGAAATCGGCGCCATGTATAGAGGATTTGCTCCTATTTCCTTTGGAGCTATACTTTATCTTTTCATCCCATTTTCATTAACTCTCCACTTCAAAATGACCTTTTCATACTCACCATGGCTTGTGAATTGTTCAACAGTCTCTGTAGAAGTTGTTAAAACCAACTTCAGAGTCCAAGAACACCTGCATGCAAATGGATACCTGTCATAGGGAAGAGAATGGATGAAAAAGCAAACAAGGGTTTGAAGCTCTAAAATATTGAAATATTGTAATATCAGAACAACTGAATTAATGAAATATACAGTGGATCAATCCTTAAGAAAGGAGATCGTGCAAACTTAAAAGTAACCCTAATAGGAAGACATTTAATAATTAATATAATTATTAAATGTCACATTATGCAAACTAAAGAGAAATCTTAAGAGAGGAATAAAGGTAACCTAATTAACACAATTAAGTTAAAACCTTTACTCTAACACCCCCCCTTAAGATGAGCAAGAGTGTAGCTACAAAAAAGTGCAAGAAAGAAAAAGTAAATACAATGCATGAAAGAAAACAAGGGTCGCAAAAACTAGGCCTGATTAAGTACCCGAATATAACCAAATCTCTGTAAAGTGGAGAAATAGAGAAAACCTCATGGGAAAAACTCTACTCCAAAAAGAGATGCAAAAAGAAAGTACAAATGGAATGTCTCAAGAGAATCTCTCAAGAACATATGTAGATATACAATTAGATACCCCCCCATGAGAGAGAGTGGAGACTACAAAGCCCCCCCAAAATGAAAGAACCCTTGTGCCAATGATCAAACCAATGTGTCTCCTCGGAGGAAGAAATAGATCCAATGATCGAGGAAGAGGAAATCCCTGGATGTGAGGTGAAAATGGAAGTCCTGGATGATGCTCACTGAAGAACTGAACTGCAACATGAGTGTCTGAATAAAAAAATGGTGAATCAAACAACTCAAGATGATCTTGAAATGGAATCTCCAGTGAAGAAGGGGTAACAGGTGTGTTGAATCTATCATCTGTGAGGAAAGGAATATCCTCTGATATGGCCTCAACAACTACACTTGATGGCTCGATGAGTGGAGCAACAATGTCAGTCATAGCTAAAGCAGAATCCTACTGAACAGATGTGATCTCAATAGGAGGAAGAGGTGTAGAAGTCTCAACACTAGTCTCATGAACAGATGGAAGAACACAAAAGTTCAAGTGACCAAAATTCTCCTCAGATACTACATGCTCTCTTGTAGAAAGAGAGGGAGATGGTGAACCAAAGTGTGTGAATGCATACAATTGAGAAGAATGATCAACTGTCCCTGTTGCAACAATGTTTCCAATCTAAATGTCTTTGATGTGCACTGAATCAGGTGTGAACTCAACTGTCTTCCCTGTCCCACTATGAGAAATCTGATAGATGGAGAGAAGGTTAGTGGAAAAATATGGAACACATAGTACATCATTGAGTGTATTGTCATCAATGTCGATAGGACCTTTCCCACATACACTCATATAAGTGTTATTACCCATCAATATGTGTGGTGAGGATGTAGCCTCAAAAGATGAGAACATGTCCTGAGAAGATGCCATATGGTGTGAAGCACCTGAATCCAATAGCCATCTAGATGAATGTGAACTGGTGGTTGCACATAATGCATGACCCTTATGTGGGGCCTGTCCATCTATCTAGAATGATGGTGAAGAAGAAGAGTGATGAATATGGTTCTTCTCAAGAAGAGTTGTCAAATCTTAAACCTATTTTGCATATCCATCTATCTTCTTCTCATAACACTTGGACTCATCATGTCCTAGCTTAGTGCAATAAGCACACTTAGGTCTATCTTTCTTTGATGATTCCCCCTTAGGAGAAGGTGAATCAGAATTGTTCTGTGAACTAGAATCCTTCCAATGCTCTGTGGTCTTTGGTTTCTGTTTCTACTTCTGCTTTTGATTCTGCTTCTACTTTTGCTTCCCCTGAGATGACTATGCTACCAACGCTTAGTGTGGTCATCCTATGAGAGAATCCAACTGTGATAACTTAGCCTTCTCTCATGTCAAATGATCACAAAACACTTCAAAAGAAGGCATGGTAAAACGTGCACCCAAGGCATCCTAGTGGAATGGAAGGTAGATGAGAGTATCTGAAAGTTCGCATGAAGCTTTGACAAAATTAGGTAAATACACTCTGTATCAATCTTAACCTTACCACAACCCTATAGAAGAGATCTCTATTGTTTGAATTTAATTAGAAATTCAATGGAGGGAAAATAATCAGGTATAAGTGAAGTCAACTCTGCCTCAATCTGTAGTGCACAGAACTAATTGAAGGTACCAAATAAATCATTGAAATTGGTCCACATTTCAAGAGGACTATTCCATGCATCAAGGTGAAACAACAAGTTGTCTGAAACAAGTAAGGAAATCAAACCCATAGCCTCATCCATCTTATTTCTATGTTGTATAACCTCAAATGGCCTTTTCAAAACTGGTTGAATCATATCTAAATAGGACCACAACCCCTTTGATCTGAGAAGACGTGTCATGAATGCCTTCCAAGTATGATAGTTATGAGGTGTGAAAATTTCAATAGTAGAAGTGTTTTTGGCCATGTTTGGAGAGGTTTTAATGAATTTTCAATGTGAATATTTTCTGGTTTTCTGAATTAAATGACAGAAAGAAAGAAAAAAAACTCCCCCCACAATGCAAAAAACCAAACCCCAGTAGAGATTTTTCAGTGGAAAATAGGAAAAATCCAAAAAAGATTTCAGATTGAATCTTGTGTACTTGGTATATATTCTGAAAAAAATAACAGTAGATCTGAATAGAGTGCATTCACAACTTTCTGATGCCTATTCATTTTCGAAAAATGGAGAAAAACGGACCAAGTTATGCCCTCTGGAGTACAAAAAAATCATTTGACTTTGACTACAAAAAAATATAGCCAAAGTGAAAATTTTTGAAAAATATCCTACACCATCACGATGGGCTTAGAGCCAGCTTTCCAACACCTATTTTCATTTGAAAAACGAAGAAAAAATGACCATTTTATGCCCGATTTAGTGAAAGTAGCTGAAAATGCACAAGCATACCCGCTACAGCACCTGGGGCTAAAAAAATAAGCCCTTGGTCCTCTTAGCGACCAGGGGACTAGGTGGCTAGCTCCTCAGCGGAGCCCCTAGTTAGTAATATGATTGGCGGTAGGGGCTACTAGCACCAGCGAGGCTGAGCGCGGGCGATTGGGCGCCTATATGATCGCAGGCTTTGTTGATGGTGGCGGGGCCTTAACTTCGAGGCGGCAGATCGGCCAATGAGTGGAGGCCGTCGGGCAGCGGTAGTGGATGGGAGGCCGCTGGGCAGAGCTTCGGCAACAGTTTCCTTTTATACGAGCGACGCCCAAAAAATTAAAAAAACTTTTTTTTTTTTGTTTTTTTTAAATTTTTGAGCCTCGAACTGCGTGCCTTAGGGCCGTATGGCCTTGGGGTAAATTGTTTTGCTTCCCTGATCAACTGTAGCCAAAATTGATGAATGAACAATTGATTTAGGGGTTTTTGGATGCTACGAATCCAACAAAAAGGTCTGTTTGGGCCCAAAGTGAACCCAAAAAATGAAGTATGCCAGATCCACATAAAATCACCCTGTAAAATTGTGAATATCTGATCCAACCCTCATTGCTCCAAATTATTCAAACAAGAATAGGCTATAGCAAGTCTGCTCTGATACCATGTATAATTTGTCAAAACCAACTTTAGAGTCCAAGAATGCCTGCATGCAAATGGATACCTATTACAGGGAAGAGAATGGACGAAAAAGTAGATGAGGGTTTGAAGCTCTGAAATATTGATATATTATATTATAAGAACAATAGAATTAAAAAATACAATGGATCAATCCTTAAGAAAGGAGATCATGCAAAACCTAAAAGAAACCCTAATAAGAAGACATTTAATAATTAATATAATTATTAAATGTCACATTATGCAAACTAAGTGAAATCTTAAGAGAGGAATAAAGGTAACTTAATTAACACAATTAAGTTAAAACCTTTACTCTAATAGTCTCATCACTTGCTTGCTTTACCATGCGTACTAGGTTGGCTCTATCCTTCATGGGGGCATTTCCTCAACCTTAGATATGGGTTAGGCTACTAAACATATCGTGGTTAGAAAAACTACCCGTTTTGTCTATCTGGTTGCTTGTGATTCATCTCTTTCCCTCTTTAAAATGACGTGGAAAAATCCCTAAAAATCAGAAAATGACCTGAAAAAATCCCTAAAAATCAGAAAATGACTTGAAAAAAATCCATAAAAATCATAAAATGTCCTGAAAAATTCCAAAAAAATAAAAAATTAGAAAATTCAAAAAAATCAAATATTCAGAAAATCCAAAAAAAATCAAATATTTCAAAAATCCAAACAATCAAATATTCAGAAAATCCAAATAAATTCAAATGTTTCAAAAACCCAAAAATTCAAATATTCTTAAAATCCAACAAAAATCAAATAACCTCAAAAAATTTCCAAAATAGTGACACTTTCAGATCGCTACATAGCTTTGAACCTTAAAAAAATAAAAACACATCACGATTGACAATCAAGGAGACATTACAACACACTTATCAATCCCCCTTTTCAAATCCAACCAACCACATAAACTATGACAAGAATTAGATTTACTTTGAAGCATGGTGAATGTTTGAGGATCTTTGATTATTTTATGATTTTATCTTTGGTGGCATGTCTTTTAGCTTCTCGAGGATGTCTTGGACTAGAGAGGTGAGGATGGGGCATGTTCGCTTATTTGTTGTGTGTGGAATATTTCTTATTCACATGATGACTCATCTTAAGACATGGTTGTCTAAAATCATCGAGGACATATGAGTCTCATGTGGGTAAGAACATTCCTTGTCTGATAGTGTTTTCCATGCAATAAATATTTAGGTCATCTAAGTCATTATACCTAGATGCCTATACTTCACTACTAAATAAAAATGCAAATAGTATTTAGGTCATCTAGATGTTCATGTTATCTAGACACTTATACTATTTTGTGACATAATAAGCTCTATGATGATAAAAGGAATCTGCAAAGCACAAGAAGCTTCATCACTTTTATTTCCTTCATATATATTTTCATCTACCATTTCTTCCATCATCCATTTCCTACATCATTTCATTTTCTTCATGCTCTTGTCAAAGAATGATTAATTGGTTTATCTAACTGATGCTTGTCTTCAAATATCAAATCAATCAACTTTCTTTTTAGCATGGGACTCCACTACTCCCTTATCACTCAATCTATTAATCAAGCATTGTTTTGTGCTAGAATCCATGTCAATCAGCTCAATCAACTTGTCAACCCAGCTATACTAATCATTTCATCAATTGCTCAGGTACACCTATCAGTTGTGCATTTCCATCAAATGTACATCTTCACTTATCAGTTGTGCATTTTCATCAAATGTACATCTATTCTTAATCACTCACAAAAAATCAACTATCAAATCTTCCCCTCATGATCTATCAAGAGATTAATCTTATCATAGCTTGTTTGATCAATCTCTCGAGGGGGCATATCATCCTTATCATCATTCTTACTAGGATATCCCTAGGGCATGTATCAATTAATCAATCATTTTTTCTTTGAAACAATGTGACAAGTTGCATTGTCTCAAAGAGGGACAAAATGTAGACACTCAAAAAAATTCCTCACAATCATCCTATTTTTCATCCATTAATTAAATGGATATTATTATCTATTTAGTTAATCCATTTAATATCTTCCTCTATTTTCATTAATCCACTTAAATTATTAAAATACTATCAGCATTTATCCATACTATAAGCATTTATTCATTCAATAATATTATAAGCATTTAATCATTTGCATAATCAACCATTTAATCCATAAATCATTTCATATTGCTCTATTTTCATTAATCATTAAAATATCTATGCATATTAAATCATTTAAATACATAAAACCATTTAATCATTTATCTAAATTCATAAATCATTAGATCATTTAATCTTTATCTATTGCATAAAATCATTTAATCTATACATTTAATTCATTTATATCATCCATTCAAAATTGCACTTTATTCTAAATTCATAAACCTACATCATATCATAAAATCTACCCATTATCTCTCTTATTTCAATTAATTTCAATTCATTGCAATATGCATTTTCCCACTTCAATATTTTTATCCCACATCTCACCCACAACATGAATCTACCATGTGAGGATATCTATAAAAGCCCTTCTTCTCATAAAAAATCACATATATTTGATACATTGTTTTATTATCAATCTTCCTTTTCTGTCCATCACAACTTCTTGTTGCACTTTGCTCATAAAAATTTGAGAGTATGAAATGCATAAGTCAAGAATCATAGTGAAATAGGAAAATAATGGAGTAGATTTATGCTATTATGCATGCATATTTAGATTATATATTTGTTTTTGCATGTGTGTTTATTGCAGGTAACTCTTTTGAGGATGTTGGAAATCTTAATCTTAATCTCATAAGATTTCAGAACTAATTTTTCATCCATCTACACAAATCTTGCATCTCATGTAGGGTTTACACTTGCATTTTTTTGCATCTCTCTAAATCTAAAATATATAAAAATAAAATTAGTTATTTTGATCTCATACAAGGGTATGTGTAGGATCATCATGGAAAAAACAAGCCCTTAAGTGGCAACAAAATTCAGAAAATCAAAGTTAGGCAACTTGACGTAAAAATTTGAATAAGTTATCTATATTATTTCAAAAATATGTAAGAATAGAATTTGTAGAAAATTGAATGTAGTTTCTAAAATACTAGGTTTATTTTTACTTTTTTTAAATTTATTTGGTGAAAATTTGAAATTTCAATGTAGTAGTACTTCAATTTCAGAGAAAAAATAAGAAGTAGGTGTCTATCTAACCACCCTAGCCACAATAAAATGATAATATTTTTTTATAACATTTTATATACAAGTAGGGGACTCATGTCCTAACGTGATGCATATTTTTTTGTAATTTTCTTCCAAGTAAATAATTAATTATGATTTTCTTATTAGAACTTTTAAAAAATATAAAAACTCGTATGTCTGACCACCTTAACTTGGTCAAAACTTCATGAATTTTTTTTATTTTTTTTAATCCTATAGTATGTGAATCATGGAAGGTGACACATGTTTTGGATTCAAAAAATGTGATACCATTTGAAAGCTATATATTTTTTTCAATCAACCTATCAATGAGGACTTTAGTCAAAATTCAAATAGAAAATGAATAATAATTATTTATTAAATCCAAAGTAAAGCATAATTTATATTGGTGGAAATTTGAGAATCTCCTTTAAAAACCCTTTTCGTTTCATCAATTTTGGGTAAAAACAAAGTTGTCAGCCACATGGGCCATCATATCACTTAGATATCGCCACTTTTTGGCCCACCATGATCCTGCACATACCCACAATTGCATTTGAATTTTTTTTAAAAGTGCATTTCATCTTTTCATTGCATATTTATGTTTCATTTCTAGAAAATCTAAAATTGAAATTCGTTGTCTCAGACCCATAACTAAAGGATATCACTGAAAGCTTGCAAATCATTTAAAAAATGTTTAAAAACACCTAACCTGGATGCATTCAACCCTACTAGCGAATGAGTCCCTGATCAGGTCCTATATGTACCTTTTGGCAACTAAAAAATCATCAAAATTCACTATGAAATCCATGGAAATATCTCAAAAATATTGATGCATTGTAGGGATAGACCTTAACAAAACATGATTTTTCCAATGCACTTTTTTAAGGGTTTCATCGGTAGTAATGCATAATGTATCTTAGTACAACTTTTTACCAATAATGACCTAGACTATAGGAATTCATGGAAGGAAAGCACACCAACACAATAGTAGGGCATCATGGAACAATGGGGCATCAATTTGTCAATACATTCCAATACATTTGAAGACTTTAAAGCATTCTTGACTCAAACAATGACTATAGACAATCACCTAGGCATTTGGTGCTTCTTGAAAACATTGGCCATATAATCACTTAACATCCAATGAAAGGTAACCACCATGGAACATGAAGGATGTGACTTATGTAAGTCTTCTTTAATACCCTTTAAAGGATTCCAACATTTCTCAGACATGAAAGTTCTTCACACTCAAACATGAAGATCATCATAAAAGACAATCAAGCATTTGTTTACAAAATGATGCAAATAGAAAAAAATGATGGAACTAGCCTTCCAATGGACTCCTTGGCCTTCATAATCTTTCAAAAACATGGCAAAACATTCCCCAAACTAGATTCTATGAGTCAGTGTAAGGAATTGAACAAACAATCACAATGTAGGGTTTTAGACTATCCCAATGAGACTGTGAAGAAGACTATCCAAGATATCACTTTCACATGTGCAAATCAAGGACCCCAATCTCACAAGAGTGTGGACAATTTCAAGACAAAATTTCTTGATTTTTTATTATTTTCTCATAGTGGAACCTTAAGATATGGCATTTTTCCCAACGACTTGAACCCTAGGTAGGGTTTATGATAGTTTTCACAAAAATGGCAATATCTCGTGCAAAAATCAATGGATTTTGATCAAATAGAAAGAATTGTGAAGGTAAAAAACCCTTGCAACTTCTCCAAAAAATCTTGATGCTATACAGTAAAGTACAAATCCTTACAACATGATAGAACAATAAGTTTTGAAGAAAAAATAGTTTTGAATGGGAAAATTTGAAATATTCTTCATTCAAACAACTTCTAACCTTGGGATCCATGGTTACAAGACATATTTATGCTTTTAGAATCAATTATAAAATGTCAACCAACCTCCAACTACCTTTTAACAAATTTTGCAAAGTTGACATGACAACAATGGCATCTTTTAAGTAACTTTTACAACTTTGGCCTATATTACACCTAATGACCTAAATTGATCCTAGATGATGTAGAATGGTCTTAAATGACCTTATTTATATGAATCAAACCAAAAAAAAAAGTGTCATAGGGTGCCCTTGCACCAAATATCTAACCAGGGCCCATTCACCCTTACTTGCGAATGAGTCCCTATTAGCTACTAATCTAGATTTTTTGGACCTTAAAATCGCAATTTCTAGCTTCTATTTGGTGTTGTTGCTTTCCTATTTCAGTTTCCTGATTTGTTGTTTCATCAAATTCATTGCATTTAGCTTAAATTTATTTATTTGATTGCATTGTTAAAATTCAAAATTGCACTCAAACATTTCATTTTCAGCTCATTGCATTGTGTAATTAGTAAACTGCATTGCTTAGAATCTAAAAATTGCATTTCATTCTAGGTTATTGCATTGCCCCTTTTCCATTCTAGGGTTCGCACACTGGGGTTGTAAAACTTGCATGAGCTTTACAACTATTCAACAAAAACTGCTAAGGCCTTTGCAGTTTTATATTTACTCTTACGGCTGCGCCTTATTTTTTCAAATACTCACTACCCTTGAAGCTCTCCACATGGCTTCCTTGCGAAGCTTTTCGCTTTTCCTTCAGTTCGCTTTTCAGAAATCTCCGTCTGCGTGCCACGTGGCTCACTCTAACTACCTCTCTGAGTTGGGCCTACCTTGTTCTTTATTTTGCATGGAGCTATCCACGTGGCTCTCTCTTGAGGCTTTCTACTGGGTGCCTTTTCAACTTTCTATCGGGCTCCGTCTGAGTGACACGTGGCAATTTTATTTCTATGCCGGTTATATTGGAAATGCTGACGGATCTTTTGTACTTCCTATTGCCACGTGTTCTCTCCTATTGCTGCATGGTTTTTCATTTTATGTCATGGCCTTGTTGGTGTGTTGCTGACTAGTCAATGTTTGTTGTGGCGGCTCGAGATGATCTAGGCCATCAGTCACTGCACGTGGTTTTCTCTTCTTTTGATGCGTCTCCAGGTAGTGGACTGGCCAATAAATAGGGCCATGTTTTCTTTTATTAGGTTGTTGATTAAGTTCTGCAAGACTTCCAAGCACTAGGAAGTAAGCCTTTTGTAATAGTTGCTTTCAATTCGAAGACTTCAGACTGTGCCAAATAAATTTGACCTTTCTATTTTTAAGCATTTGTTAGAACTATTGACATGTGCTGTTATCTTTATTTTTGTATGAATGCCTATTCTTCAGTTTCTATGACCTTTCATAGCTAGAATGAATATAGATCATGTTTCTCCAACTCTTCTGTGTTAAGACAAAGTTATGTTTGATTACATTATACAAATTAGAGGGTATTTTTTGCATGATAAGCGCTTTTGAGAAAATTATCTTAATTAATAGCAATTTAGTGGTTCGGGGCTTTGCATTATGCATTTTTCTCTAGTAAAGTTGTCTAAAGACTTTGGCGCATCACCTGTAGTGTAAATTTTATATTCCTGCAATCTCCCTCACCTTTTACTTCACCCACTAAGTGAAGAGCCGACTTCGGTAAAATCTCGGAGGTTACTTAGCTAGCGCATAACATCCCCCATTAGCTAAGTTTCCCATAAGACTCCTGCTACATACAAAATATTGTGTCGACAGTTCTTTTTCTGGCATGCCCGGTGGGACCACAAACTAGCACGTTCACCTAATTTTCATAAGTGTTTATGAGCCATCGGCCTGTAACTGGGTCACAGACTGTGAGAGTCCCTGGCCAACTTATACCGCCTTTAGTTTTTGTGCACTCAAGAGGTCGCTAAGGTAGGCCTTCACCTCCTTCTCCAACATCACCTAATCCACCCGCACCTATGACTGCTAGAAACTACGTGGCCTGGGACTTCGGAAGTCCATTAGTAGCACCTGTGGCTCCTGCAGTATGGGCCTCCATCCCTGTTTCCACTCTAAAAGCTATCCCTAAATATTCTAGGGATGAATCAAAGACGCCAATGGAGCATCTGCAAGATGTAGTAGACGTATGTTTGGTACATGGCATATCGAATGAAAATGTAGCCCTCAGATTGTTGGTCGCCCCCTTTCGAGGAAAGGTGTTAAACTAGTACAGAAATTTACAAGCTGGTACTATTGCTACTTGAGACCAGCTCGGGACCCCATTTTATGAGCATTTTTCAAACACCAGCGACAAATCTTCGCTATACCATAAATTGGCAAATATAAAGCGAGCCCCTTATGAAGCTTTTCCTGACTTTAATGTGAGGTTCCATTTGACCTGGCAGAGAGTGCCTGTGGGTAGCCGACCACCTCCGGATCTAGCATTTATGTTCTACTTGAAGTCGATCAACGCCGATATCTCCATGATGTTACAAGCTTTGGGTGGAGACACTCTTTCTGATGCTTACGCCCTAGTTGTCACTACAGAAAATAATCTGATCGTTGTAGGGAAGTTGGCATTGAGACCCATCGGGCCATTGTTCCCTGAGTGCAATGCTGCAGAGGCCGAGGTTCCTTCCACCAACGCTCCTACATCTCCTCCCCAATCTATGTGCATCTATCCCGAAAGTGTTCCAAGCATGGCCCCGATGGCAACTCCTGTGGTAGCTTCTGTGCCTAATCCCATGGCTACCGAGATGAACGAGATGAGAGAACAGATGTGAGCTATGACTAATAAACTAATTACTTTGAAGTAGCAGCAATACAGCTATCAAAAACCTGCATACCAAAATTACCAAGGTGGAAAACCTCCATACCAATCAAATCAGTGGTAGGATAGGTCACGTGGGAATACCTCGGCTCAGCCAAGTAACCAGATGGTTTTGGTAACCCTGCTGATGCAAACTGTTCATCCTAGTTCGAATAAGGAGCTAGTGGCAGGATAGAATAATTTAGCCGAAGATGCCAATTCATGGTGTTTCCCTTGCAACGATGCACATATGCCGTGAAACTGTCCGCAGGGAAATTTGCAACAATAAATCACAGATCAACATAGCCAAGGCAGCGCATCTGTTTCCAGTAACACACCATATGCCTCCCAACAAATGGATAATGTAGTCCTTGCCGCACAAATGCAAGGGATGTCCATCCAGCAAGAGTCGGACATTGTCCTGGACCAGGCTCTCTTTTCTTGGATGGAAGGAGAAGAGTCGGCGTTTCTGAATGATATCCCTATTGATAAAGTACACTGAGTGCAATCTGACTACAATACGTGTTCTAAGCATAGGTTCACCGGAGAGTTTACAGCCTTGCCTACCAATGCTATATCACAACTGATGCCTAGCCCAATAGCAGGCCTATTGCCAATCCCACCACAGTCAGAAGCGGCTATTCTTAGCTCTCTGGATCCACTTCCTTTGAAGACAAAGGCTCCATCGATCATTTTTCCTATTACTAAACTACCAGACGTACCGACCATAAAACCAATAGTGGCCACAAGACCTAAAGAGCAAGCAATTGCAACTCACCAATCGAAAGTACAATTCAACTTGGTGGAACAACTGAAGAAGTCATCTGCCAATGCTTCTCTGTGGGACGTCTTGGCTATTCTGGAGCAAAAGGTGCTGCTACAAAAGGCATTGTCTAATGAAGAGAATGTGAAAATTCCTACTCACTCTCATGAGGAGGATGTATCCAAGCCAGACTTGGATAAAGTGCTAACAGTTCAATCGGAGGAGAAGCTCGAGTCCAGAAGGGAAAGTAAGCCTAAACCTAAGCCTTTCTTTCTAACACTCAATATTGGTGACAAGCTACTGCATAACTATATGATCGACTCTAGTGCCAGCACCACTGTCATGCCAAAACAAGTAGTTGATGCTTTGGGTCTAAAATATGAGCCTCTGAATAAAGGAGTCATGCAGCTTGATGGAAACAAGGTTGATACTATTGGGATAATCAAGAGATTACCTATGACTTTGTTTGCCTGCCCCAGTATCACTGTAAATCAGGATACCATACTCATCGATATCCCTCCTCTGTTCGGGATCTGTTTGTCCTGAGAGTTCAGTGCAAATGTAGGAGGATATCTAGTGCTAGACTGGTCGCACTTGATTCTGAGGATTAAGCATGGGGCTAAGATGAAACTATTGTCAGGAACTTTGCATTCCCAACATGTTGTTGATGAGGCTCTACTAAATTTTGAAGTAGCACACACTTCAATCTCCCAAGAAGAAAGGTACAACATGGAATTTCTTGAAGAAGAGGAGGCTACTAGCTCCTGAACAAAAGACAAAGAAAATTTGTTGAATGAATTTATTGATATAGACCCTTTTGGGAATTACCATGCAACTGGCCTTGGAACCTATGTGATACATGAAGAAGGGTAGATCATGCCCAAAGTTACTAAAGGACCTGAAGTTGAAGAATCTTTGGAAATATGGATGTTATACTTTGATGGCACCGGATGTAGAGTAGGAGCTGGAGCGGGTATTTGTTTGATATCCCCGACCGACGAAAAGACCTTGAGGTCTTACCACTTCTAGTTTGCATGTTCAAACAATGAAGCTAAGTATGAAGGTCTTGTCCATGGTGTAAACTTTGCAGAATAATTGGAGATTCAAAGCTAGTGGTTAACCAGGTCCATAGAATCTCTACTACAAAGAAAGTCTGTATGAGGTCTTATCGACATAGAGTCTGGGATTTGATTGACAACTTTGAGGCATTCAATATTCAAGCTATTCCAAGGGAAATGAATTCCAAAGCCGGCAGAATGACAACTATTGGGGCTCAATTTGAGCCGGCCTCTAAATTATTAAAAAATAAACATGCAATGAAGGTAATTATGAGACCAGCTGTCCCCGATAATAATCAAGATTGGAAAGTATTTGATAATGATGCTCATATTGCATCATTCCTCTAGTTATCTAGATAATTTGCCGATCAGCTGCAACCAAAGATCACCAAAGCTTACGAAGATCAAATCATCCAGTTGAAATCTGACAAGCTCTCGAGAGGCCTGGTCACTCTGGAAGGCCTATTCGATTCTGATGATGCAACTAGAGATAAAAGGAAGCTCGTGGCTGAAAAAGGTGATTATACCGATTTGCATATCGGGGAAGATAGGAATCTCAAAGTTGGGAAAGAAGTGTCGCAAAAGAATAAAGATAGGCTAAGAAACTTTTGTGAAGAATATCCAATTGTAGTTGCCTGGGCATACACCAATCTTAAAGGATATGATCTCAGGATCATCAAGCATACTATTGAGCTGTTGGAGGGGGTGAAGCCAGTTCATCAAAAACAGAGACTAGTGAACCCAAAGATAGAATCTCTCATGTCACAGGAGTTGAACAAGTTGATCATATCCCGAATAGTGTTCCCGATCAAACACAACACTTGGGAGTCAAACCTGGTGCCAATCTAGAAGAAAAATGGGGATATACGCCTATGCGTAGACTTCCAAGATTTAAATAGAGCATCCTTAAAAGATCATTATCCCCTACCTTCAATGGAGGTAATTCTGCAAACTGTTGCTAGCTCCGAAATGTTTTCAATGCTGGATGTTTTTTCGGGTTATAATCAGATCTGGGTAAAGGAAGAGGACCAATACAAGACAACGTTCACCACAAAGTTGGGAATGTATTCATATGCTAAAATGCCTTTCAGGCTCTCAAATGCTGGAGCCACCTTTCAGCTGGCTATGGGCATTGCTTTTAAATATTTGATCCACAAGATCATACTCATTTACCTGGATGACTTGACAGTATTCTCAAAATCTGTTGACGATCATTTTGATCATTTGGAGCTTGTTTTCTAGAAATGTCAAGAATTTGGGATCTCCTTGAATCCGAAGAAATGCATGTTCAGAGTTCCCCAGGGGAAGCTATTGGGATATGTCATCTCTAAGGAGGGCATTGCTATTGATCTATAAAGAGTTGATGCGATCCGGGAACTTCTGTTACCTATCAACAAAAACGGTGTGCAGTCTTTCCTAGGTAAGGCCAACTTTTTTAGCCGATTTATTACAAATTTTGCAGGCATTGTTCATCCTATTACCTTAATGCTCGAGAAGGATCAGATTTTCAAATGGATGACGAAAACCAGAAAAGTTTTCGAGCTTGCTAAGGAGGCTATTTCTTCCGCCCCTGTGTTGGTTAACCCAGACTTGTCAAAAGATTTTATTATGTTTGTTTTTGGTGGTGGAAATAGTATTGCCATAGTGCTCATGCAGAAGGATGATGAAGATACAAGGGAGTCCCCTATTGCTTTCTACTCGCAAACCCTGAAAGAGTATGAAGTAAAGTATAACTTTGTAGAAAAGCAGGTCTTTGCCATTGTTAAGGGGCTTAAGAAGTTCCGGCATTTGATATCATATAATAAGGTGATTGTTTATGTACCGCATCCTAATGTGCGAGAGTATATCATGGAGGGAGAAATCACTGAGAAAAGAGCTAATTGGATCACGAAGATCCTAGAATATGATATTGAAGTCAGACCTGTCAAGACCATCAAGGGAAAAGGACTGTGCGAGTATATCACTGAAAGCAGTGAAACAGCGATAGAGCTTGGAGCTCCTGGGCCTGTGTTAATAAATGAAGAGAATTCTTAGAGCAAATGGCTTGACAACAGAATAAATTTTATGCAGACAGGAAGGTATCTGATTGATCTCCCATCTTTTAAAAGATGTTTCTATCACCTACAGAATAGCAATTATGTCCTTTTGGAGGGTGTCCTATTTAAAAGAAATTTTAGCGGCATCTTGCTAAGATGTGTGAATGAGGAGCAATTTAAGAAGATTTTAGAGCAATACCATAAAAGCCCTACCAGAGGACATTTTTTTGCAAGAACCACGACAATTAAAATTATATGTGCTGGTTATTTTTGGCCAACACTTTTTAATGATGCATTTTCATTGATTAAATCTTGCAAGGAATGTCAGTTTTATTTTAAGAAAAGACAGAATGTTGCTATGCCTTTAAGGCCTACAGTGGTAGAAGAACCTTTTGCTCAATGGGATTTAGATTTCATTGGAATGATTAACCCTTCTCTTCAACTGGGCATAGATGGATACTAACAGCATCTAACTATTTTACCAGGTGGGCAGAAGTAGTGTCGTTAAAAAATGCAACTGAATTGGAGATTGTTAATTTCCTCGAAGAATTGGTGGCTAGATTTGGCCCGCCTAAAACAATCATCTCTAATAATGCTAAGGATTTTCTCGACTCAAAGATGAGCTAGTTCGCACTAAAATATGGAGTGTTCCTGAAGACCTCCTCTAACTATTACCCCCAAGGAAATGGTCTCGGGAAGTCTACTAACAAAAACCTCATCAGGTTGATCAAAAGGATAGGCTCGAAACATCAAAAAGAGTGGCATAGGAACCTTTGGACAGCGCTTTGGGTAGATCGAATTACACCCAAGAAGATATTGAAGACATCTCCTTACGAGACGGTGTATGGGAAGGAGGCATTGCTGCCTACCGCCATGGAAATTCCCACCCTACAACTGCTCAAATCCCTGGAAATTGAACAAAATGGGGTGATGGAGGTGAGGTTTTCCAAGTTTCTCGAGGTGCAAGAGAAAAGAGAACAAGCCCTAGAAGCAATGAATAGTCGCCAGCAGGTGGTAAAGAAATGGTTCGACAAAAGGGCTTCTGATCAAAAGTTACAATGCGAAGATTTGGTCCTCAAATTCAATGAGCAGGGAGCAAAGCCTGGACAACATAGCAAATTTGATAGTCTCTGGGAAGGGTCATTCAAGATTTATCAATATAAACAGTTCAACTCTTTCGAGTTGGAAGAAATGGAAGGTAACGCCCTGAGTATTCCAGTCAATGGAATACATCTTAAAAGATTCCATTAATTCTGCCTATGTGTTATTTTTGTACATTTGTATATATGTAATTACTCTTCCTTGCTTTAAGTTTTGGATCCTCTCGGTGCGAGAAATGAAATGAAACACAACAATGATGCAAACAATTGAAGGAAATTTGTAAATGGGCTGAGTGTTCTAAAAAAGACATATATTATATTCATCAGAGTAAAAAATTTACAATATATTCAGACCGAAGGCCTTGTATTAACATTTGCATATGCCCACTATAGCGCAGAGCCTATAAGCACAGAAAAGCAAAATTTGTAATCATCTTCGTTCTTGAGACATCAGTGGGAAGGACCAACGATCATGGTAGTAGGCGGCGTGAGATCGGGAAACACCATTCTTTCAAAATCTTCGTACCACTAAAGATTTTGAAATGGTTCAATGTAGTGCACATGCATTAGGAAGTAGCAGCCTACGCGGACTTTGGCACGATGCTCCTCATGAGTTTCTAGCTTGAACCTGAAAAAGAATGGCCTGGTTGGAACAATGCCTCCATGCAACTACTATAGGTGAATGTTTTGAACCGAGGGAATCCTGTGATCAAATTGGGCTGTGCGCACAATCTGCTCCAGGCCTCTGAGGTAGCGCCGAGGTAAGACCCACTTCGTCAGCTTTAAAATATTGCATTTGGAAATGCTAATGTCCAGTAGCAAGGCGACAAAGTGGGAGAAAATGCTAGTGTTCACCCGATACTACTCTTCATACTCCACACAGTCCTTCCCAAGGACCCACTTGATTTCCTTCACATACAATAGGTTCTTCACACCTATCATGTGCTTCAAGTGCCTCCATCTAATTTTGCCAAGAAAGGTAGCCTGGGTCTTTTTGCAGAGAAGCCTCACTGGTGTTTCCATGTTGTCTGCTTTTCTAGCTAAAAAATGAAACTTACTAAGGCAGCAAGAGCTTACTAAGCTAGGAAGGCTAGAGGATGTTGTGATTTGCAATGCTACACAAAGGGTCTTATTTATAGACTAGCTAAGGTTCACCAACTGAAGAAATCATGATTATCAGTTGAGCCCAAGTGTGTCGCATTGCCTCAATTTTCAGCATTTCAGCATGTGAGGTGATGGGAAAGTGTAGGTGTAGCATGCAACTTGCTCTATTGAGCTGCCACATCCATTCACAGATCGGCCAGGTGTCAATATAAGCATTGTTGTCTCATTTGAATCAGGAAAAATCTTAAAAGGGGTTGTTGGGCGATGTGCTCAATATGAACATTGAAATCAATTAATGCAAATAACCTGCAGGGAGGTTCACAAGGTTAGCTTGGTTTGTCTTTCAAGATAAAAATTCATTTCCGTCATGTGTGAAAGATTGTCAATTAAATGCTCGAGCAGTTTGGCTAGTTGGTGATCTTTTAACATGAATAAAACTGGTAACGCATAATACCAACTTGGTATAAACGACAGGCATGTACCTTTTTTGGCTACCTTTCTCAAGAAATCAAAAAGGCAAGTTATGGCATACAGAGAAACATATTTATTGCAAAAGTCACAAAGGATTGAACAATTAAGGCATTTGCAAGAAAAAAGAAAAAGGTTTGTAGAAAAACTCTTGCGAATATAAAAATGGCCTAAATTGTAGAGAACCCTTCATAGATCTTGGCTCCAGTAAGTCTAAGCGAGGAAATGAGGAATGCAGCCCATGTGCAGCTTTACGACAAGGAGTCTTATGCCACTCTGGGTATACCCACGAAGCCTAGGTGGCCTTTCACTCACTCGGTGAATCAGAAGTTATTGAGCATAGTTCCTCATAGCGTTCAGGCAGTGGTCTTGGAGGATTGGGATAACATCTTTGATCCTGAGTTATCTTGCAATCCTAAGAGCCTTAGGGAGGCTGCATGAGAAAAAATGAAGCATATGACAGACCAATTTCACAAATGGATATGGTTATGTGGGCTCGCACAGTATATGGTTACTTTGGTGCACCCTTGTCTAGAGGTTGTGGCAGCATGCGTGACATGTTTCAACCTAAACACAGGGGTTATCAATGGAAAATATTTCAGGGTAGTCATTAGCCTTGAGGCTATTCAAGATATGTTGTGTGTCCCACTTCCCTTGGGAAATGAGGTTGAAAATTTTGAAGTGGAAAGAATGCAGCAAAAGTGGGGAGAGCTCCATTCGGGGCCACAGTTTTATCATTCTGAGCTCAATCAGCAAACGAGTAGTTCAACACTGCCCAAATTCCCTTTCAATTTGAAGGCTCTGAAAGGTGGGTCTTCCTCTATCGCTTCTATGCTGGTGATGGTGTGCGATTTGGACTCGAACAAGAGCGTTTTTTAATTTCAGATGTCCCTCTACTTTATGCTGAAAAGGAATCGTGAGTCTTTTCTTGTAGACTTTGCAAGATTTGTGAGTGATGGAATTTGGCAGCAATTACAAGAATTTGGGGTTGGCTCTAAGTTCAGGGATTCATCTTTCCTGGCTTACTTGATTTTGGACCAAAATGCGGATTACTTTTCAACATCTATGCTCCTATCTATTTTTGATGAGGGTGGCTTAAAGAAACCGGTTTCAACATGGACTCCTGTCATGTCAAAAACCTTTGATTATTATGCATTTTCAGATTCGTTCATAGCTCTAGCTATAAGGGCTTTGGATAAGGCTAGCATAAATATGACTAAACGCATATCGCCCCGACAAAAGTCTTGGTTGGGGAAGTTAACTCCGCCCTATAACTGGTTCTTTGGTGTGGATTTCACCATGCTCTGCATGCTAGGTTTCATCCGGGAGCCTTTTTGACTTCCTCGTATTCTTTTCGACAGATTGTTGGCCTTGGAGGCGATGAGGCAGCTATGTACCCTTGACGATGATTACTGGGGAGGAAAAAAGTTAACCTCCTATTTGCTATTGTCGATCATTTTTGGTTCCATGTCGCTGATTAAAAAGAGGACCTCAAAGATTGATACCTCGGTGATTCTTCTTTCGAAGTTGGGTCACCTCGGGTTGGTATTAATTGACGATACCTGGAATTACAACCCTAACAATAATTTATCGAGAGTCGGCGTCAAGATCCCGCATTCGCCTCAGCCATTCTGGGACCTCCGGTGGAATGCTGAGGAGGGAAATTTAAGTAGATATGTAGGCCTTGAATATTTTCCTACAGTGGATGGTCGACCGCTATGGCTGATTTTTTATCACATCATGGGGAGGGTCAATCCAAACTGAAGATCAACCCCTCCCTAGTCACCTAATTGAGTAAGCTCGGTTGGACGCCCAAGAAGGTGCAAGTTTTATGGATATACTCGAAAGAGATTCTAGTAGCTGGCAAGCTGCATAACAAACTAACCCTTGATGAGAGATTTGATGACATTTGGGAAAATGAACATCCAGATGTTGAAAATTCTCTGAATTGCTCAACATCCGTGTAGCAATATAGAAGAGAGGAGGCTACTGCGAAATCTGAGGAAGAAGTAAATTAGAATTCCCCTACCGTTGTCGGGAGTCCAATGCATGATAAGAGTACTGATAAGCAACCTATGTAGGAGGATGATCTACAAGCACAAACATCAGAGCCAGCCGCCTCCTCTAAATCAACACGGAGGTGGGCAAGGACTACCAGTGGTAAGAGACGAGTCATTCTTGACCTTGACGATTTTTTGGAGGAGAAGTAACAATGAACCAGAGAGGCCAGTGCAGAGGAGGAACAATTGATGAAGGGAGCGATCGAGGCATCTACGGCTCCACATGAGCATCAGGTAACTTTTCTTCCCTCTTCTCTCTCATCTATGTCTCTGGTCTCGCCTCAGTCTGCCCTTTCCTTTTCATCTAGTTCTCCCCGCCACTGGATTTTACAGGCATTCCAGTCTCGCCCCTCCTAGTTTCCCACCTCTATCCTCTGCTTTAAAGGTCTTGCCCGGAATGCAATTTGGTGTAAGTTCTGGGCTCATGGGCCAATAATTTTTATCTCCAACGTCCAGCCCTGTAGTTGGTGCATCTCTAGTTTTCCCTTACACTATCACCTCATTTCCATCCCCTACAGGTGGCCAATTCATTCTGCCATTCTCCCCAGCTATTATAACACGACCCAGCAAGACTTTTAATGTGTCGGATATGCTGTCTTTCATGCTGGCCATCCCTCAGGAGTATCCTTTTGCTAGTGGACTAGGTATCCCGACCCAGGAATATTTCTCGCAGGTTGATGCAAATAAAAGCACCCACACCAACCGGATCAACAAAAGAAGACAAAAAGATGCAAACAAGCAAGCGGAACCCCACTTGCAAACCGTATTCAATGAAATTTAGAATTCCTTGATGTTTGAGAAGATCACTCCTAATGTGATCAAGGCAGTAGGTGAGATGCAGCCTAGTGATTATTTTGTGAATGCTGTTGGGTTAGACTTGTAGCAAGCCCGCCCATGAGATAAAGTTGAGCTAATGGAGGAGACCCAAAAAATAGTAACCACTAATTTTCTCAAGCTCAGCTGGCAGGCGAAGAAGAAGGATGATCAGATTGTGGAGCTCAAAAGTAAAGTCGACATCTGGGTAAACAAGTTTAAAGCCCAAGAGAATGAAATAGGTCGGCTGGAGAAGGAGAAGAGTACCTTTGAAATTAAGATCAAAGAATTTTAGGATTTGAGCAAGGAGATTGTTCCAACTCTCCAGCTAAAGGTCGAGCAGAGCCGAGAAAATGAGGAGAAAATCCGCGCTGAGTCCAATTTGCTAAATGCGGGAATGAAAGAGCTCTGACAGAACACCACTACTGAAATTGCTGAAATGAGTACCAATCTAGAGTTAGAAACTCAAAAAACTATGTGGGCCAAATTGGCCCTGGCAGAAAAGGAAAATGAGGTTCTCACTCTGAAAGACCAGCTAGCAGCACTGGACAGAGGCTTGTCCAAGGTAAAGGCGAAATTGAGTAGCAGAGAGGCAGAATTGGCTGCCCTAAGGATCCAACCCCTTGTGCCCTAGATGAGCTCATTGGAAATTTCCAAAGAGTTGCATGCATCATACTGGGACAACGTGAAGGATTTGTGCCTTACTCTTCAACCCACCTTAAAGTTTATGGTGCAAGCGGCTAGCCTTTGCGGGATAGTGAGTGAATCAATACAGTAGGTTCAAGAGTTAACTTCTGACAAGGTTCCAGAGGCTAGAATTTTATTGGGTAAGTTGTATACTGCTTCAGATGAAGCATTGAGTGGCATGGGCATCAATGACCAAGCAACGGTGGCTTTGGGTACAAGTAGCCTCATCTCCATGCATGAGGTCATTCAACAGGTTACGGATTGCAGAACTCGATTAAACCAAGTTACCAGCGACATCCAGGTGAAGTTTTCCTGTTTGACTTAGAGAGGCCTCCCTTGGCCTTTCATTACAGACCAGGCAGTGGTGGGTGTGGAGCATATTGTTACAATGATCGAAGAGAAGAAGTAGGATCTGTCTATCTTCCAGACCTTTGATCAATCTCCGACTGTCAAAGAAATCAAGGGGATCGTACATCAGCTGGCGCAAATTTTCTTCCAATTGGAATTGGAAACAAAAATATCAGGCAGATTGCCGTTCAAAGCAATTATTGATCTCAGGCTGGCTCATGAGCATCTGTGAACTCTCTCTGCACTATCGAACGAAGTATGGACCAATTTGCAGGCCACCCTCTCGAGGTTGTGAGCATTTTTTATGTTGAACCAAGGTTTCTAGGATTCTCCTTTCCATGAGCGAAAATCCCCTCTGAGTCGCCAAACTGTTCAACAAAAACTGTCGAGGCCTTTGCAGTTTTATATTTACTCTTGCGGTTTTGCCTTATTTTTTCAAATACTCACTACCCTCGGAGCTCTCCACGTGGCTTCACTCCCAAGCACTAGGAAGTAAGCCTTTTGTAATAGATGCTTTCAATTTGAAGACTTCAGAATGTGCCAAATAATTTCGGCCTTTCTATTTTTAAGTGTTTGTTAGAACTATTGACCTGTGTCGTTATCTTTATTTTTGTATGAATGCCTATTCTTCAATTTCTGTAACATTTCATAGCTGGAATGAATACAGATCATGTTTCTCTGACTCTTCTATGTTAAAACAAAGTTATGTTTGATTACATTATACAAATTAGAAGGTATTTTTTCCATGATAAGTTCTTTTGAGAAAATTATCTTAATTAACAGCAATTTAGTGGTTTGGGCCTTTGCATTATGCATTGTGCTCTAGTAAATTTGTCTAAAGACTTTGGTGCATCACCTGTAGTGTAAATTTTACATTCCTTCAATATCCCTCACCTTTTACATCACCCACTAAGCAAAGAGCCGGCTTCGGTAAAATCCTGCAGGTTACTTAGCTAGCGCATAACATCCCCCATTAGCTAAGTTTCTCATAAGATTGCTACGACATGCAAAATATTGTGTCAACAACAACATGGTGTCATATTCCAAATACTATTATAAGATGTAGTTCAAATTTCATGTCATCCATCGATATATCACTGATCATGGATCTTGGGTACTCTCACTCTCTTTCTGATAGTGTTGAGAATCAACCCTCCATGGCTCATAGTTTTCATACTTCATTAGCCATGACTTCACCTCCTACAACCTATGTCCTTAACATTAGAACCACCATCCCTACCTTAACCACGTCCACTCAACCTTTGGGGTCTAGCCAAAGTCAAGGTGGAATTCCAATCCCATCCTCCATGATACCAATGCCCATCCCTACATACTCTAGTACACAACCTACAACAACATTCCAACCTACAAAAACATTCCAACCTACAACAACCTTCCAACCTAGAACAACATTCCAACCTATAATAACCTTTCAACCCACAACTACCATTTAACCAACTACAACACTCATACCAACTAGTAACATATACACTTCCATAGGTATTCCCACAGGAAATACTTTGAACACAACAACTCCTCAACAATCCACCTTTCCCAACCTACAATTCACTAACCCTCCACATACATACACTATGCCACCTTATTCACCTCAACCTTATAACCATAATGAACCTCTCATTAACTCACTTTCGCAAACCTTGACATCCCTTCAGCAACAAGTGGCAACATTACAACAGAATAATAACAATCAACCTTTTCAATACATCAAGTCCACCCTATTTTCCCTTGACATATTAAGAGCAAAAATGCCACAAGTTATAGAGGTCCCTCGATTTTATAAATATGGTTGGAAAGGAGATCATGTTAGCCATGTTTCCACCTTCATAGCCTTGTGTAGTGACTTCATCTTTGAGGATAAACTTTTGGCTAAGTTTTTCCTTAGATCCTTAAAATATACTGCTTTAGAATGGTTCTCCTCTTTACCAAATAATTTAATTAGTTCATTTAATGAAGTCATCAATTTCTTTCACAAACACTTCCATATTTACATGGGTCCTAAGATGACCCTTACTGATTTAATGACATTTAAGCAAAAAGAGGACGAGAAAGTGATCAATTTCATAGAAAGATATCAAACACTTTACTCACAAGTGAACATTAAGATTCCTCATGCCTTCCTTCAACGAATGTTCATTTCCAACTTACAAGATAAAATCCAAAGAAAACTTGAAATGTTGAGGTTTCCATTCTTCACACTATTATGTATAGCCCTTCATGACCATTAAAACTCGACTAGTGGTCGTGATATGAAAAATCCCCCTAGTCATCTTGAAAATTTTGAATCCACAACCCAAAACAATTATGAAGCTTTCAAGAAACAAAATAAGGGATTTTTACAATTAAATCCTTCTCAGACAAGTCAAAAAATAATAATCAAGTGGCTGCTATAAATATGACAACTCCTTTCGGGGATAGGGGAGAGAGTTCACCCCTTTACCCAACACCCTTCATAACATCATGTTACAAATTATTGACTAGAACATGCTAACCTTACCTCCTGTTAGAGAATGTGACCCTACTATACCGTTTCCTAAAGGCTTTTGAAAAAATGCTTATTGTCATTAACATCAACAAAATGGACATGGTACAAAATATTGTAAGTGGCTTAAACATCTTTTGCAAGACCTTATTAACAATAATCAACTTCAAATTGGAGGTCTGAATGATCAAGTTAATAAGTTTGTAGCTCCTCCTAATCAAAATTTACAAATCTTTATGAATCCCAAGACTAAGCACAATATTTCATTTGTCAAAGCTAGTGAACAAAGAATAATATGATGAATATTGACACGAATGATGGTAATATGGATATTCCTCAATAGAATCCCCTAGATGATGTGGTGGAATTTATCAAAGCTAGACCTCATAAGGGATCAACTAGACAACCTCTTGACATTGTGTTCTCACAAAATGATACACTTAAACGTGCACCTAATGGTCCTCTTACATAGTCAACCAAATCAATGACAAGCCCACTAATTTGATATTGATTGATCCCATCTGTGGAGAGAATGTGATCATAGAGGAATTCTTATATGTGCATGAAATATATCAAGAGACATATAGCAAACCAAAATCATGGATCAAGACACACAATGGATTTTCTTTCCCTAGGATAGGCTTGATAGATCTCTCTTTAAAAGTGGGACCAAAAATATTAACTGTCTCATTTTTCATCATCCCACAATTAGACCAATTTCTTGTGAAGCTAGGCTATCCATGGCTCCCCTCCATGAATTCCATCCCTTTAGTTGTGCATAAATCTCAAACATTTCCATTTGGAAATGATATTTTTACTCTGCATCATAGTGGATTTAATCCTGCCCCAGCAAAAGGGATTTTTTCACTAGATTAACTTTTTCCTTGAGCCTATGGAACCTATCAAGCCTTGTAAAGATTTATTTTTCAAATCATATCAAAAATTCAAGGCAAGGAAAGTATCAAAACTATCCCTTTGTAATATGCCTCAACCTATTACCAAACTAACTATCCTTGACAAAACAATGATTGAACTAAAAGTACTTTTGAACATACAAGAACAACCTATAGACAAACCTCCTACAATTTCCTACACGAGACCACAAGATAACACAAGCAATCTTGTTGGCCCTCCTATAGTCAAATAGGTTTACAAAATCAAAGAGAAAGTGGTTGAGCAACCTCTTGTTGTTTCTTCTATTCCTCTGAAGGAAGAGAAGGAACCTATGATTAACAAACCCACTCTCACAAAAAAAAAATTGAAATTCTAGAGAGCATAGACGTAGACATCATGCTATTGCTCATTGATTACAAACTCAAGAAAACAACAACACATAAAATCAAAATCCAAACCTACCTGAACCAATGCATGATGACTCTCAACCCTCACTGCAACATAAACAAGAACATTACATGGAAATTGTTATTTGACCTCCTATTGTGATTAATTTAGACGATGACATTGGTATTACAAATATTGATGAACAAGTGCATGATGAGTTGAATACATTTTTTTCTTCTTCTATGATCTTAGATGAAAAATATCCTACTAAGAGTCTTGAACTTGTTCTATTTCCTAGTTCGACACTTGATGTTGTCCCTTTGGCTAGTTGTCTACCTTCCATTTATACTGACTGAGATTGGGAGGCAGACAACTTGCTTCAGCTTGACTTGCCTATGCCTTACTGGTCTTTTTATTTTTCATATTTTTCTTGATGTGATTGCATGTGCATAATGTGATCCCTCATAACGTTTCATTTGATGTATCCTTCTCTCTTTGTGCATTCTTCTATATGTACCTTCATTCTTCTATATGTCGTTAAAAAATTATCATTTTTATTTTGTCTTGTGTTTTCCTTTTGGGGATGACATAATTCATCAAGACATTTAGGTCTCTTCCATGTTGACCTAAAAGGCTTTTTATTTTTTTTCACTCTCTTTGTGTCATTCTTCCAACTCTATGAGTATTTGGGGAATGATGACAGTTCCATGATCTATGAAAAAATTGTAGAAAAGACATATTGACCCCAAATCCATAGTCCCCTTATGTATTTTTGGGGGAAACCCTTCCTTCCTATTTCATGACATGTCTTATTTTAGAAACATATGACTTGGCATAGGATTTTCCAAGGAAAGCTCTCAAATAAAACATTGGCTACTTTAAAGAAATTGCTCATAGTGATGGTGAAGCAACCACTTTAAAGTGGGGGCATACATTTATGACATCTTTTAGAAAAATTTCATGGTGTCATTTTTCTCTTTTCTTGTGATGTGTATTCTTCTTGGTGGTTTCATTGGTTTTGATGTCGTCCAAGAGTGTACGATCTACTATCATGGCATTCTATGAATGAGGCATTCCATGGGTGACGATTTGACACTTTTGACTTGTCCTCTTCTGGAACCATTAGGCAAAATGTTCCCTAAGAAGAATACCTTTACATGAACAAAGAAAAATCCCCTTGAACAAAATTTTACATTACAAAAGAATTACATTGTGGTTCCTTATCAAAGTTTCTAGGAGGATAACTTCGGTATGGTATGAAAGGCTAATATGATTCTCTGATTTTCCACTTCATTGGGACAACTCACCTAGTAGACAGACTAAGGTTACACTACCCCATTGTGAGCAACATATGTTATGGAAAAATAGCCCCATTCCACATCACATTGGAATGGTTGTGCTTGATCTATTTTTTTTCTTCTTTTGGCCTTTGACAGGGTATGATTATGTATCTTTGTTATTTATGCATACTTAAGTGTCTTGAATGTCTACTTTAGTGTGAGTTTCACATGGGGTCATCCTCACACTAAAGTGTGGGAAAAATGTAGTAATGAAAAGAGTAGCCTTTTTCCCTTACTTCATTTGATAATTGGCATTAAAACTGAATTAATGGTGTCTTGGAATATAGTGGTATAATTGTGGAAATGAAAAAAGCATCCCTTCTTATTTTCCCTTGCTTGTTTGGGCCCTCCTTGAGAACTAGACTTAATGGTGCCATGATTTAGTATTATAATGTGTTTGATACATTCACATTAGGTCTTGGGCCCTTGTAAGGGAATGAATTTAAATGGTACCTTGCTAAAGTGTTGTGAAGTGTTGTAAAACACTTTCACACTTTTCTAAGGTTTTATTAATTAATTAAACATAATAAACCTTAATCATGCCTTATCTAAAGTGTTGCAACACACTTTTCTAGGGTTGTCATGTTAATAATTTTGCTTCTTTATGCTTTAATTGGCCTTAAATTACATCCACAAGCCCCATTTAATGCATCCTTTTGAGGATAGTCTTGACACAAATCATTACCCAATCATAATTTAGGATTTTTCAGCTTGTGTGGCCCAAATTTAGTGATCTGGGACTCATTCACCACCTTGGGTGAATGAGTGCCACCTAGATTTTTGGGTTCCAAACCTAATTTCACACCTTTCTAAGCATTTTTAAAAATGGTCCCAAAAAAATATGCCTAATGGGACTCATTCGCCATCTTGGGTGAATGAGTCTCGTTTGGCCCAAAATCAAAATTAATTCAAATTTTTGGTGGGATTTTAGTCTCCTAGATTTGATGTAGTGTTGTAATTTTAGGAATTCTTGCATAATTAAGTGTAAATAAAAGTTTATTTCACTCATTTTAACCCACAAGCATTGAATTATTCATCCTTGTAGCAAGTTTGAGTTTAAAAGTGGATTCAAGTTTTTACAAGAGAATTCAAGAGAATTTAAGGTCAAATAATTAAGCATTTTAGAGAAACATTCAATCATCAACCATCATGTCAAGGATTTCATGCATCATGTTTGTTTTGGGGCTAACAATAGTGATGTAGGGTTTTATGATTCAAGCAAGTGTTCAATTCAAGATCTATCACCTTCAATAAGTCTACATCCATTGGAGCCATCTCACACATGTTTGCAACATCTTATTGATAGGGTTTGGTGAGTTGCAACATCTTATTTTTTTCATTCATCATTCTCCATTACTATTTCATTATATTTGAAGGTTTGATTACCAAAATAAGGTTTGACCAAGGAAAACCCCTATCCTCTATCCCGACAACATTTTTACCTCTCCTTTATGTGTGATTTGCAATTCTAGGTTGCAAATTTCCTAAGGAGCAAGATTGGAGAAAAAAATTCAAGTGCATAAAGTTGTCAAAGTTGTCATCAAACCTTGGAGAACATTGGAGAACACCTAAAGCTTGATTTACAGATATTCGGATCTAGAAACTCGCAGAGGCAGATTGAGAAAATTGAGAGGAGAAGATTCAAAATTTGAAGCTTCAAAAAACCCTAACTAGACCGATTCACCACTTTTGGCAAATGAGTCCCAGTTTTAGCCAAAATTTAAATTTTTGCAGATTTGGATACCCATTTGGTAGATTCTTGTTCCTGCATAGAAACCCAGATTCCAGATTGATTCACCCAGCTTGGTGAATGAGTCCCACTCAGTATTAAAGTCAAATTTTCCAATGTTCTAGACCTACATCCATCCATCTCCAAATTTCTAGGTGCACACAGTCCTTTTTGTAGCTTTTTATGTTGTTTCATTTACATTTCTAGGTCATTTAGTGAAGCTTTGCATTGAATTAGGGTTTTGCATTTCATCTTAAATTATAATTTGTATTGCATTTATCTTTCCAATTTCTTACTTAGTGGAAAACCCCTTATTATTTTACATTCAACCCCTAGGACAACCCTATTGCAAGGTCTCTTTCTCTTTTGCATTGAGATCTTCGGGGTTATCCTTGAGTGGCATATCTTCAAAGTGGGTGTTCTCTATGTCCTAAACCATACGATAGCACTTAATCCCCCATTTTCATTAGTTTCATTTTGGTGAATTTGCATTTAGAATACCTTATTTTATGATTTGGATTTCATCATCATCTTAGATCTAGCTTGCATTAACTTTGCATTAGGGTTTGCATTGGTTAATTAGCATTCTAGGGTTTCTAAATTTTTCATTAGTGAAAGTGCATGATAGCTTGCATTTCTACATATCAAATCATTGAAAATCATTTGATAATTGTATTGAAACTTAAGCTACACATCATACAAACTAAAAAGCATAAAAAAAACTAAAATTTTCTTCTTTTTTTGAAAATTATCCCTACTTGGACTCATTCACCAACTTGGACGAATCAGTCCCAATGCACATCTAAAACTACATTTAACATGTAAAAACTTGTTTTTGTACTTTTATTTGCTAGCATTGGTTATTGGTTTTAGTGGGTTGACTTTCTATTTCATGCATTTCAATAAATCTAGCTTAAATTGGTCCATTTCATGCATTGCTTAATTCCAAATTTGCATTTGCAACATTTTATTTTCAGATCATTACATAGTATAATTATTAAATTACTTTGTTTGAAATCGAAAAATTACATTTCATTCTAGATATCTTTACATTACATTTTAAGTCTCTTTCCATTTTTTCTTAGATTGCTTTTCACAAAATGTTAGTATCTATCTTTTCGAATTTTGTAAAGAAAAAGTTAGTCAACAAGCATGTTAGTCATTCATTCAATAGATTCCCTAGTTATGAGAGTGAAAATGTTGATGCTTTCCTTAAACCTACACCCCCTCCTATCTCTTGTATTTTTGGGGATGATGTGATAAAAGAGATTACAAGCATATATAATCATGACGATCATAATTGTTCTTCTCCCGATACCTCTCCTTTTAGTGGTGAAGGTATCTTGGTGAAATAAGATGCAATCATTGAGAATCATGAAAGTATTGCTTGTCCTTCTCCTCCTCCACCTTAGAAAGATATTATAGCACAAGAGGATGAGATCATAGACACATTTCTAAACATCACCTTAACTAATTTCCATTACCCCTTTTCTTGTGAGAATGATTTTGTGGAAGAAGATGTGATTGTAAACAATGAAGATATGTTTGTGTTAGATGATTGAACCTTTAACCCTCTTTATGATCCTTCCCCTACCTACCCTATTTCAGAAGACATTAGGGAATAAAGGAATGAACTCATAAATGATCATGATAATCATACTTGTCCTTCTCCACGTATCTCTCATAGCTATGATGAAGATAGTTTGATTTTAGAAAATACAATAGATGAAATTCATGAGAATCTTAGTTGTCCCCCTTCACCTAGGGAAACCCTTATTGACCAATATAATTCAACCATTGATCATTCCCCTACGTGTGATGAAGTCATTATTGAAGAACCAATCCTTGAATGTCAAGAACATTTGGTTTGTAGTTCTCCTAAAAAATCTTCTACTAGGGAGGATATCATGGTGAAAGAAAATGACAACAATAGTAGTGTGTCTTCCTTAGGTGATGGTAACAAGGTGATTCTAGATTTCCCTTTATTAGAAATACATCAAACCAAAACCACTGAGGTTATGAATGCACAAGTTTCCATTAGATCTCCCTTGACTATTGGACCTCATACATACCTCATGGGACATCCTAAAAATCCTCTAATTCTTTACCCACCTTCACATAAACCATAAACATAAAATAAACCTCAACTTATCCTTTACCCACCTAAGATGAACACCATTGCTCATACATATAACACTAGAAACAATCTACAGCCAAGAAAAACACCTCCAACATCCCTCGCATTGCCTAATCCTATCTTACCTATTCCTCCTCATTTTCCTTTGCATAGTGGGAAGGAGTATGATCTTGTTGAACAACTTAAGAATACTCCTACAAAGATATCCCTATGGGACCTAATTCTGAATTCACCTAATTATCACATTATTCTTCAAACAACCTTGCAATAAGTTGTGGTCCCCTATAGTGAAAACCCAAATGACATAGCAGCCATGATTCAAGGAATAAATGCTAACATTGTTTTCCACCAAAGTGAAGTCCCCCCTTTGGAAGTGCAAAAACAAAATGATGTTTTCATGGTAATTATTCACCATAAGGGAAGAGGTATAAAGCGAACCCTTGTTGAGAATGGCTCAACCCTTAATGTGTGTAGTGTGACCCTTTTGGATAGGCTTGGTGTGGATAGATCAAAAAATCAACCTGCCTCGTTATCCATTAGTGGATTTGACAATGTGGGAAAGCAACCACTTGGTGTGATCACTTTACCTCCTTTTAGGGAGACCATGGATTCATGAAATGAATGGTGTTTCTTCTACTTTGCATCGTATCATGAAATATTTATACAACAAAAAATTGAACATACTCAAGGCTGATCTCGAACCAAACAGTTGTTTGAACATTGAGAAAAACAAGGATAATCCTTTGAAAACATTAACACCAACTACACAAGTAGAACTCATGCAAAAAAAGACAAAGAAAAATACATAGAATAAGTCACGAATCTATTAGAAGATGATTGTGGTTCCTTGGATTTTGAACCTACATTCATGGGAGAATACAAGATCATAAACAAAGAGTCTAAAAAGGGAAAAGAAAAAGTGGTCAAAATTTAGAAGACCCTTTGAAAGCATCTCTGTGTAGTGAAATTTGTTATCTCCTAATATGCAAAACTAACTAAAGAATTCAAGATAAAAAAACTACACCAAACCACCTTAAGATTGGGCTATGTTAAACGCAAATAAAAGGAAGATAAACACACAAAAGATTATACCTTCTATCCGTGTTGATCCTTGGTTGGCCCTTGATAAGATTGTTGATGTGTGTTCTTTAGATGATAGCTTGCAATGATGGTGGTAGATGGATTAATGGAGGTAGGTGAATGCAATAATGGATTCTAGGATGTAAAATGCAAGGGTTAAATGCTGTAATAAAATGGCTAAAATTGCTAAATGGCTTGAGATCATAAGTTGGCTAAGAATGCATGTATTCACTCATAAAGTCAGTAACTCAATTAATGAGAAGAGGGGGCTATTTATAGAAGATTTTGAATTCTCTAGAGAATTCAACGGTCAGCCCTCCTAGGCAAGGCCGCCCAAATAGGTCAAGGTCGCCCAAACAGGTCCCAATTTCAACTTAGAGCAAAAAAATAGTTAAACGGACTTCCAAAATGGGTATTTGGATTTGCAGAACAGGAAAAAGACCACTCGAGAAGGGTGAACGGATGTAGAAGGCTATGGAACAACACTCATAATGGAAAAAAGAGTTCCCTAAATGGGTGATCAACTTCTTGAAACAGGTGAATAGCTGGGTGAAAAGGGAGAATGGTGCTCGGAATGGGCAAATGGATATTCGAAATAGGTTAATGGGTACCCCTTTAACCTAATATGTGCAGTGAATTTTTTTTTCTCCTAATATGACCAAGAAAGAGGCTTGGATAGATTGGATGGCCAAGGGGCATGCCAGAAATGTGTGTAGTGAAATTTGTTATCTCCTAATATGCAAAACTAACTAAAGAATGCAAGATAAAAAACTACACCAAACCACCTCAAGATTGGGCTATGTTAAACGAAAATAAAAGGAAGATAAAAACACAAAATATTATACCTTCTATCCATGTTGATCCTCGGTTGGCCATTGATAAGATTGTTGATGTGTGCTCTTTAGATGATAGCTTGCAATGATGGTGGTAGATGGATGAATGGAGGTAGGCGAATGCAATAATAGATTATAGGATGTAAAATGCAAGTGTTAAATGCTGCAATAAAATGGATAAAATGGCTAAATGGCTTGAGATTATAAGTTGTCTAAGAATGCATGTATTCACTCATAAATTCAGTAGCTCAATTAATGAGAAGAGGGGGCTATTTATAGAAGATTTTAAATTCTCTAGAGAATTCAACAGTCAAGATTGAGCCACCATGGCCAAGATGGAGGGCTATGGTGATTTGAGGACTCACAAGCCCTCACATCTTGCCATGTGGCAGGTGAAGTGTCCAAAGGACAAGGTGAGATGGCAAGGGTACAAGTGACATGGAAAAGGCCATGTGGTTGCAAGGTACTTGCAAGTACCTTGGGATGAGAGAGGATCTCCACAAAAAGTAATCCCTTGTCCCCAAGTGGGTCTAAAAGTGACAAGTGAGGACTTTTAAAAAGTCCACCCTTGTCAACATGGGGATTGGAGATGACCTTGGAGTAATAAAAGTGAATTTTTAATTCAGTTTTTGGAAGAGACCAAAGGGTAAAATAAGATTCCTCTAAAAGGGGTCTTTGTCCTTTGGGTACGATGTGACATATGAGGTGTCATGAGGAAGAAGAATGCATGGGGGAATAACTATGAATTTTTAATTCACATGGGGAAGAGGTCAACCCAAAAAAGTGAAGTACCAAGAAAGGTTGACATAAGGACATGCTAGAAAGGGTAAGTGATTAGGATTAGGATTGTGCAAATAGGTGATTACGCCAGTTAATGATGATTAGAGGTAAGTGGCTAGATTTGGAGGATGTGACTTTAATTCTAATTAAGGATATGTACATTTTAATAAAGTACAATTAAATTAATCCAATTTAGTGAAGAGGTTGTGGAGGATGTCACAAGGAGAGAGAAAAAATGAATTAAAAATGAAAAGGATAATTGACTAAATTAAATAAATTGATTGGGGTGATCCCACAATAGTGGTTTACAATTTTTGTCCAAACTGGACACTGCAATTATTATTTTTAACTAAATCTTCATATTTGGGCACCTATAGTGGCTAAACCATGAGGAATTTGAAGATGATGAAAACTAGAGTCTCATCACATTTTTTTTGTAGATTCTAAAAAAAATTGGAATTAGATTGCACTTTTTTTCCATCTCCCACGAAAACTGGTTTTTTTCAAAAAACAACACTTTTAAAAAGTGGCGCTCACCGTAGACAACATAACTCTTTTTGTATAAAGGATAAAATTCTATTTTTTTCAAATTTAGATTTGTAACTACGATATCTAGCACTTGAATTTGGTCTCATAGTTTTTTATTGAATATTTTTTCCTTAATCAAGTTTCGAAGTCAAACCAATTACAATTCAAACATAGGCAGACTGTATACAACATAACTTTTTCTATATGTATCGAAATTCAATTTTTTTTTTTTTAATGTATCAAGAACATCAATACCCAGCCTCAATGTATTTTAAAAATTTTATTTTGATAATCTTCTATTTTTCCACATGTGCAAAACAGAGAGCTTGAATTTTGGTGAAAAACCTATGTTTATAAAACTAAAAAAACACATACATAATAAAACCAAAACATATTAAAATTTAACTCGTTGGATAGCTCATTTTGAGGACTACCATCTTCTAGTTGGGTTTGTGAATTATCCTCCATTTTCATCCTCAACCCGAGCTTCGAAGGGCAGAATTTTGCTAAAATTTGGTGGAAGAGGGGGAGAAGGGCAAAAAAGGGGGGTTCGAGCGAACCCCCCTTCGAACGAACCCCCCTTCGCTCGAAAGGGTGAAGGGGGGTTCGTTCGAACCCCCCTTTTTTTTGAGTTCCCCATAAGGGAACATGGAATCATAGGGTTGGAGTGAACCCACCATGCAAAAGGGGGTTTGCTCGGACTAGGGGTTCGACTGAACCCCTCTTTTGGGTTCGTGTGAACCCCTTAGTTCGAATGAACCCTTTAAAACATGAAATTTTCAATGCATGAGAATTTTCTCCAATTTCCTTCCTCATAAAAATTGTACACCACTATTATGGGTTTACCCATTGCATTTATTTAATTTAGAGATGAAGTGGACCAATGTATAAAGTATTTAATTAATTGAATTAAATACCTTAGGAACATTAGGGGAAATGGGAACATTAATTGAATAAATAATATGATTAACGTTTGATGAAAGGGATAGATTTAACCTTGTATAAAGGGTAAAATTTAGGTGTCTACAACATCTACCTCAACCACTTTAGAAGAAAATACAACATACACAACAAAATTTGATGAAACTAACTATCAATAACCACCGAATCCAAAAGAGATTAAAAAAATCTATGGAAGAGGTTATGAGCTTATGAAACAACTTGGTTATAGTGGAAAAGGATGTGGTGCTAGAGAAAAAGGTATATGTGTCCCTATACAGCCTAACAAATAAGAAACAAATTGTGGCCTTGGTTATTTTCCTTTGGTAGAAATCAAACCATCAACAAGCCTTCACTCAATATCAACACTCTAACAAAATATTATTCTAAGCCAACTTTAACAGTTGTGCATCCCGAACTGATAGACACTAGTGGTCTTGATTGTTATCCTTTGAAAGCAATAATCAAATCCTCACTTAATGTAAATTTCATCTTGTAAAACACTTACAATTCAAATTTGATAGATTTTACGTCTTCCTTTAAAGAATAAAACAAAAACTCGCAATCTAAATAGCCTTGTGTAGGTATGACATCTTATACTAAGCAAGAGATGTCTTTGTCACAAAAAATTGAAACATCGTCTACTTTTGATCAAGAGGGTATCTTGTCGAGACTCCTCCAAGATCGTTTGATATCCCTTCCTCCAAGAACATGAAAGAAATTTTAATACAAGAGTTCATTTTATGCATATCATATTGTTCATGGTCATGCTACTAATGAATGTGAGGCTTTAAGTAATAAAATTCAAAATCTAAAGGAATATGGTGTTATTCCTTGTGTTGAGGCACCTATTTCTTCTTATTGACATTTATTTTCATCCTATTCAACCCACCCTTTTCTTTCACTAAGTGGGGGCAAGGGGTTAGGTAGCCTTATCCTCACATGTCACTTGTCATTTTCTATTTTGGCTAGTTGATCACCTTTCATGTATATATAAGATCAAGCTTGGGATGTGGACAACATGCCTTAAGTTGATTCACATATGAGATACTTACTCATGATGTAGTTCAATTAGGAAACATATGACTTGGCATAGGGGTTTCTGAATAACCTCGCATGCCTTCTTCTACTTTAAAGAAACTGCTCACAACAATGGTGTCAGTAACTACTTTAAAGTGGGGGCATACATAGACACTCATGTCTCATTGTGTGGTTTTCTTTATTTTTGTGATGTGTCCTTTTCTTGGTGGCATCATTACATTTTATTTACTCCGAGAGTATGATATTAAGCACAATGTTCCGTAAGAAGAGACCTTGCATGAACTAAGAAAAATCCCTTTGAACATTCCTTACACTATTTTTCATTTACAATACCTTTGATATTGCCACCTTGCATAACACACTTTTCATGCCTATATAGCCATCATGTTTGTTCATGAGTTCTTGCCATATGAAGCTCTAAGTTCATTATTTGTTCTTGAGCTCCAATCATACAAAGTTTTACTTGTCTCATGAAGCTCAAAGATCACTATTGCATGACACCTTATCAAATCTATCAAGAGGTATAACTTTGGTCTAGTTGTATGGGAGCTAATAGAGGCAAGAATTCCCTTAGCCACTAGTGTATGTGGGCATATACCAATCATGTGTCTCACCCTTTTAGATCCTCACCCCGTAATTGACCTAACATTATGTGGCCCCAAAGTGAGCATATTGTGGATACTCACCCTACAGACAACCTGAAGTTTTGTGGCCCCAAAGTGAGTACATTTTTGTTGAAACTGGATCCACCCATCTTATTCTTTCCTCTTTATGTCTTTGGTATTTTATGTTTGTGTATCTTGTTTTATTGTAAATCATACCCCTTGTGCGCATCCTTTTGTCCTCATGTTGGCTTGATGAAGGATCTCAGATTCTGGGGGCTTGGCCACCTCCTTTTATCTTTGTCATCCTTTTTCATCTACATTGGTACACTAGGACCCCTCTTGACTGTCTACTTTAGTGTGAGTTTGAAGCAAGTTCATCCTCTTACTAAAGTGGGGGCTAAATGTGGCAATGGAAAAAGTATCCCTTCTGCTTTTCCCTTGCTCATTTGGGCCCTCATTGAGAAATAGACTTAATGGTGCCCTGATTTAGTATTGTAATGTGTTTTATACATTCACATTAGGTCTTTGGCCCTTATGAATGAATGAATTTAAATGGTACCTTGCTAAAGTGTTGTGATGTGTTGTAACACACTTTCACACTTTTCTAAGGTTTTATTAATTAACTGAACCTAATAAACCTATTTTTAATCAAAATAAACCTTAATCATGCCTTATCTAAAGTGTTGTAAAGTGTTTCAACACACTTTCACACTTTTCTAGGGTTGTCATTAATAATTGGGGTTATTTATGCTTTAATTGGCCTTAAATTGCATCCACAAACCCAATTTAATGCATCTTTTCAAGGATAATCTTGACACAAATCATTACCCAATCATAATTTAGGTGTTTTCAGCTTGTGTGGATTAGATTTATTAATTTGGGACTTAGTCACCAATTTGGGTGAATGAGTCCCACCTAGATTTTTAGGTCTCAAACCTGATTTTACACCTTTCTAAGCATTTTTAAAAATAGTCCAAAAATTATGCCTAATGGGACTCATTCACCATCTTGGGCGAATGAGTCTCATTTGGCCCAAAATCAAAATTAATTAAAAATTTTGGTGGGATTTTATTCTCCTAGATCTGATGTTAGCTTATAGTGTTGTAATTTTGGGATTGTTGCATAATTAAGTATAAATACAAGTTTATTTCACTCATTTTAACCCCAAGCATTCAAGTATTCATCCTTATAGAAATTTTTAGTTCACAAGTGAATTCAAGTGTTTACAAGTGCATTCAAGAGCATCCAAGGGTGGATTATTAAACATTTTAGATTAGCATTCAAGCATCAAGCATCATGTCAAGGATTTCATGCATCATATGTTTGTTTTGGAGCTAACAATTGTGATGTATGGTTTTATGATTCAAGCAAGTATTCAATTCAAGATCTATCACCTTCAAGAAAAATTCAAGGTCTACATCCATTGGAGCCATCTCACACATGTTTGAAGCATCTTATTGATAGGGTTTGGTGAGTTGCAACATCTTATTTTGTTCATTCATCATTTTCCATTACTATTTCATTTTATTTCAAGGTTTTAATACCAAAATGGGGTTTGACCAAGGAAAAACCCTATCCACTAACCCAATAACATTTTCCCCTCTCCTTTGTGTGTGATTTGCATGTCTAGGTTGTAGATTTCCTAAGGAGCAAGATTGGATAAAAGATGTCAAGTGCATAAAGTTGTCAAAGTTGTCATCAATCCTTGGAGAACATTCGAGAACACCTATAGGTTGATTTACGAAGATTCAGATCCGGAAACCTGCAGAGGTAGATTGGGAAAACTAAGAGGATAAAATTCAAAATTTGAAGCTTCGATAAACCCTAACTAGACTAATTCACCACTTCTAGCAAATGAGTCCCAGTTTCAGTCAAAATTCAGATTTTTGTAGATTTGAATATCCATTTGGAAAATTCTTGTTGTAGACACTGAAAATTGGTTTAGGCCTATGAAACCATTTTTGACATATTTCTAATGTTCATGGTCATGATTAAACAATGTTAATTATTTAATTATTTTCTAAAGTCATTTATCTTCTTTTAATTAAATAACTTTAATTATTTAATTAATTCATTATCACCTTTATTCAATCATGATTAATTAAATAAATGTTATTTATTTATTTACGTCACTAATTAATTAATCCTCTTTCAAATTAAATAAATTACTATTTAATTTACCCTCATCACATTTCCATCTATAATTAAATATTCATTTAAAACTATTTAATTATTCTATAATCTTTTCGATAATTAATCTTTATTTATTTAATTTATTCCCCAAATTCTTAATGTTGAATTAAATAGTCATTTAATTAATAAAAATAATTATTCTTAGCATATTATTTTGTGATTAGATAATCGCTTAGTTCTCTAATTATTTATTTGTTGCTTAAGTCAAGATTTAATTAAGTGAGATAGTTATCTCCTCGTTTAATATCTGCTTATTTCTAATGAACATACTTTTTGGTTTAATTAGTTAGTCTTATTCTTTTGCGTGCAAACTATTATTAATTAAATAAATTTATTTAATTCATTCATTCATTCATGCATTCGAACACAACATTTCTTCTTTATCTTTTACATGCAATCCTTATTCGTCTAAATTTTGAACAATTTTGACTAAAGATTAAATTATTATTTAATTTAATCTCCACTTTCTAACTCATGTTATTACTGACACTGAATCTCTATCCTATGACATTCATTAATCTCAATCGTTGATCTATCTTTTGAATCTAAGCCGATCATTCGAAAACCAATTTTCTATAAATTGACTTGTCGTTTTTCATTATTCTTCTTCCTGAAATCTTTATACTTTTAGGAAGTCAATTCAATAATTTTTTATATTTTGCTAAATCAATTATCATATAGGTCATACTTGCATACTTGTTAAAATCTAAGGGAAATTATATGACAATGGTAAAATGGAGAAATGCAATCAAGGTTATTCAAGGAATTATACAGATATTTAGTGAGATCTTTCTTGTATTTATGTTTCTAATTCCATTGTTCTTTGCTGTTAACGTAGGATTAGATTAGTTTATTGCTTTTATTAGCTTAATCTATTTGTTTTTTCTCCCTAGCATTATATTGGTGAACCTAATGTGAAGACACCATCTTCAAAATCCATAGAAAGTTTGAATTTTGTAGGTGCAGGTACGGTGAGCCGTATTTGCAGTATGAAACAATGCAATTGACATTCTAAGCTGCATATGATATTTCGTGACACATCTGATATTCTACAACACATATGCACTTTTTTGTGATGCATTTGATTGGTAAATATTTTTTTCTGAAATTTCATGTTTTTTGTTTTTAATTTTTAGCTTTTTTTACAACTAATTCAATTTAGTAGTGTATGTTTTAGGGGAGATAACATAGTGTTTGTAGGACGATTCATAAAATACAATCATACAAACTCTTTTGCAAGATGATTGACGAAGATAAAGGAAGAAATCAAACTAATAATCACTTGTCTTGCAGAACCTTTGTCAAATAAATTTGCAAAAAACTACTAATGATTCATTTATAGGACCAAAGTCGAAGATAAAATTAAAAAAAAAACAAATCGCTTGAGTAGAATAGATAATCGTTATTTGGGTTTAAAATGAATCATTATTTTTTGTGTTTGGTGCATTTGCACAATTTTTAGATTAGAATTCGATTCGATAACAAAAGTATCATCTCCCCTTGCACATTTGTGTGATCCTAGGTGTAAGAGAAACTGTTATTCACTCTAGAATTTGGGCCTACTTTGGTGGGAAAAAGTACTCACCCCAAAGCAACTCATAACCGGTGATGAGCTAAAGCCAAGCTACTCCAAACTGGTATACAAATTTTAATGTTGAGGAAAACTCAGAATTATAGGAGCTCCTATGGACCAGCAATTGATTCCCTCAGTACCCTAGTGGTGTGTCAAAACTTGTAGAGCATAACCTCTATAAATTGGGATAATATTGCCTCTCATGTGGCCTTCTGAATGGGTTCCCATACCAATTATCCAATTTAAAAAAAAAAAAACCAAAAACCCCTATTTGTTGGTGCAAGAGGTCAAACCTCTGAAGCTGTCTCACGGTCATATGGTTCTTAGTAGAGATGAAAATTTCACCATGGGAGAGTCATGGGAACTAAAGCTTGGCTAACCTGAGAAGTGTGTGTCATGTAAGGGGGAGCTAGTGTGGTCAAGCTTCTAGTCATTCACTTTGAATAAGCATAGTTGGGGAACCCAAGTGAGAATTCAACAAGTATTGTCATTGCCAGCCTTAGGATTGTGCATGTTTTCTAGAAATATACACGTTCATGATTATCAAACATAAACACTTTTTTCATATTTTTTACATTTGCCAAAATTTGATCACGAAATAGTCATTAGGAACCCCAGTTCATCAGAAAATCGTAACTGTCAAACAGGGTCGCATCTATTAATTAGACAACCACAACTATCAACCTAAGTTGCATCTATGATCCAAAAAACTACATATGTCAAACAAGTCCAATCAGTCATTTACAAAAAAAACTAAGGCGCATTTGTTTAATAGTAAGCCACATCTTTCATAGTGAGTCGCATATGTTCAACTATTAACCACATTTGTTAGATCGAGTCACATTTGTTTTTCAAAAAATTGAGACATAGTTTACCGAAAACCGCATTTGACACCAAGAACTGCATTTGTTAATTTTTGTGACGCATCTATAATAGTGAACCACATTTGCCTAAGAAGCCAAAAACTAGAATTCACTATCACAGTCTTAAACCAAATAGTCATATCAATCTCTATTTTTCATAGTCACCCTTGGACATAAACCAAAAAATTTTCTCATACTTTGCATAATTGCATCCTTTAGGTGTCATTTAGTTGTAGTGATAGGAATCTTAGTTAGGAAACTTAGTTCCATACTAGGAAATCTACCTTGCTTATCTTAGAATAGGATAACTTTCCATATTTTGGGAAAAACCTTGCTTCAACAAACATTATCATTGAGCCTAGTCACTTGTCAACACATCTTTTGTCCTCAACATGAATCCTTCTAGCTCATCAGTCTAGTTTGGTAGTTCACCTCATCTTTTAGTCCTATTCCTACATAGGTTCCTTGACAAAGTCAAACTGTAACATTGGTTAAACTATAGGTGGTAGGTAACCTCCTTTTAGAATCATTCAGAATCATTTACCTTGGAAGTTTGCTTAGAATTTTTCATACTTAGAAACCATCATCCTAGCATAACATCATTTTAGATATTCCTTATTTGCTAGAAAATACCCAAAAAAATAGCAGCATTCATTCATTATCTCCGGAAAATCCCAAAAACATAGACTAGAACATATCATGCTTAGACGTAGTTTTGCATCAACTCATTTTGAGAAACATTTTTCATGGTCAAAACAAGGTCTAGAGAGAAACAGAGAGAAATGGTTGATCCACAGGAATTCATTAATCCCTTTTCAAACATACCATCAAGGACAACAAGACCTCATAAAATCCTTGCTCAAAAAAATTGTCACTAGCGACACACATGGATAGATTTTGCTACAAGACATAGATGTCGCTATCCAAGATCCTGAATTTGCATCTTTTGTAGATGAGTGTTTGACAAACAATCCCCAAAGATACTTAGAAAATTTGTTAGTTGAAGGTGCCATGTTACCTCCAGGATTTGACATCCACACTTTGAAAAATTCTTCTACTCAAGGAACAAAAACCATGACATCAAATGTCTCTATTCCTTAAATTATTGCAGCCATACCATTTGGCATACCTACTCAAACTACTACAATAGTACGCATGACACCATTTGGTATAACACAAGGACTAAATTTTACTACAGGAGCATCATCATCAAACCCCTTTAGCACAAATACCGGAAGTAAAAGGCCCAAAATTGGCATAAACATGACACTGGCTATACCACAGATCAACGCCAATAGATCCATTCTGCAAATAGGAGTGATACAAATAGGACATATACCTACACCTAATTAGAATCCGTCACAAAATATTGTATTTCAGAACACTTACATCGATCCTAACAATGCAACCAACATGTCTTTAACATAGGTAGATGTTCTACAAAATCAAATGCAAGCTCTCTAACAACAAATGGATAGTATGTCAATGTCAGGAAAACAAACCTTTTCAGTGCAAGATTTATGTCCATGTCCCTTTGACAAAGCACTATACATGACACCCTTCCCACATAGATATATTATACCAAATTTTCCTAAGTATAATGGGATGACGAATCCTTTGGAACACATAAGGGAATTTTCCACTACATGCATAAACATCTCATATGACCCCACGTACCTTATGAGACTTTTATCGGAAACCCTTGTTGGGATACCATTGGAATAGTTCTCTAAACTTCCATACGCCATAAAATCATAGGGAGAATTAGCTAAAAAATTTGTGGAACACGTTTCCTTCAACATTGACAATGAAATCATGATAGCTACCTTGTGTCATACCACACAAGAAGATGGAGAAAAGTTCACCACCTTCTTCCAGAGATGGAGGAGTTTAGCTAGTCGGTGTCCTATTGAGATACCAGAGAAACAAAAAGATAATATTCCTTGAAAATATTCATCCAAAACTAAGAAGTGACTTAAGAGTACATTGTTGTACCTCTTTTTTGGACTTAGTGCAAAATTGCATTATACCTGAGAAAGCACTCATTGACAAAAGGGAAATTAAGATGCCAAGTAGGAATCCAATTGTTCAACACCGAAATTCCCCCAACGATAGAAACAAATTTTGGTCCAAAAATATAAATATAACTAATGATAGTGGTGTTGATGCTAAGACCCTATACACAGGACCAACCATCATGCTTAGAGGATAAAACCCCTCTCATGACATATCTAACAATGCTGATCAAACTGCCAACTTTATCCAAAATACACAACAATAATGACCACAAAGGAGATTTCCAAAACGCGAGTTTACCCCCTTAGGGGAACCAATCGAGATAGTCTTTAAACAACTCATCAAACATAAACTCATACAATCTCTAGAACCCAAAAAGTATGATCCTGGACAGTTTAAACCCTCATGGTGGGATGACAATGCCTTTTTCAATTACCATCAAACAAAGGGACATAACCTACAACAATTCTGACAACTGAAGAACATTATCCCAGATTTTGTTGAAAACGGAACCATAGAAGTCAATGGGAAAAAACATACCAAAAAAGTGACCACAAGGTCTTCATAGATCCATTACATGACCATGGGAAAGGAAAGGCCTCTAGTTCAGGAACTAAGACTAATACCTCAACCAATTATCCTAACACCAAGTACAACTATAACCAAGGTAAGATCATCAATCATATCTAAGATGCTGACAAAAATATCCACACCATTACCATATAGAAGAGTCTTGAATGTGTTGTCAATATATGCAGAACTAAGATAACCATTATAGGTCCTTCATCAGAGCAACAACCACGGTCTTCTAAGCTTAAATATAATTTACTTGACCAGTTGGGGAAGACCCCAGAAGAAATCTCCATCTTGGAACTGTTGACCATATCACCTAATCATCGAACCATTCTAGGAAAATCCTTACAAAGAACAATTGTCCCCACCAAATTAGATGTCAATCATATCAAAGATATGGTAGGATACTTAACGAATTCTCATCATGCTACCTTCTCTTAGCTGGATTATTCAATAGAGAAAACCAACCATAATGACCCATTACACCTCAAATTTCTTGTCCATCAAACCAAAGTCAGAGGAGTCTTAGTAGATGGAGGAGAAGGGTTGAATCTTTGCACCTTGACATTGGTTAAGGCATTAGTTTTCTCAGAAGAATGTGTGGACACCACTAAAAGGATAGTCATCAAGGCATACAATGATGAGGAAAGATCATCTAAATGAGTGGTAACACTCCCTATCAGGATTGGCCATGCAATCATGGAAACTAGTTTCCAAGTCTTGGATCTTGTACTTCCCTATAATATATTATTGGGTAGACCTTGGATACATGTTATGAAATTAATACCTTCCACATATCATCAACGTCTTAAATTCCTAGATAATGGCACCGAGATCACAATTGATGGTGATCCAGATCCTTTCCAATATTACACCAGCCTATGCGAAATACCACAACGACAGGTGCCTATAAATTAGGAGGCTTCATCCTCCACCTTATCCTTGTATGTTGGTCCATCAACTCTATCCAATTTTATTGCATCACAACCACCATATTCCACTCCTAAGGTTGAGATCCAAGATAAGGGTTGCGGAGAATATCACATGAAAGCATCCTATTGTGTCAATCAGTTGGTTCCTCCTAAGTCATATGGTTTACCCACAATAGATAGGAGACAATCCATTGTTACAATACATGTCCCTCCTATAATTAATTTCACAAAATGGGGATAGTTAAGTAAAGAAGTTATGGATTAGGAAGATGTCACATCTTGGATATATAATGAAGACAATGAAAACCCTCCACCGTCTGTTAAAATATCTAAATATCAATATGGAAAAGGCTTCATGATAATGTAAATCAAAGGATATGATGAACATAATGGCTTAGGACTACATTAGAATAGAAGGACTGAACCAATAATTGTCTCTCAATGACCAAAAGGCCTAGGGGTAGGGTTTCAACTGATTAGGATTGGTGTTCCTAGTATCTTGGCACCATCACAAGATAAAATAAGTGCTTCTGACAACATCAAGACATCTCATGAACCATCTGACCCATTCTACTTTGACTCCCCTAACTCAAATGAATATGATTTTGATTCCCTTTCCTCCACCAGCATAATGGACCTAGATAAGGTATTTGGGGAAATTGATCAAATGCTAAATACCTCACCAAAATTAATTGATTCCCATCCTCAAAATTCCTTGAAAAAAGAAGAATGGCTCAAGCTTTATTATTGGGAAACCCTTTATCCTGCCCCTTGGGAACCTAATGAACCAACTTCTGATGAACTAGCCCTTATAGTTGTCACACCTCAGAGTCTACTTGTCCCTAAGAAAAAGAACAAAAAAGAGCTAGTCCAAAACTTCTATGATCATGTCAACCAATCTATCCTCACCTTTTTCGCATCCACATTTGATAATTTTGATGATGAAATACCCTCGTATATCCCCCCCCCCCCCATATTATACATATTTGAGAACAATGAAGCAAGAGTTGAGTTCATGGGACTGTGAGAAGGCAAACCTAGAGGTGATCATAAGGCTGGATTTACCATAGACTTGGATAACATGGCATATTTTGGGGAGTCTGTTCACACCTCCAGTCACAAAAGTAAAAATAAAAAGAAAAACAATGAAAACAATGAAAATGACATGTCCCTAGGTGAAAATCGAAAGGATCCTTTGGACGATGAAACAGTAAAAATAAAGGATGCATCCAAGGGCGAAAACCTCTCTGAGGCACCCAAGGATGAAGGTTTGAAAATTCTCCTAGTTGCTAAGGAAAAGTCACCAATTTTAGTGGAGGAATATGTCGAGATAAACATAAACATTGAAGACAATCCTCGGGTAATTTACTTTGCAGCATCTTTGACAGAGACAAAGCAACCAAAGTTTCGTGACTTATTTACAAAAAAAATAGATCAATTTTGCATGGTCATATGCTGACATGCCTGGGCTAGATCCTGACCTTATATTGCATCATCTACCATTACAACCAGGTGTTAAGCCTGTCAAGCAGAAGTTAAGGAAAATGCACCCACAAATTGCTTTACTAGTCAAAGCTGAAATTAAGAAACTATTGGATGTTGGCTTTATCAGATCAATAGACTATGCCGAATGGATTTCTAATCTTGTGCTAGTAAAAAACCATCTGGGGGCATCCACATTTGTACATACTTTAGAGATATAAATAAGGCATGTCCTAAGGATGACTTCCCTTTCAGAAACATTGACATGATAGTTGACCTAACAATAGGGTATGAGATGCTATCCCTCATGGATGGCTTCTCTGGATATAATCAAATCATAATCACACCTAAGGACCAATACAAGACAGATTTTAGATGTCCATGGGGAGCATATTGTTGGAATGTCATGCCTTTTGGGCTCAAAAATGTTGGAGCTACATATCAATGTGCCATGATGAATATATTCCATGACCTTGTACATACTCTCATTGAAGACTATGTGGATGATTTGATAGCCAAATCATTGACAACGGTTGATCACTTGCAAGTCCTAGATAAGATATTTCAAAGACCAAATCATACAAAGTAAGGCTAAATCCAAAAAAATGTGTATTTGGTGTTCAACCAGGAAATTTTTTGGGATACATCATTTCTAGATGAGGCATTGAAGTGGACCCTACAAAAGTAAAAGTTATAATGGTCATGCCTCCACCAGCCAACATCACTTAGCTAAGAACATTACAAGGGAGATTGCAGTCTATTAGATGCTTCACAGTACAACTGGGAGACAAGATACATCCATTCCAACACTTACTCAAAAAGGGGCTACCGTTTGTATGGACAAAAAAATGCCAAGAATATTTTCAAAAGATCAAGGATTACCTACTTACACCACTAGTGTTAATGCCACCTATAGATACATGACCTTTGATACTCTATATTTCACCAACCCAACAAGCATTAGGAGCCTTACTTGTACAAAATGATGATGAAGGTCATGAAAGAGCAGTGTATTATATTAGTCATACTTTGGTCAGATATGAGCTAAAATATAGTCACATAGAGCATGCTTGTCTTGCAGTCACTTTTTCTAGTTAAAAACTTAGGCACTACATGCTAAACCATCAAACCATGTTGGTCAGAAAAATAGATCCTTTGAAATATCTCCCAAGTAAAGCAACACTAACATACCGATTGGCTAAATGGGTAATGATACTTAAAGAATATGACATACAGTATGTAGAAAGAAAAGCTATAAAAGGGAAAGTTATTGTGTATCAGCTGGTAGAAACACCAATCACGGTAGAGCATCCATTAGTTGCATATTTTCCTAATGAGTTCATCTTTACCATTGACAAAAGAACCACATGGAAGTTATACATTTATGGCTCCCACACAAATCATGGTTCAGGAGCAGGCATACTATTTGTCACATCACAAGGGGACACAATTCCTAAGTCATTCAAAATTAATTTTCCATGCACAAACAACATAGCAGAATATGAGGCCCTGGTGACCGGATTATGAATGGCAATCAAATGGAAAATCAAACATTTACAAGTCTATGGAGACTCTGAGTTGGTAGTCTGACAAGTCAATGACAAATATGAAACTAAAGATGAGAAACTTGCCCCATACAAGTGAATGGTAGATAGTTTTAAGCAATATTTTGATAGCATTAGATTTCATCAAATACCCTGTATTCAGAACAGGGTAGTAGATGCTATGGCAACCGTTTTTTCATTATTGGATATACCTAGCAACATGCCTAAAATTGAGTTTTTGGTAGAACAACTTTTGGTCCCTACCTTTAACATCCCAGATTTTGTGATGGTGTGTGAACTTGTTGGTCCCACTTCCCCATGGTACACAAACATATATGACTACCTCCATGCCCAAATCCTACCCTTAAACCTATCAAACAACCAATGTAGGACATTTATCCATAAGTCTTCCAAATATACCATCATCGAAGATACCCTTTATAGACGCACCTTAGAAAATACCTTGTTGAGATGTCTCGATGCTAAAGAAACACAAGCAACCTTACATACGGTACACGAGGGTATACGTAGATCCCATTCTAGCGGTCCTACCTTAGCCAAGAAGATTATGAGATTGGGCTATTATTGGCCTAGCATGGAAAATGACTCATATGTCTTTGTCAAGAAATGTCGAAAGTGACAAGTACACAGAGACATGATACACATGTCAGTACAGGAGCTCCGTCTGATAACTTCACCATGGCCCTTTTCCCAATGGGGACTTGATCTCATAGGTAAGATACATCGTAAATCTTCCAATGGCCATAAGTTCATCATAACCGCAATTGAATACTTCACCAAGTGGATCGAGGCTATTCCTATGACCTATATTACCAACACACAAATTGTCAAGTTTATGATTAATTACATGATTTTTCGGTATGGTGTTCCTCAATCCATCATCATAGATAATGGCTTCCCATTTAAGAACCAAGAATTCCACCATCTCTATGAAGAATTCCATATCTAAAATCACTTTTCCACTCCATATTATCCACAAACTAACAGCCAAGATGAGGTGTCTAATAAAACAATCATCAGAATGCTAAAAAATAGTGTCAATGGCACTGGTCATGGCTGGCATTAATAGCTTAATCTTGCCTTATGGGCTTACCACACTAGCATCGATACTCCCACCAGCGCCACTCCATACTCCTTGGTATTCGGTTCTGAAGCTATCTTACCTATAGAGGTTGAAATTCCCTCCCTAAGGGTATCTTTGAAAGGGCATATTGACGATGAAGAGTACCATGTATCAAGACTGCATGAGTTAGAATTCCTTGACGAATGAAGAAAAAAGGCACTAGATCATCTTCAAGCATATCAAAACCGTCTTCGTCGCAGCTATAATAGGAAATTTTTGAATTGAAACTTTGACATTGGTGACTTGGTCTTAATGGAGAACCCAAAGAATCAAGCTAAAAGAGAAAAACTAGGCAAGTTTGAATCATACTAGTTAGGGCCTTACATTGTTACAAAAGCCTTTGGATCAAGACCATATCAACTCTCTACTCCTGAAGGAGAACCACTATCATCACCTATCAAAAGCCTTCATCTAAAAAGGTTCTATGCATAGCTTCTGAGAGCCTTGTCTTAGTTATAAAAATACAAAACAAAAATAGAAAAACAAAAAAATAATTACCTTGATAAAAACCTGGCAAACAAGCATCTTTGTAACATCAATTTTTTTGAAAAACCAACAAAAGAGTAAAATGAAATAATTCGTCCAATAGTGAAAACCACTTCGGTGGTGCTTTGGATAACTACAATGGTGAAAACCTGGAAAAACATATGCCATGTGTAGTCGACTTCACTCCTTCGTCTACCATTATTCCAATCTGATTTTCCTATCATTATGCCCATAATAAATGGTTGTCCTTTCCATAACTTAGAATGACTGACATCAAGTCCACTCCACATCCTCATTCCATTCTATTGGTCATATACCTGACTAGGGGAAAATACTCGACCTACGTCAGTTGGACCTTGCACTCGCTGACCCAACATCATAAAAATGTCCTAAAAACAATCCAAAAACAACATAAAACTCCAAAAAGACAAAAAAAATCAAAACATGTCAAAAATCCCAAAAATAGAGTTAGAGTCAGTTGTGTCACATCAATCGTAGATATTGTCGAGCTACATTGCCTCTACGACTAGACGTAGGGAAGGCCATCACTTGATGCACTCCCGAGGCATTAGGTCCATCTTTCTAGTCTTTTCATGTATCGTACACATAAAATCATGACTCATTCTTTGTACATGTAAAAGTCATTGGTCATGTCAAACTACGAGGTCTCTGCATGTATAACATAGACAAGGCCATCAATCGATGGGCTCCTGAGGCCACACTAGGTCAGTCCTTTAGGGTACATCATGTCAGTCAACATTAGTCATACACTGTCATCACTCACAAACAATGGTCAAAACATCGAGACATGTCACACATCAACAAGACAAACAAGTCAACAATGTCATCAAGTCAAATCAAACAAATTGTGAAAACAATAAACTTATGTCTTATACAAGATATGTCCTTCTTGACAACAAATATTATCATTTAGGAAAACAATTATCATAGCCTTATGCATCTTGTTGCATCAATGACATTAGACTCAACGTCTTATATGGTGCATGTCTTTTTGAAACTAGGCTTTGTCATGCCTTACACAGATAGTCCCAACATCAAAATCAGGCTTTATCAAACACTCATCTTATTAAACAAACAACAACAGATCAAATTTTGGCAAATATTGTTACTAGCTATTGAATTTACAGCTTGTTTTGTCTTACCTTTTTATTTGGCTTTGTCTTTGAGTCTGATTACTAGCTTTCTCAAGGATGTCCCATGAAGGATCTAGAGAAGCAAGGATGTCTCAGGACTCTTTTTCTTTGATTGCTATCTATCGACTGTCTTTTAAACTTGGTTTTCAAGTTAAGTTACTAGATTTCTCGAGGATGTCCCATGAAGGATTTAGAGGAGCAATAATGTATCTTGACTTTGTCTTTTTATTTTGATTGATGTTTGTGGTTTGTCTTGACAAAAATAATAGGGCGATTTTGTCCTTAGTATGAGTTAAGTCACTCCTTGTTTGTGACTATCTTTTTTTAGCAAGTGGATGAATTTATAAACCTTGGTCTATCTCATTTCAATGTGTTTACTATCCATTTGTGTCATGTCTCTCCCAATGATGATTTAATGCAAGGCTTAGTATGTATTTGGAAAATTATTGAAGATTCTACATTCTTCTAACAACCATTTCTAATACTAACATTTCGATTAATATATGTAAACATTTCTTCTATCCTACATAATGACGGAGTCTTGTGACACACAAAAAAATAAATAATTTGCATATGCATTCATTTTACAACCATCATGTAGACATCGTCATATATATGTACATAGTAAATCATACATCTATGCTGCATTTCAAAAAACAACAAAAAAATATACATATCCATCACATCTAGGAAATCATGACATACATGTATTGACCATTAACAATTGTACATATTTAAGATAAATATCTACATGGGATTATACATAATCACAACACATTACATCTTATTATCATAAACATAGAATGCATTCATAACATTTATCATCATATATAATAAACACATAATCATTATAGGAAATAAAACATCATGTAGAACATGCATAATAATATAGAACATTGCATAATCATATAGAACAACTTCAAATCATATAATCACCACCAAAAATGATATATATATATCACTTAAAAGAACAAATGTCATAGTACAATGCCAGAATATCTCAATCTAAATGGAGCTTGTAGGCTCTATGATCATAATACATTGTCTACACATAAACATGTCACTAAGAAGTGCTACCATTGCTCCCATGTGGAGTCTAAGGAGGCGATCGACGATGCGATACTCATTGTGCAAAAGGAGGCCTATCATATTGTCCTACCTTGGGTGGTCCCACCACATCATCTATGCTCTGGGAATTGCCACTGTGTGACTGTGTGTAACTGGGATCCCATCTCTCAGGTGGCACCTCTGCCTCATATAAATCTCTATAATATCTCTCTCGGTCACCTTCTTTGACTAACTCATGAGTAAATGTTACAATTGGTCTAGTTAATAGTGCACTCAACTCAACAAACCTCCCCTATGTCTCCTGTCTCCTAGCCAATGCCTGATCTCTATATAGGTATGCATTGTCTCTCTCCATCTACATAGCATCTTGCTCTGTAGTAATTGGTCTCACCCTCTCCTCCAAGGCCTCTAGTTGGGCCTGTAACTTTGGTAATCTCTAATCACTCGAACCCTCCTCCTCTCGTCATGGTCTCTCTCCCACCTTTGCATCCCAATCCTCCACTATCCTATCTCGGAGCTCCCTCTCCTTCTCCCCCATCACCTCCTCCTCCTCCTCATCCCAATAGCCTGCTAACACACCCAGGGCATCTATCTCCATCTCCTCTCCTATGGCCACCACCACCAAAGTCCAACATATGAATGCATCCTCTCCCTCACCTTCCTCATGGATGGGTGACAACCTATGTCCCATCCCACCTCTCCTCCATCTTTGAACTCATCAACCACTTATCCCACCTCCATCTCTACCAACTCCACCACCATTCCAACCTCTAGGTCCTATACCCCATCTCTCTATTGGAGCTAGTTGATATGGATCTATATACGGGATGGGCCTGTGCTCTGCCAACCAAGCATCATATGCTGCAATGGTGCCTAGTTATGCTACACCACCCCTCCAACCCCGCTGTATAGGTTGTAAATCCCGAATTTCTACCTCCTAAATGTGATATGAAAAACAAATAGTAGAAATGATAGATAGATTTGCTTCCATACGATATGAAAAACAAATAAGTGTTGATTTGATTGAGCTGATTGTCTTCTGATGTACTGATTTGATTAGAGATTACTTGCTAATTGATTTGTATGATTGCTTGATGATGTTGTAAAGGAGGAATTTAACCTCCTCCAGATCAGAGAGAGATTACCTCAGATATGGGAGATGATTCTATGATTATCGCAGGATGATTTAGAGGTTATACACCAGTGTGGGTTGGGTCCATTGTTGGGGATCCCATAGTATCGAGTCAATAGGGTACTGTTGATCGTGTTAGTTGAGAGGTGGCACAATGTGCATAACACCTTTCATATTCCCATAGGACAGATTACCGTGACACCAGAGGATGTGTACAGGATCTTGGGTATTCCGGTAGTTGGGGAGCTTGTGATCTATGATCACAAGGAGTCCGGGAGGACTGATGCACTTAGGCAAGTCTTCCAGGATCCTCATGTCTCTAGATATGAGCTTCCCTGGAAGGAGATGGTGGAGAGATATGCCCCACTGATAGGGAAGGGTTGGATGGAACACTCACTGTTCGATGCTCTAGGTCCTTTTTCTCAAGAACACCTAGGTGACTCCCCACCTTAAATCTTTAGGTCCTATCTCAGTTGTAGGCTCCCCTGGTTCTACTAACCAACCCCTCTATCATCAATCCCTTAGTCTACCAAGCCAAGCTTGGTGCCTTGATTCTTTTCTCCTCTTAACCCTTAATCTTCCCTAAAGGTCAATTTCTCATAGTTCTTAGTTTGTTCTTGTAGGGGTGTGGGAATGCTTCCAACAACTTCCCACCATCACAAATTTGTGCTGATATCTCCACCTAGCTCCCTTTTTCCATCGCTAGCTCTAAACCCTCACCTAGGGTTAAAAAGGTTACAAGGCTAGAGCCTCCCAATTAGCTCTCCTAACCCAGGAAAATGGATATTTCTCCAAACTCTTACAAAGAACCCCAAATATTGTTAATGATTTCTTGGTCCTGATATCTACCACCTAAATATTTTCAAGGTCTCAATCCTTGCTTGACCGTCCACAAGCCTATCCATCAATTTAGCAAATGTAGGGTTTTTAGAGCCATTTTCTGACCACCTAGTGAACTGTTATTTTTTTCTCCCATCAAATGGATTGGTGAAGCCTCCTCAATTATTCTAGACCTTTTTAGGGACTCCATCCACCTTTCTACTATGGGGTTTAGCAAGGAGAGGTCACCCCTGCAAGTTAGGTGTTTTACACCTCTTGACTTTCCTAGCCGGGCACTATTTAGCTCGCCTAGGAGAAGTCTTCCTTCATGAATTACTGACCCCTAAAGACTCCTACCACTACTATTGATACAGGCATGGAGTCTAGCCACCATTTCCAAGAGCCCATACACTAGGTATAGGGGAAGAGTGGTCTAGAACTCCATTTATTACAGTCTGCCAGTCAGAATAACCAAAACAAGAAAGCAGTTAACTTAAATTAAAAGCTTGAAATGATGAAACAACTACCTACAGACCCAACCAACACTTGGAAGACAATTGCATTACATCTCGAACATATTTCAATGCCTGGTTATGCCATTAACACACTTCCAAGATCAAAAACATAGAAAACTTTGCTATTATTCCTACTATCCTTACTTGTGCTTCATAAAATTTCAAATTACAAAACTTCTAATGCCTTCCAAAGACTTCCAAACCAACTACAGGTCGAGGCATACCTTTTATAGGTTTTCCAAAAGTAATTGTGCCTCCCTTGGGTCGGACAAGTTAGTTACCGAGTGGGAAAATGTGCACAATGTCCCAATTTGCCACTTTTCCCAATTTCCTAGACACTGACACAAATGAGTGTCTAAACTCAACATCTTTACCACTCCTGATAGCTCCTGACTAAAATTTTTATTAAGTCTCTAACACAAGCCAATGGTCAACATGACCTTATAACTTCAAAAGAAAACTTCCTAAGCCTAGTGTTTCCTAGGTGTTTTCGAGGTACTCCTACACCATTCTCCCCGTCTCTTCCAAACACGAAGGAATGGAAGGAGAGATCAGTGACATATCAATGCCATTCTTCTTGAACTGATCCTCTTGTACCCATGTAGTCTTAGATTTAGGCTTGTTCTTCCACTTGATAAGGTGTTCCATGTACACTTTCTTCCTTGTAGTTTTATGCACTCTTGACTCCAAGATGCTCTCTGCTTGCAGTTTCTCTTTGGTAGGTAAGGCTATGTTGTTGACTTCCTTGAAGACCTCCCTACTTGTCTCAGCTACATCATTGACTGATCCCTTGCACTTGATCAAATCTACAACATTGAAAATTGGTGAAATTCCCAAATCAGAAGGTAACTCCACCTTGTATGCATTATTTCCATACTTGGCTAATATCTTGCATGGTCCTACTCTTTTCATTTGCAACTTGGTTGAAATTCCCTTTTGCAACCTTGATTTGTTAAGGTGAACCATGACAAAGTCTCCTACTACAAATTGCACATCCTTCCTTGACATGTCTACTTTTCTTTCAATTTTTGAGTAGCCTCGGTGACTATCCTCTTTACCTACTCCTGAATCTCTTTCATGGTGTGAGTGAAGTCTTCAGCATGTCCACTCCTATTCTCCATAGCTCCTAGATCCCCGAGCTCACAAATACCTCTTGGGTGCATTCCATACACAACCTCAAAAGGACTCTTCCCTGTGGTCCAGTTCACACTATCATTGTAAGCATACTCAACTTGTGACATCACCATGTCCCATGTCTATCCATATTCCTTAGCTAGGCACCTTAGAAGGTTACCTAGCACCCTATTAACCACCTCTATTTGACCATCGGTCCGAGGATGGTAAGCTGATCCAAAAGATAGGTTGGTACCTAATTTGCTCCATAGAGTCTTTCAAAAGTGACTCATGAATTTAACATCCCTGCCTGAAACAATGCTTAAAGGTAAGCCATGAATCCTTACAACCTCCTTAAAGAAAAGGTGAGCTATATAGCTAGCATCATGAGTGGTTTTACAGGGAATAAAGTGACTCATTTTGCTAAATCTGTCCACTACTACATACACACTATCGAAACCAGTCTTGGTCTTAGGGAGTCCTACCACAAAATCCATACTCACACACTCCCATGGTCTGTTAGGAATGGGTAGGGGTTGATATAGGCCAGCATTACTAGCTCCTCCCTGGGCTTTCATACACACAACACATTGGTCTACATATCTCCTAACATCACTTACCAACTTAGCCCAATAGTAAAACCATTGTACTAGTTTTAAAGTCTTATTGATGCCAAAATGTCCACTAAGACTGCCATTATGCTTCTCTTGAATGAGGTTTTCTCTCATTGATCCTCTTGGAACACACAACTGATTTCCCTTGAACAAAAAACAACTTTGCAAAGTATACTTAGAGTATTGGCTATGAAAATGATTCTCAAAGTCTAAACACACCTTGTAGGCCTCTGAAAATTCTTCATCTTCTCCATAGAGATCCTTGAAACTCTCTATGCCAATGCTCTTGATCTGTATTTCTTGGATTTTCAGCAATCTTCTACTCAATGCATCTGCTACCTTGTTCATTTGTCCCTTCTTGTGCTTGATGGTGAAGGTAAAATCTTGGATGTAATCCATCCACTTCAAGTGTCTATTGCTCAACTTCTCTTGGGTGTTGATATAGCTAAGTGCCTGATTGTCTGTAAAGACTACAAACTCCCTGGGTAGAAGGTAATGCCTCCACTTCCTAAGTGACTAAACCAAAGCATAAAGTTCTAGATCATAAGTTGAATACTTCTTCTTTGCTTCATTGAGCTTCTCACTAAAGAAGGCTATAGGCCTACCCTCTTGACTTAACACTCCTACTACTGCCACTCCACTAGCATCACATTCCACAGTGAACAACTTGTCAAAGCTAGGTAACAAGAGAATAGGTTGAGTTGCCACTTCTTGTTTTAGTTTCACACTCCCTTTCTCAGCTTCTTGTGTCCACTTAAACTTGGTTTTCAGACCACCTTTGATTGTATCTAGGACCGGTGCATAGATACCACTAAAGTTCCTTATGAATTTTCTATAAAATTGAGCCAAACCATGGAAACTTCTTACCTCAGTCCCTATGGTTGGTGTAGGCCAATTTAGGATAGCTTCCATCTTCAATGATCCTTTGGACACTACAAAACCCAAATATACAAGCTCTTGCTTAAAGAACTAACACTTCTCTAGACTGATTGCCAACTTCTCCTCTTGCAACCTTCTAAGAACCAAATCCACATGTTTTAAATGCTCTTCTGCTATCTTGCTGAATATGAGGATTTCATCAAGGTATACCACCACAAATACCCCTGTGAAATCTTTGAGAACTTCATTCATGAGCCTCATGAATGTGCTAGGGGCATTGGAGAGACCAAATGGCATCACTCTCCATTCATATAACCCATCATTTTTCTTAAATGCTATCTTCCACTCATCACCATCCTTAATTCTGATTTGATGGTATCCACTCTTGAGATCCAACTTTGTGTAATACTGAGCTCCTCCAAGACAATCCATTAAGTCTTCAATTCTAGGAATAGGGAACCTATACCTGATTGCGATTCTATTTATTGCTCTAGAATCAGTACATAATCTCCATTTACCTCCCTTCTTGGTTGCCAAAACTACCGGTACTGCACATGGGCTGATGCTCTTTTGAATCAATTTTTGATCCAACAACTCTTGCACTTGTCTAGCCACTTCCAAATTCTGATCCAGTGTAAGCTTATATGCTGCTTTGTTAGGAAATGATGCTCTAGGTATGAAGTCAATCTGATGACTAATGGCCCTTTTAGGAGGTAAAGTTGTAGGTTTACCATCACTTACTATGTCCTTATACTTCTCAAGAAAATTTTGGACTGCTCCAGGTATGACTGGTTTTTCAGTCTTATCTTCCTCCTTGGATTGCAACAATACTACATATCCTTCTCCACCTGCATGTAGGGTGTTGAGGAACTCTTTTCCACTGCTTAGTAGAACACTTGGTGTCTTTGACTATCCTTCATCTTCTTTTGACAGTGACTGCAACTTGAAAGTCTTTCCATCCTTCTTAAATGAAATTGTATTCTCCTTTCCATCATACATGGCACTCCTTTCATATTGCCATGGTCTACCTAATAGTAGATGACATGCATCCATGGGTAAGACATCACAAACTAGCTTATCCTTGTACCCTCCAATGGAAAACTCCACCGTTACTTGCTCATTCACTAAAACACTTTGCCCTTTGTTTAGCCATGTGACCTTGTAGGGGTTAGTGTGGGGTACCTTATCCAATCTTAGTTTCATTACTGCCTCCTCTAAGATAATATTGTTTGTTTAACCTGAATCTACTATGACCTTGCATACTTTACCAACTATCTTGCACCTTACTCTAAATAGAGCTCTCCTTTATTTTGGTTCTTCCTTGACTGGTTGTCTGATCAAAACTCTTCTAAACATCAAACTCTCTCCCATCTCAGATTCAATGTGACTGACGTCAGATGACTTAGGAGTCATGGTGTCCTCTTGTGCATAAGCCACTCCCTTCTCACCATTTGAAGATGATGCTTTCTCTGGGCACCTATAAGCTGGATGGCCTACTTGACTACAATGGTAGCATTTCATGTTTGCAAAGTATGAATTGCTCCTAGCTGATCCTCTTCCTCTAGTGGATCATCCTTGAGACCCTCTACCTCTATTATACCCTCCTCTAGAACTTGTTTCATTGCCATGATTCATGGATTCAAACTCTCCTTGGTTTCTTTGGTCATTGCCTCTACCTTGGTAGCCACCCCTTTGCCCTCTTTGATCTCTTTGTTCTTTGCCTTTGCCTCTGCCTTTAAAATTGGAGTCATGTTTCTTTTTCAACTTCTCCTCCACCTTAAAAGCCATTTGAAAACAACTATGGAGATTGGTGAGTGTAAAGAGACTCAACTCTTCTTGGATGTTCCATTTGAGGCCATTTAGATACCTCGCCACCTTGATTCTTTCTACTTCTTGCACCCTAGAACTAAGACTTAGTTTTTGGAACTCCTCGGTGTAGGCAGCTACATCTAGGTCTCTTTGCCTAAGGTTTTTCCTCTTCTTATGCAATTGGACCTCATAGTCTTCAAGTAAATAATACTCCTTCACTTTAGCCACCATAGCTTTCCAACTTGATATGTGTTTCTTGCCTTCATTCTCTCTTTTTTCTTGTAGGAACTTCCACCAAGTCAGTGCTTGTCCCCTTAGCCTTGATTTTTCTATATTCACCTTCTATGCCTCAATCACTCCATAACACTCAAAGTGATTCTCAATTCCTTCTATCCATTCCATAACCAACTCTACATCCGTTCTACCTATGAAAATGGGAACGCCTTCTAATGATTTACCACTCAAAGCCTTCAATGCCTTGAGGAAGGGTTCCTCCTTTAGTGGAGGATCAGGGTCTGGTTCAATGTCCTCCTCCTCCTGATCTTCACGCTTGTCTCTAACCACTGCTAGCTGTACCTTCATCTTGCCTACAGCCTCTACCACCTCTTCTAACCTCTGCTTCATCTCTTCAACTGTCTCTTCAAGTTGTCTATTCTTCTCTTGTTGCTCTATCAGGTCTCTTGCCAATTCTACATTGGTCACCATGGTGTTGGAACCACTTGATTCAACCTCTGACATACAAGTCACTATCCCAAACCTTTAACTTGCTCTGATACCAATCTGATAGGGAAGGGCTGGATGGAACACTCATTGCTCCATGCTCTGGGTCATTATTCTCAAGAACACCTAGGTGACTCCCCACCTAAAATGCTCTGGGTCCTTGCTCTCAAGAACACCTAGGTGACTCTGCATCTAAAACCCTCTGGGTTTTAGATGCAGAGTCACCTAGGTGTTCTTGAGAGCAAGGACCCAGAGCATTTTAGGTGGGGATTCACCTAGGTGTTCTTGAGAATAATGACCCAGAGCATGGAACAGTGAGTGTTCGATCCAGCCTTCCCTATCACCCACTGCCTTCGGTTTTAGTAGGTATGATTGGTGGTTTCCTTTGTCCTAATCACAGGGAAAAGAGACTATTAGTTGGTTGGGGCAGGATCTTGGAGGATATGATTCTCCACTGGACCAAATATACATGGGGATCATGCATGCTTTCCCATCTATACCACGATCTTCATCAGGTCGTATACACAGATGGGAAGAGTCTCTCATGTGGAGTGACTCTTCTATAGATATTTGCATGGGAGAATTTTGCGATTACGCATCCCATTATATGGAGGGATCGTCCCCTTGGGTTCCCATATGTCTATGCATTCATAGGGCCACTTGTCTAGCTGAGGCTGGGCAAGTTGGAGTACTGGTAGTGCATGTTGGATGATTTGGATATAGTCATCTAGAGACCTTATGTAGATTGTGATCCATGGGAGATAGATGATTTACAGTTTCCTTATTGTACGAGATCTAGATATTTGATTGGCCGCACCGCATACATTATTGAGCGGTTCCTAGTCATGCGGGTCTGAGGTAGCTTGGGTTAGTATAGATGATGCCACAGGGTGTGGCACATTATGCTAGACACTGGGAAGATGTACCAGAGTGGGGTCCTATTGTGACCATTGAGGCAGCCTGAGCAGAGTATTTGGAGTTGCAGCCAGCGTAGTGGGCTATGCATCTAGAGGTTATAGATGCAAGGATGACTAATGAGTATGCTGCATACTTTTACACACATCCCTTCCCGAGGTTTACTAGTCTACAAGATCCTACTCCATTATTGGGAGGACCAATTATACAGAGAGGGTGAGGGCAGACATCGGCAGTAGCAGGGCAGCCACAGGGAGAGGCAGGGGTACAGGATACAAAGGATGTAGCGGCCATGGATGTCGATGAGGAGGGAGAGGAAGGGGATGACCCTAGTAGCCAGGATGACAATAGTGATGATAGTAGGGATGACAGAGGTGGCGGGGGTGGAGGACAAAGGTACTTCTTTGATGTTCACTCCAGGATGAGGCCATGAACCTTGAGAGTGGTGGACCAGCTAAGAACGTCGGCTCCATGGATCATAATCAGAGCTCCCTCACAGGGATAGATTGATGCATTGCAGGCAGAGGTTTAGATACTTCAAAGTCAGTTCGCATAGTCTCAGGGGATGATCAGTCACTTGCAATCATAGATTGCATAGCCACCACCTCCTAACCCATAGGTAGCTCAGCTTATGGCCGAGAGGGACAGTTTCTGGGAGAGATATGTACAGTGAGGTGGTAGCCGAGAGACTTGTCAGATCAGTTGAGAGTACCTCCATTGGGGAGGTTGTGGCAAAGGGTTTGGAGACTGCTTGGGAGGTCGAGTATTACAGGATGAGGTATTTTGAGGTAGTACCACCTAAGAGGAGGATCACCTTCACATAGTTGGGTACTCGGTCTCGGACCCACTCACACAGCCACTCCAAGAGTGCTACCAGGAGTGTGGGGCAACCAGTCAGACAAGAGGTCCGAGCTTCTAGGAGCAGAGATCCATCGAGACCCACTACCTTAGGAGACAGTAGCAGTCATGTGCCTCGATCGGATGCCCCTCAGTGCTGAGCATTTTTGACACATTCATTGGATTTGATATATCTTGTTGAAACATTTGATATCCTTGTATTCCTAGACATTTGTTTTGATGAGATGTATGAGATGCAGTGGTGATTCTATTATGCATGTGTTATGGATTATTTATGCTCATGTTATGAATGCATGTTTATTTCTATATGCTATGTTTTGTATTCTTTTTGTGATGTATGATGATGCAAATGATGATGCTTGTTATTTTATGTATGGTAATGTAGGATGTGTTGTGATGAAATGATTCGAATATGGTGATGTATGATGCAAATTTTTAAAATGATTTTCTTTTATAATATATGTAATGGATGAAAGATGTAAGATGTAATGGTGAATGCTTTTAATGATGTGAAAATGATATGATGAAATGATGAATGATTTAAATGGATAAATGAGATAAATGGATAAATGATATGATTATGAAGATGTAATATTTAATGAATGATATGCACATGACATGGATAATGAGGAAATGGAAATGATAACCTAAATGATGATATGAAATGGATGAGATGGATGCAACCTTATTATGAATGCATATGTATGTGATAAATGATGTGAATGTGAATGCACAATATAAATGTCTAATGTGATATGAGATGAATTATCAAATAAATGACTTATGCATATGATATGAATATGATGAACTAGTAATGAAATGATTATGCAAAAATGTAATAATGATGATAATTCCCTAAAATGAGTGATAGTGAAATGATGTGAAAAATGATGAAATGAGATGTAACAAATGTCCATTCGTACTTAATCATTGTCTGAAAAGATATCCAAGAATTTGGCCAACCTTCAAAAATCTATTAAAACAACCCTCAAAATGCAAATGAATTATGTAGTCCTAAAATGCAATAATGAACTATGCAGTCCTAAATGTAGTAATGAACTATGTAGTCCTAAATGTAGTAATGAACTATTCTCCTTGTTGCCATTTCATGTTGTGCTTGGTTTTCATCATTGAGCCTTTTGATATGTTGAAAGTTATTACAAGCATCAAAGGGTATGTTAGCACCAATGATGACCTGAGTACTACTTCCATGATGTTTGATGTAGCAAGTTAATACAAGCATCAAGGTATAATTGAACCAAATGACCTGAGTATTGCTTGCATAAACATACAAAAGTTAACCATTTTCCTATGCAAATTCTGAAATGTCATTAATGATACATTGTAGAGCATGTCCCATGACAAATTTGCACAATACTAATGATTAGTTTATAGATAGCAAGCAAAGAAAAATCATACTTCTTCCTTGTGATTCTAGTTCAGTACATCATTGAATCACTCCAAAGACATGATGTCATCAAATATCAAAACAACAATTGCAACTTATTGCTTTAAGTGTATCATTCATTTTATTTAGATTAAGATCATCTAATTTGTTCATTTGTCAAATAGTTATGCAGCCTTATTGTAATTGGACAAGTTTGGTGTTTCCTAATATTTTGATGCTAGACACATGTTGTCATTGGCTTAAAAAGCTCCAAGAAGGGAATTGCCCCCCAGTGACCTTGTACTTTGACTCTTGCTAGACGTAACTACTGCTAAGGATAATCCTAATTCATCAAGCCTTGATGAGGTCCTTGTCATTTCAAGGAGATGATGTGATGTAAACTATGATGGTGAGGCATGTGTGTGATGCCAATGAAAAGATGGATAGAATGAATCCCAATAGACGAGAGAGCTAAACAAAATCGCAAATAATGCCTGTTTGCTAGGTTTTCACCATTTGTTTTTATTGCACCTTTTCCTAATTTTATGATTTTTTTTCTGTTACCAAGACGCCTGTTTGCCATGTTTTCATCCAGGCAACAATTTTTTTCTTTTTTTGATTTTTTTATATTTTTGCTCTTTTTGATTTTTTTTGTAATTTTTTTTTTTTTAGGACTTTTTTAATATTATTTTTGGTATTTTCTCAGGCGTAGAACTTCTTCAGATGATTTTTGTTGGTTGGATCTTCAAATAGGTCCCCTTCTACTGTTGACAACTGATATGCCCCTGATCCATATGTTGCAATGATAACGAATGGGCCCAACCAATTATGTTCGAACTTGCCTTTCTTTTCTCGATCCTGCTGATTATGAGGGTTTTCTTTGAGAACCAAATCACCCACCTGAAAAGTTCATGGTTTGACTCTATGATAGTAGCTGTGGGACATAACTTGCTGATATCCCTTCAAGTGATTAACTGCAGTTTGATGTCATTCATCAAGCAGTTCTAGCTCTTGTAACCGTGATACTATGTAATCTTCATCATTGATTAGTCCCTTGAGTGATACTCGAAGTGAGGGAATCTCAAATTCTAGTGGTAAAATAGCTTCTAATCCATAGACCAAAGCATAAGGGGTAACTCCTATTGGTGTGCGAATGCTTGTTCTGTATGCCCATAATGCTGGATTTAACTGGACATGCCAATCACGACCTACTTCATTTACTGTCTTCTTCAAAATCTTTAGAATTGTTTTATTTGAAGCTTTCGATTGACCATTCCCTTGTGGATAGTAAGGGGTAGAGAATCTGTGTTGGATGTGAAATCTTTCACATAGTTCATCAACATCCTGATTTTTAAAGGGTCTTCCATTGTCTATAATAATGGAATTGGGAATACCATATCGGTAGATGATATAGTTTAAAATGAATGAAGAGATTTTATTTCTAGTAATAGTTGCTAGGGGAACAACTCCAATCCATTTAGTAAAATATTCGGTGGTTGTAATGATGAATTTATGTCCATTTGAAGATGATGGGTGTATTTTGCCAAATAGATCCAATGCCCACTGAGCAAAAGGCCATGTTGTGGTGAAAGGTTGTAATTCCTAAGCAAGAGCATGGATGAGATTCCCATGAATCTGACATTTTTCACATTTCTTCACAAAGATGAATGAATCCTTCTCCATGGTCGGCCAGTAGTACCCTAATCTCACAAGTTTCTTTGCTAAGGTTAGTCCACTTGAGTGGGTCCCGCAAATTCCACCATTTACCTCTTGTAAGGCCTTTTCTGATTCATCACATTCGAGACATCTAAGGAGGGTACCATCCAGACCATGCCAGTATAAGACATCAACAATTAAGGTGTAATAGGATGATTGAAGGATGAAATTTCTTTTCTGATTCCTAGATAAGTCTAAGGGTAAAATAGTATCCTTTAGGTAAGTGTAAATTTGGCCATACAAGGGAGAATTAGAACTAGTTAGATGGAAAATTATTTGAGTCTCAAGATTGTCATGGGTGGGGGAAAACAATTGTTCCACTAGGAAATCGTACCATGTTTGATTCTATGTCAACTAGAGTAGAGAGACGATTGTAGCCATAGCATCTGCTGCTTTATTATCAATGCATGGAATATGTGTGAACTTGATATTAATAAAGTATTTCTTGAATTCATCCTCCATTGTTTTGTGAGGTATCAACTTTTCATCTTTAGTGTGATATTCGTCATTGATTTGATTAATAACAAGTTGTGAATCACCAAAAACTTGAAGTTCTATGACTTTCTAGTCTACTTCAATTCTTATGCCAATTACCAATGCCTCATACTCAGCTATGTTGTTTGTCCAAGGAAACATTAGTTGATAAGATTTTGGAATTGTATGTTCTTGAGGTGTAATAAAAAGAATTCCTACTCTTGAACCATGTTGAGTGTAAGAACCATCAAAGTAGAGTGCCCATGACTATCGGATATCTGCTATGAATACATTGGCATTAGGAAAATCAACATGTATTGGGTGTTCTACTGGTATTGGTGCCTCTGCTAATTGATTTGCAATTATCTGTCCCTTTATATCTTTTCGATCCACATAATGAATATCAAATTCGCTTAGGATCATAACCCATTTAGCCAACCTGCCAATTAAGGTTGCCTTACTTAGAAGATATTTGAGTGGGTCAATCTTAGCCACAAGTTTTACTGTATTAGTTAGCATGTATTGTCGTAACTTTTGAGAAGTGAACACCACTACTAAGCAAGCTTTCTCAATGAAGGTGTAATTTAGCTCATGACTTGTCAAGGTTCGACTGATGTAATAAATTGCTCGCTCTTTTCCTGAATTGTCTTCTTGTGCCAATAATGCTCCTAAAGATACTTTCATGGCAGCAATGTATAATATGAGAGGTGCATCTTGCACTAGTGGAATCAATACTGGTGGATTCATGAGATACTGCTTTATCTGGTCAAATGTTGCTTCACATTTGTGCTCCCACTTAAATGGAACATTCTTGTGTAAAAGATGTGTAAATGGTAAACTTTTATCTGCCAATTGAGCAATGAATCTTCAAATGGATTGTAACCATCCCTGCAAATAGCATAGTTGACTAATGTTCCTTGGTGGTGGCATATCAATAATTTCTTGTACCTTAGCCATATCTACTTCAATTCCCTTTTCTGATACAATGTAACCTAATAGCTTTCCAGATTTCACTCCAAAGACACATTTCTTTGGATTAAGTCTCACTTTAAAGAGTTCCATTCTTTTGAAAATTTTAGATAAAATGTTGATGTGTCCTTCAATGGTGTTAGACTTGGAAAGAAGATCATCAATGTAATCTTCCATGAATGTATGTATCATATCATGAAAAATCGTTGTCATTGCTCTTTGGTATGTAGCTCATGCGTTCTTCAACCCAAATGGCATTACGTTCCAGCAATAGGTACTCCAAGGACATGTGAACGCTATTTTATCCTGATCCTCTGGTGCAATCTTTATCTGGTTTTATCCTAAAAATCCATCCATTAATGAGTACATTGCATGTCCAGTAGTCAAATCAACAATCATATCTATGTTTGGCAAAGGGAAGTCATCTTTAGGACATGCCTTGTTCAAATCCCTGAAATCTGTACAAATTATGATTCTTCCATCTAGTTTTGAAATAGGTACGATATTAGAGATCCATTCTGCATAGTCCATAAACTGAATGAATCCAACATCCAAAAGATTCTTTAATTCCTCTTTAACCAATAATGCAACATGTGGATGCATTTTTCTGATTTTCTATTTTACAAGTTTTGCCCCTAGCATAATAGATAGATGATGCATGATGAGATTGGGATCTAATCCCAGCATATCCACATAGGACCATGCAAAACTGATTTGATTTTTCTTGACAAATTCTGTTAATCCAGGTACTTCCTCTTCTGTTAGAGATGCAACAAGTTGCAAAACTTTGGCCTATTTTGTAGTACCTGTATTGAGTGTTGTCGTTAGTTTGATTAGAATGGAAGAACTTTCCAGATAATGCTCCAGAAGAGCGTCAAGTTTCCCATCCTCTGGTGCCTTTAAAAGGTTTTCACCATTGGATATGCTTTTTATTTTTCTCTTTTCTTGATCTAATACTACCTTTGCTAGGTTTTCACCATTAGATCTTTCTTTTATATTATTTATTTCATAGCTGAGAAACTTGGCACTTTCCTATCGGAAACTCTGATCTTGTGATTCCCTGGTGGAACTTGTTTTTGGTTGGGATGAAGAAAGAAAGTTTATGATGGTTTCGTCATTAGGAAAATTTTGGACATCAATGGCTGTGATTTGTTCCCAATCAATGAGTTCAGGATAGACCAAAGGAAATGGATCATTAGGATGAGTAAGGTCACTGGCTGTTAGGGTCATGATGCTATTGTTAATGTCCTTATAGGGGAGGACTAGGATGGTATCCTCCTGTGAATGATCTATCTCACTTTGAATTGAATCGGTCTCACTAGAGTCATGATCGCTTTGTAGGATGTAATCAAGTGGAGGCCTTGAGCTTTCCCCTTGTAAGAATGCGAGTTTGAATTTGTGTATGATGTTCACCCTTTTCTCTAAGATAAAATTATCATCAGAGAGGTTGTCCCATTCATATTCATTGGAGTCAGTGTCAGAATTGTTTCAGCCAACTCCTCGTTAGACATTCTTTGTACTACTTCTTCCTTAGTATCTTCACCATATCCTAACCCAATCTTATATTTTGGGTGTATTATTTTTAGTTGGACAGGTTCAACAATACCCTCTTTCCTTTTACCTATAGGGCCATTTCCTTCATAACCCATTTGTTGCATGATAGTGTAACCTTTTCCATATTGTTCTATGGATAACTTGACATGTAGTACTGATTCTTCTTCATCTTTATAGAGCCAATCAAGGATAGCTCTATCTTCCGCTTCAGTTTATTTGATAAATATCCTATTAAACTTGGTGATGGGAACTGAAGCTAAGGCTAAAGCTGCTATAACCTGTTGTATGGATGTTGATGGTTGACCATGGGATCTTGGAGATAGGGGTAGATTAGAGAGAGATAAAGAATATTCTCCCACCCCATCATCTTTTAATTTTATCTTGGTGCCAAAATTACTTATCATTTCTCGTGCTTGGTCATTGTATTTGGAGGTAGAGATGGCCAAGGCCTCTCTATTATGAGGGACAAGTGTGTCCTAAGTTGCTCTTAGGTTAGAGCAAGTTTGACTACTAATGTGATCAGTAGGTATTGTTACTTCCTGTCCATCATATGGAAACTTGAAGCATTGATGATAAGTAGATGGAATAGCTTGCATGCCATGGATCCATGGGTGACCCAATAGTATGTTATAGGTTAGATCCCGATCTAGAACCTAACAAAAGGAATTATTCACAACAATTCCCACTCTGATTGGTAATATGATGAGGCCTTTGGAAGTTCTTTCCTCATCATCATATGCCTTGATTGTAATCTTTCTTCGTGGATCTATAGATTCTACTGAATATCCCAAATCTAGGACCAATTTTAAAGTACAAATGTTTAATCTGGCTCCCCCATCTATTAGGACACATCTAATGCAAGCTTTGTGAACCATGACCTCTAAGTATAGTGATGAATTATGTGGATGGGTTATGGATGAGTCATCCATTTCAGTAAAGGATAAACATGTGGATGAGGACAAGTGTCCCACCATGGCTTTAAATTTATTGATATCCAGATCAAGGGATATAGTTGTATCAATAAGGGCCTTTTCTAGAATGTCCTTATGTGCAGGTGATAACTTTAAAAGTTCCAAGATAGAAATTTGGGCTGATGTTTTTTGTAGTTGATCAACCAAATTTTATTGATTTGGAGGGGGAATGACTACTTTAGATGAGCTTCCTTTGAAAATGATTTTGGCTTTTCCCCTTGTTGTAGCATTGACCTCTCGATATTCTTTCTTACCTTTGATTCAGATAGCATTGATTTGTTGATTGTCAGTATAAATATGATTGATAATGGCCTCATGGACATAATTAACATTCTTGCCCTTGTCACTAGAAGATTCCCCTTTTTGATAGTTGGGGAGAGGGTCCTTGAATGCTTGATGGTCATTATTTGCATTATGTCCTTCAACTGTGATGGTATGGTTATCAATCAAATCTTGAACGATATTCTTTAATCCTTGGCAATTGTTTGTCTTATGACCTTTACACCTATGATAGTCACAAAAGTGTGAGTCATTCCATGATGGTGGTTTAACTCGAGGCTCATAATCTCTTTGTGGTGGAAATGTAATAGAGTTTTGATTCAATAACTCTTTGAGAATGGATTCCAAAGATTGGCCCAATGGAGTGAAACTCCGTTGATTCGAAAAATATGAAGATTTGGGCATATTTGAATTTTGATTATTGCCAAAATTATTTCCATGATTATTAGTTATGTTTCCTTGATTGGAAACATTGCCTCAGGTATTAGAATTTCCAGCATTATTTCTACATTGAATACCTGACACATTAAGGATGGTAGGCTTTGCATTCATGTTGTTAGCATCTACTACCCCATCATTCACAACATTTTTATTTCGAGTTCAAAATCGTGACTTGTCATTGTTGTTACTGTTGTTGTTGTTGTTGTACGAATTTGAACCCTCTTTATCAATTTTCAGAACTCCACGCTTGATCAAAGCACCTTCAATAGTAATCACGTTTTCAATCAATTTTTCAAATGATTGAGGACAGTGAAGGTTTATTCTGTAACACATTTCTTGATTAAGACTATCGATAAAGATTTCCTTCTTTTCTATTTCAAGAATAGGGTGAGAGTATCTAGCAAACACCGTTCTCCACCTTTGCAAAAATGTAGTGAAAGATTCCTCTACTTTTTTTTTTACCTTACAAAGATCAAGCATGGTTATCTGGTGTTGGATGTTGTAGGAGTATTGTGATATAAACTTGTTTATTAACTCCTCAAAGGTTTTGATGGTGGGAGTGATTTTTGAAATCCACTCCATGGATTGTCCACCCAGACTTTGTGGAAAAAATTGCATTAAGTAGGTATCATCATGAGCGAATTCTAAGCTCATATTTCCAAAATCCCTTACATGTTCAATGGGGTCAGTTTTCCCATTATACGTATCAAACTTAGGGATTTCACAATGTTTTGGAAAAGGGATCATTCAAAGACTCCTATCAAATGGATAAGGACATATGTCATCCAAAACATATTTCTTTGTGGTACCCCCTTACATTTCCTTTATTTGCCCTTGTAATTCCTTTATTTGTTGAGTAAGGGCACTAAAATCATTAGGAGGAGTTTCAGGATTTTCTTTAATCCCTTATGTGTCAAAATCGGCAAGTAACTTAGCTCCTTGATTAGCTAATGAAAGCAAATATCTTTCCTTGTTTTGTTCTAAAATCCTTTCCATAAGAGTATGGAATAGGGGATCTTGCTCTGCTTCTTGGAGCTTTTCTTCTGTTATCTCTTCAGTATTTGAATTATGATAGGGGATCTCTTCCCTCTCACTGTTATCACCCATTTTGCTTACTGTACTTTCATCTTTTTCTATGTGTTTTCAAGATCTCATGACAACAGGCATAAGCCTTACTCAAATTCTACTAACCTTGACCAAAAGATTGAAATAGTGCAATGTTGATTGATATGAAAGTCAGGATAGAATGAAGATTCTATGACTTAAAAGATTCTTAATCTCTAGTTCGTGATTCCTTGATTGAAAGGATGAAAATCCTATTTGCAGGAATTAAACCAAAGATAAAAAATAAAGATGATTTTGCACTTTGTGAAGTTCGATCGTAGCTTTGTAAAAAGATGGGTTTGATGAATGCCTAATGTGCTTGAGTTCTCTATTGTAGAATTTGATCGGGACGAGTAGCGTACGTAATTGTAGGTTGGGGAATATAAGAAGAATGAATACACTGACTGTGGTGGTGCCTTTGAGAAAGGGCTCTTCTTTTGAAAGAAGGCTCGTGAGTATAAAGGTTCTACAACATAATCATTAGTAAAACCTCTAATATAGTTGTGATATCAATGAATAAAGGTCCTATGTTCAAGCAAGACCTTTCAACTTTGGTATAGAAATTTCCTCTTCTTCAATAGCTTCTTATAACCGAGAGATTTCTTTGGCTTTCTAATCTTTCTTTCTAGAGACTTCTTAGCAAAAGTTGTAGACTTCCAAACTCTGAGCATGGAAAAGACTAGACTGAGATGACTGATTTTTGAATGTCAGAAAGTTACCTAGGTTCGGGAAACACATGCGCCAAAATAGAGCATGGATGCGCCAAAACAGAACCCAGATGCACCGAAACAGAGCATGGATGCACCGATACATAGCACAGATGCGCCGAAACAAAGCAGCGATGCGCCGAAACAGAGCAGAGATGCACTGAAATAGAGCCGCAATGCGCCGAAATAGAGTGGCAATGCGCTGAAACAGACCAGGGATGCATTAAATTATCCGTTTAGACTTTTGAGATAGACATGTTTGGAAAGTTTGATATTTTTGAATGATCTTAATCTTATTTAAATGTGAAAAACACAGCATAGAGAAGCAGACAGTTGTTTTGTTAATCTTAAATCTAAACAAAGAGTGTCTGTTCTTGAGATTTTCATAGGTTTTGAACAAGATAAGCACTTTAGTCAGACTCACTCTTAATTTGTCAAATAGGTCATCATAGTAATCATAGCCCATAGCTTAAAATCACGTCGACTCACACAGCCATGTCACCCCCTAGAGGGCGCCCATGTTTTTGTCTTTTCTAGGTGCGTACTCAAGGTAATGGAAGTGGATACCAAATCCCCTGAGCAAACAATTCGTGGCGACTATATGGTGAGTGTCTTGGGGGAAAATTCTTCCCTCCCTTTGCACCGTGATTAAAATGATGTTTGGATACTGACATAGCTGGATTACTACACTATGGTTCATAGCCAAGGTTTTCATTCAGCACAACAATAGATAAACTCCCTCAGGAGACCTCCCAATCTTTAGAACAAAGACTTTGGGGATGGTTATCTTTGCACACTACCGTTGAATTGTGGACTTTCCTCGAATTCGCTTTTGATTATAGTGGGTTGGAAACCCTGGGTTTGGTTGTTCCCACTTAGGTTGTTCCCGTAGGGTGAGTACTTTTTCCCACTACGGCAAGCCCTCTAAAGGATGTAATAAAGCATAAACATTGCATGAAAATGAAAAGGCAGTTTGGTATTCTGGTCACCCAGTTAAGGGGAGAGCATAGACCTATTGCCACAGACAAAGCAACCAATTTTATTTTTATAGCACCAAATGACAATGAGTTATACTAAGTGAAGGTGTTGCTTCATAATAGGCATGGGGTTCATTTTAACTGCAAGAATAATGTGTGGTGACTACCCTAGGATTGATAGATTCCAGATTTTAAGTTTCTATCCTAGGATTGGTTCATTCTCCTTAAAAATTGAAATGAGAAATTTTGTCCGCGGATGGCGTCGGAATCAAAATTTATGTTTACAAACCTCCTGTATGCTCTAAAAAATTTTGTCTGCGGATGGCGTCATAATCAAAATTTATGTTTGCAAAACCCCTGTATGCGCCAAAACAGTTACTGAATACGCTGAAAGATCAATATGGGATGCGCCAAAACACTCTTTGAATGCGTGGAAACAGTCTCTGAATGTTCTGAAATAGTCTCAGGATGGGCCAAAACAGTGTTTGTATGCACTGAAAGAAAGATCGTATGTGTCGAAGTGCAACTCTAGTCCGTCAACTGTCAGAAAATTTTGCAATAAAAAGATTAAAATAGGGGGATGCCCCACGGTGGGCACCAAAAATGTGGATCAAATAAATAGTAAACTAACACACCAATGAAACATTATATTAAAGAAAACCAACTAGAAAGCATAAATGCAAACTCTAATGATAGGAGCTTCTTCAAATTCATCCCATTGTCCTCTATCTCCAAGGATTTGATTAAAAATGTTGGCTCTCAGTTGTGTATGCAGCAGCTTGTTGAAATGACAACTTAGGAGAACGAGATTGATTGAAAATGCATGTCCATTGCTAATGATTTAAGCTATGGAATTGAAATGCTAAGATTATTGCTAAATGTTGATATGCTGGTTCGAATGCAACTATAGTAACTACGTATGAAATCTAAGATCCAAGGTGTCTTTTCAACTCACAAGAGCACTGTAATTGTAGATTTTTGAAGGCAAAAATCGAGTTGGCGAGGATCAATGATTGATATTAAACTTGTTAAGATGAATGGTGAGAGATCGAGAAGTTTGAGAAAGATGGAAGGTTGTGAAAAAGATAGAAGATGTTTCCATAATTTAAATAAATAATATTTAATAATTGTGTGAGAGATGATAAAAAGCGCTTTAATTAAATATGAAGAGAAGAAAGTTTCTAATTAAATATTATAGAATATTTAATTATTGAGGAAAGAAAGCTTTTAATTAAATATTTTTAGAATATTTAATTAAGTGGAAAAGAATAAAGAATTAGAAAGAAAGTGTTTTAATTAAATATTGAAAATATTTAATTATGGAGAAAAGAAGAATATCATTTAAATTTAAAATTTAAATTTGTGATAATTAATTAAGAGGAAGATAACAATAATTAAATAAACTTATTTATTTAATTAAACTAGAAGAATTGGAAAAATGAACAATATAAATAATTAAATTTATTTATATGTAGATGACTTAAAAATATTAATTAAATAATTCATATTTAATTAATTAACAGGTTTAGTTAATCGTGACCATTTTTAGATGTGTACACTAGCATCTAGATCCGATGTCACTGGGGGATGGAACACAACAATGTGCTCCCACACCTAGATCATCAGTAAGGTAGTACCACAACTCATTGACTGTGCATCTCTATACACTATGTCATGTAAATGAAATATAACATGACTAATAAACATGGGCCCCATGCATATACTACATATTTCTCTAACATCCCAATGAGGATCTCTCCCCACTCAACAGGAAATCCATAACCTCAGCGGTCAGGAAGGACAATCCTGATAATCAATGTTATCATATGTCTTTGCAAGTACATACCATCTAATCTCATAGTGCTCAACACCAAGCTATCTAATATCATCATATACATAAAACTGAGTGATCTCACTATAACCTCTCTGGGTATCATACATCACTCTCTCACACCTTATAGGAAATCTCAAAATCCTGTAAACATACTCTAAAGTAACTATGGCCTCTCCAGTAGGCAGGTGAAAAGAGGAGGTCTCTGAATTCCATCGCTCACAGAGAGCAGTCAACATACCTCTGTTAGCCCGAATAGTGGGCATAGTGCAAACATGATGTAACCCTAGACTCCATATCAAACGTGTCTCGACACTCACCAACTGGTCTCGCAGCTCATAAGCCATCGGCCTCAACTCTCAAGTGTATATAGGATCCAATACAATCTGAAAATGCATCAGAATACTTTGTGTCAAACATACAAAACATTAATTTTTTACATCACAAAGAGAAAAAAATTCAAAAATTTAACAAGAAAATGCATCATTTTAATATCAAATGCGGTGCAATTTTTCACATGCATCATTCTAATTTGCAGATGCATTGCACAAACTCAAGTGTGTCATTTAAACATGCAGATGCATTGTTTTCACACAAATGTGTCACACATCCAATCACGCCTACCTATTTTACATATGCGTCATTTTTTTACGAATGTGCTGCATAAATATTTCCATACATATCATGCAAATGCGGTGCTAAAAACACATGTGATGCACTAACTAACATGCGACAGTGTCATTCACAACTGTGATGCATACAGACATATGTGGTGCACAAATATTCAAATGCGTTGATTAACCTAAATGACCTAAATGGACCTAAGTGTGTTTGCATGTATGCATCATTTTGCGAGCACATGCGTCGCATATGAACGCATATGCATTGATTCTAAAGTGACACATATGCAAAATTAAACTTTAGGTGCCTAAAAATGCGTGAAATTTAAAATTTCAAAAGGCGGTACAAGGCTACATACCATGGGTGTCGTGTCAGCTGGGCGTCTGAAGGTCCGAATGCAGTAACCATGATGCTCTGTGTACATAACATGGGACATTTTCGCTATGAGCTCTGGGGAAAAATCAAAGTTCTTCAAAGTCTAGGGGTGCAAATGATTTGATTTTCCACCCCAAATCCTATTTATACCTAGGGATTTGGAGGGATTTTCTCCAACCTTCTATACTAGACACACTATTGGCCAACTTCTGACATCCATTTCATAGTCCAAACCACTTCTAAATCAATTTCTTTCACAACCATCAAACTTTTGACTATCAAATTACCTAACCAGGATAATTTCCAATTTTTCCAAATTTTTTTCAAAAATTGTCATTTTTCCTCAGGAGGCATACCATAACCTATTTCACACCGGGGGATGTTTTAATTGATTTTTTTTGACACAAAGCCGAAATGACATTGTATCAAAGAGGGGAAAACTATAGACACCGAAAATTGGTCTAGACTTGCAACACTATTTTCCACATATTTCTAATGTTCATGGTAATGATTAAAATAATGTTAATTATTTAATTATTTTCTAAAGTCATTTATCTTCTATTAATTAAATAACTTTAATTATTTAGTTAATTCATTATCACCTTTAATTAATCTTGATTAATTAAATAAATGTTATTTATTTAATTACATCACTAATTAATTAATCCTCTTTCCAAATTAAATAAATTATTATTTAATTTACCCTCATCACATTTCCGACTATAATTAAATATTCATTTCAAATTATTTAATTATTCTATAATCTTTTCGACAGTTAATCTTTATTTATTTAATTTAATCCCCAAATTTTGAATGTTGAATTAAATAATCATTTAATTCATAAAAATAATTATTCTTAGCATATTCTTCTATGATTAGATAATCGCTTAGTTATCTAATTATTTATTTGTTGCTCAAGTCAAGATTTAATTAAGTCCGTCAGTTATCTCCTCATTTAATATATCCTTATTTCTGATGAATAGACTTTCTGGTTTAATCAATAAGTCTTATTCTTTTGTGTGCAAACTATTATTAATTAAATAGCTTTATTTATTTAATTCATTCATTCATGTGTTCGAACACAACATTTCTTCTTTATCTTTCACATGGAATCCTTATTCTTCTAAATTTCAAACAATCTCAACTAAAGATCAAATCATTATTTAATTTAATCTCCACTTTCTAACTCCCGTTATTACTGACATTGAATCTTTATTGCATGGCATTCATTAATCTCAATCATCAATCTATCTTTTGAATCTGAGCCGATCATTTGAAAACTAATTTTCTATAATCTGACCTATCCTTTGTCATTATTCCTCTCAAAAACTTTATACTTTTAGGAAGCAAATTCAATAATCTTTGATATTTTGCTAAATCAATTATCATATAGGCCATACTTGCATACTTGTTAAAATATGAGGGCAATTATATTACAATGGAAAAATGGAGATGTGCAATCAAGGTTATTCGAGGAATTATACAGATATTCAGTGATATCTTTCTTGTATTTATGTTTCTAATTCCATTGTTCTTTGTTGTTAGCGTAGGATTAGATTAGTTTATTGTTTGTATTAGCTTAATCTATTTGTTGTTTTTTCCCTAGAGTTACACTTATTCCCACACAGAAACCCAATTCTGCACTGATTCGCCTAGCTTGGTGAATGAGTCCCACTCAGCATTAAAGTCATATTTTCTAGTATTCCAGACCTCCATCTAGCCATCTCTATATTTCTAGGTGCACACAGTCCTTTCTATAGCTTTTTGTGTTGTTTCATTTGCATTTTTAAGTCATTTAGTGAAGATTTACACTGAATTAGGGTTTTGTATTTCATCTTGCATTATACTTTGCATTTCATTTGTCTTTCCATGTTCATACTTGGTGGTGAACCCTTTATTAGTTTACATTCAACCCCTAGAAGAACCCTATTGCAAGGTCTCTTCCTCTTTTGCATTAAGATCTCTAGGGTTATCCATGAGTGGAATATCTTGAAAGTGGGTGTACTTTATGTCCTAAACCATACAATAGCACTTAATCCCCCATTTTCATTGGTTCTAGTAATGTTTTGTACACATTCGCATCATTTTAGAACCTTTATTTGATTTAAACATTCTTTAATTGATCCTTTCCAAAAGTGTTGTGAAGTGTTGTAACACACTTTTACACTTTTCTAGGATTTATTTACTTAATTAAGATTAATGGGCCCCTTCTTAATAAAATGTATTTAAATTTGTACCTTATTTAGGTGTTGTAAAGTGTCGTAAAGCACTTTCAAATTTATCTAAGGTGGTCTTAATTAATAATGGTTAATTGGAGTTAATTAACCCCTTTGATTCAAATTTAAACCTTATTTATGACACCTCCCTAAGATCTATCTCAACACCCATGATTTAAATAATATAAGATTTAATTGGGAAAAATTAGGTCCTAGAAAATGGTGCCAGGACCCATTCACCCTAGGTGGTGAATGGGTCCTCCCTTAATGATGTAGGGGCATGAGAGTTGTAGAATTTCAATTTTTAGCACAAGTATTTTGAGGAGTTTTGATGAACTACAGACTTGCTCTGCATCACTTAATAGGACCCCCCTTCATCAATTGATCTGAAATGGGTTTTTAATGTACTTTCCATCCTCGAGGTAAGGTCCTAAAAAACTGAGCTAGGACCCATTCACCCTAGGTGGCGTCTGGGTTCTCCCTTAATGAGGATCCCCTTTTCAAATTTCATTCTGGCAGAAATTTAATAAAGTTTATTTCTAGATCTTGTGTCGACCTTAATTGTTTAAATTTTGGTGTTAATCTCCTAGTTTGGGATAAATAATGGGTTAATTCACATTGTTTCTCCTAGAAATTTTATGAGAATCCTAACAACTTCAAGAGAGCATTATAGAACATTACAAGAGCATTTTCAAGGAATTTTAAGGTAGATTTCAAGAGTTTATTTCAGCAATTCAATACCATATCATCATGACAAGGGTTTAATGCATTCATGTATGTTCTTAATTTAAGAAAGTGGATGTATCATTGAAGATATACTTGTAAGCATTATTTCACATCATACTCAAGGATCATGATCTACATTCTTCATAGCCACTAAATGCTAGTTTGCATATTTGTTTCACAAGACATCATCCAAGGTGATATCAATTGCATATTTCATGTTTCTTGATTCATTTACTTTATTTCATCATTTGGTTTAATTAACTACAAGGGGTTTGACCAAGGAAAACCCCCATTGACTAACAAACAATAATTTTCTCCTCCCTTGAATGTGTGATTACATAATTACAGTTTGAAAATCAAGCCGAGGAAAGTTTTGGAGCAAAATTGTCAAAGTTGCAAAAGTTGTCATCTAAAGTGTAAAATCAAATATTTAAAGCTACAAAATTATCTACAGACTTCCACAAGCTGATTTCTACAATATTTGAAGCAGACATCAAGGAATAAGACCCTAGTCTTAATTTCGGAAACCCTAACAGGAACCCATTCACCACTAAAGGCAAATGAGTCCTTTGTAGCTTGAAAATAGAAAGTTTTTGATAAGGTACACATATATTTATGCTCTAAAACCTTCCATCATAGTTTCTATAATAGTTAGGTATCATTTTTTATTGTTATTTGCATCTTTTAGCTTTCATAATTCAACATTTCATAGTGAAAATTAGTTGGTTCATCATCTTGATCCATTCATCTTGGTGGTGAACCCTATTTTTCAATGTTTCACTACCAACTTTCTCTATTAGCTTGTAGTAATGGAAAAAGTATCCCTTTTCCTTCTTTGATTTGGAATAATTAATAATAAATGAGCCTAATGTTGCCCTGATTTAGTTTTGTATTGTGTTTTACACATTCACATTAAGTTTATGACCCTGTTTAATAAAATAGACTTAATTTTGCCTTATTTATGGTGTTGTAACGTGTACCTTTACACTTTCACACTAATCTAAGGCTTTATAAATTAATTGAGATTAATTGGCCCCTTAAATTCAAATCCAATCCTAATTAATTATATTTTTTGAGGGATAAAGCTTGACACTCATTAATAACATTTCACAACACTTAATTTGGCAATGTTTGAGTCCTACGCTAGTAACCTAGGGTCCTTCCTAGGTCCTAGGACCCCCTTTTGGAATGTTATTTTATATCCCCAAAGCATGTCCTAGTTTAGTATGCTAGGACCCATTTTCCCTATGTAAAATAGGCCCCCCTTAACCTAGGACACCCATTTTTGAACATATTATTGGTAGGATTCTAATGATTTCAAATCCTAGATCTAATGTCAACTTGTGTTGTTTGAATTTTTAGATTAAATATTAAGTTAAACATAAATATAAGGTTATTTCACATAGTTTCATCTAAGAAATAAATAGATCTTCATAAGCAATCAAGATTACTTTCACATGAGCATTATAGAGCATCGAAGAGCATTCAAGAAGGAATTCAAGACCAGATTATTGAAGTTTTATTGTAGCAATCAAAGGTCAAATCATCATGTCAAATTCATAGTGCATCATGCATGTTGTTGAGCTAATGTGTTGATGTAGTATTGAAGACCCAATTCAAGCATTGGTTCATATCAAAGTTCAAGATCAAGATCTACATTCCTTAAAGCCACTTCATGCTAGATTTCTGTTTTGTACTCCAAAACTTCATCCAAGTTATAATTGTTTCATGTTTCATTATTTCATCATAAGATTTAATTACCTAAATAGGGTTTGACAAAGGAAAACCATTATTCCTTAACACTCAACCATTTTTCTTCTCTCTTGATGTGTGATTGTGGGCTTTAAGTTGAAGATCAAGTGGAAAATAAAAGTTGCAAAAATTGTCAAAGTTACAAAGTTGTAAAAGTTGTCATCTTTATTGTAAGAACACAAAAAGTACTCTATAAAATTTATTTCTGAATTTTGGAGTTGAACACCTCCAATCTAGGAGTGTACACATTAAAGAACATGATCCCATAACTGATTTTCCAAAACCCTAGCAAGGACCCATTCTCCATTAGGCGAATGAGTCCTCAGTGAGGCCCGAAACAACACTTTTCCTAAAAGCTACACATTATTTGAACATCTAAAAACCTTCCTATTTACTATTATAACATTTAGGTTTTTTTTTTTACTGTTATTCATGCATTATACCCCTCATAATTAGTGCATCATGCATGTTGTTGAGCTAATGTGTTGATGTAGTATTAAAGATCCAATTCACACATTGTTTCATATCAAAGATCAAGATCAAGATCTACATTACCTATAGCCACTTCACGCTATATTGCTGATTTTTACTCCAAGATTTCATCCAAGGTATCATCATGTTCATGTTTCATTGTTTCATCATAAGGTTTAATTACCTAAATGGGGTTGACCAAGGAAAAACCCTTATTCCCTAAAAATCAAAATTCTTTCTTCTCTCTTGATGTGTGATTGTAGGTTTTAAGTTGAAGATCAAGTGGAGAACAAAAAATGAAAAAATTGTCAAAGTTGAAAAGTTGTAAAAGTTGTCATCTTTATTGCAAAATCATGGAAAGTACTCTACAAAATTTATTTCTGAATTTCGGGAGCTGAACACCTAGGATTTGGGAGTGTAGACATTGAAGAACAAGATCCTAAAACTTATTTTCCAGAACCCTAGCATGATTCCATTCACCACTAGGAAAATGAGTCCTCAGTGAGGCCCAAAACAACACTTTTCCAAGAAGGTACACATTATTTCAGCATTTGAAAACCTTCCTATTTACTGTAATAACAATTACGTTTGTTTTTTATGCATTATACCCCTCATAATTGAATGAAACATCTAGCACAAAATTTGGGTGCATCCATTTGTTTATCTCATTTGGTGATTGCACCCTCTTTTTCTATGTTTCACAACTCAACTCTAAGGAGATGCTAAGAGAACCACCTCTTCTTTCTCGTTCTTTAAATCTATGTCTTGGTTCTCTTATAGGAACACAAATTTAGGTTTCATTCAATTTAAGTACCTTGAATGCTCATAACCATCTTGAGGCTATACATATTGATTTGTGTTTTGTTTTCTACCTCCTTTTAAGGTTTAAAATAATTTTTGGTTTTTGTAGATGATTTCTCTCATAAGAATTGGGTGTACTTTCTAACAAACAAGATTGAAAATTTTTACTAATTTCAAAAATTATACCATGGAGTTGTACACGAGAGAGGAAAGTCTATTCTTCTACTCCACTCAAATCAAAGGGGGGAATTCAAGTCAAGAAATCGAACAACATTTGACTACTCCCTATACACCCCAACAAAATAAAATTGTAGAGTTTCGCAATAGGACTATCATGGAGATTGCTCAATGCATGCTTTCCTCAACATAGTCTTAGAATTCTTGAAGTTTCATGGCATCAAACAACACTTGACTACTCCCTATACACCCTATAGGAATGGAATCGTAGAGCATCATAATACTACTATCATGGAGATAGCTTGGTGCATGCTTTACTCAACATAGCTGGAGGATCAATTTTGGGTAGAATTAGTTCAAACATATCTATAAACCTTCTTATTAGGTCTCTTATAAACCTTCAATCCCTCATATTCAATTATTTGGTTGTACTACATATGTGCATGTCTGGCTACCAAGAGGAAAAATATTGATTCCAAGGCACTCCAATGCATCTTTTTGAGGTACAATACAACTTTAAAATCTTATTGTCTCATGGATATTGAGAAACAAAAGATTTATGAGAGATGATATGTGGTATATGATGAATATCCTTTGACTTCATGACTCAAATGAAGATACAACCTCTCATAAATTTCTCTCAGAATTAGATACTGAGAATGAATCTTCCTCTAAGAAATAATATGAGCTACAAGGAGAGTTGTTTATTGATATTCGTCCTTTGGAATATCATTCTGCACATAAACAAGAACATTGGTGTCCAAAATGGGCCAAGCCACCATCAAGGACTCCCATCAAGAGTCTTTTTCATTTCTATCATCACAAGTTAACAGAAGAAAACATGTGCGAAATAAGGTGAATATTACATTTATGAGTTCAATTGTTGATAACATTGAACCTAATATAGTCCATGAGGCCCTTAGTCAACCACATTTGAAGAAGGCCATGGATAAAAATGGGTTGTCAACATGAAATACAAGGCATATGGATCGAACGAAAAATATAAAGCATGACTTGTTACAAATTACTATTCTCGGCTGAAGGGAATTAATTATGAGTAAAACTTTGCACCCACTATAAAGCTTAAAACAATTAATTTTTTGTGCACTAGTAGCACATAAAGGTTGGAAGCTTCATCAAATGGTTGTTATAATTGTTGGGATTAAGGTGTCTCAACCTTAGAGTCGTAACATTGAATTAATTGATGTAATTAATATATTTTTTGAATTATTTAAATGACTATGGTGTCATGTCACAAATTGGGACCCACCGGCTAGGTGGCATCCCCATTGGAGGTGACTAGATGACACATCATCATCCCAAATGGACATAGGAATCTCACTTTAGAATCTATGACATGATGGATTCTATGACATGTCATAAGGCATCTTTGAATGCATAGATGAAAGTCGGTGCCCAAGTTGGGTTATGACAAGATGTAAGAGAATCAACTATTTTTAGTTAGTTATGATATATTCTCTTACAAATATACATGTTGTCAGCTGTGATAGATTCTATGATAGTTGTAAGGTGTGTAAGGAATTTGTCATAGCCTACATCTAGCATATTCTAGGTGCCCAAGCTTGGAAGAAGAATATTTGCATGTTAGACACTTGTAAGGGGTGTAAGGGAATATTAAACATGTGTCCAAATGCATGTCTAAGGTGTTGGAAATTGTGTCATATGGATGGACACCCCTCACCTTCTAGATACTTCTTGAAGCTTGTAACACTCTATTTATTGAGTTCCTTGAGTTGTAGAATGCATAGTTTGTTTGCAGGTAACAAAGTGCTACTAGTATCACTCTAGAATAAGTGTTTGTTTGAAGCACTAGTAGAAGAAGGCTATGTACTTGGTGATTTATTGTAACTTCTATTTGAATTAATATAGTAGACTATACTTTTGAAGGGTGAGGTTTTTTACCTAAAAGGGTTTTCCCCACGGTAATTTTGGTGTCACTATTTTATGCATTGTTGCTATTTTATTTCTATTATTCTCTGTGTATCTCATATTGTAACACCATAAGGTGTTAAAACAAAAAAATTGTAACTCTCTCTTGATTATATTAGTGTAGGAAGTTGTGTCCGCTCACCCAACTTCCTTTCAATTGGTATCAAAGTCTAGCTAGCCTTGGTTCCTTTGTTGGGTAGAAGGTTTTTTTGAGCTAATCTATGTTTAAGTGGGAGTTTTGCAGAAGTGTGTATTTCATGGCCTTGTTACAAGAAAGAGATGGTAGGAATGTCTAGGAGGATTGAGATGGAAAAGTTTAATGGTGGTAATTTTGAGTTAGGGAAACTCAAAATAGAAGACATTCTTGTAGACCAATACTTATGGTGTGCTATATCTAGAACCATGCCACAAGGCATGAAACAAGAGGATTGGGATCTCATGGATGGGAAAACCAAGGGTCTTATTAAACTTTGTTTAGATGATTTCATCCTCCTGAATTTCCATCAAGAGAAAAATTTTTCTTCTCTGTGGAAGAAGCTTGGTGATGTCTATCATGATAATTCCTTGGTAAACAAGCTTTTCCCAAGAAAGAAGATGTATTCTCTAAAAATGGAAGATGGAGGAACCATTGTAGATAACCTGAACTCTTTTAACATGCTTCTTGCACAACTAGGTTTTGTTGGAGACAAAATATATGAAAAATACCATTGCATTCTCCTTTTATGTTTGTTGTCAGACTCATGGGATCACCTAGTAATGGCTAGTAGAAGCACTACTTCTACCTTTAAGATGGATGAGGTTTTTACCTCATTATTATCTAAAGAGATGTGAAGGAAGTATTCTGAGATGGCCAAGGAGGCCTTGTAGTCTATGGAAGACCCAAAGAGAGAAGAAAAAAGAAAGACAAGAAATCTAAGTCAAAGTCTCCTAGTAAGAAGTCCAAGGAAAAATGTTTGAATTGTGGTGAAGTTGGTCACATTTGTAAAGATTGCAAGAAGGAGAAGAAGAATAAAAAAAGTCTTTCTATGATTCTAAATCTAAGAAATCATCCCAAAATGATGGAGAAGCATTTATTGCAACCTTGGCTGCCCATGCATCAGATGACATGTGGTTGGTAGATTTAAGTGCATCTTTTCACATGACTTCTCATAGAGATTGGTTCTCGAAGTATGAGTACAATGGTGGAGAGGTGTACCTAGGTAATGACTCATCTAAGGATTGTTGGTCGTGGAAGAGTCAAAATTAGATTTCTTGATGGAATAGTGAAGGGGGTTGATGGTGTCTTGCATATCCTAGGTTTGTCATGCAACCTACTTTCTGCAAGTAAACTAAATGATTCAGGAGTGCAACTTGTTTTCTTTGGAAGAGGATGAAAGATAACAAGAGGAGCTATTGTATTGGCTAAGGGAGTTTGTATTGGGACTCTATTTCAACTTGATGCATGCACTGTACAATACAATAGTTTTTCTAATGTATCAAATAATAGATTTTTGGATTCTTCATCCTCACCATTAGGGAAAAATTTAGTGGCGAATCTTTGCCAATTGGTGAATATTTGAAATAGAGACCTCCAAAAATGGCGAATAATACAAGTTAGAAAGGATGTTGAATCGCTAGGCTTTTACAAAAAAATAAATTTGTCTTGATTAATTTGCCAATGCATTATTTTTTAAATGATGCATCATTGGAACTAATTCACCAGTAGTTTATACTGTAATTACAGATATTAATTATATTCACCATTAATTTTATATTCCTACAATTAATTTTTGGGAAATATCACCACTAATAATAATTTACCTTTTCATTCTAGGGATATTTTAGCCTGGAATAGGCTTTTTATTTATTGCCATCAATTATATTTTTAATCAAATGGTTGCAAGTCAATTACGTGACTTTATATGCATGTTCCTTTTAAAAAGGTTGTTGAGGCCCAAAATTTGATCTCCACCATTCATTGTTGCCAATAGTTCATGACATACGTCATCATCATTGTATCGACGCAACATCCCTAAGTGTCCCACTGATGATTTTCAATTATGTTGATAAGGCTTCCATACTCCACCTGGGGTCCACCAAGGCACAGATACACCACTTGTGTAATTTCAGAGAATCATGAAGGGAATCTACATTATTCACTCCAAGCTCTCAGAAAGACATCCGATCAAAGCTTTGTTTGATCTCCACCATTCAATGTTGCCAATAGTTCACGACATACGTCATCATTATTGTATCAAAGGGAAATCCCTAAGTGTCCCACTGATGCTATTCACTCATGCCGATATTTGCTCATGGAATGAACTTGTAGCCATCTGATTTAAAAGCTAATCGATGGTAAAATTTTCAAGTTTCATTTAGTCTTACTTTTCAAGGAGTGCGTTGGTGCCTCTATCCCCAGACCCCACAAGGGGGCATTTCCCCCTCGACCCCCATAAGGGGGATCTTCCCCCTTGACCCCTACAAGGGGTGCTACCCTGCTGACCCCACCAATGGATGCCGCCCCCGGGCCCCTACTTCAATATTAAAAAAAATTTGGGGAAATTACGCCGACCAACTATACAAATTTTTAAAGGAGAGATTCACCATTATAATTAATCGTTTTAGTGATTATTCACTAGGATTCACCACTGTGATTATTTTTTTTTACCAATTATTCATTAAGATTCGCTAGGATTTTACAATTTTTTTAATAATGTGCATAAGATTCACTAGGGAAAATTACTAATTTTTTCAAATAAAAGGAAAGATTCGCTAGGATTTTACACCTTCCCTGAGAGGGGGTTTCTTAAATTTATCCCTGCTCACCATCATATTTTTTTGCAGAGAAGAAGCATGTTGTAGCTACAACTGATGTTCATGCATTTTGGGTACCTAAGGGCGCTCATTCCATGGAAATGAAGCTTCTTGCAGAGAAGACAATGTTATGGCACCAATAGATTGGTCACATTGGTGAGAAGGGTCTTAGAACCCTAAAAGATAAGAGCCTTGTTGAAGGCCTTGATGATTTTAATCTCTAGTTCAACTTTTGCGAACATGGTGTATATGGAAAACAACACCGTCTTGTAGGGTCTTGGATTATATACATTCAAATGTTTTTGGTCCTGTAAATGTTCCTTCATTATCAAAATTTGTATATTTTGTTTCTTTTATAGATTATTATAGTAGAAGGAATTTTTTTTATTTTAGAAGTAAAGCTGAAGTCTTTAGTCGATTAAAGGAGTTTAATGCATTGGTAGAAAATTAGTCTAGTAGAAAGATTAAGTGTTTGAGAACTGATAATGCTGGTGAGTTTTGTTCCGTAGATTTTTGACAAGTTCTATAAGGAGCATGGGGTTGAGAGACATAAGACAACTCCCTACACTCCACAAAAAAAATGAATTCCAAAGAGGATGAATAGAACATTGGTGGAGAGGGCTAGGAGTATCTTAAGTGATGCTAGCCTTGAGCAGAAATTTTGGGATGAAGCGGTAGCCACTGCATGTTATTTGATCAATAGATCTCCTACATCAGTTCCTTTTGTTAAGAAACCCATGGATGCATGGTCTAGTAAAAATTGTTTGATGATACATCTCAAATTATTTGGTTGTGAATATTACACTCATGTTTCGATTGAGAAGAGTTCAAAGTTGGAGAATAAGGTTGTTAAGTGTATCTTTATTGGCTATGGTTTTAGTGTAAAAGGGTGCTAGATTTGGGATCCACAAGATTATAAGGTTCTCTATAGTAGAAGTGTGATCTTGAGAGAGATGAAACCCTCTACTATTGAGCTGTAACCATAAAAAGAGGAGAAACAAAAGAAGGAGGTGGTTCAAATTCCACCTATTCTGAAGAAAGAATAACCAAGTACTCCTATTGGACCTGATTATGAGGACAACTCAAGTAGATATGAAATTTCTAAATAAGGATAACATCAAATTTAGCCTTTGAGGAGGTCTACTCAAGTTAGGTGACAATTGAAAAGGTTTGGTCATTTATTATTGGATTCTAGCTGAATATTTGCCTTGATTACTAATACTAACGATCCTAGAACTGTTAGAGAGGCTATGGGTATGAACTATTCAGATTCTTGGATGCAAGCCATGGATGAGGAGATGGCTTCATTAAAGAAAAATAAGACTAGGGATTTGGTACCTTTGCCTGCTGGACATAAACCAATTGGTCATAAATGGGTTTTCAAGAAAAAATGTGGTCTTGATGGTAGTGGTTATAAGTATGACATAGTTGGTCGCTAAGGGGTTTTCTTAGGTGGATGGAATTTATTATGGCGAGATATTCTCTCCTTTAGAAATGCTGACATCTATCCGACTTCTATTGTCACTTGTAGCAACATATGACATAGAATTGGAACAATTGGATGTGAAGAAAACATTCCTTCATGGCAATTTGGAGGAAGATATTTATATGTCACAACCAAAGCATTTCATTGAAAAAGGTAAAGAAAATTTGGTTTGCAAATTGAAGAAGTCTCTTTATGGTTTGAAATAGTCTCCTATAATGTGCTATTATTTTGATACCTATGTATTGTCATTAGGATTTCAAATATCTAAATATAACCATTATGTATACTTTAAAACTAATAATGGTCACATTCTCATTATTATTCTATATGTAGATGATATGTTGTTTATTGGGAATGGTAAAAGTATGATTTCAGATTTGAAGTTTCAATTTTTAGCACAGTTTGAGATGAAAGACCTAAGTGCAACTAGGTACATTCTAGGAATGGAAATCATGAGAGATAGAGCTAACAAAAATATTTGGTTAAGCTAGAGAAAGTATGTAAACTCTATGTTGGAGAGATTCAACATGCTAGATTGCAAGTAGTTAGTTGTTTATGTGATGCAAGGGATAAAGTTGTCTATGAATGATTGTCCAAAATCTCCTACTAAGATGGAGGACATGACCAAAGTACCATATGCAAGTTTAGTTGGTAGTATGATGTATGTAATGGTGTGTCTGAGGTCAGACATTTCCCAAACAATGGGAGCCCTTAGCATTGGGATGCGGTTAAGAGAGTGTTCAGATATCTATGAGGCACTTTCGAGCATGCCTTGTGTTTTAATGGTTATTCTACTGGACCTCAGAATTCCATGAGCATTCAAGGATATTTGGATTCAGATTGGGTAGATGAAAATGACAGCAAAAGATCCACCAATGGTTATGTTTTTATGATGTTTGGTGGTACTATTAGTTGGATGAATAAGTGGTAGGTTGTAGTCGCATTGTTCATGATAGAGGCAGAGTATATGGCAGCCACTCATGCTTGTAAGGAAGCCATTTGGCTGAAGAGATTATTTTTGATATTGGTTTAGATGTAGGATAGATTACTTTTTGTTGCAATAGTCAAAGTGTAATTTTTTTAGCAAAGAATCCTACCTTTCATGCCAAAACAAAGCACATCGACATTTACTATCATTTTTTTCATGATATGGGTGAAGATGGAAAGGTGAACTTGGAAAAGGTTGACACTTTCATGAATGTTGTAGATGCACTAATAAATCCAATGAGCACTGAGAAGTTCAAATGGTGTTCTAATTCCATTGGCCTTGGGGCCATGAGTAGATGATTCCATATGACTCTTGGCAAGTCTTTTACAAGTGGGAGACTGTTGGGATTAAGGTGTCTCAACCTTAGAGTCCTAACATTGATTTAATTGATGTAATTAATGTATTTATTTTTATTATTTAAATGCCTATGGTGTCATGTCACAAATTGGGGCCCACTCGCTAGGTGGCATCCCCATTGGAGGTGACTGGATGACACATAATCCCAACTAGACATAGGCATCCCACTTTGAAATCTATAATATATGACAGATTCTATGATGCATCATAAGGCATCTTTGAATGCATGGGTTAAAGTTGGCACCCAAGTTGGGTTATGGTAGGATGTAAGAGAATCGACTACATTTAGTCAATTATGATAGATTCTCTTGCAACTGTAAGTGTTATCAGCCATGATAGATTCTATGACAATTGTAAGATGTGTAAGGAATCTATCAGAGACTATTTTTAGCATATTCTAGGTGCCCAAGCTTGCAAGAAGAATATTTACATGTTAGACACTTGTTAAAGGTGTAAGGGAATATTGAACATGTGTCCAAATTCATGTCTAAGCATTGGAAATTGTGCCATATGGATTTGGATGCCCCCACCTTCTAGATTCTTCTCGAATCTTGTAACACTCTATTTATTGAGTGCCTTGAGTTGTAGAATGGATAGTTTGTTTGCAATTAATAAAGTGTTGCTATTATCAATCTAGAATAGGTGCTTATTTGAAGCTCTTGTAGAAGAAGGCTATGTACTTTTTGATGTATTGTAACTCCTATTTGAAGTAATAAATTACAATTGTGCTTTTGGAGGGTGGGGGTTTTTACCTGAAAGTGTTTTCCCCATGGTAATTTTGGTGTCACTATTTTATGCATTGTTTCTATTCTATTTTCATTATTCTCTATGTGTATCTCATATTGTAACAACATAAGGTGTTGAAACAATTTTTTAACTCTCTCTTGATTAGATTAGTGTAGGAAGTTGTTTACGCTCACCCGACTTCCTTTTAGGAGTGAATTTTTGGAATGGTAATCTAGAAGAAGTATACATGATCCAATTAGAAGCATCTATTGATTAACATCATCCTCAAAAGGTATGTTATCTCATTAAGTCACTTTATGGACTTAAACAAGGCCCTAGGGTGTGGTACATCAAAATAGATGTTCACCTCTTATAGCATGGTTTCACTCGTAGCCGCTTAGATCCTCACTTGTATTTTAAGAAGATAGGCATAGATATTGTCATATCTATTTTGTATTTGGATGATCTTGTGATAACATGAAGATCAAAAAATTTCATTGATGTTGTAAAGACTGATCTAAAAAACTCCTTCGATATGAAAATTTTTGGGCTACTTCTCTATTGTCTGTGCTTGGAGATATGACAAAAGATGCATCATGTTTTTATTTCCTAGATGAAATATGCCAAGAAACATCTAGAAAAGTTTGGAATATTGATTGGTAAACCTATGTCCACTCCAATCAAGAAAGTTTTGCAACTCCCTCAATTATAGGATTCACCTCAAGTAAATGCAGCTCTCTACCATCAACATTTTGGGAGTCTCATTCACTTGACTTATACTAGACCGCATTTATGCTTTGTTTCCAACTATCTTTCTAGATTTATGCAGGAGAGGAAACAATTTCATAGGGTTGTAGCTAAGAATTTTTTGAGATATTTCCAAGGTACACTTAATTATGATATGGATTAAAGAGGAACTCTTAGTTCTTCTTTTAGGGATATGTCAACTTAAACTATGCTGGAATTTTTTAAGATAAGAAGTCAACTACAAGATATATTTTTCATCTTAGATTTGGGCCTATTTCATGGATTAGTAAGAATCAAACTATTTTTCCTCTCATCCACTGAGGGTAAATATCATGCCACATGATTTGTGTGCAAACCAATTTTGTTACATTACATTCTAGCCGACATGGATATTTAGGAGGAAAAGTAGGATATTATTTATTGTGAAAATTTTGGGGGTGTTGAAGCTCGTAAAGCATCTAGTTTTTCATAAATGAAAGAAGAAAATTGAAGTTGAGTTTCATAATATTCATGAACAAGTCTTGCATCACCATATTCAGCTCTAGTACTGCTCAACAAATTATTAGATAGCTTATATCCTCACCAAGTCTCTTGGCAAGGTAAATTTTGAATTGTTTAAGGGGTACATTTGTAGGAACAATGTAATAAATGCGAGAATGTTAGCATAAATGTATTATATTATTAGTTATATTTTTATCACATTATTAGCAATGGATGATTAACCTTAAGTTAACTTGTTTGTTCAACTGCTTGATCTTCCTTGTTTGTATATATGCTCCTATTAATCAATAAATAAAATATAAAATAATCAATCTCTTCATAATGTTACTATCATGACTAGTGGTACATCTCATGGAACATTTCATATTTAGAATTTTTATGTTGTTATAGACATCTTATTTTTGTAAATTCATCTTGGAGGTATGATACACACATGCTCATTTGATTTCAATTATGGTGGGATTTATGATGGAGGATTATTATATGTATGGTTGATTTATTTTATGATCTTATTTTTCCACTTCCATGTATGATTGATTCTATCATTTGATGTTTTATGATATGTATCCTACATTGTAGATCTATGATCATATATCTTAGAATGTGCTTTAATGGTAAATCAAGCCTTATCATGGTGAGAAACATAATGTGCAATAGAAATTTTTTGTTACATAAATTTATGTGTATGTATATTGTATTTGATTTTTCATGACTTTGGCTATTAATATTATTGATGATGAGCTAATATTGATTTATCAAGTGTGTAGGTTATCCTATGGTCAGTGGAATTAGGGAAAATTCTTGGTGAATTTTGAAAAGGTTAGAAATTATTGAATGAGCTAATTGTGAATTTTGGATGACTTGAAATTTCCCTTGAATGTTCCTATAATTCTCCTTTGAAATTTCTCTTAAGATAACTTGAATTTTATAGGTGAAACTAAGTGAAATAACCTTGTATTTCATATCTTAATATTAATTCCCAAGATTCAAATATCACAATATGACATTGAAGTGTAGATTTAAAATCATTGAAATACTTCCAAAAACATAATTAAAATTTAGGTCCTAGGTCTAAGTGAGGATCCATTTGCCCTGTGGGGAATGGCTCCTAGGGCACTTACCTAGGACACACATTGTTCAGTGTTAAAAATAGTTTAAACTAGGGTCTAAGTGAGGACCCATTCACCTTATGGTGAATGGGTCCTAGGTAATTTACCAAGGACACAAATATTCCAAAGTTAAGTGTTGTGTAATGGCATTTATGAATGTGGGGTTTTATCCCTAAAAATTTTGCATTTGTTTAGGCTTAGATTTTAATTAAAGAGGCCAATTAAGTAAAATTAACCTCAATCAATTAATAAATCCCTAGATTAGTGTGAAAGTGTAAAGATACACATTACAACACCAAAAACAAGGCATAATGAAGTCCATTTCAATTAAAAGGGCCCTAAACTTAATGTGAATATGAAAAATACATATTACAACACTAAATTAAGACATCATTAAGCTCATTTATTTATTATTATTCATTCCCAAATTAAGTTTTAAAAAGGGATACCTTTTCCTACACTACATTTTTCCCTCACATTAGTGCAAGAATGAGTGCAAGTGCAAACTCACACTAAAATAGACATTCAAGATAATTATGTATGCAACAATGACAAAGATACACAATCATATACTATTAAAGACTAGGAAGATCAAGCCTATATGTTCTAATTGGTGCGGAACAATCTAAGACCTTAGTTTTTCTTTATTGCATGCTCACCCTGGGGTAGTGGAACCTCAAGCTATCCACTAGGTGAGTATCCCAAAAGGGTGGAAAATTGAGAGAATCATATTAGGCTCCCATACCATATCAAAGCTATCCTCCTAAAAAATTCAATAAGATTCCAAAAGACAAGGAAAGGCTCCACATCCAAGTAGGGTGTGTTATGTTAGGTGGCCTTGAATTTAGAGTTTGAGCTTCATAGGGCTTAACAAGATATGTTATGCTAAAAACCTATGAACAAGGCTAGGCTCCATAGGAAAGAAAGGTGTGTTATGCTTGGTGGCCTTAAATTTAGTTTTTCGAGCTTCATAAGGCTTAACAAGCTGCATTATGCTAAAAACTTATGAATAATAATGCTAGTAAAATTATTTTTCAAAGGGATTTTGCTTATTTCATGTAAGGTCTTCTTCTTAGGGAACATTGTGCCTAATGTCTACAAGAGAGGACAAGTCAATAGGAAAAGATTCATAGCTTAGGGAATGTAGTGTGTTGCATCACCACTAAGATGAAAGTCATACACTAAGAAACATTGCACTCTTGGAGGACATCAAACCCAATGCCACCACCAAGAAAAGGATGCATCACAAGAAGAAAATATATCGTACTATGAAACATGAAAAATGTCAAAATATATTATCAGTGTATGCCCCCACTTTAAGGATATTGCTAACACCATTTATATGAGCAACTACTTTAAAGTAGCCAATGAAGAAGATATGAGAGAGATTATTCAAAAATCCCTATGACAAGTCATATGTTTCTCGAATGAAGCTGTGTCATGAAAAAAGGAGGGATTTCCCCCAAAAATACATAAGGGGTCTATGGATTTCGAGTTAGTATATCTTTGCTACAATGTTGTTATAGAGTTAAAAAATGTCATGATTCCCCAAATAGTCCTAGAACTAGAAGAATGAAACAAAGAGATCAAAAACAAAGAAAAATCCTTTCGAGTCCACATGGAAGAGACCTAATTTTCTCGATGCCTTGCATTATCCCCAAAAGGAAAATACAAGAAAAATGAAAAGGTAAAATGTTTATGACATAGAGAATAATGTAGGCACAAAAAAAGGAATACATAAAAAGAGAGAGATACATCAAACACAACATTATGGGGGATCACATTACGCAGATGCAATCACATAAAGAAACATGAAAAAGGAAATAAAGAAAAAGACTAGTAAGGGACATGTGAGTCAACCTATAGTAGGTTGTCCACATCCCAATATTGATCAGTATATACGGAAGGCGGAAAAATAGCCAAAGGGACAACATCAAGTTCCGAACTAGGATATGCACCAAATTCAACACTCTTTTTAGGAGAATTTCTATTTAAGATCATAGAAGAGGAGAACAATGAATTCAATTCATTATGCATGTGTTCATCAATATTTGCAATGCCAATATCATCATCTACATTAATCATAACAAGAGGTTGAATGACAATATCCATAAAAAAAATTTCATGTTTACATTGCAACGAGGGTGAAGAGACATCATGCATTGCGAGAGATAGGCTCAGATTTTGATTTTCTATGTTGCTCTTTTCTTATTTAGTTTGTAAAATACATGAAATAACACGATGTCTATACCTACACTCTCTAGCATCTGGGTTTCTTCTCAATCTGTTGTTGATTTGTGATTTTGTAGGAGTAGGTTTTTCAACCATAGGTTTATTTTCTTCCCTTAGGGGAGGAATGGAAGGAACCAAGAGAGGTTGCTCAACCACCTTCTCTTCAAATTTGTAGACTTGTTTAATTTTAGGAGGAACAATGGGATTGTTTTTATTGTCTCATGGTCTCTTATATGAAATGGTAGGAGGATTTCTCATAGGCTTCTCATGGATGTTTGGAAGGTCTTTTGGTTCAATCATGATTTTGTCAAGGATGGGTTGCTCAATCACGGGTTAAGGCATATTTTTAAGGGATAATTCCACTATGCATTTTTCCTCAAAATTTTGATGTGATTTGAAAAAGAAGTCTTCAGAGCGTCTAATAGGTTCAATAGGCTCATTCAAAAATAAATCCAATGAAAAGTTCCCATAGGAAGACGCAAGATTAAAGCCACTATGGTGCATAGTAAAGATCTCATTGCCAAAGGGAAACTTTAAAAATTTATGCACAATCGACGAGATGACATTCATGGAGTAAAGTTATGGATATCCTAACTTCATAAAAAAATGGTTTGATGGAGGGATGATGGTGAATGAGACATTTAATATTTTTGATCTGAATTTTAGAGGGATATTTATTGAGCCAACTGCAAAGGAAGAAAAACCATTATGCATTTTGATCCATGCTTTTGGTTTGTCATATGTATTTTGATAAAGCTCATACACAAATAAGAATTATTTAGTGATCACATTCTCTAGAAAAATGGGATCAATTAATATCCAAATGGTAGGCTTGTCATTGATTCTTTGAGATATGTAAAGAGCACCATCAGGTGCATGTTTGATTATGTCTTTTTGTGAGAAATCAATATCAAGGGGCATTTTGGTTTGGCCTATATGAGGTTTAGCTTCAATAAAATTAACCAAGGCATGAATATTATCATTTTCTTGATATTTCAAGGTTTCATTAAGGAGGTCATTGAGGCTACATAAAATTTGTATTCCATGTTCACTCTTAAGCAACTTTCTTAGGTTAGCTCTAGCATAGTAGCCACTTTAGGACTCACAAGATTTTGCATTTTTTCTAAGTCTTCATCTATTCTTCTTATGTTTTCTTGTGGGTTATGAATAACATCATGCACATTGGTTGTAGGTAAGGAAGTCATTGGAAATTAGATATGCATGTTAGGATCCATAGGGGGTTGCTTATCAACACTATTAGAAATAGAGTTAGAAAACTGAAGATCCATGATGAATAGTGTATCATGGGATGACATGAGTCTTGAACTATGTCCCACAATAGTATTGATAATAGGAAACCAAGTTGTAAAGCTCATACAAGTTTCAAAAACTCAATCCAACCCAAAATGGAAAGAGGGTAAAATGCAATGTAATGACCTAGAATGTAATATCTAAATGCAATTTTGAGATTCTAAACAATGTAATTTTTTTATTACACTATGCAAAAACCTAAAAATTATATCTTGTAAAATAAATTTTTCAAAATCACACAATGCACTAATTTTATCAAATGAAGCTAAATCTGATCAAATTGAAGAAAGAAATTTTGCAAACATAAACTAAAATTTGAAACAAACAGGAATGCATAAATGAATGTTTTAATGCCTAGAAAATTAGATTATGACCCTAATTAGGGAGTCATTCACCCTAGGACAAATGGACCGTCCTAGGTGGGGGTTTGGAAAAGTTTTTTTAAAGTTTTTTGAGTGAATTTCAATAGTTTTCATATTCTGGTCTGATACAACAAGTTTGGGTTTGAATTTTTCATGAAATGAAGATGAAATGCAAATGCAAAATGTGGCAAAATGGCAACCTAGAACACCTAATTTGATATGTAATTTTTGTTTTAAATTTCAAATGAAAATTAATATGATGTAATTCTATGTAAATGATATGCAAGATGACTGATTTTTTTTATTTTTTCAGATTTAAAGAATGCAAAATATGCAATCCTAGAACCCTTAAATTAAATTCCAAGTTAAATTCAAACTAGATACACTAAATAAAACTCAATTCAATGAAAAGAGATGCAAATGAATGAAAAATGTAAATCTTGCGTGAAAAAGGACTCCAAAATCAAAAAATGCAAGGATCAAACTCGGGTTTGTTGGTGTTTTTTCCAGTTGAACCTTGAAAATCTTCTAAAGATAACCAGTCCTAATGCTTAAGAACTTCAAGATTAGTGGAAAATGAATGGGAGATGGATTTTACACTTTTCTCCCTTACACTTCAGGCTCTGCAAAACCTAGGAGGGTGATCCTATATGACAACATATGCATATATTAAACCTATGGTGCAAAATAGTGTAAAGAAGATAAAATTCAGATAATACAACAAGAATGTCTATGGTTGTCTCCTATAAGAGTACACCCTATGTTCTCATTCCACTATAGGCATGAAGTTGAGGTACAAAATAGCCATAAAACTAAAGCAATAAAAGGTTGAATGTATTTGAATATTATTTTTGAGGATAGGGAAAGACAACTATGCAAGACCATTACCTACCTTGGGCTACAGAGTCACATATCATGCACATCATATCATATTACTATAACATAATATTGATGAGCTTCAAGCGTCCATCAAATTATGATAGAAAGGTATATGTAAACCTCTCATGAAATCCTACTTAGAAATCCACCTAAAAATACAATACCCTCATTAACTACTTGCAAGCAATTACACCACTCCTTGAATAGAAAGAAAACCAATAGATAACTCAAACAAAAAATATGTTTGAAGAACCTCAATAACCTTATTATTTCAATTTAAAAGGTGTTACATCCCAAATGGGAAGACAATCACATAACAATATGCATTCATATTTGTTCATTCATGTTATAGGAGCATTAGAATATATGGATTTACAACATATGGAACTTGACCCTTAGCATTCAACAATTATAGTACATAGCCTCTTTCATGGCCAAAACTGAAAGCTAAGAGCCTTCCTAGAAATTAGAATTTACATTACTACCTATGAATCCCTTCTTATAGAAATGAAGGAGGGAAAAAAGCCTCGGGCTAGAATGCACACATGTCATACAATCATTTGACCACTACAAAACATATTCCCAATGCAATTACATTTACAATATAGGTACAAAAAATTCATGCAAGAAAAAATTGCTTGTATTTGTTGATGAAGATTGGGCCCACCATCCAAGATGCATCAATGATTCATTGCAAATACTCCTTCTATGAGAAACAACATTCATTCCACATGCTCCAACATGCAAATTCAAACCTCAAACTCTAGCCATTGATCCACCAATGAGATAGCCCGATGAACAACTCAGTTTAAGTCAAACAAGTCTTAAAATTTGATCATAGAGGATGCCCACCACTAACCAATCAAATTACATCTTGTGGGCTCCACCATCTCCATACACTCTAGAAAAGGCTACATGACATCCTCTATGTTTCCTGCTAGGTTCAACTCACATGCATCTCATGGAAGCGAGGAGGCGGAGAACAACCCAAATTGAATTTGGTGCCTTCAACCTGCAAGCCATTTATCTTTCAAGCCATCAATTGGTGTGCATAACCATCACATCCAATGAACATCCAAGATTATAACATCATTCCTTAAAATTAACCACATTCTCAAAGGAAACCTTTAGTAGCATGGGCGTTAATGCTCCTTAACACTATGGTGAAATATTTCCAAAATATGTATGCCTCTAAATAGTTCCTTGATAGTCAAGATTACATCACCTAGCTTCACCCCACTTCCCCTATGAGAGATAGATGTTGGTGGGTTCCCTATGGGCTAGTAGGGGATGATCAGGATTAACCTAAACCATCTCATCATAACCATTGATCTATCAAAGCATGGTGCTCAATGCTTTTGCAAGATGATGGGCCCCGCTTGAAAGAAGGACATGCATCACCCACCCACCAACTCATTAGAATATTTTCATGGAAATTAAGACTCAATGAGGGAGTGGGGAACATTCACGATCAAATAAAATGTCCAACCGCCACCATTTAAAGTTCAATCCTACATGTGCAAAATGTTAACAACTTAAAAGTGGGCCTTGACTAAGTCAATGAGAGATAGGGACATAAACTTATGGCCAAGGATTTAGACCAACAACAAAATATTCAACTCGGACTTAGGGACCATGGAAAATATTAAAAGATTTGGAGCCCACATAACATAAACAAAGATTTATATTGACTCAATGGGTGACAACTGAGAATACAATGCTGAAGGGGCCAATGAGTAAATAGATTTAATGGCTCAAGTGGAAACTTAAGAAATCAAGAATGAGTAGATACCAATCAACTGTGAATTAGAACATAGGAAAAGAGATTTATGCTTAGGGTTTTTTAAGAGGGTTTAAGATACACATAAACCTTAGAACATGAAAAAAAACTAAAACCCTAAGCCTTAGGACATGCTCAGATCAGGACAATAGCCATATTTTTCAATAATTATCAGTGGGACACAAAAATTTTGAGGGGTTCCACCAGTAGCACCAGTTGGGGATGTTTGTTCTTCCAAAACATAGCGAGATCATAGAATCTCAAGCTTGAAGTAGAACAAGTGCCAAATCCATTGTGCACTTCATAAATATTCCTTTATTCAATCTTTTAAACCTTATTTTATGGCCCCAGACCACCAAATGAAAAGAAAAACCAATTTTTTCTCTCTCAAACAGCAGCCTATTGAAGGAACTGATTTCCCTCAACCCAAATTTACCTCTACCACACCATCGTAACAAGTATATCCCTCTTCTTACAAGTACAAATATGTGATTACCACTGAACAAGTGAAGACTTGATCCATGTTTTATCCCACTATTGTATGACAATCATATAACATAGGTCCCCACATTATCATGCAACAAATTTTTCATCTTTGTAGTAGGTGGTGACAAAACTTGAAAACTCAAATCAACCCCATATAAAAATATGGTACCTTCGTATCTATTGACCTCTCCAAGTGAATCAAGCCAAAAAGAAAATTTCTCCAATTCACATGGAAAAGAAAATATGCCCCTTCATTATGTTGACTTGTAGAGGAAAACTCATCCTCTAACATGTCAAACTTAAAACCTTGAAGTCTAGGCATATAAGAAACATGAGCAGCTAGAATATCACCAACTTGGACAACTTGTTGTTGCTCATCATCACTACAAGATGTATGTTGGATCCGAGTGAGGTACTCAAATTTAGGAACATTGGAATCCAAATTGTGAGAAACTAATTCTTTATCACAAAGGGATGCATCATACTTAGCCTCAGTTAAAACAGGGACCATGGATGACCCACATATCTTGGGGTCACTTCTGCTAATGAAAACCTCATTCGTACCTCCATTCATATCATGAGACATTTTGTATGAAGATCCATAATCCTCATATTTTCTCTCTATTTCAATCTCTTGGAAATAAATTGAGATATTCATGCCATAAAAATTAGACATGTGACACATATCAGTCATGCTTAATTTAGAAACACTTCCCTTTGATGACTTATTTGAAGTATATTGATCATGATGAAAACTAGAAGTTGCACACCTAGAAAAAACTTTCTCATATGCATCCTTGTGATTGACACAATTGCATTCTTCAAGTAAAAAATCATCACAATAATTGTATTAGTTGTACTAACATTTGTCTTTACACCTTCATTTTCATGTACAACTACATTTATGCTATCCTCATGCAAACATTTAGTGATAACTTCAAAATTAGAAAAAGGGATAGAAGAAGGTAAATGATCAAATACGAAATAAATTTCTTGTTCACCACTTACATCACAAACATATGCATGCTCTTCATAATCAACTACCTAAACTAATTCATCCAATGAATCTCTTACACAAATATCTTCTTCTTTGTCCATACTACTGCAACAATCAGTAGGGTCATATTTTTCTATCAAATTAAAAACCATCATTTGTTTCTTCATTGTAGCTTCTCATGGATGATCTCTCTAACTGAAATTCATTACAAATTATATCATTTACATCTGATATACCACCATATTCAAGAGTATTCCAGAAATCAACACTTCTTTATCTCATTACCATGAAGATTTGCATTAATGCTACACTTAACACTTGTAGAATTGGCATGACCAAGTGTACCATAGCAATGCTGATCATAAATCTCTTCTTCAAATAGAATGTTTAATTCATATCCATCATCATGCTCATATCCAAGAAAAGTTGGAGTTCTATTGTGTTTATTGCTAGAAAAGAGGATGTCCAACTCACCTTGGTTTTGAACATCCATCCTTTCCATACAAGATTTTGAAAATCTTATATCACAAGCCCAATTTGAACTAGGAAGATCATTCGAAGTATTTTCAACACCATCACATAATTTCCTAACATCACCATGCATTTTTTAGCTGTGAATAATATTGGCATCATCATTATTGAAACACTTATCACTTTGGGAGATCAATTCTACTTCCTCCGCTTGAAAGGATTCATAATCACTAGGGTTGAGAACATAATTGTGGTCATCTTGATTAACTAGGTAGGAATTATTTTCATCATGTTGCATATTTACATCTATAACAATAATGTTGTCACCATGAATACTTGAAACTTTAGAATCAACATAATTAGTATGAAGACCTAAAAATGGATCTTCAATTTCTAGTGCATCTTTAAATAAGATCAATGCACCTGACCCAAAGGATTCATCATAACATATTTTCTCCTTGTCAATGAATGAGAATGTGCTTTCAGTATCATTTGCATCATTGCAACCTTCATTTGATATAGAGAATTGGCTCTCTATTTCTGTATTTTCAAATCAAATAGGAGTGACTTCACATGTTTCATTTGTTTCATCATGCCTTATATTCTGACTATTGTGGCTGCAATATTTATCTGGATATATTTTCTCTATGGTTTGTTCAAAAACAAAATCCTCACCACCAAAAGATTCATTATCATTATCTTCTTCTATACCATCTAGATCTATTTGATCAAGTCTGGAAAAAGTACCATCCCATAGATTAGTTAGGAAACCACTTCCAAAAATTTCTCTATCATTTCTCCAATCACTGAAAGCCATTGATATATGCACTTAAGGTTAGAGAGATTCCAATTAGCCGGCATGGTACTCAAACCTAACTGAAGTCCTTCACAAAATAAATCAATACATATTGATTCATTAGATCTATTTAATACTAGTATAGTAAACAAAATTTTCATGAATCTATCATGAAAATCATAAGAAAATTCATCCTTAGATCTCTTTATATCACATAATTCATCAATAGATGACATGGATTCAACTTTTATTTCAGAATTCTCTTCAAATTCTTCTTGGATATGTAGATTTATATCCTCAAATAGTTATTCACTATCTATAGATATTCCTTCAAACTAATCAATGAAAATTATTTTGAGCTCATGCCATGAATATATGGAATGCATTTGGTAAACCAAAAAACCAATAATCAGCATCATTTTCTAAAGTTCTCACAAAAAACTTCATGATAGCATCCTCTTCTTCTATTTGAAAATCCTCCATCAAACCAACAAAATTCTATAAATGTTGTGATGCTGACTCTTTGAGATCTCCTCTAAACATGGAAAACATTCATTTACTTTTCTTGGGACTAAATGTGGATAACCTTTGATTTTATTGAAATCTAGAGGGTTATATCTTTCATTAGAGGATATATTTTTTTGAGAACATGACCATGTTTTAGAAATGAAATTAAATCTTGTAGAGGGAGAACCAAGGCAATCATACATATTTTCAAATGATTTAATCCCTCTACAACTATTTAATTCTCAATATCCTTTATCCCTTTCTTGTAGTGCTCATTTTCACTGAATAAGGGAACCAAAATTTTCTAGGACTTTCAAACATGGTCTTCATACATAGACTTATTCTTTATGAAAACCAAAAACATAAAAATACCTGGATATGGTGTAGCTATTATAAATTTTCCTTCCTAACTAGATTTTTTTGTAGATGTGAAACTTTCTTCACATTTTCATTAGGTTATTTTGACAAAGTTGCCACCTATCTTCATAGAGGACTAAACTTCAAACAATATGAAGCTCTTTCAAAGATTAATTTAATTTTGGGTCTTCTCCAATAGCAGAGTCACATATAAATTCTTTAAAATTTCTACAACAAAAACTTCTAGCTCTGAAAATTTCAACATCTGCACCAAATGTTTAGATTCACCAAATTCTTGACTCTTTGCTAATAGAATTGTTATTGTTTCTCCCTAATAGAGTCGCCAATCTATTGGTTACTGATATGGGAAAATAAGATTCCAAAACTTTTAATCTCTGGTTACAAATAATATTTTGATATTTTAATGACTCTTGGATAGGATAGTTTGCAACCACATTTCAATGTTCATCCCTAGCAAAGTTTCCAATTTGTTGGTGTTTTTTCTAGCTGAACCTTGAAAATCCTCTAAAGGATAGTGAGTCATTATGTTTTTAAAGAGCTTCAATATTAGTGGCCAACAAATGTGAGATTGATTTTACACTTTTCTCCCCTACACTTTAGGCTCTACAAAATCTAGGAGGGTAATCCTATGTGACAATGGATGAATATATTCAACCTATGGTGCAAAATAGTGTAAAGTAGATAAAATTCACACAATACAACAAGAATGTGTATGGATATATCCACTAAGAGTACACCCTATGTTCTCATTCCACTATAGGCATGAAGTTGAGGTACAAAATAACAATAAAACTAAAGCAATAAAGGGTTGAATGTATTTGAAGATTGTTTTTGAGGATGGGGAAAGAAAATTGTGCAAGACCATTACCTACCTTGGGCTGCAAATTCAGATATCATACACATCATATCATAATACTATAACATAACCTTGATGACCTTCAAACTTCCATCACATTATGACAGAAAGGTATACGTAATCCTATCATGAAATCCTACTTAGAAATCCACTTGGAAATTTGATCATGGAGCACCCCCATCACTAGACAATCAAATTACACCATGTGGAAACACATCCACTTCATCTCGCAAGCTCCACCATCTCCATACATTGCGAAAATGGCTATGTTTCATCCTCCCTCTTTCCCGCTGGGTTCAACCTATGTGCATCTCATGGTAGTAGGAAGGTGGGTAATGGCCCAGATTGAATCAAGTGCCTTCAACCTACAAGCCCTTTATCTTTCAAGCCATCAATCGATGTGAATAACCATCATATCCAATGAATGACCAAGATTATAACATCCCACATTACAATTCACCATGTGCTCAAAGGAAACCTTTATTAGTGTGGGTGTTAAGGCTCCTTAACACTATGTTGAAATTATTCCAAAATATTTCATGCATTTCAATAGTTCCTTGACAGTCAAGATTACACCACATGGTACCTCCCTGATTCCCCTCAAAGAGATAGGATATGTTGGTGGGTCCCCCACATGATAGCGGGAGATGCTCAGGATTAACCTAAACCATCTCATAATAACCATTGACCTATCAAAGCTTGGTGCTCAATGCTTTTGTAGGATTATGGGCCCCACCTAAAAGAAGGACATGTGTCACTCACCTGCTAGCCCATTAGAATATTTTAATGGAAATTAAGACTCAACGAAGGAGTGGGGAATGGTAAGGATCAAATAAAAAAATCCAACCACCACCTATTAAAGTTAAATGATGCACATGCACAATCTTAACAAATTAAAAGTTGGCCTCACTTAGGTCAATGAGAGACAGGGACATAAACTTATGGCCAAGACTTTAGACCGATGACCAAATATTAAACCCAAACTTATGGACCATGACAAATATTAAAATATTTGGAGCTCGTATAACATAAAACAAGATTTATAATGACTCAACGGGTGAAAATAGAGAATACTAGGTTCGAGGGGTTGGTGAGTAAACAGATTTAATGGCCCAAGTGGCAACTTTTCAGAAATGAAGAATGGGTAGATACCTATTAACCATGAATTACAACATAGGGGAAAATATTGACACTTAGGAACTTCTAAGAGGGTTTAAGATACACGTAAACCTTAGAACATGAAAAAAATTGAAACCTTAAGCCTTAGGACATGCCCAAATCAAGACAACAACTAGATTTTACAATAATTACCAGTGGAACACAAAATTTTTGAGGGGTTCCACCAATGTTCACAAAAATGAAAAAGAAGAAAAATGGGGTGGGATAAATGTTTTGATTCACCCCAATGACCTATTTTCCTAATTTCATTCAAAATTTAAGCTATTAAATGCAAATGAAAAGGAAAATCTGGAAAGGGGAAAACAATGTGTACCTTTCACCAAAAGTCACCTTTTGAAGCTCACTAAGGACTCATTTGTTGAATAGAACAATTGAGAGGGGAGGTGAATCAGTTGTCATAGATTTAACATTTAATTCATTCACCGAAACTAATTCTTAACAATGCTTAAGTGATTAAATATTAAATACTAATGTAGAAGCTTAAATCCAACACACAAACACTAACACTAGATCTATCTAGAAAACCCAATAAGGGAAAAATCACGATGAGGATTAAAAAACACTATAGAGAATATCAAAACTGATTACAAGAGGTTGTCTACATAAGGAACAAGGCTCACTACCAAAACAAGGACTTGTTGTCCAGATCAAGACTCGCTATCCAATAGGGCTAACAACGTAGAGGGCTCATTTCCATAGAGATACAAAGAATATAGAAGAGATACATTACAAAGAGAAGATAATATCAATGCAACAGATGAATCCACCACAATTTTCTCAACCACTTCCAGACATGCATGAATGATAGAGTAAACCTTCTACTCACTATATTTGGAAACTGAACATTTAGGCTTCACACTAATCTATCACACTGGCATCACACATAATCACTAATTCACATCAATATCGCATCTATCTGATCTATTACTTTGCAATTTTCACTTGCACCACTTCATTACTAACTCATATTGTATTTATACCATCCTTAACTTTGAAACATATCCTAAGTCAGCCATTGAAACTCAAATTCAAATTAGGTCAGTGCTAAAACATCCTAGGGTGGAATTAGAATGAGGGCAACCCAAACACATGCTTCATCAACTCAAAAGGTATTGTTCAACACAAGGTTGGCCAAACTAGTGTAAAACACATAGAACCATTAAGCACAAATATTCCAAATACTGAAATTATCTTCAATACAATCAAAACAACTCAACTCTAGAATTGCAAGTCATAAGACTTTACCAAAGAGAAATTTGGACCAACAAAATTTCTCCTAAACCTCAACCAGACACACAACAAACCAAATTTCACAACTGGTGAACATAACTTGCACTGTACAATGAATCAACAACCAAAAAACTAGATATATCATTGTCTAACAACCATGATCAACATATCTGAACTAGACAAACATTGGAGAAAATACCAAAGCAAAACTTAGAGCAACCACTAAACACCTGGAATCTTTCTTTAATACAATTTTCTCAATATCCTTGACATATACAACCAACAACAACCAATTGACCAGTTGACATCAATGAAAACACCTTCATTCTTTCTGTTCTTGTAAAAATATCCCCCTTTGTCATTGATGGCAACACATGATGTGAAAAACCATCAAAGGCACCATACTAGCTCTGAACACACTTCTCAAGATTTTTCTTTCTATTTCTCCCCCTTAGTAGATAACCTTTTATATTCTTCCTCTTTTCTCTTTGACACTTTCTTTCCTCTTTTTCACATGCTTCCTCTCCCCCTTTGACATCAATGACAAAGGAAAGAGACAACAAAACACTCATAATGACAACACCTGACACTACCTGCTCCCCTTGATAGGTAGCCATCAAAACATCAGTCCAAAAGAAAGATAGATCTATAGATCCACCGAACTGATGCATCTCCATATGCATCTAGTTCAAGAAAGGGGGGGAAATTACCCTTAATTTCTCCTTGAGATACTCAAAAGTGTCTTTAGGAAGATACTTTGTGAATATATCAACAATCTGATCCTTGGTTAGAACATATTCAAGTTTTACTTCATTCTCCATGATGACCTCTCTCAAGAAATTGTACCTGAGAGATATAAGCTTCATCCTCGAGTGCATCACTATATTCTTTGAAATGTTAAATGCACTTGTGTTATCATAAAATATGGAAATAGGATCATCATACACCATTGTGATATCTTTCTATGTTTGTTTCAATCATAGAACTTGTGTACAACAAGATGCAATAGCAATATACTCAGCTTCAATAGTAGACACAAAGACTGAATCTTTCTTTTTACTCAACCATGCCACAAGTCTGTAACCAAGAAAGAATGAAACACCACTTTTACTCTTTCTATCATCTACACATCCAACCCAATCTGCATTTGTATAGGAACTTAGTGTAAATTCATTATCTCTAGGATACCATAACCCATAATCTAAAGTGCCATTAAAATGTCTAAAAATTCTTCTAACAATAGCAACATGTGTCTCCTTAGGATCTTCTTGAAATCTAGCCACAAGACTGACAACATGCATAATATCTGATCTAGTAGTAAAATACAATAGTCCACCAATCATAGATCTATACTTGCTCTGATCAGCCTTAGGTGAATCATTATCTTTACCTAGTTTGCAACCAGTCACCATAGGAGTACATACTAGTTTGGAACCATCCATTTCAAACTTCTTCAACATCTCTTTCACATACTTAGACTGTAAAACAAAAATTCCTTTCTTTGTTTGATTAATCTATATTCCAATAAATAAATTCATCTCTCCAAACATAGACATTTCTAATTATTTTTTCACACTTCCGCAAACATCTTGCACATATTTTCATTTCCTCCAAAAATAATGTCATCAACATATACAACTACAATCAAGATTTTGTCATTTTCAATCTTAAAATACATATTACTATCTGTCGTACCTTTGTTGAAACCTTTCTGAATTAAACACTTGTCTAACCTCACATACCAAGCTCTAGGAGCTTGCTTAAATCCATATAAGCCTTTTTTCAATTTGCATACCACATCCAGTTGATCTGAAAATTGAAACCCTTCTGATTGTTCCATGTAGACCTCTTCTTCTAGCTCACCATTAAAAAATGCTGACTTGACATCCATCTAATAGAATTTGAAATATTTATGTGTAGAAAATGTTAGGAACATCCTTATAGCTTCCATTCTTGCTACTATAGAATTTTTTTCCTAAAAATCTGTGCCTTTTATTTGTGAGTAACCTTTACACACAAGTCTTGCTTTGTTTCTAACCACGTCTCCATTCTCATTCAACTTATTTTTGAATACCTACTTTGGTCCAATGATGTTTTTATCTACCAGTCTTGGGACCAATTCCAAAGTTTGATTCTTCTCAATCTGCATAAGTTCTTCTTTCATGGCTTCCATCCAATTTTTATTTTTACATGCTTCACTTATAGTCTTTGATTCAATGTCAAAAAATAAACATAGATTCACTTCAACAACAACTCTACTTCTAGTCAATACTCCTTTATTCTTATCTCCAATAATCTAACTTTCTGAATGATTCTTCTATACATATTTAGGTGTCTTAGGTGACACTACTGGATCTTCTTCTTCTCTTTCATTTTTCTTCTCTTGCTTATCCTTTTCATGTTCTTCAATCTCTTCTATTCTTACACAATCAGGTTCATCAAATACATACCCATCAATGCCAATTGAATTCTTCATTTTTTCATCAGCCTTGACATTTGCGCTATCTACAATCTTTCTTAGTATTTTATTAAAACATGTGTGTGCTTTGATTTTAGTAGAATATATAAGAAAAATGCCTTCATCACTTCTTGCATCAAACTTTCCCAAAGTTTCTTCATCTCTTCTGATATAACATTTTCTTCAAAATACCTTGAAGTACTTAATAGTAGGAATTCTTCCATGCCATAGCTCATAGGGAGTCTTTGTACTATTTTCTTGTGCTTCAACTCATTTGAATACATAAATAAAAATATGAATAGCTTCTTTCCAATAAAATTTCGGTAAATCAGCCTTAGTAATCATTGATCTAGTGGCCTCTTGAACTCTTATGTTTTTCCTTTCAATGTGTCCATTCTACTGAGGAGTTCTCAGAGTAGATATCTATCTCTTTATTCCATCCACTTCACAAAAAATATTAAACTCATGGTAGGTGAATTCTCCAACTCTGTCAGAATTTAAGAATTTTATCTTCAAATTCACTTCATTTTCAACCATATCTTTGAATGTCTTGACTCTATCTAATGCATTTAATTTCTCTCTAAGAAATGTAACCCATGTATATCTAGAATAATCATCAATTAAAATCATAAAGTAACTTTCACATAGTAGACTTCTCACTCTTGTAGGACCACATAGATTTGTATGAACTAAATCCAGTAGTCTAGTAGTAGATTGTTCCTTTGATCTGTAATGATTTCTTTCTTGCTTCCCAAGTTGACAATTCCTACAAATAGCATTAACAATATTTTTAATTCTTGGTAAATATCTCACGGTTTAAACTACACTAACCTTTTCCAATTTATCAAAATTCATGTGAAACATTCTCTGATGCCATAACCAACTGTCATTAATCAGAGTCATAAAGCATCATCCATGAACACCCTTAATTTGATAGATGTTTTCTTCAAATTTCTTTCTTCCAACAATCAATGTTCTAGATCCTTTCTAGATTTCACATCTCTCATACTTAAACACAAGATCATATCCCTTATTGCACATCTATCCAACACTCAAAAGATTATGCCTTAATCCTTTAATATAGTAGACATCATCAGTATGATGCTTTCCATCAAAACTTACTGAACCTATCTCACAAATCTTAGCAGGAGTATCATCTCCAAACATAACCCAGCCTCCATCATATTTTTCAAGCTAAACAAACTTACTTTTATCACCAGTCATGTGATGTGAACAACCACTATCAACTACCCAATAGTTCTTTTCTTGTTTATCATGTAGGGAAAAAGTAATAGTATCCTCATTTTTCTCCTTCTTTGAAGGGCTTTCCTTCAACTGTTTTCTAGAATTAGCAAAGTAGGTTCATACTTTATAGCTAAGAACAAGAATTCATTTTCACCAGGATCTTCATATTCACAGTCCTAATAAGATATACCAGCATTCTCATTCACATAATATGCTCTATTGATCTTCTTTTCTTTCTTTTCTTTCTCATATCTTTGTTTTTTCCTCTTAGCTCTTTTTGGAAACTTTGCAACATAATGACCTAATTCTCCACAACTAAATAATTTAAAAGGTAACTTACCTTCATAATTGTCGCTGCCTTTCCTCACCCTTCTTAAAAAATTAACTTCTATTTCATCAAAATTTTCTTCAGCTGGATATTCAGCTTTTGTAGCCTTAAAAGCAATTTTTGATTTGCATCCATTCCTCAAATTTGGATTCCTTAGCTCATAAGATGTCCAAAATCCCAAAAATATATCTTTATTACAGGTCTTATAATCTATTCTTTGTTCCATTGCACACACCTTCTTGCTGTAAGCATCAAGGAGAGTTCTAAGAATCTTATTTACAATCCTGGTTTCATCTATAGTAGCACCAAGTCCTCAAATTTTGGCTACTATCTCATCCAATATCCATATATAAGCTTTAATATTCTCATCTTTAGACATATGTGGAAGCTCAAATTGTGTCTCCAAATTCTATAATTTCACCTCTTTGACTCTTTCATCACATTCATGTTCCCTTTCCAAAGCATCCTATACTTCCTTAACAGTCTTCAGATTTTGAACCTTAATCAACTTGAAATGTACTAGACTATTCTTCAAGATGTACTTCACCTTATTGTTTGCTTCATGTGCTTTGATCTCATCAGCCATACTTGGACCATTAGCGGGAGGAGTGTAAGGATTCATGTAAGCTTTCTCCATATCATATACACAATACTCTAGATATTCTTCTATCAATATCTTATAGATAGCATAATTAGTTCCATTGAACCTAGGATAATCATAAACCATTTTTCTAGCCATATTGAACCTTCCTCAAGTGGTTAAGCTCTTCACCAAGGAACCAAGCTCTATTACCAGTTATTGAATAAGACAACTGAGAGGGGGGGTGAATCAGTTATCACAAATTTAACATTTAATTCATTCATCAGAACTAATTCGTAACACTGCTTAAGTGATTAACCATTAAATACTAATATAAAAACTTAAATCCAACACACAAACACAATAACACCAGATTTACATGGAAAATATAAAAAGGGAAAAACCACAGTGAGGATTAACTCACACTATAGAGAATATCAAAACTGATTATAAGAGGCTCACTAACAAAACACAGACTCACTATCCAACAAGGATAACAACCTAGAGGGCTCACAACCAAAAATACCCAAAGAAGATATAAGAGATACGTTACAGAGAGAAGATAATCTCAATGCACTAGAGAAATCCACCACAATCTTCTCAATCACTTGCATACATGCATGAATGATACAGTACACCTTCTGCTCACTGCATCTAGAAACTCAATATTTAGGCTTCACACTCATCTTCGACACTCACTAATTCACATTAATCTCACATCTATATGATCTATTTATTTTCACTTTGCACTTGCACCACTTCACCACTAACTCATCATGTATTTATACCATCCCTAACTTTGAAATATATCCAAAGCTGGCCATCTAGATTCAAATTCAAATTAGGTTGGCACCAAAACATCCTAGAGTGGAATTAGAATGAGGGTAACCCAAAAACATGCTTCATCAACTTTGAAGGTAGTGTTCAACAGAAGGTCAACCAAACTAGTGTAAAACACATAGAACCATTAAGCATGAATCTTCCACATACTGAAACTATCTTCCATACAATCAAAACAGCTCAACTCTAGAACCACAAGTCATAATAATTTACCAAAGAGAAATTCAGACAAATAACATTTCTCCTAGACCTCAACTAGACACATAGAAAACCACAATTCACATCTGGTGGACATAACTTGCACTATACAATGAATGAATAGCCAAAAATGTGGATATAAAATCTTCTAACAACCATGATCAACATATCTAAACCACACATAGGAGAAAATCCTAGAGAAAAACCTGGAGCAACCACTAAACACTTGCAATCTTTCTTTAATACAATTTTCTCAACATCCTCGACATATACAACCAACAAAAACCAATTGACTAGTTGACATCAATGATAACACCTTCATTCTTTCCATTCTTGCAAAACCATTCACCCTATGGTGAATGGGTCCTAGCTAGGATTCCTAACAAATGCTTTCTATGTTCTCTTTTACTAGGTCTACACTCCCAGATTCTCAATGTTCACTATTGGATAGCTAGAAATAAAATTTGTAGAGGAGTTTCCGTGATTTGACAACTTTTCTTGCAACTTGACAACTTTTCAACTTTTCAACTTTTCAACTTTTCAAATTATCTTCAACCTAAAACAAGTAGTCACACATCAAAGAAAAAAAATGTTGTTTTGTTAGGGAATGGGGGTTTGCCTTGGTCAAACCCTGTTTTGGTAATTAAACCTTGAAGCGAAATAAAATAGCATGAATGTATGAAGAATTAAAAAAATATGTAACAACTCACCAAACCTTATTTGAACCTTGGATTACATATCTATAAACTAGCATGAAGTAACTTCAATGAATGCATATCTTGATAATGAAACTTGATTAGAGATGATTCCTTTTCAATGATTGCATAGATCTTGAACACTACATCATCATATTAGCTCAAACAACATGCATGATGAAAGAAATATGACATGATAATGAATCTTGAATGCTGCAATAATCTTCTAAAAATCTACCTTTGAATGCCTTGAAACTACTCTTGAATGCTCTTATAATGCTCTCTTGAAAGTTCCCTTATGATAACTTGAGTTTAATAGGTGAAACTAAGTGAAATAACCTTGTATTTATGCATATCTTAAGATTAATTCCAGAAATTCAAATATCACAAGCCAACACTAAATTGTAGCTTTGAAATCATTGAAATACTACCAAAAACATAATTCAAATTTTGGTCCTAAGTCTAAGTGGGGACTTATTTTCCCTATGACAAATGGCTCCTAGGCCACTTACCTAGGACACGCATTGCTCGGTTTTAAACATATTTTAAATTAGGGTCCTAGGTCTAAGTGAGGACCTATTCACCCTATGGTGAATGGTTCCTAGGTCACTTACTTAGGACACACATCTTCCAAAGTTGAGTGTTGTGTAATGGTATTTATGAATTTTGGGTTGTATCCCTTGGAATTTGCAATTAATTAGTCTTAGATTTGAATCAAAGGTTCTAATTAAGGAAAATTAACCTCAATCAATTAATAAAACCTTAAATTAGTGTGAAAGTGTAAAGATACACCTTACAACACCAAAAACAAGGCACAATTAAGTCCATTTCAAATAAAAGGGCACTAAATTTAATGTGAATATGTAAAATACATATTACAACACTAAATTATGGCATCATTAAGCTCATTTATTTATTATTATTCATTCCAAAATTAAGTGTGAAAAAGGGATACTTTTTCCTACAATACCATTTCATCATTCTTCTATTTGTCGTAAAATTTTCTTTTCACATCAGGAATGATGCAAAGCATGGGGGAATTTAGGCCTCTTCCATGTTGACCCAAATTTTTATTTGTCTTCACCTACTATTATTCTCATTCTAGTCTATTTGGGGGTGATGATAGTTCATATAATTTACACTATATATACATTTATTATCATTTATAACCCAAAATACTTGTATCCCCTTGCAGTTTCAATCTCTTTATATTTTCCTTTTTATGATGTTATGGATTCTATGTGTTATCACTCATGGAAAAAATTACATGAATACACACACACACATATATATATACATATATATATATTTCATAACATCTCTTTATCTTTCTTCTCCTTACAATGACTTGTGCTCCTTTGTGTAGCACACCGCATTATAAGGGGGGCTATCATATCTGACTATTCTTATTTTTCAAAAATATGACTTAACAATCCTTGACATGTCTTATGATCTTGTTGTCGAGCTTAGGGGAAACCTAACTAGACTTATCTTTTTTGTGACTATCCTGCAACGTAGTTTGCAATAGCTAGAGGCCTTTTCTCTTATCATATGGTCTCTAGCATAACACAACTTGCTAGCTATACTTATCAACATTCTTTTCATATCTAGTAAAATTTTTTCATATCTATTTGTTACTTTTTTTCCTAATGTGTTTGTCTACAACTATCATGTTTGTGGTGATATTATGGTCAACTTTGTAAGATAGAAGACCTATGTCATCTTCACATCTTGGCTCAAATTTTCAATCACATATATCGAATTGAAGACTTGCATCCTCTTCAACTTGGGTATATTCTCTCTAACCTCTTTCTTTCTCTACTTGAGCTCATAGATCTAACAAAATGTTGTTAATGTAGGTGTTTTTGTATTCTCCGACATAGAATAAAATAATCTAGGTATCATATCCTCTCTTGAAAGGAAGTATCATCTGATCACTCAAATGATCTAACCCCATGGTTCAAGTAGTCATGTTCTGACTGTGACATTGATAACTCAATGAAATGAATGTGATATTACTATTAATCACAAGGGGACTTAAAATTTATGAAAAATGAAGACTTATTTTTACACTAAGATTGAGATTTCTACAATGTCCACTTTGACAATTTCTAGCTTTCTTGAGATCTAGAATCTATTTTTTATATCTTTCTAACATTTGGATTTACTAAATTTTCTAATTTTACCTCAAATAAACTTCATAAGGACTAGGTTTTAGAAAACTTAATTCAACCTAAGACTAAAAATGAATTGGAATCAATAGACAAGCTCTATAAAACCAATGTTTTCTTCACCAACTTAACAAAACTACATAAAATAGATGCCATATTCAATGGTGTTTTTAATATTTTTAGATTAAAAATAATAAATTAAACCCATCAAGTTAGTACAATTTAATTAACAACTTATAATTGTACTTAAACATGAAATGGTTTAGACTAACCATACACTAAAACTTATAGTCAAAAAGAGTCAAATGGTATGAACCTAGAACTCCATCAATATCAACTCCAATAAATCTTTAGATAAACTAAAATGGTTTCAAAAGATGAATCTAGAGTAGACACATGTAACCATGCTAACATTTAAAATTGAACACAAATTTTTTCATTATTTATCTATTAATTTTGGTAGTATTTTGGTAATAATTACAAGTTCTCTCTCTTTCCAAATTGTAGTGTAGGAAAAAGTACCCATTTTTCACACTTAATTTGGAGATAATTAGTAATAAAATGAGCTTAATGATGCCCTAATTTAGTGTTGTAATATGTATTTTTGTATATTTACATTAATTTTAGGGCCGTTTTAATTAAAATGGATTCAATTGTGTCTTATTTTTGGTGTTGTAAGGTGTACCTTTGCAATTTCACACTAATCTAGGGCTATATTAATTGATTGAGGGCAATGTTCCTTAATTGACCCCTTTAATTCAAATCCAAGCCTAATTATTTGCATTTTTCAAGGGATAAAACCTAACATTCATAAATGCCATGACATAAGGTTTAACATTGAGCAATGTGTGTCATAGGAAAGTGGCCTAGGACCCATTCGCCATAGGGAGAATGGGTCCTCACTTTTTCCTAGGACATAAATTTGAATTATGTTCTATGCAGTTTTTCAATGATTTCAAATCTACAATTCAATTTCGGCTTGCCATATTTGAATTCTAGGAATTAATGTTAAGATATGTATAAATAAGAGGTTATTTCACTTAGTTTCACCTAGAAACTTTATGAGAAAATTTATGATAGAAATTCTATGATTAAGAGACCATTCAAGATCAACTTCAAGGCATTCAAAGGTAGAATTAGTGAAGATTATTGCAGCAATCAAGATTCCATTGTCATGTAAAAGATTTCTTGCACCATGTATGTTTTTTGAGCTAATATGGTGATGTAGTATTCAAGATCTATGCAAGTATTCAAAGGAATTACCTGTAATCAAGTTTCATGATCAAGATCTACATTTATTGAGGCCACTTCATGCATGTTATAAAATTTGTAATCCAAGGTTAATTTAAGGTTTGGTGAGTTGTTGCATATTATTGTTCATCCATCATTCCTTCATGCTTTTCTATTTCATTTCAAGGTTTAATTACCAAAATGGGGTTTGACTAAGGAAAACCGCCATTCCCTAACAAAAACACACTTTTTCTCTCTCTGATGTGTCTTTGCATATTTTAGGTTGAAGATCATTTGAAGAGAAAATTTGAAGAAAGTTTCAAAGTTGCAAGAAAAGTTGTCATATCATGGAAAATCCTCTACAAAATATTTTTTTGGCTATTTAATAGTGAACATCAAGAATCTAGGACTGCGAACATAGCATACGAGAACCCTAAAAGCATTTTAAAGGAACCCTAGCCAAGATCCATTTGCCATAGGGTGAATGAGTTCTCAATGAGCTTCAAAAGGTGAATTTTGGTGAAAGATGCACATCCTTTTCCCCTTTCTAGATCTTCCTTTGGAATGCTATTTTTTTTATCAAATTTGATTACTATTCTTCATTTACATTTCATAGCTTACATTTTGAATGAAATTAGGAAAATATGTCTTTGGGCTGAACCAACACACTTACCCTCCCCTATTTTCTTATTTTCACAAATGAAATATTTTGGTAATATTTTAATAATTTTTTGCATGATGTATCCAAAGATTTAACTTAAGTTCCTAGAAGCACTAAAGTATCTATGGAATTAGATGATGATTCTCAGATGGATGGAGATACTGGGTTGTTTAAAGGCTTTCTATAATTCATAAAGAAGTATGTACAAGATCAAATGAACCTCTAGAGTAATGTATATTTCAAGGATCTACTACTGCCTTGCTAGTGCAAAATAGATGATGCTTCTCTTTTGGAATTCAAATGCTATGTTTTCCAAACCATAGTAGAAGAAATAAAAAGGAAGATTAGCCCTACTGATGTTAAGATAAAAGACCAAAATAATCAAGTAAAATAGTTGCTCGAATACTAGAATGATATTGAGCCATTTCCCATGCCAAAGGTCGAGGTATGTTCCAATAATCAAAAGGGTAGTTCCCAACCATGTTTTGGACTTTAATTTTTAATGGTTCCAAGTCAAAGTAGGGAGCTTGGGCTTCTTTTCCATTAATTAGTCCAATAGGTAAGACTTTCTTTGTAGCACATAGGCTACAATTCTATTGCACTAACAACATAGTTGAGTATGAGGCATTAGTGCATGGCTTGTTAATGGCATTGTGCAAGAAGGCTAAGGCATTGAAAGTATTTGGTAACCCTATGTTAGTGATAAAATAGGTTTGAAATTAGTATTCATGCCATGATAGAAGGATGAATAACTATAGGCATAGAGTTTGGGATCTGATAGAAGGATTTGATGCCTTTATTATTCATTTGATTCTTCATAACAAAAAACTAGAGTACTAATGTGCTAGCTTAGGTGGCCAAAACATTGCATCCTCTTTCATTATCAGGATTAAATAAGTTCATATTCAAGCTTACTCCTACTCCATCAGTGCCAAATAACATTACCAAATTTCAGGTCTTTGAGGATGATAAGAATATGCTTGATTTTATTACTAGCTCTGATGTTTTCACCTCTCAGATTATTGATGAAGTAGAACCTAAAGAAGTGGAGTTGGACATAGAAGAATTAATTAACTTGAAGATAAAAATTATTCCAATGGGCATGGTAAAGTTGGAGAGAGTATTTGACTTTCACCAGATAAGAGATCCAAACTAACAAGAAAGGTAGGAATCTATTGACAGCCAGTGTGATACAGACAACATGGGTACCATAGAGAATACGAAGAAAATTTTAATTGGTAAGGCTTGTACCCCAACTGAAAGGAAAGGAATAATTAACGCACTTCATGTACATGAAGATTTTGTTGCATGGACTTATGAGGATATTAAAAAATATGCTATTTTTGTTATCACATATATGATTCTACTAAAATTTGATGTGAAACCATTCAATCAAAGGCAATGACCTAACAATGCGCTACTTGAACCTGTCATATATAAAGAGGTTCAAAAATTTCTATCAGCCCACACTATGTTTCCTATAAGAAATTATACTTGGGTTACAAACTTGTTACCTGCACACAAAAATAATTGTGAAATCCATTTGTGTGTAGACATCCATAATCTGAACCATTCATCAAAAAAGGATTATTACCTAGTGCCTTTGTTGGATGAGGTTCTATAGATCATAAATGGTTCTTAGATGTTTTCCTTCCTTGATGGGATATTTGGGATACAATCAAGTTATGGTATAGTATGAGGATAGGCATAAAATGTTGTTTACTAAAAAACTGGGGAACCTTCACCTACAGGTGTATTCCTTTCGGTTTGGTCAATGTCGAGGAAATTTTTTAGAATGTGATGGATATTGTATTCAAGGAATTGATTGGTAAATGTATCATAATTTATATGGATGATGTGATAGTGTTATTTAAGAACCAAGGTGACCACATCTCAAATCTATGCAAGGTATTCCAGAGGTGTCGAGAGTTCAAAATGTTTTTCAACCCAAAATAGTGCATCTTTGGAGTAACTAAAGGTAAGTTGCTCAGTCATGTAATTTCAAAGAAAGGGATATCAAACGACCCCAAGTGCATTCAGGGCATATTGAAGATTTAGCCACTTGTGAGCAAGAAAGAAATGAAGTTCTTTGGAAAAATAAATTTCATAAGGAATTTTATAATTGGCTTTGTCGAGATCGTGAAGCCTCTAAATGCAATGTTGAAACAAGATGCCAAGTTGGAATGGATGTCAAAAGAGAAACAAGCTTTTGAGGCTCTAGTTTTAGTAATCCTTGATTATAAAAAGCCTTTCTAAATTTATTCCTTTTCTTCAAAACACTCATGTGCAAGCATGTTGACAAAGAACAAAGAGAAAAGAGATGAGCACCCCCTCGCTTTCATGAGTGCTCCACTGAAGGATGCTAAGTTGTGCTATCCAAACATTGAAAACAAGCATATTCATTGGTCCATGCTATCAAAAAATTTAGGCATTAAATCCTAAGAAATAGGGTAACTGCAATCATTTAGGACCTAAATATTAATATTCTTTAAATGCAGAATGAGTTAGGTGAATGATGGGAAAAATGGGTAATTATGTTGCAAGAGTATGATATTGAAATGTAGCCCATGAATTTGGTTAGAGGTCAGGCATTGACATGAACTATGGTTAAATTACACCTTGAATGAATATCCCAATAATATAATCTTGAAGATGTATCGTCGAATGGTCGTTATGAAAACATTGTCTAATACTTATTGAATCAAATCTTCCCTCCATGCTTCAATTTTGTCCAATGAAATGCCTTACATTTGAAGAGTGGGAGCTATATGATGAAAGGCATGATCTTGTATAAACAAAATCACGAAGGATTTTATCTTCACTACTTGGGAAAAGAAGAAGTATTAATTGTGTTGAAGGAGTTTTATGACAAGTTTGCATCTGGTCATCATTCTAGCCCTTCTAGTATGAATCAAATTTTAAGAGCAAGTTACTACTAGCATATGTTGTTGAAATATTTCTATGCACACATCCAAAATTGCGAAAATTTTCAAACTGTTGTAGTTTGAGAGAAGCATGCTCTTTTCCCATTATAGCCTATAACTCAGGTGTGTCCCTTCACATAGTACGGACTATATTTTATTGGTATGATTACTCCACTATCTTCTACCAACCATAGTATATTTTGACTACTACTGATTACTGCACTAGATGGACAAAAGAAATTCCATGTATGAAATGCATTGTTGATGTTATTAAATTTCTTAAGCATTATATTGTTACTTGTTTTAGATGTCCTTTTGCACTAGTTTGTGATAATGGTCCATCATTCACTTCTTTAAATTTCTCTTGATGGTCTTTTGATTATGGTATCATGCTAAAATTTGCTTCTAACTATTATCCAAAATAGAATAGGTTGGATGAGTCTATGAATAAAAACGTATTAACCATCATCCATAAATTATTAGACAAGAACCCCAAATATTGGCATACCCAGTTACAGTTTTCTCTATGGGTAGATCGTACCTACTAAAATTCTACCTTAGGAACCTCCCCATACTATTTGGTCTATAGTCAAGAACCCATTTTTCCCATTTATTTGAGGATCCGCACATCGCAATTCATTAGTGAGTATTATGATGAAGGGGAAAGGATTGAGGCTCATCTTACTAATCTCCTCCTTCTAGAGGAGAAATGAGATGAAGCCATTGAGAATTTTGCTAAGCATCAGGGCATTATGAAATGTTGATTTGATTGATTGGCGAGAAAAAGTTAAAGCCTTTAGGATTGCTGACCTAGCCTTGTATTGGGATAAAGTCCATGAACAAAAGGGGGAACATGGAAAATTCAACAATCTTTGGCTTGGCCCCTTTTAGATCTCTAATATTCTAGGAGATAATGCTTATTGCTTGAAAAATCTCACGAGAGAAGATGTCCCACTATCCATTAATGGGTAGAATCTGAAGCACTATTTCTTTGCTTGAGTTGTTATAGATCAACCTTGTACATAGTTAGTTTATGTGGTCTATTGTAGGTTACATTTCTTTAGGGTAGTTTAATTTCATTTCACTATTTTACTTTGGGTGAGAATTTTCCTATTTTGTCGTGGTGGTAGTGCTATGTACAGTCTAAGGGATTATTTGTTTAATGTTCATCTCTTTTTCTTGAATAAGCTTTTATAAGTTATCGAGAGGTATCTGTTAGACCTTGTGATCAAATTGTATTAATTAAATTTCTACTTGATTCAGGAAGAAACCATTATTTGAATCCTTTTACACTTATCTCACTCCTCATAGTTTACACATCTTAAATATTCTTCGAAGGCTTTACGGTGGGTATCGTGACACTTTAAGAGGTGAAAAATCTAAAATCTGCTTCAACAACCACTACAATCTCTAAACCCAAAATAATCTTTAGTGCTTATCATTTGGAAAAACAAGAGTTACTAAGAATGAAAATAGAGAAAAATGTAATAAGTAGCTATATGGGTGTGCGAATAAATCTATCAGGGCTATGTACACCTAGCTCACAATAGAGAAATGTTCATGGGGATTGTAGTGATAACCTCATCAAGTCTATAGATGCCTAACTAGCAGCAAGGCAATATCTAGGTTACTTTTGGTGTTGGACTATCTACGTAGCCTATCTTGGTTGAATGATTACTTACCTCGGGTCTCCTAGGAAAGGGAATGAATTCTCAAATAACACACATTTGATGATTCAAGATATATCATAAATAGGTTAAACTAATGATTTTGTTTCCCCTTTAGGAAATAATTGTCTTTTCATGATTTTATTTTGGTACTAAGTGGAGATTCTAGGTTTCATATGAATTCTTATCCTTGAAACATTTAGGAACATTTCCCAACAAAGTCACCATTTGTTGTGTATTTTTCACACACGCAACTGAAAGCAGGGATACCCTCTTTTCCCTCTTTTTCTTTTACGCCAGCTTCACTTGTGCTCATTTAGTTTTTCTTTCACCTTCATTTTATGGCCTTTAGCCCACATTTCCTTCAAAATTTTATTGCCACTTGAAAATTTTGAAAATTTTCCAAAGTATCCTTTTGTAGAAGTTTTCATTTGGGTTTCCATATGCAAGAAGCCATCAAGTGGATGCCAAATTCTTTCTGGCCATTTGTGGGAATTTCCATGTGAAAATCCATTTGCGATTTGTCGTATGTGGAAATTTGTTAAGATGGTGCTAGGGTCATCGACACCCACACTCTTCATCCTCGTATTTCCTTAACATCTGCATTCTCCATCTCCACATTGATTTTTTGTGTGCATCATGAGTTTCTACAAATTAGGAATTTCATAGAAACCGAGATATCTACATTTAATGTGCTTATGCCTATAAATATATGGTTTTTGGCCCTCATATTAACCTTGTGTATTTAATAAATTTAGAAGCGCAGCCCTAATCCTTGTCATTAATTGCTAAAATTTTGGAGCTCACGTTCTAGCAAGGTTCTCCCTCTATCTGAGTAGATAGTAGGTAAAAATATTGTATACTTACTTCTCACCATGAATCTTGCTAATTTATGGGTTTTTGTCCGATTTTAAAATGTTAAACTTAAAACATGAACTAAAATCCCACACAGAAGTTCCCTTATGAAACTATGTGAACATTGTACCATATTTTATCCTGGGAAGTGATGGCTCCCGCATCAGTCAGACCCAATCTATGTGGAGGGTCTAATATGGAAGTCCATCGGGGTTGCACTAGAGCATAAGCATGGCCCATCAAGGTGTCCACCCTGGCATTTCCCTCAGGGTGTTAAATGATCAAAATTAATAGGCCAAGGCTTGTTCACACATGTTTAATCAATTTACCTAAATTTCACTAAGTCTAGGAATCTTTGTGGAGATTCATGTGTGGAAAGCCAAGTGTGAAAGGACATTCAAGACAAGCCACTTTTTGGCACAAAGTAGGTTGCCTTCTATCCTTATGGCCTCTACATCACCAATTTCTGCATCACCTCAATTTTCCATAGAATGAACATTAAAATGAAAATCTGTTGACTTTTGTTTTACCCACATTCTTAAAATGAGATTAACACCAAAATTTATAAGCTTTTTTGCAATGTGAAAATTTTCTTATAGAAAGCCCCTTATAAAATGCCATTTCACTTACACCATTTTTTGGTATATTCACTTCTAGCCTCAAATGAGGTGGCTTCCATATCAATTTTTCTTGCATAGGACCAAATAATAAATTTATTAAGTTGAAACACTTTAATGACTTTACAAGATTATTTTTGCATGTGCCAATTTTCCTCACACTGGAAGTTGCTAAGTGTTTTTCATTGTCAAAAAATTACCATAAGTTGTCGTGTGCAAATTTCCAGTCCATTGGTCCCATTAAATCTGGCACCCACATCCTTTAACCTCATAACCATGTGACATCTACAACTCCCTATCTAACAAAGCTCCAAAACCTGCAAAATGCTAGAAATATCTCCAAGAAGCTAATTTTAAAACCTCTTTTCTTGTATTTGATGCATTTATGGTGATTTTGGGCCTTAATGATATGGTTTTCGATTGTACTAACCTATTACCTTGCCACTTAACCAATTTGACTAATTATGTTCCATTCTTGTACATTTTATGGAAAAGAGTGAGAAAGTAGGCATGAGAAAAAGAAAAACAAAGATCAATAAAGAGAAAGCAAAAATCAAATACACGTTTCATGGTATGGAGGTGTAACACAAATTTTGGCACTTTAATTCTTTCTTACACTTCTAGGGTTTTTCACCTAAAAGGAGAAAGATGGGACAAAATTCATAGGTTACATTCAAAGATTATGTGATGTGTGTTAATGGGGGTGTGAATGTACCTAAATGTAATGATCTGAATGTAAAGAACTGATAAAGGAGACTAAGTATTAATACAAAACCTAGAAAATAAACTATGTTTGAATACACATTATGATATGCAAGAATTAAATTAAATAACCTATGAAAGCTTGTAAAACAAAACAAAAAGCTATAAAATGTCAAAGGCTATACTTTTTGGTGACACATTTAGCCCCCACTTTAGGTCACCACCTTGGGTGACCTAGTCCATCTGGACATGACTAATTAACCTAGATGGGTGACCTAGTCCTATAGGGGCCTTTCTACCAGCTAGATTGTTTGGGAGCAGAGAAATCAGGTTTATATGATGATTTTATCAGATATTTGATCAAATTAAGCCTTAGATGCACAAGAAGGGTTCATAAGGGCCTATAAATGATGATAAAAATGGGTTATTTAGGTCCAAAATCCATAGGCAAGGGTCCAAATGAGTGAAAAGTGTCAAAGGATACACTTTTTGGTGACACATTTAACCCCCACTTTAGTGAGAGGATGAACTTTCTTCAAACGCACACTAAAAGTGTCAAAGGCTACACTTTTTTAAGACACATTTAGCCCCCACTTTAGGTCACCACCTTGGGTGACCTAGTCCATCTGGATAGGACTAATTAACCTAGATGGGTGACCTAGTCCTACAGGGGCCTTTCTACCAACTAGATTGTTTGGGAGCAGAGAAATCAAGTTTATATGATGATTTTATCAAATATTTGATCAAATTAAGCCTTAGGATGCACAAGAAGGGTTCATAAGGGCCTATAAATTATGTGAAAAGTATCAAAGGCTATAATTTTTGGTGACACATTTAGCCCCCACTTTAGGTCGCCAACTTGGGTGACCTAGTCCATCTGGACATGACTAATTAACCTAGATGGGTGACCTAGTCCTACAAGGGCCTTTCTACCAGTTGGATTGTTTGGGAGCAGAGAAATCAGGTTTATATGATGATTTTATCAAATATTTTATCAAATTAAGCCTTAGGATGCACAAGAAGGGTTCATAAGGGCCTATAAATGATGATAAAAATGGGTTATTTAGGTCCAAAATCCACAGGCAAGGGTCCAAATGAGTGAAAAGTGTCAAAGGCTACACTTTTTGGTGACACGAGAAGTCACCTCCAAGATTGTTTGAGCTTGGGACAAGTTATCAGATATCGACCTTGGGCATATCAATGTTGATGAATTCAAAGAATGTGTCTTGATCGAACCATATAATGGTATGTCATGAAGGATTAGGAAAAGCGTTGTTGTGCATACAAAGGGGTTTCCACCATCATTGGCTAGCTTTGAGCTCATCCACACTTGCAGAGAATTATATCATAGAGATTCTGAAAGGTTCATCATCTCATAAGGATGGGTGGTGGCTAATTTACCATTTCAATCCATCACACACACATTGGGGATCCCTTCTTTTGAGGAAATGGAGGTGACTGACAAGGAGTATGCACTCAACATGTGGAAGGAAAATCCTCTAAGTAGTTCTCAAGTAATCAACAAAAAATGGTTGTAGACCCCTCCTCCAAGTGTAGGATAACTTCCTAAGAAGATTTACAGAAGTGATTTCATAGAGGAGGTGAATGGTTTTGTCACACTTTTGAGCAACATTGCGGGGCTGACCGCTTCTAACATATTTGAAGAATGGATGTGGTACTTTATTCAATAAATATTGAGGATATCAAATTTTATTGGGCCAAGATGATTAGTGACAACATCCATGTCCAATTTTTGCTAGAGAAGAAGACCTTAGAGTCCTATATGACCTCCTATGTTGTGTACATTTTGGCAAAAAACTTCCCATATAGAGGTTTGACATGTAAGGGAGATCTGGGAAGAAGACTCGATTAGAACATTGTTTATGAATGTTACCCATAGCTTCAATACAAAAATTTCAAGAAAAATTACAAGTAGGTAAATGATTCCTTTTTTATGTACATTCTTAAGTCATTATCAAGGGAATTCAAGAACAAAATATCATACTCTAAAAAAGCTATGGTAAATAATTTTGGATATTAGTTTATCTAGTTCCCCAAGCTTACACATTTAGGAATTAAGGGCTTTTCAGGGAATCCATATAGACTCCCAAGGTATTCAATCAATAATATGGTCATCCCGAAGCTAACACAACAACTATGAACATCACACCAACTAATACAATCTAAGCATAGAGCTGGGGTACCTTACCCCATGACACTTAGAAGAGGGATGTATTTGTGCCCAACAACCATTTTAGCAGAAAATTCTGACAAGGAGATTCAAGAATATGGTCTTTTTTCCATACTAAAAGGGGAAGTGTTGACCCCTTGGGAAAATTGAAAAATCAAGTTAGGAGGTAACATGCACACAAGCCACACTTAGAGGAATTTTCGGATAACTATGAGAACGACCAAGAAGTATGAAAGAGACTCTACATGAGAATTTCATTGGAGCGTGTAACTAGAACCCTCAAAATTTATACAATGCCTAACCAAGTGAGGGATGATGAGAATAGATTGGATGAGACTGCCTTTAGCAAGATAGCCAAGGCCCTATTTCCAATGATCGATTGGACAAAAGAAGAAGAAATTGCCATTGATGTAGTCACTTATCAAGTAATACAAAGGACAAAGCAATGGCTAGATGATTAGGTTTCTCAATTGGAGCAACAAGGGGTGGAACTCACTTTTGGAGAATGGGAGAAGAATGCTTTTGAGAGTGATGAAGGAGGTAGAATAGAAGATGAAGCTAAGGTAAGTTTGTCTAGCAAAGAGGCGAAATCTCCTCCTCATGCTCACAAATGGAAGGAAACATTTAAGAGGTAGCCCACTGAAAAGCCTCGTGTATATGAAGGAAAGATTGTGGAAGGATGGAAGCCATCAACGAAAGCTAAAAAGGCAAGTAAATTTATTATAGAAACAATCAAGGAAGAACCTTCTCCTTTTGAGGGGAACATTCAAACTCAATCATCGACCCATCCATATTTTCCACCTCCATCCACTGTACCTCTTCCATCAGCTCCCGCTCCACTTTTGCCACTCGTATCCTCTCCACCCACTATAGACATTTTCATCCACCTTCCATCTACTACTGTAATGAATTTGGTGATCGTAGTTGAGTCTTTGTCATCTGCATAATCTTTCCCATATCTTCCTCATCACTTCCATCCTCCAAGCCTACCTTTTCTGCACTACCATATGTTATTCCTTGTGTTGCCCCTATACCCACTACCCTACCACAATTCTTCAAGGAATATCTTCAAAACTCACCCCAAGGATTGTTAGAGAATTTTTTATCCCCTGACGCAAAGCTTCTCATGTCTCAACTTTCTACTGCTCTGCCTACTCCTCCTCCCTTGGAGCCACAAAAAATGGAGAATTTGAAAAGGATTTGGGAGGAGATGCAACATAATTAAAAATAAAATATCAAGGAGGTGGTCCACATTGGTGATGATTCCATGGCTCAAGAATGAGAAGAATATTTTGAGTATCTGTAACATACCCAACTAATAATTCAAAAAGTAAATTAAATATTGACATTATAAATATGAATTAAGACATCAATCCCATAGCTATTTTCCTTCATAGAAATTTCATGTCCACAATACAAAACAATAAATATTTTTATATTCATTTCTAAATTTCATAGCCAATATATACATGGTTTGACTTGGCATTCAATTGCCACATAGTCAATAAAATAATTACATCAATGATTCAAGTACATCAAATAAGATAGAATTCCACTGTAATTCATCTTCGACAACTTTCCTCCACTGCTGGACAAGAACATGGTGCAGATTCTTTTCCACACAACCACAAAGCTACACTTCCTCGAAAATCTTTCCATCAAAGAATACCGACCCTACACAAAAAACTTAATGAGAGATACAATCTGCAAGGTGGAATCTGGTGTGTGTTTAATTAAATGCTTTTCTATGTACTGTTATAACATGCAATTTCCATGTGAGGTAAAGACAAAGAGGATAAATAAATGAAATATTATATTAAAAATAATGACTACAAAGCTTGGACAGGCACATGCTGCAAAATACAAATTAAGTTAGATCTGGGAAAGAAAATCTACACTCTCTGGCACCCTTTCTTGGAAGGAAAATTTCCATAATAAAGGGGTATCCCTCCCTTCTAGACCATCTACTAGCAACATACATCAATGAGCTACAATCTATCTAATACTTTGTATCATTTCATCTCAATTCCATGTTTTATCATACATCAATCAAGTAGTCGATATATTTTTGGTATATCTATTCAGTCATTCATCATTTAACTATCTTTCCTTAAGATTCACATTTGCACATCAATACTATTCTATTTCTAAAATTATTTCCTTTGCAAATGAAATTAAGATGAAATAAGAAGGTATACCTCATTTATGTACACATGCATAAATGATGAGTTTATGCCATATAAATGATAAGTTTATGCCATATAAAACATGGTTATGAAAATACGTACACATTCTTAATATTAAATTAAAAAATCCATTTTGTATGTAGTTCTTTTCCATATTCAGGGAAACATTAATTTGATCAGATGAACAATCATAATAATTTATTTACAACATGAGAAAACATATGTACAATAGTTAAAATGTATTGAATAAGACAACTAAGAGGGGGGTTGAATCAGTTGTAACAAATTTAAACCTTCAAATCATTCACCGAAAAAAATCCTTAACACTACTTAAAATGATTAAACATTAAGTGCAAGTGTAGAAACTGAAAACCATCACACAAACACAACAACACCAGATTTACGTGGAAAACCCAATAAGGGAAAAACCATGGTGAGGATTAACTTATAGAATAGAGAATATAAAAAATGATTGCAAAGGCTCACTGCCAAAACAAGGACTTACTATTTGGATTAGGACTCACTATTCAATAGGGCTAACCACCCAAAGGGCTAAGTGCCACAAAGATACAAAGAAGATAGAATATATATGTTATAGATAGAAGACAATCTCAATGCAACAGAGATTTCCACCATAATTTTCTCAACCACTTGCAAACATGCATGAAAGATAGAGAGCACCTTCAGCCCATTGCATCCAACAACTTAGCATTCAAGATTCGCACTGATCTACCACACTCACATCATGCACACTCAATGATTCACATCTTTTTCGCATCTATCTACTCTATTTCTTTGCACTTATCTCTCTTGTTTTCTCTTTCACCACTAACTCATCTTGTATTTATACCATCTTCAACTTTCAAACACATCCAGCCATACATAATAGATTTAAATTACGTCAGTGACAAGGAATCCTAGGGGAGAAGAAGAATGAGAGTCACCCAAACACATGCTTGATGAGGACCCAAATAGGTCCAACATGCTTCATCAACTTCGAAGATAGTGTTAAACACAACATTGACCAAACCAATGTAAAACACATAGAATAATTAAGCATGATCCTTCCAAATACTGAAATCATCTTCAACGTGATCAAAATAAATTAACTCTAGAACCACAAGTCATATGACTTTACCAAAGAGAAATCTAGACCCACAACATTTCTCTCGAACCTCGACCAAAAACACAGAAAAACCATACTTCAAAACTGGTGAACATAACTCGCACTGTTTTTATGAATCAAAAACCAAGAATTTAGCTATAACAGCTTCCAACAACCATGATCAACATGTCTAAACCACACAAACATAGGAGAAAACTTTGAAGAAAAACCTAGAGCAACCACTGAACACCTACAACCTTCATTCAATACAATTTTCTTAATATCCTCGACATGAACAACCAATAACCTAAAACCATGACATTAATGACAACACCAACCAGCTGATAACCAATTGACGAGTTGACATCAATGAAAATACCTTCATTATTGCAAAAATTTCCCCCTTTGTCATTGATTACAACACATGATATGAAAAATCATCAAAGACAACATACTAGCTTTGAATACACTTCTCAAGATTTTTCTTTTATGTTTCTCCCCCTTAGTAGATAATCCTTTTCACATTCGTCCTCTCCCCCTTTGACATCAATGACAAAGGAAAAATACATTTTACATTTATTTTCCCTTTGACATTAGAAACATAATACTCATACAATGACAACACATGACACTACCTACTCCCCTTGAGAGGTAACCACCAAAACATCAATCCAAAAGAAAGATAGATCCATAGATCCATCAGACTGATGCATCTCCATATGCATCTAGTTTAAGAAAGGAGGGTAAATAACCCCTAACTTCTCTTAGAGATACTCAAAAGTATCATTAGGAAGAGCCTTCGTAAATATATTAGCAATCTGATCCTTTGTTAGAACATACTCAATCTTTACTTCATTCTCCACAAACGTCTCTCTCAAGAAATGATACCTGATAGATATATGTTTTTTTCTCAAGTGCATCACTAGATTTTTGGAAATTTTAATTGCACTTGTGTTATCATAGAAGATAGAAATAGGCTCATCATACACCACTTTGATATCTTTCATTGTCTATTTCATCCATAGAACTTGCATATAGCAAGATGTAACAACAATATCCTCAACTTTAGTAGTAGACAAGGAAACTAAATCTTTCTTTTTACTCAATCATGCCACCAATCTACAACCAAGAAATAATGCACCACCACTTGTACTCTTTCTATCATCTACACATCTAACCCAATATGTATCTGTATAAGTGTTTAGTGTACACTCAACATCCCTAGGATACCATAAGTCATAATCTGAAGTACCATTCAAATATCTGAATATTCTTTTAACAATAACATGTGTTTCCTTAGGATCTTATTGAATTATAGCCACGAGATAGATAAAATGCATAATATCCAGTCTAGTAGTAGTCAAATACAATAGTCCACCAATCATAGATCTATATTTACTCTGATCATCCTTAGGTGAATCGTCATCATTACCTAATTTGCAACTAGTTGCCATAGGATTGCATATTGGTTTGGAACCATCCATCCCAAACTTCTTCAACATATCTCTCACATACTTAGGCTGTGATATAAAAATTCCTTTATCTATTTGATTAATTTGTAGCCCAAGAAAGAAATTCATCTCTCCAAACATAGAAATTTTAAATTCTTTTTGCATCTCTTCTGCAAACATCTTACACATAGCTTTATTTCCTCCAAAAATATTGTCATCAACATATACAACTACAATCAAGATTTTATCATTTTAAATTTTAAAATAAAAATTACTATCTTTCATACCTTTGTTGATACTTGTCTAACCTTAAATACCAGGATCTAGGAGCTTTCTTCAACCCATAAATTTTTTTTTTCAATCTGCACACCATATCGAATTGATCTGACAACTAAAATCCTTCCAGTTGTTCCATGTAGACCTATTATTCTATCTCACCATTCAAAAATATAGACTTGACATACATTTGATAGATGTTGAAATATTTTTGAGAAAAAAATTCTAAGAACATCCTTATAGCTTCCATTCTCACCACCAGAGAAAAAATTGTTGGTGTAATTAATTATTTAATTACACTTTATTAAGTTTACCTAGGTTTTACTTAGGTAATAATTAGTTTACTTAATTAATAAGTAAGCTTTATTTAGTTGAGCTATTTTTAGGTCAACATTAGGGTTATGCATACATTGCTTTTATAAAGCAATTCATCTCATTGTAATTTCTCAATTCTGAATAATATCAATTTGCACATCTTCATGCAAAGCTCTGCTTTTTATTGCTTTTTTCTTCTATGGAAGACTTTTATGGTTTGCATATCTAATCTTGGTTTATAACATGGTATGGGTATGTGCAAGATCATCATGGATAAAACAGGCCCTTAAGTGGCAATAAAATTAAGAAAATCAGAGTTAGGCAACTTGACGTAAAAATTTGAATAAGTTATCTATATTATTTCAAAAATATGTAACATTAAAAATTGTAGAAAATTGAATGTAGTTTCTAAACTACTAGGTTTATTTTTATTTTTTAAAAATCTATTTGGTGAAAATTTAAAATTTCAATGCAGTAGTACTTAAATTTCAAGTAAAAAATAAGAAGTAGGTGTCTGTCTGACCACCCTAACCACAATAAAATGATAATATTTTTTGATAATATTTTGGACATAATTAGAGGACTCATATCGCGATGTGATGCATATTTTTTTATAATTTTTTTCCAAGTAAATAATTAATTATGATTTTTTTACTACAAATTTTAAAAAATATAAAAACTCATATGTCTAACCACCTTAACTTGGTCAAAACATCATGAAATTCAACTTTTTTATTTTTAATCATATAGTATGCGAAGCATAGAATGTGACACATGTTTCAGATTCAAAAAATGTGATATCGTTTTAAATTTATCTAGATGTTTTCCAATCAGCCTATCAATCAGGAATTTAGTCATAATTCAAATAGAAAATGAATAATAATTATTTATTAAATCCAAAGTAAAACATAATTTATATTTGTGGAAAGCTAAGAATCTCCTTTAAAAACCCTTTTTGTTTCATCAATTTTGGGTTAAAAAAAAGTCGTCAATCACATGGGTCATCATATCACTTAGATATCGCCACTTTTTGGCCCATCATGATCCTACACATACCCGTATTAGAGCCTTGACATGTAGCCCCTTCTTAGATTTTGGAGATAAATATTACAGAGCACATTTAGAGTTCCTCGAGGGTTTTATTTCTTTAGTTCATTTATGTAGAATTTTGGATCAGATCAGGCATCTCCACTGGATTCAAAGCATTGGAAAAAGTCAGGATTGACTTTTATTTTACTGATTTTGGTCATCATTGAATAAATCTATGAGGGTTTCAAGCTCGGTGATTTTTTGCAAGCTCTGGGGGTAGCTGATTTTTCGGGGCACTTTGGGCACAAACGGAGGTCACCATCACGTTTGCAGCGGCCAAAAACCCTAAGAACACCTGTTGTTTGGTTGATTTTGGAGCAGTTGATCGAGGAGGCAAAATAAATTTGCCAGGGAGGCTGTACCGCCTCCCCAGCATGTGTTTCGAGGCAGAATTTTAAAAAATAAAATTAGAAGACATTGAATTTTGTGCATGCAAAATGCACAGCCAGTTATAAATATTGGTGTCACCGTCGCGCCACCTGGCGGCCACCAGGAGTGACGGCCCTGGGTGGTGCCCCACCAACCCACCACCGGCCATTATAGCCCCTCTGAGGTCCTCCTCCAATGCCTTCGGTCACATGGGGGACTGGGTGCTATGTGCCCAGCCCCCAACCGATCCCTCAGCACCTTGTGCAAGTCATATGGATGACTAGGGGCTCCACCCAAACCCCCTACCTGCTAGCCCCTGGTCATGCATAAGACTAGGGGCCAAAATGGTTTTAGCCCCTTGGGCTGCTTTTAGGCCAAATTGGCCATTTTGGAGCATCTTTATAAAATCAAGCATATTTTTTGCATACAGTGTCCATTTTTCACAAACGAGATACCGTTGGAAAGTTGATTCTGACACTAATCTAGTGGTGTAGGAATTTTTTTTTGATTTTGCTCCAATTTTATGTTGCAGGTCCTTGAACTCATATGAAGCATTTTTTTCTTCGAAGGGCATATCTTTTGACTCGGTTATCTTTTTTTTGCCATTCTCACAGCATTGGAAAGATGGTTTAGTCCTCTACACAGATCTGAGGTCCATTTTTATAAGGGAGGTAGATGTGAACTTTATCTTGTGCATGCATTATGTTTTCTTTTTCATGCTCTAGGTTTGCATTTTCTCTTTAGTTTATGCATGTTTTGCATTCTCTCCTTTTACAATCATGGGTTATTGTAATAAATGAACTGATATAAAGTTCCATCAGGGGGTTTCTTGGATAATAATCTGATTAGAGTGTAGTTGCACTTTTATCTCATCTTGATTTTGATGACAACTCACATGGGTTGTATCTGGTTTCTGTTGTTTCTTTTGCCACATCTTGCTCATAAATTGACACATATCAGATTCACATCGGTTCACACTTTGGATTGAGAGCCTATGGTTATTGATCTACATTGGGTCACATCTCATTTTGAGGGCCATTAAATTTATGGTTAATGTTCTAGAATCTTCATGGTACTTGCTCCTATGGATCATTTTTAGTCATAGTTTCACATCGACATCGAGTTACTCACAGCTTCCAAATTCTTTCATCATGTCATTCCCTCTTATGGGGGCCATCTATTTTTATCTACTGTTGCTTCACAAATTCTAGGGTTGTTCCCATTTGTGATTTTTCCAGTTTTTTGTGGCATCGGGTCTGTTATTGCTTTATCATGATTCCTTGAGTCAATCAGTGACTCTCATATGGTTTCAGTAGTTAATATAAGTATCTTTCCTTGCTTGCCAAATTCAGGTTCTAGTGTTACTCCACATGTTCTTCCAGTGCTTCTTTGCATCAGGTCATCTCATTGAGAGGGGGGTTTGTCACACTGGGTTTTCTCCTCTTTTTCTTATATTGCATTTGTCCATGGGGACTTGATCAGGCCTTGTTGTCGGGACCCATTAATGCTTTCTTGCATTCATCTTAGTTTTAGGTGCATGCTTTTTTAGTCTTCCTATGTTGCACTTAAGGGAGGGTGTTGGTGTAATTAATTATTTAATTACACTTTATTAAGTTTACCTAGGTTTTACTTAGGTAATAATTAGTTTACTTAATTAATAAGTAACATTATTTATTTGAGCTATTTTTAGGTCAATGTTAGGGTTATGCATACATTTCTTTTATAAATCAATTCATCTCATTGTAATTTCTCAATTCTGAATAATATCAATTTGCACATCTTCATGCAAAGCTCTACTTTTTATTGTTTTTCTCTTCTTTGGAAGGATTTTCTGGTTTGCATGTCTGATCTTGGTTTCTAAAAAAAGTCTGCTGAAAATTCATGCCTTCTACTTGTGAGTAACCTTTACACACAAGCCTTGTTTTGTTTCTAACCACTTCTCTATTCTCATTCAACTTATTTCTGAAAACCCACTTTGATCCAATAATGTTTTTGTTTGCCATTCTTGGGACCAATTCCCAAGTTTGATTCTTCTCAATCTATATAGATTATTCTTTCATAGCTTCCATCCAATGTTCATCTTTACATAATTCACTTGAAATCTTCAATTCAATCAGAGAAAGTAAACATAGATTTACTTCACCAGTAGTAGCTCTGCTTCTTGTCAATACTCATTTTGTCTTGTCTCCAATGATTTCAATTTCTAATTGATTCTTCTGCACATATCTAGGTGTCTTAGGGGACACCACTAAAGCTTATTCTTCTATTTCATTTTCTTCATTCTACTTCTCTTGCTCATCCTTTTCCTATTCTTCCACAATTTATTCAATTTTCACATAATCAGGTTCATCAAATACATATCCATCAACATCAATTGAGTTATTCATTGCTTCATAAACCTTGAAATTTTAACTTTCTACAATATTTCTTAGTCTTTTATTGAAACAACTATAAGCTTTTCTTTTAATAGAATATCCAAGAAAAATGCCTTCATAACTTCTTGCATCAAACTTTCCTAAGGTTTCTTCATCTCTTTTGATATAACATTTTCTTTCAAATACCTTGAAATGAATAGCTTCTCTCCAGTAAACTTCCGGTAAGCCAACCTCAGTAATCATTGATCTAGCAACCTCTTGAATTATTTTGTTCTTTTTTTCAACAAATCCATTATGTTGAGGACTCCATGGAGCAGATAACTATCTTTTCATTCCATGCACTTCACAAAACATCTTAAACTCATGGGAGGTGAATTCTCCACCTCTATCAGACCCTAAGCATTTTATCCTCAAATTTACTTCATTTTCAACCATAGCTTTGAATGTCTTGAATCTATCTAATGCATTAGACTTCTCTCTAAGAAATGTAACCCATGTATATCTAGAATAATCATCAATCAAAAGCATAAAGTACCTTTCACCTTGTACACTTCTCACTCTTGTAGGACCACAAAGATCTATATGAATTAAATCTAGTAGTCGAGTAGTAGATTGTTCCTTTGATTTATAATGGCTTCTTGCCTACTTTCCAAACTGACAATTCCTACAAATAGTATTAATAGGCTTTGTAATCCTTGGAAAATATCTCATGGTTGAGTTGTACTAATCCTCACCAAGATATCAAAATTTATGTGATACATTCTCTCATGCCATAACCAACTATCATTAATCTAATTCATAAAGCATCGGCCATTAGCACCCTTAAGTTGATAGATATTTCCTTCAGATTTCTTTACTACAAAAATCACTATTCCAAATCCTTTCCTGATATTACATATCTCATCCTCAAATATAAGATTATATCATTTACTACACATCTTTCCAACACTCAAGATATTATTCCTTAAACCCTTAACATAGTATACATCATCAATATTATGCTTACCATTGTGTGTCGTAAAGTAAGTCCTGCAAGGTTAGAATAACACACCTTCATGGATGCATTACTTAAAAGGAAATCAAAAGAAACAATAAATGAAACTACAACCTATCCTTCTAAATCATCCCATGGCTCTCTAATCCCAAGGAATTCTACAAATTCTACTCTCAGATCTTGTTATTACTGCACAATAACCTTCAAAGATTGACAACTCAAGAAATGAGATGCTTAAAATGAATCTACATGCCCATGTTTTTTTTTATTTTCCGATGACTTGATGCATAGAAGCTAAATGATCCTAGGATGGAAATTATGTTAAAATATGAGTGTTGAGATGATGATGAAGATGAAATGAAAATGATAAATGGAAAGTGGAAAGAACAAAACTATCAAAATGAAAATGCCATTACAACATTAAAAATGAACTAAAAATGCAAACTAAACTAAAATGCTCTCCAATTCTCACAAATTGCACTAAAATTCAGCAGTGTAAACTTGTCTAAATCTTCATCTTATCAAATGTTTTAGCAAGGGCTCTATTTATAGATTTTTCAAGCCTCAAGGTGATGTGGCAACAATGGATGGTCCAAATTGTGATCCTGCGGCATCAACAATAGAGAATCAAGAGGTTAGAGGGAATCAGGGAGATGGTTCCCTTCCACAAGACAAATTGCCAAGTATAGAAAGGAATCACAGAGCAAGAGAAGCCATGTGTCTCAGCTTGTTCAAAATTGGTTGCAAATTTGTTGGAGATATTTCATATTTTTCAATTTATAAAAAATCATTTGTGAGACACATGATGAGGTGACAGGTGAGTTGCAGGTGGTTAGAAGAAAGTTGTAGAAATGTGCTTAAATTGGATTAAAAATTCAATTTAATAAGAGAAGGTAAATTAGTAAAATGACAAATAAATTCCTTTGTGCATTTCAACCGATTTTAGAAGAATATTCTAAGTTCAAATTTAAAAGGAAGAGGGGAAAATTAATTAAATAATAAATTGATTAATTCATCCTTTTTAATTAATTTTAGAAAAAAGGTGAATTTTGAAAAGAGGAAATAGAATGTGAACCATATAAATAAATTTCACAATTTATTTATAATAGTAGAGGAATTTAGAATATTAATCAAATAGCCAGTATTTAATTAATGTAATGCTTAGACCATTTTTGTGTGCATACATTTTTCCCCTCCTTGTAGTGATGTGCACAACCTTATTATTTCAAAGAATAGATTTCTGACCATGATGATAAAAAACTTTGACATGCCCCAGATTTTGATTTTACAACGATGATGAATGGATGCCCCCTCGGCAGGTAAATCAAGGATTTTTTAATTTTTTGGTGATTTTTGAATTTTTTTGATGATTTAAATGATTTTTTGATAATGTGTTGATGATCGATAAATTTGATAAGGGTGACCTAATTTATCTCCTAAAAATTTGAAGAGATTCGCCACACTGTTGAATAGTTGATAAAAGAGCCCTTTGAAAAATAAAATAAAATGCCACCATTATTACTCCTTAATTAACCTTTAAAAGGGGTAAAAGGTTAAAAGTTAAAGTCATTTGTAACCTTTGCATTTTGAGAACTTGAGAGCTCGTAGAGAAAAGATGGACATAATTCCTTGCCACACACATGAATTCAAGTGTGTTCGCCATCACCAATGTCCGACCACATATGGACCTCCGGTATGGACTGACTATGGACCGACTATTTTTTTTTAATTTCAAAATTTGAATTTTTCCCACGTTTTAGCACAAAGAGTAGGCGAAATAGCACATAGGGCACCCACTTCAGTCCATAGGGAGCTTGTAGTAGTGCATCCCGTTAGGTTAGGACCCCCAGATTAGTCTAGCGCATATAGCTTCCGTTTCAACGCATCTAGTAAATAGCGCATACATGTGATAGAATCTTGCATAGGGTTGTTTAAGCTACATATCCAAGAAACAACACATCAGGACTCTATTCCGGTGCATAGGTTTCATTTTTCAGCACATCATGACTTTGTTCTGGCACATCCAACAGATCTATCAGTGCATAGAAACCCTGCTTTAGCGCATCCAGCCAAAATTGATGTTTTTGATGAATTCCTTCTAGATCTTGATGATATTTTATCATGTCAGTCGATGATAGAATGATTTTGATTGATAGGTTGATGATTGTCCTCATGATAGGTGGGGAATGATAACTTAGGATAGGTTGATTGATCAATTTATTGATAATCATCCTCATGATAGGTGAGGAACGATGACAAGATAGATTGATGTTGATTGTTTGATTGATGATCGTCCTCATGATAGGTGAGGAATAATGAAAAGATAGATTGATGTTGATTGATTGATCTCATGAAAAATGAGAATCGAATGATAGGTTAGGTGCTCCTCAATATTTGATTAGGATCTCATGCAAGCTGATTTGATTAGATGATGTGCTTGATTGATAGGCTGATTGAATGATTTTTTGACTTGATGTTTTGATTTGATTTCAGGAGGGTGACTTAGGGAACCTTCAGGTTCACAAGCACTTTCCAGGGACATGGGACATGATCCCACAACTAACCCTGATAGATCTTTCCATTATAGACCAGTGTGGCTTGAGGTCCTTGATAGACATGCCCTAGTACCAGATTAATCGGGGGCTACTGACAGCACTTGCAGAGAGGTGGCACAGCGACCACAACACATTTCACTTACCAATGGCCAAGATGACACTGACCCCAGAGGATGTCTATTAGATTCTATGGATACCGGTTATTGGGACCTTGGTGATGTATGATGTTGAGGAGAAGGGAGGCATAGATGCCATCTATCAGATATTTTGATGATTAGTTTCTTGGTTATGAGGTTTTGTGGCAAGCATTGATTGCCTTAGGGTGGCCTTTACCCTATGTGTTAGCTGGATTCATTGGAGGATTTCTCTACCCCAACCGTAGGTCAAAGGGATTCCTAGTGGGTTGGGGTGAATTTTTGGAGAGCATGATTGCTCATAGGACGATGTATGTTTGGGGTACATGCATGCTAGCACACTTATACCACGATGTGTACCAAGTAGTGTACATATGAGTAGGTAATTTATCAGCAAGGTGCACACTTCTTCAGCTTTGGGCCTGGGAGCACATAGCGATCGCATGACCAGTTGGTGATAGGGTACAGGCAGTAGGATACCCGTATGTTTTTGGATATTCAGGGCCACTTGTCTAGCATAATATGGGCAAGTTAGAGTACTAGAGGCGGGTCATGGATGATCTGGATATAGTGATTTGGAGACCGTACTTGGATTGTGAGCCATGGCCCTCGGATGGTACAGAGCTTCCATTTATGTTTTGCAGTAGATATTTGATAGGGATGACACCTTATATTTTGGAGAGATTTATGTTTGGTAGGGTCCATAGGCAGTATGGTTGCATCCAAGGGATGCTATAGAGAGTAGCACATTATGTGTGGTGGTGACATGATATACTAGAGTGGGCATCGACCATTGATTATAATGCAGCCTACACTAATTTTTACGGCCTACAACCTATTTTTTGGTAGTACCTCCCTTAGGCCATAGATGCTCAGATGATGGAAGATTATGCAGAGTACTTCCATATTCATCCATTTCTGCGGATATCTAGTCTTGATGAGCCAACCCCAATTTTGGATGTGCAGAGGAGAGTAGGACCGACTGCACAACCTAGGGGTGGAGATGGAGGGGGAGGTGGAGGAGGTGCAGGAGGAGATGATGGTGGTGGTGGAGGAGGAGTGGGTGCAGTAGTCTTTGGGGTTATCCCCAAGAGGCGACGGTTGGGACTAGCTGGGCAATGGCCATTGATTGTATGGATGTCATCACAGAGACAAAAGGCTCAAATTTTTGGTCTATAGGGGCAGGTGCAAAGTTTACAGGCTCAGATATAGGCACTATAGGGGCAGCTTGCCCAGGCCTAGGTACACGCATAGGCTTCAGCTCAGGTTTAGATGTAGGGGAAAATGGTATAGTTATAGGCTCAAGTAGCCACACTTACCACAAAGTGAGATGCTACTAGGAGGCAAGTTGAGCAGGCTGTGGCTATGGCCGACATGATACAAACTGCAACCCAGGGTATAGGTATGGCTGATTTGGTTAGAGAGCTCAAAGAATCTACCAAGGAGGCAAAATACTATAGGAGTAGGTACTACGATGCTATACCAGTCGAGCAGCAGCTCAGCTATGCTAGGTCCAGATCAGGGCACACACATTCACATACTACTAGTAGAGGGGTTACCTAGCCACTTCCACTAGGCGAACCTCCACCACCAGGTATAGGACCATCAGGAGTAGGACCGTCAGGGACAGGACAAAGACCGGCCACATCGGGTGGCAGTACCATAGGATCTCCTAGGCAGTCATGATTTTATACCATGATTTATAGACTCGGCCATTGTGCCACATTTTTGATGTATCTCATTCTTAGATTTATCATTGTATACTTGACACATTTCCATGATTTTATATGATATGCAATGGTGGTTGATGATCTTATGTGTTGATTGTTTTATTATGGATGGATGCATTTAATTTACGTTCTATATGATTATTCTATGTTTTGATATGATTATGCTATGGACGCATGTATGAATGATGACGCATTTATGAGATGAATGTAATGACATGAAATGTGATCTTTGTTATTTTTCATGTGTATTGATGTATGGATGCAAATGGTTTTATTGTGAATTGCAAATGGATAATTATGGATGGTGAGATGAATGCAAATGACGTGAAATGTGATTTTACTATGGATGGTTTGTGATACATGTAGATGTATAGATGTATTATTTTTATGCTATGATGTTATGCAATAGATGTTATGATGTGAATATGTGACGCAAATTTTCCATGTTTTTGGTATTTTCTATGCAAATATATGAAATATGTTATTACGAATGCAAATGTGATGAGATGCATTTATTATGATATTGATGTGATGGTATTATGCTTTTCTCTTTTTTTTTTGGAAATTTTTAGATGCAAATGGAAATGCAACTAAATCATATTTTTGTTATGTCAAGTATACTTAGATCCTGTAGAAAGAAATAATCATCAACCTTGCGGATGAAAAGCGTAGAGAATCTATAGTGCAGATGCAAACCAATATGAAATGCAATCCTATCCATGCAATGTTTTCAATCTTATTCACTGTGCATATTGTCATCATTGAGCATTTTATTATGTTGAAAGTTAGTACAAACATCGATGGCATAAAATAGACCATGATGACCTAAGTATCACTTCCATACAGCTTTTGTTGAGATTTGATAATGCAAGATAACACAAGAATCTAGGTATAATGAGACTTGAGATGACCTGAGTATCACTTGTGTAAACAAACAAGAATTAGTCATGTTCCTATGCAAATTTAGAATGTCATCAATGATACTTTGTAGAGCATGTCCCATGATAATTTGCATAGTAGTAATAATTAACTCACAAGAAACAGACATAAAAATATCATTCTTGATCACAATGCCTCTAGTTTGTGACATCATCAAGGTACTCCCAAGAAATTATAACAACAATCACAATACATTATTTGAATATTTTTGTTAAGGTGATCCAACCATGATTCAGAAGATGATCCTTCAATGATGAGATGATTTGGTTTGACTGATTGGATTGGATTGATTTTCGAATCTCAGATTTTGAAATGGTTGTTGCAATTGTTGTTTTGATGTTATGGTTTGTTGATTATTTGCTTGCTTATTTATACTCAATGGTGATTTACCCCCAGTGAGATCGGGATTTTTCCCCTAGTGAGAACAAACCAGAATTTATTATGGATATGTACAATGAGAACCAAGTCAGAGTGGAATGACCACATTAGCTAGATATGGACATGAAGCTTGTTGTGAGATATGCATGAATGCACAAGGATGGCAGAAGTGAACGATCAACACATGCTCGAAAAGACGGAGAAGCTGGCCTATCACAAATGGTGTCTGTTTACTAGGTTTTCACCATTTTTTTTAATTGCACTCTTTCAGATTTTATGATTTTTTTGCTGTTACCAAGACGACTGTTTGCCACGTTTTCATCAAGGCAACCATTTTTTTTTTTTGTATTTTTCTCTTTGTTTGATTTTTTAAATTTCTTGTGTTGTCACCAAGATGCCTATTTGCTAGATTTTCATTAGGGTGATGATTTTACCAGGACATTTTATGCTTTTAAGGATTTTTTGAGGACACATTTTCTGCTTTTTAGGATTTTTTCAAGACTTTTAACATGCACTGGATGCATCAGGTATAGAACTTCTTCAGGTGAAGGTTGTTCATCGGTTCTTCAAAAATATCCCCCTCGAGTGTAGATAACTGATATTGCCCCAATCCGAAGACTGAAACAACAACAAAAGGACCCAACCAATTAAGTTCATTTTTTCTCGGTCTTGCTAATTATGGGGATTTTCTTTGAGTATCAGATCACCGACTTGAAATGTCCTAGGTTTGACTTTGTGTTTGTAGCTTCGAGACATTCTCTACTAATATACTTCTAGGTGATCTACTGTCAACCAAGGACGTTCATCCAAAAACTCTAGCTCCTATAGTCTAGACACACAGTAATCTTCATCTGTAATGAGACCTTTCAAGGATACATGAAGTGATGGTATCACCACCTCAATGAGTAGGATGACCTCAGATCCATAGACGAGGGAATATGGTGTGGCCCCTATTGGGGTATTGATACTTGTATGATAGGCCCACAAAGTAGGATTCAGTTGAGTATTCCAGTCGCATCCAACATCATTGATGATTTTCTTTAGGATCTTCAGGATGGTTTTGTTAGATGGTGCAGGAGCACCTAGGCTAGCCTCCAATTACTATGTCATTTTTGGCTTGTATCTGACATTCACCAAGTCAAAGCGTTTATGTTTTTTTTTTGGACCTTAGAAGGTCTTGCTTGAGTGTGGACTAGGTGAGTTAGTGCTAGAACTAAGGTCACCAATTAGTCTTTGCTTATTCTTTTGGTTAGTTGAGCCTTAGTAGCTTGAGTTTGGATTTGAGTTTCTTAATGTGGTCCAAACACATGAGAGATATAGGAAGGATGATTTAAGGCCATTTATGATGTTAGTTCTTTGAAATACTTGGCTTAGTGGTCCTATATTCTAGTTGGCCTAATAAATGTAAAGATGCCAAAAATTGTCATGACAAAATTGGCAATTTATTGCAAATGTTGCATGCAACTCGGCAACCTTGGATTCCCTGAAAGATAGGAGTGGGAGATCAAATAATAGGCCTAAAAACATGGAGAATGACATCTAAGATCTTTGTGTGCTCGTATCCCGAGGAGAGGAGGATTGTAATCAAATTTTTGGATTAGAAAAGCTGCTCTGCAACTCTGTTTTGTGTGAACATTGAGCATTACAGTGTGACAGTGACATGATATAGATTGAATGTTTTGATTTAGTGTTAGATTTGTGTTCATAGGATAGTACTAAGACTTTTTCATTTTGTAAGCATGTTGATTTGAGTTGAATTAGTGTCTTGAATAAATAGGTTAAGGTCTAGAGGTTTTCTTGGTCCTGTCCTAACTAGTTTGTCTGTCTATGGCTCCCCCATGAAGTCTAGTCTCAGCATCTTCCTAAGGGTAGATGGATGTTTTAGGGGAGCCATTGGTCTATATATATTTAGTGTTAGGAGTCATGAAGAGTCGAGCAGCTGTATTTAATGTCAAACCCTAGGTGAGCTTAGAGTGACCGGATAGAGGTTTGACAGTGATGAATTGAAGAATTTAGGTAGGGGATTGAAGTACAATTGGCGCCCCTACAAATAATTCAATGATTTGTGTGATGATGACACTTATAGTCTTCTAAGTGTAGGAGAAAGTGTTGAAGTAAACTAAGGATGATTGTCCTTCAAGGCTAAGCACAAGGGTTAGACTCTTAGAGAAGAGTTAGATGAGGTATTAGTTAATCATCTAAGCCCTTTTTTGAGATCCTAGGGGAGATTAGGATCCTGGAAGAAGACAAGCAAGGTCTTCTTAGCACTTGTGTAAGAACACCTTGAAGCACATACACCATATTGGTATCAGAGCCTATTTTGATCAAGCTTGTGGTTAATGTTGCAACCTTCTAAATCGGTAGGAGAAAATCCATCGTTTGGGTTAGTGGAAGATACTACAATGGTGACTAACACTGGGTTAGCCAAGAAAGTGGATGAACAAGAGGAGGATAACTAGTTACTAAGAGAAAGATTGGCTCAAATGGAGCAATGCTTGGGTGAATTCGAAGATAAGGCAGATAAGGTGAAGGATAAAATAGATCAGCAGGAAGAGAAAGAAGCCATAGAAAAAGAGTTGGAATTGGAAGAGGAAGCTCCAACCCCTGACCCTGTTATTCCTGAAGAACCTTTCTTGAAGGCACTAAAGGCTTTAAGTGGTCAAGCTTTGGAGGGTGTACCACTTTTCAATGGACAAATGGATCCTGATGCAGTCCTAGACTGGATTGACGGTATAGAGAATCACTTTGAATGTGATGGTATATCAGAAGCCCAAAAAGTAAAGGTGGCCAAATCTAGGCTGAGAGGTTCAACACTCACTTGGTGGAAGTTTGTTCAGGCCGAAAGAGAGAAGGAGGGAAAGAGTCCTATTGCTACATGGAAAGTCATGGTGAGTAAGGTGAATCAGACCTACTTACCTAATGACTATGAGATTCAGTTGCATAGAAGAAGGCATAATCTTAGGCAAAAAGATTTGGATATCCAAGCATACACCGAGGAGTTCCAAAAGTTGTGTTTGAGGTCAAAAGTAGTAGAGGGTGAAAGTATCCGGCTAGCAAGGTATTTGAAAGGTCTTAAGTGGTCCATACAAGAAGACATGGGTCTTGATAACTTCAAGAGTGTATAACAATGCTATTAGATGGCCTTCAAGATTGAGGAGAAAAGCAAAAGAAAATAGAAACAAACCTCAAAGGGAAGAGGTAAAGGAAGAGATAGTAGAGGGAAAAGAAGTGGTTATGGTGGAAAGAGTTCAGAGTCAAGAACTCAAGGAGAAGTCAAATATACTGAACAACAAGAGGGGAGCTCTAGTAGAGGCAGTAGAGGAAGAAGCTCTAACTTTAGAGGAAGAAGTGGTGGACAAGGAAGAGGCAATTATTTTTCCAACATGAAATGCTATCATTGTAACCAAATGGGACATCCTACCTATAGGTGTCTAGAGAAAGGTAGTACTTCTCAAGGAGGTGACAAGAGAACTAATTTGGTTCATGAAGAGACCAATGCAGTAGTGAATCACCCTAAGGTACCACTAACATCAAAGGAAGGTGAGAACCTCATGATGAGGAGAACATTGATCAAGGAGCCGATTAAAGAGGAGCCAAGCCAAAGAAGGTCCCTATTTAGAATAAAATGTAAAATGATGAACAAAGTGTGTAGAGTCATCATTGACTCAGGGTCTACTTAAATCATTGTGTCAGAGGAAGCAGTCAACAAGTTAAATTTGACAAGGATACCCCACACTAGTCCTTATAAGGTCACATGGCTAAATAAAGGCCAACATGTCTTAGTAAATGAGCAGGCTTGGGTGGAGTTTTCAATTGGAAGGTATAAGGACAAGGTACTATGTGATGTGTTACCTATGGATGCATGTCACTTGATTCTAGGTAGACCATGGCAATTTGACCGCCAAGCTATGCATGATGGAGTGAAGAACTCCTATACTTTCAAGAAGGATAAGGTAACATTCAAAATTTAGTCACTGTTAGAGGATGCAGAGGTGAAGACAACAGGTCCTAATATACTCATGGTTGGTGAAAAAGAATTCCTAGAAGCCTTGGAAGAAGGAGAAGGAGTTGGCTATGCACTTGTGTTAAGGCCAAGAGAGGTAAGTGGTGACAAAGTAGCCAAGAAGCTAGAGTTACCTAAGGAGATACAAAGCATATTGCAGACTTATGAAGGCATTGTAAGTAGTGGACAACCAACAACATTACCTCCTAAAAGAGCTATAAGTCATAGGATAAACTTCATACCAGGAGCTACCCTTCCCAATAAAGCAGCCTATAAGATGACCCCTCAACAAAATGAGGAAATTGCTAGAAAAATACAAGAACTCCTAAACCAAGATCTTATTAGGAAAAGCATCAGCCCATGCGACGTACCCACTGTCCTAGCAACTAAAAAGGGAGGAGGTTGGAGGCTTTGTACGGATTCAAGGGCCATAAATAGGATAACCATCAGATATAGGATCCCTATTCCTAGGATTGAAGACCTAATGGATTGTCTAGGCGAAGCCAAGTATTACACCAAGATAGACTTAAAGAGTGGTTATCACCAAATTAGGATACATGAGGGAGATGAGTGGAAAACAGCCTTCAAAACCAATGAGGGTTTATATGAGTGGCTTTTCATGCCATTTGGATTGTCTATTGCCCCCCTCCACATTCATGAGGCTCATGAATGAAGTCCTCAAAGACTACATTGGCAAATTTGTAGTGGTATATCTTGATGATATACTAATTTATAGCAAGACAAGAGAAGAACATCTCAAACACCTAGAGCTAGTTTGCAAGAAGCTACATGAGGAGAAGTTGATGATCAATTTAGAGAAGTGTGAGTTCATCAAGACAGAACTAGTGTACCTTGGATTTGTGCTATCTCATGGCAATCTGAAAATGGACATTAGCAAAGTGGAATCCATCCTCAATTGGCCTACTCCAAGGACAGCAACAGAGGTAAAAAAATTTCATGGCCTTGCTCAATACTATAGGAAGTTTATAAAGCAATTCAGTGCTATTTGTGCTCCTCTATTGGATACTATTAAAGGAGGCATAAAGACTAAGTTTGTATGGAATGAACAAGCTAATCAGGCCTTAAGGAAATGGCGACACTATCTATTACCCAAGGAGTTCATAGTCTATTCAGATAATCAAGCTCTAAGTTTTTTGAACTCTCAAGAGAAACTCAGTCATAAGTACATGAAGTGGGTTGAATACCTGCAAGCATACACATTTAATATCAAGCATAAGAAGGGAGTGCTAGACAAAGTGGAAAATGCCTTGAGTAGGAGAGCTCTCACTATCCAAGAGATAAAACTAAAGAGCATGGGAATAGATCACTTCAAAGATCTATATGCTGATGACGAAGACTTTACAGACATTTACAAGGTATGTGCTAAATATAAGAATCATTTTCATAGAAAATATGCTGAATACACTTTGCAGAGTAACCTTTTGTTTAGGGGAAATCAGTTGTGTGTTCCTAGAGGGTCCATTAGAGAGAATTTGATTCAGGAAAAGCACAATGGAGCATTGAATGGTCACTTTGGGATCACTAAGACACAAGAACTTGTTCAAATGTTCTACTTTTGGCCAACAATGAACCTAGATGTAAGGAAGTATGTTGAAAGTTGCATTGTGTGTCAAAAGGCCAAAGATACTTCTTCAAATGCAGGCCTATACCAACCACTACCTATTCCCACTAGGCCATGGGAATGTTTGAGCATGGAATTTGTAGTTGGGTTACCGAAGACAAGACAAGGCATGGATAGTGTTTATGTAGTTATGGATAGATTCAACAAGATGGCTCACTTTGTGGCATGTAAGACAACCAATGATGCTAGCCAAATAGCCTCTCTCTTCTTCAAAGAGATAGTAAGAATACATGGGTTACCTATGAGCATTGTGTTAGATAGAGACACCAAGTTTATCAGTCACTTTTGGAAGACTCTTTGGCAAAGATTGGGCACAAATTTGTCCTTTAGATCTGCATACCACCCTCAAACAGATGGTCAGACCGAGGTGGTAAACAGGAGCCTTGGAAATCTATTAAGGTGCTTAACCAAAGAATATGGTCAACAATGGGATCAATTGATTGGACAGGCTGAGTATGCATATAATGACACTATAAACAGGTCCACAGGGAAGAGTCCCTTTAAAATTGTATATGGCCTACACCCTAGGGGAGTCTATGAGCTAAGAGACCTAAGGGATGGAGTTAAGGGAAGTGGATATGCTGATGAGTTTTCCTATGCAATGTAGGAGATTCATGACATAGTTAGAAAGACATTGACTGAGAACACTATGAAGCATAAGACCAAGGTTGATGAGGGTAGAAGAGAAATCCAATTCAATGTTGGAGACTTGGTAATGGTGCATCTAAAAAAGTCCAGATTACAGAAGGGTGTCCCTCACAAATTACAAATGAGAAGGATAGGTCCCTGTCCTATCTTAGCAAAGTATGGTGACAATGTTTATAAGGTGGAGCTGCCAGAGGATAGTGGACTGTCCCCTATTTTCAATGTTGCAGACCTAGTTCCTTATAAAGGACCCACACCTGATTTGGACCAAAGTTTGATTGAAGTTATCCAAGATGTGGGTGAACTCCAATTACCTTCTACTAAAATAAAGAGAGCTGACAGTATACTAGATACAAGAGTCTACAAGAAGACTAGGAAGAAGAACTACAAGGAACATTTGATCAAGTGGCATGGTCAACCTGATGCTGATGCAGTATGGATCAAAGAATCAGAGTTCAAGAAGTTGGGCATTGACCTCAACTTACTCAATCCAAGGGTGGATTGAAAGCTTTTACATGGGAAGGATGGTGCAGGAGCACCTAGGCTAACCTCCAATTACTATGTCATTTGAGAAATCATATCCCGAGGAGAGGAGGATTGTAATCAAATTTTTGGAATAGAAAAGCTACTCTGTAACTCTGTTTTGTGTGAACATCGAGCATTACAGTGTGATAGTAACATGATATAGATTGAATGTTTTTATTTAGTGTTAGATTTGTGTTCATAGGATAGTATTAAGACTTTTTCATTTTGTAAGCAAGTTAATTTGAGTTGAATTAGTGTCTTGAATAAATAGGTTAAGGTCTAGAGGTTTTCCTGGTCCTGTCCTGACCAGTTTGTCTGTCTATGGCTCCCCTATGAAGTCTAGTCTTGGGATCTTCCTAAGGGTAGATGGATGTTTTAGGGGAGCCATTGGTCTATATATATTTAGTGTCAGGAGTCATGAAGAGTCGAGCAGCTGTATTTAATGTCAAACCCTAAGCGAGCTTAGACTGCCCGGTTAGAGGTTTGACAATGATGAATTGAAGAATTTAGGCAGGGGATTGAAGTACAATTGGCACCCCTGCAAACAATTCAATGATTTTTGTGATGATGAAACTTAGATTTTTCTAAGTGTAGGAGAAAGTGTTGAAGTAAACTAAGGATGATTGTCCTTCAAGGCTAAGCACAAGGGTTAGACTCTTAGAGAAGAGTTAGATGAGGTCTTAGTTAATCATCTAAGCCTTTTTTTGAGATCCTAGGGGAGATTAGGATCCTGGAAGAAGACAAGCAAGGTCTTCTTAGCACTTGTGTAAGCACACCTTGAAACGCATACATCATTAGAGGCCTCTGCTTGGCCATTCCCTTGAGCATAATAGGGTGTAGAAAACCGATGTTGGATATGAAACTTCTCACAGAGTTCTTGGACATCCTAATTCTTCAGAGGTCTACCATTGTCAGTGATAATGGACTGAGGGATACCGTACCTACAAATGATGTAGTTTAGGATGAATGAGGAGATATGCTTCCCTATGATGGTAATTAGAGGCACTGCTTCAACTAATTTTGTGAAGAACTCTGTGGCTATGATAATGAACTTGTGTCCATTTGATGAAGATGGGTGAATTTTTCCTACAAGATCCAACCCCCACTAATAGAATGGCCATGTTGATGCAAAGGGTTGTAACTCCTATGCAGGTGCATGAATGAGATTACCATGGATCTATCATTTTCAGCATGTTTTGACAAATCAGAAGGCTTCTTTCTCTATAGTCAACCAGTAATATCCCACATGGAGGAGTTTCTTGGCGAGAGCTAAATCACTTGAATGAGTTCTGCAAATACCTTTGTGTACATCACGTAAAGATTTTTTAGACTCATCACTTTCTAGACATCACAAAAGAGTTCCATCTAGGCCTCGATGGTAAAGGACATCTACTATTATGGTATGATGGGTAGATTGGCAGATAAAATTTCATTTTTGGTTGCAGGAAAGGTCAGGAGGAAGGATATCATCTTTTAGGTAAGTGTAGATTTTTCCATAGAGGGACGTATTGGAATCATCTAGGTGGAAAATAAGGTGGGACTCAGAGTCATTTTAGGAAGGGGTAAATAGTTGCTCCACCATGAACTCATAGTGGCCTCGTCTTTCTGGAATCTGCAGTAAAGAAGCAATAGTAGCCATAACATTGGCAACTTTGATGTCACTCCTTGGGATTTGACCAAACTTGATTTTGAAAAAGTACTTCTTGAATTCATCAATCATTCTATTGTAGGGAATTATTTTATCATCCTTAGTTTGGTAGTCATCATTGACCTGATTAATGACTAGTTGAGAATCCCCATAAACCTGGAGCTCTGTAATTTTCCATTCCATGGCTATCTTGATCCCAATAATGAGTGCTTCATATTCCACTGTATTGTTAGTGCAAGGAAACATCAGGTGATATGATTTCAGAATGGTGTGCCCTAGGGGAATGATGAATAGGATTCCTACTCCTGATCCATGTTGAGTGAATGAACCATCAAAATATAATACCCATTGTTTTGTTTTTACTATCAAGACATCTTCTTCTGGAAATTCAATGTGGAGTGGATGATCATCATGAAGTGGTTCCTCAGCTAGTTGATCAACAATGGCTTTCCCTTTGATAGATTTTATGTCAACATATTAGATTTAAAATTCACTAAGTACCATTACCCATTTGGTCAATCTTCCTATCAGATTTTCTTTGCTTAGGAGATACTTTAGTGGATCAATCTTGGCTATGAGCTTAACTATATGAGTCAACATATAGTGTCATAATTTTTGGGTAGTAAACACTATGGCTAGATAGGCTTTCTCAATGGAGGTGTAATTGATCTTATATCCATTAAAGGTTCTACTAATATAATAAATGGCTCTTTCCTTCCCCGTTGAATCTTCTTGTGCTAACAAGGCTCCCAATGATTAGTTAGCAGTGGCGATATACAATAAAAGAGGCTTCCCTTCTGCTGGAGGTGCTAGAACTGGTGGGCTCATCAAGTATTGTTTTACTTGGTTGAAGGTTGCTGCACACTTTTCATCCCATCGGAAAGAAACATTCTTATGTAGGAGATGAGTGAAGGGATGAGTCTTATCAGCTAGTTGTGAGATACATCTTCTGATTGATTGGAATCTACCCTGGAGGGATCTTAGCTGATTGATTTTTTTTGGGGGAGGCATCTCCATTGTAGATTTTACCTTTGCGGGGTCTACTTCAACACCTTTTGTTGACACTATATACCCTAGTAGCTTTGCTGACGTTACCCTAAATACACACTTCTTTAGATTGAGGCGAACATTAAATTTCTCCAGGCAAATGAATAGTTTGTCTAATATCTCTAGATTTCCTTCTTTGGTGTGGGAATTTTCCAATAGATCATCCACATAATCTTTCATGAAGGTGTGAATCATGTCATGGAAGATGGGTGTCATAGCTCTTGGATATGTGGCCCCTGCATTTTTCAACATGATGGGCATAACATTCCAATGGAAATATCCCCAAGGGCAAGTGAAGGTTGTCTTATCCTGATCTTCAGGAGCTATCTTGATTTGATTATATCCAAAAAATCCATCCATTAGTGATAACATGACATTTCCCATTGTCAATTCCACACTGATGTCTATGCTAGGCAAAGGGAAATCATCTTTTGGGCAAGCCTTTTTGAGATCTCTAAAGTCAATGCAAATACTTATGTTGTTATCAGGTTTAGAGGTAGGTAAAATATTTGATATCCACTTTGCATAGTCAATGGTTCTGATGAATCTGACATCCAACAACTTCTTTAGTTCATCCTTCACCAATAGGGCAATGTGCAGATGCATTTTTCTCAACCTTTGTTTGACTAGTTTGATTCCCGAAGGAAGGGAAAGTGATGCATTATGAGGTCTAGATCTATCCCTAACATATCTACATATGACTAGGCAAAGTTTATTTTTCTCTCTTCAAAGAACTTGATGAAGCTAGGCTTTTCTATTTCTATCAATGACTCTGCCAGAAGAAGAATTCTTGTTGTTTCTGCACTGTCAACATTGATAGACTGTGTTGGTTCAATTAGAACTTTTGATCTCTCTTGGAAGTGCTCAGGGAGAGTGTCAAATTTCCCATCCTTTGGTACCTCTAAGAGGTTTTCACCATCATATGCACTCTTTATTTTTACTGTTTTTGGATCTGATACTGCCATAGAATGGTTTTCACCATCAGATCTTCCTTTTGTTTTGTTTATTTTGCTGTTAGGAAACTTGACACTCTCCTGTTGTGAAGTTCTGCTAGGATGTTCAATGGCGGGCATTGTTTCATGATTAACAACACAGGAATTTCACAATGGATTCATCGTTTGAAAAGGTGGGTATGTCAATTGGCTCAGTTTGATCCTAGTCTATCAGTTCGGGGTGTAGTAAAAGTAAGGTGTCATTAGATTGGATTCAAGTCAGATTTTGTAAGCATCCTAATGGCTATATCATTATCATACAAGACTAGGAACAAATTGAGGTCTATGATGTTACCTTCTTCTGAATGATCTATATTGCTAAGAGTCTGATCATCTTCACCCGAGTCATCGATATTTTGTGATCCTACTTCAAGTGGTCTAAGTCCTGAACCTTGTCCCTCCTCAAGCATGGGAGTATACTTATGTATTACATCAATATCCTTATCATGAAATGATTCTTCTAACAATGAAGCCCATTCATATTTATTAGAATCATACTCAAAGACCTCACTTGCTTGTAGTTGTAAAATTTGTTCAACAAATTTATGTTTTGAGTCTTCATTTGTTTCCTCGGCTTTCTGATGTTCTTTGTATCCTAACCCTGTTTTATCTTTGGGATTGGTTATAACTGGTTGGATAGGTTATGTTATACCCTATTTTCTTTTTTTGATGGGTCCCTGTCCATCGTATCCCATCTTCTCTAGGATCAAGAATCATTTTCCATACTGAGTGGTTTGGACATTTGTTATTGCGGCTTGAGAATCAGTTTCATCTTTGTAGAGCCAGTTCAAAACATCTCTATCATCTGATTCTTCCTCCTGAGTGCTTCATTTTATGAATCGACCATAAAATAATGTGACTGGTTGGGAGGATGATGAGGTCGATGGTTGACCCAAGGATTTTGGTGACATTAACTATGAAAGATAGAGGGATTGTTTAATGGAATACTCACCAACACCTTTATCTTTGATTTGGACTTTCTCTTCAAATTGTTTGGCCAGGGTATTTAACTGGGCTTCATAATTGGTGGATGTAGAAGGGCTAGACTCTTCCTTTTCCCCTAGTTGTTTGGAAGATGAACTTGATTGACTTCTTTTATAAGAGGATGTGGATAAAGGATTAGCTTGACTAGAACTGTTGGGAGTATCAAAAATGGAATTAGGAACTTCACGGTTAGGAGGTACAAATACGTCCTAGACAACCTTGAGGGCATTGCATTGTTGAGGATTATTTGAATTAGCAGGAATAGTGATTTCCTAGCCATTGTAGGGAAACTAACACAAATGATATGTTGAGGGTAGAGCTTGCATTTCATGGATCCATGGATGACCCAAGAGTATGTTATATGTTAAATCCTTATCCAAAACTTGGCAAAGCACATTTTTCTAGATGGGTCCCACCTGAATGGGAAATATAATCAGACCTTTTGATAGTCTCTCTTCATCATCATATGCTTTAATTGTGATCTTCTTTCTTGGATCTATTGCATTCTCAAAGAACCCTAGTCCTCGGACAAGTTTTAAAGTACAGATATTAAGTCTTGTTCCTTTGTCTATAAGAACGCACTTGACATGACTTTTATGGATTAAAACTTCTATATGAAGGGCCACATTGTGGGGATGAGTGAGGGATACATCATAGTTCTCTGAAAAAGACAAGCAGTGAGGTGCAACTAGGTGTCCCACCATGGCTTGGAAAACACGAACTTCTAGATCATTTGGCACTGTCGTATCGACTAGGGATTTTTCCAGAATCTCTTTGTGAGTAGGAGAAATTTTTAGGAGCTCCAGTATTGATATTTGTGTAGGAAATATCTAAAGCTGATCGACAATGTTGTATTGATGAGATGTAGCAGTAGGTATTTTGGAAGCACTTCCCTTTAAGACATATTTTGTTTGAGCTTGTGTGGTTACGTTTACTAGCACACAATCTTGTTTTCCATTGATTTTGATGACATTTATTTGATTATCCATTACAACTGTGTCTTGTGGGATATTGAGGATTTGATCAAAAAGAATATTGGTGTCATTGATTAGATGATTAGTTGCAACAGGGCTTGGTGGGTTATGGATTTTAATTTCATTTGCATGATCTTCAATGGCTGACATATTAAGGATGATGGTATCTTTAACATAGTTTATGTTCTTTCCTTTACCATTATTGTTAGAAGATTCTCCTTTGTCATAATTTGGTAGAGGGTTCTTGAATACCCCATGATCAGTGTTATTTTGGGGCTCCTTGATCATTATGATTTTGTTTTCGATCAAATCTTGTATTTTATGTTTCAGTTACATGCAACTGTTAGTGAGGTGACCTTTACATCGATGAAATTCACAATAATGGGCTTCATTCCACCATGATGATTTTACTTTGGGCTCAAAACCTCGGGTGTCAAGTAAAGTGATGAGATTTCTGCAATAAGTTCCCTCAATGCGGATTCATGTGATTGACCCACGGATGTAAACTTCCTGTGATTATTTGATGTTTGATAAGGGAGATTCCTAGATGATGATGTTTTATTGTTTTGATTATTCCCTTGGTTAGCATTTTGACTATTGGTTTGATTGGAAGTTTGGGTGGTCTTTTCATCTATATTTGAAGAACTTCCTGACAAATTGAAAATCAGTTTGGCATTATGCATTTCAATAGAGGGATCATTGTCATTGTTCTTGTACTTTTTCCAAAATTTGGTTTTATCATTGTTGGAGGTAATAGATGAGTTTTTTTCATTATAGATTTTTATAATTCCTCGCTTGAATAAGGCCTCCTCAATTTTGATTCCATTTTCAATCAATTTTTCAAACGTTGAAGGGCATTGTAAGTCAACTCTATAACTCATGTCAGGATTCAGGTTATCAATGAATACTTCTATCTTTTCCTTTTCCGGTATAGGTCGGGGATTGTGAACCCTTTAATTTTGGACTTGCACACAAGCAACAAACAGACACATCATTAGATCAATGTGCAAGGTGAAATGAGGATTCCCCATGAAATTAGATTGAAACATTAATATAGGAAAACAAGCGAAGAACAATGTAAATGGAAGTAAACAAATCCTATTTTAATGAACAACTATCAATCCCATAGGGGAATTGGTGCTGATTGGTATGTCGAAATTAGCCCTTTCCCAATTCCTGTTTGTAAACTTGATGATTGTTGATGGTGAGATTAGCTGCTTGAATGGAGTGAACAAGATTGGCTCTCAATTCAAGAGAGTAACCTTGCATGAAATATGTGGAATGAAGATGAACTTGATTATAGTAAGTTTACTCAAAATTGTCGATGATAAAATGAGAGGAGAAGCCTCTAGTTTATAGATTTCCAAACTAGAAAAGAGAATGAAAACCAGCAATGTGGGATCATTCAACCTCCAATGGCCAAGTGCCACTTGCCAAGATGTGAATGGTTGATGGTTGTGCACATTTTGGCCAAAGTGCCAATAAATGCAATTAGGTGGAATTTCAAATTTGAGAAATGAAACGTGAGAGGGAAAAAGGAATGAAATAAATGCCACTTGGCTCAATGCACAAGGACATGTAAGAGGAGTGAATGCCTTGTTGGATGTACAAGTCCACTTGGACTTTTTGAATTTAAATTGAGAGAATATTCCCTTTTGATGCTATGTGAGGGAAAAATAGAGAATTAAATAAATCAAAGTATTTGATTTATTGTGCAAGTTGCATTCTCTAAAGGATTTTAGTGAGAAGGATTAACTTAATCAAGGTTTTGATCAATTTAATGAGGGATTAGATGATTTGACAATTTTGACTTAAATAGATGAATTAATTTAAATCAGAATTGAGAGGAAATGATTAATTAAATAAATAACTTTGATTTATTTAACTAAGTGGGATAATGTTAGATTAAATCAAATAAGGTTTAATTTATTTAATTTAATAAGAGGACTTTAGAGAGTTTAATCAAATAAAATGATTTATTTAATTAAACAGAAATATAAGGTTAATTAAATTAAACTGATTAATTTAATCACTAGAGGAGAAAGACTTAATCAAATAAACAATGGTTTATTAAATTAAGCGATAGAATATGATGAAAAGCTGAAAGTATGATTTAGGAGGAAATGTTGTTAGTAATCAGGATCAAGTGTGGCAAACCAAAATTGTACATTTTTCATGTCTACATTTTGCCCCTCTTTGAAGCAATGTACTTGTTGCATTGATTCAAAGAATAAACTGTTTTGATCAAAGTTCAAAAATTTCTCGATTTTTCAAATGCCCCACTATTTCCCCAACGAGAAGGATTATGTTGGTATATTGCCCCGTCGAGAGATTGAGCGGAAATGTTCAATTTTTTGATCGAGATCACGATAAAATGCGAGAGGAGTGGTTCTAATGATCGAAGGACGAAAGATAATTATTTGATGTAGACAACTCTGATGATGTATAGATAGTCATCGACTATAGATAGCCTCATGTCTATCTTGATACAACACACCAATTTTAGATAGAAATGTTAGTAAAGATAGAAGGATAACAAGAATAAGATGGATGGAAGGAGGATCCAACAAGCCTACACTATGATGATGATGATTTTCTTACCAGGAGTCGGGAGTTTCAAAGGGCCAATTACTTTATGTTTGATAACACACATAGGTACAATGCATCAAGGTATAAAGGACTAGGATGGCATTATACATAGTGTGATGGACTTTGAATCATCAATTAGATAGGAGTCTTCTTGTTCACACTTAGTATGTGTACTTTATTTAGGATGTAGTTCAAACATTCTAAACATCTCGGGCCAAAACATAGGAAAGCAAGCTTTCTTATCTGGTCAACAAGATATCTAAAACATCCTCTCTACAAACCAAACAAAGCATATGTGACTAAGTTATTTTACAAGTGTATCCCACAAGCATAGTAGATAAAAGAGACAATGATCTTTGCCCCATTCCTTTCTCTCTAAACCTATTTTGTTTAGGCATCATCGAGAGGTCCTTGGAATGAGCGCAAGAAAAGATAAGCCAATAAAAGACCAAATAAAGTAAACCAAACAAGCTAATGTTCTTCATACCGCTAGCCAAGACTAAACTACTATGCGGTACCTAATGCTTATGTCCATCGTGGGAAGGATTCATCCTAGGACATGTTGTGATTAGGGTTTTGGTGAGACTGATTGGATGATAGGCTATTGATATTCTGAGTTGACCAACTTGCTTGCTTACTGACTTAGACTTTCAAGACTTTGATGATTAGGTGTTCGCTTTTGAACCTACTAGACTTGCTTCTGACTGCCTCATCAAAGAGTGAAAGCAATGATTGATTTTATTATGAGTGATGACAAGCACGGGTGAAATCGAGATGAGATGGATGCACCTTTTTGGGTTTTTTCAAATGTTTTGAGGTTGTTTTTGGAATTTTGAGATGTTTTTGCAAATGTTTTTGGTATTTTAAAAATTTTCAATGTTTTTGGTATTTTCGAGATTTACGGCAAAGAGACTAACCTAAAGACATATCCTAGGGGTCTCGGGAGCTGATCCATAGATTAGCCTTGCCTAGGTTACACATGCAGAGACCACGTAGTTTGACTGACGACATATTTGATTTGATGATAAGATAGATGGGCAAACAGATTGCCATTTTATTGCAATGGATGCTTAAGGACTGACCTAGGGTGTCTCAGGGGATGATCAAAGATCAACCTTGCCTACGTTCAAGCTCAGAGATGACATAGCTCAAACAAGGTGGAAGACTGACAAGACTTGATGATGAATGTTTTTTAAATATTTTTCTGGGATTTTTGACATGTTTTTGGATATTTTGATGAATTTTCCAAATGTTTTAATTTTTCAGATTGATTTTTTGAATGTTTTTGGATTTTCTGATGTCTTGGGAAGAGCACAAAAATATACACAAATCCAATCTAGTGCCAGTTTCAAGGACATGCCCCTAGCGTTTAAGCGATAGACTACTTCAATAAAGGCAAGACAAACTGACCTTAGGAATATGCCAAGTAGTACTATGGTGGAATATGATATGGGCGTCAACTCAAGCTATGGTATGGATGTGAGTGGATGGGTGGGAAGATGATTAATGAAATGTGATGGAATGGATGAGTGATTCGTGCAAATCCTAGCAGATGGGGAATGCTTTATTTACACTTGGCGCCTATTTGCCAGGTTTTCACCAAGGTACCTGTCCAAAGAGCCACCGAAGTGGTTTTCCCTAGAGGATGATTTTTTTCTTTACTGTTTTCAATCCTTTTTCTGATTTTTTTTTAATTTTTTGCATTTTTTGATTTTTTTTGTTGTCGCCAAGATGCCTGTTTCCTAGGTTTTCATCAAGGTAACTATTTTTTCAGGACATTTTTTTATTTTTTTCTGTATTTTTCGGTTCCATACCTTGCAAGTTCTTAGGCATAAATTTTTTTGAGATGCGAGTTGTTCAGAGGTTCCTGCAGAGACTCACCTTTTGGTGTTGCTAATTGATATGCTCCTGATTTATAGCTGGCTATGATGACAAAAGGTCCCAACCAATTGGGCTCAAATTTTCCTTTGCTCTCTTGATTCAGCACATTCTTTTGGTTCTCTTTCATCACAAGTTCGTCGATTTGGAAGGTGTGTTGGCTAATCTTCTTGTTGTAGCTTCGTTTCAAGTGATTTTGGTAGACCTGTAGATGATTTAGGGCATCCATGCGCCATTCATCTAGCAATTCCAGCTCATTCAATCTTGTGACCCTGTATTCCTCATCTATGATGAGGTTCTGCAATGACATCCTTAGTGATAGGAGCTCGATCTCAATTGGGAGTATGGCTTCTGATCTGTAGATAAGGGAAAATGAGGTGGCACCTATTGGCATGCAGATGCTGGTGCGGTAGGCCCATAAGGCAGGATTTAACTGTCGATGACAGTCATGACCGGAGTCATTGACTATTTTCATAAGGATCCTCAAAATGGTTTTTTTGGTAGTTTTTGCTTGGCCATTTCCTTTGGGGGTAATATGGTGTGGAAAAGAGGTGTTGGATTTTGAATTTTTCACACAAGTCATGGACATCCTGATTCTTGAAAGGTGTCTCGTTATCAAAGATAATGGATTGGGGAGCGCCATATCGACAAATGAGGTAGTTCAAGATGAACTTGGATATCTTCTTTCTGGTGATGTAGATCATGGGAATTTCTTTGACCCACTTTGTGAAATATTCGGTGGCGGTGATAGTGAATTTGTGGCCATTGGATGAGGTGGGTGAGATTTTACCTATGAGATGGAGGCCCCATTGTGAAAAGGGCCACGGTGTTATAATAGGATGTAATTCTTGAGCTGGTGCATGAATGAGGTCTCCATGATGTTGGCACTGTAAACACTTTTTGACAAAGTCATGTGCCTCTCTTTCCATTGTCGACCAATAGTACCTGGTTCTCAGCAACTTCTTAGCCAAGGTCATACCACTGGAGTGTGAACCACAAGTGCCATTGTGTACCTCAGTCCAAGCAGTTAGGGCTTCCTCAGGTTTTAAGCAACATAATAGGGGTTCCATCGATCCTTCTACAGAAGAGGGTTTCTCCAGGGTAATGTCAGCTGGGAGGACTCCTAATCTTAGATAGGTGTAGATTTCATGGTACCAAAGATCACCAAGACCGACGAGTTTGCATGCATACTCTATCTCTGGTATCTCGAAAGTGGGTATGAGAAGCTGATCTACCAGGAATTCATGCTTCGAGACATTGTGAGGGATATCTAGCGAGGATCCAATCATTTCCATTGCATTAGATGCTCTGTTATTTGCCCTTGGTATCTTTTCAAAGGTGATATCAATAAATGACTCATTGAGGCTTTCTACCACCTTTTTGTATGGTGTGAGCTTATCATCCTTAGTTTGGTATTCACTGTTGACTTGGTTGATGATAAGCTATGAATCTCCATAGATGTTTAGTGCCATGATTCACCACTGAACTGCAATCTTGTGACCTATGGTTAAAGCCTCATACTCTACAATGTTGTTGGTACAGGGGAATGCCAAGTTGTAAGATCTCGGTATACAATCCCCTTGGGGGGTGATGAAGAACACACCGGCTCCTGATCCATGTTGTGTGTGGGAGCCATCAAAGTATAGTTTCCAATGATCAGCTATATTGAGATTGAAGATGGAATCGTTTGGAAACTCTGATATGAGTGGATTGTCTACATAGAGGGGAGCTTCTGCCAATTGGTCTACAATGACTTATTCTTTTATTGTGTTTGGCTCCACATATTCGATATCATACTCTGACAATATCATTACCCACTTAGCCATCCTCCTAGTGAGCATAGCCTTTGACAATAGATATTTTAAAGGATCTATCTTGGCGATGAGCTTGAATTTATGTGAAGCAAACACTACTGCTAGGATTTCTCAATGAATGTGTAGTTCAACTCATGGCCAACCATTGTTCTGCTAATGTAATAGATAGCCCTTTCTGTTTGATTCTCATTATGTTGAGCCAAAAGAGCAACCAAGGCTACAACTATTGCCAAGATATATAGGATCAATGGTTTCCCTCCAATGGGTGGCATTAACACAGGTGGCATAAGTAGATATTCTTTGATTTTGTTGAATGTCTATTCGTACTTGTCGTCCCACTTGAATGCTACCCCCTTGTGGAGTAGATTTGAATATGCAATCTATTTTTCTACCAATTGTGCTATGCACCTTCGGATGGATTGGAGTCTACCTTGTAATCCTCTAAGTTGTTTTAGTGTTCTTGGAACTCCCATATCGAGGATTGATTTTACCTTTGTAGGATCCAATTCTATCCCTCTCATTGACACTATGTATCTCAACAGATTTCTTGATTGTACCCCAAAGACACATTTCTTTGGGTTGAGCCTGACCTTGTATTTTTTTGGCCTATCAAAAATTGCACTTAGGGTTGCTATGTGGTCCTGCCTCTTCTTTGATTTAGCAAATATTTCATCCACATAATCTTCGACAGTCTTTTGTATCATGTCATGGAAGATTAGTGTCATGGCTCTCTGATATGTAGCCCCTGCATTTTTTAGCCCAAATGGTATCACATTCCAGCATTAGGTGCCCCAAGGACATGTGAATGTTGTCTTATGCTGGTCTTCTTTTGCAATCATTATTTGGTTATATCCCGAGAATCCATCCATCAGGGATAGCATCTCATGTTTGGTTTTCATGTCCACTATCATGTCAATGTTGGGTAGTGGAAAATCATCCTTGGGACATGCCTTGTTTAGGTCTCTGAAATCTGTGCAGATACGGATGCCCCAATTTGGTTTTGAGACTGGTACAAGGTTGGATACCCATTCTGGATAGTCAATTGGGCATATAAAGCCAACATCCAGGAGCTTCTATAATTCTACCTTAACTAGCAAAGCTATCTGTGGATGCATTTTTCTTAACTTTTGTCTAGCCAGCTTCGCTCCAGGGTAAACAGCCAAATGATGAACCACCACTTTAGGATCCAGACCTAGCATGTTAGTATAGGTCCATGCAAATTTTACCTTCCTTTATTTCAGAAATTCTGCTAGCAATTCTTGTTCCTCTGTCAGGAGAGACTCAGTATAGAAAGTGATTTGTGGTTTTGTCTTCATTCCCAAGTTAACAGGGTTACATTGCTCTGTCAGGACTGTTGATTTCTCTTGATGTAGAGTAGTAGGGGGGAGATTGAATCCTTCATCCTTTGGTGCCTCAGAGGGGTTTTCACCATTGGATGCATCCTTTATTTTTAATGTTATGTGGTTAGAGACTGCCACAGTGTGGTTTTCACTCAATAACTTCGAGCTTATTCTCGATATTTTTCTTTTGCGACTGAAGGACTCAATCATCTCCCCGTAATATGTGTGGGTGTCTAAAGTGATGTCAAAACCTACCTTGTGATCCCCACATTGAACTATATCCCTTAGTCCCATGAATTCTAAGAGAGCCTCATAGTTTTTGAATGAGTCTAGAATTGGCGGTCCTCGTTGGTCATGATCGATGAGTTGAGGGTATACTAAGGTGATTCGGTGGGTTTGTCAGTTTGACTCAGTGGGTGAGGCACTAATCATTAGTAAGGAGGAATCCTTAAAAAGAATGGGTAGGCCTATTATGGTATCATCATCATCACTACTGGCGCAGATATCAGTGATGTGAAAAGTGAAGTTATCAAGTGGGATACCTAGGCATATGGGTGGCCTAAGGGTAGATGTCGATACTCGAGAAGAGGATTTGACTGCCCTACTGGGAGTACCTCTGCCATGTACGGTTATACTCAAAGGAGTACACCTAAGGCCAAGGTTCTTCATTCTTCTTTCTGCAATGATGGGCTCCAACTACCCATTACTATTCCTTCCAAGGCTTTCTTTTCTATTGTAGCCCATAACAAGCATTATTTGTAGCCCTCTATTTATTTCATCCATAGGTAATGTGGGTGTGGGTTCTGCATCATGGTATATTATGCTTGAAATATCCTCCTCATCAACACTTTCCTGACTTAGGTCTCCCCAATGGCCGAATCCAGAGGGGTTCTCCCTAAGGGTGTGGACAGGTGTTTTAGTTGGTCGACGTTGCCCATGTGATCTAGGACATTGTGGTAACTGTCCTACAACAAATGAACTCTTCTTCATTCTATAGTCTCCACATCTGTTGTCCTAGATCATGTTTTTGATGTCAGATATATTAGGGATGGTGAGTGTCTCTATCAATGAAGTGGATGGGCCTTCATCATTTTTTGACACTTGGGGGACTTTATAAAACTTGGCTTCCAAGTTTTTGCAGTAGGAAAATGGTTCGGGATCCCCATGTATAGTGACCTCCTCATTCTGGTATAGGAATTTGATGCATTGGTGATATATCGAGGCCACTTCTTTCATTTTGTGGATCCATGGATGACCAAGGAGGATGTTATATGGCAAGTCAATGTCAAGGACCTGACAGGTAGTCTCCATGGTTGCTGGTCCCACTTGGATGGGGATTTTAATAGTGCCTTGAGACACTCTTTCTTGATCATCATATCCCCTTATTGTGATGATCTTGTTTTTGTTAATGGAATCCTCGATGACCCCCAAGTTCTTTATAAGATTGAGAGAGAAAATATTAAGGCATGCACCTCCATCCACCAAGAACCTTTTAACTTTCTTTTTGTAGACCAACACTTGGAGGTGATGTGTGCGGTTATGAGATGCCTGCGAGGGGAAGTCTTGATCGAAAAATGTTACAAGATTTTGGGTAATGATATTACCTACCATAGCCTAAAATTGAGCTATGTCAAGGGTGCTAGAGATGGTGGATGTTGCTAATGCTTCATCGAGAATTTTCCTATGGGCAGTGGAAATTTTTAATAGCTCCATGATGGAGATCTGTGCGGGGGTTCTTTTTAGCTCGTCAATGGCATTGTAGTCATAGGGAGTGGATTTTGTATCTAAAGTGGGGGTATTAGATGGTGCCCTTGCAATGGTGACCTTGCCGCCACGTGTGGTGACTCCACAGTTAGTGTTGGCTCCCTTGACATTAATAACAGTGACCATTTCATCAACACATGCTACTATTTCCTCATATGCTAGGTTAGCACTAGCATATTTTTGCTTGCCTTTATTGTTCCCCTAACTATTTCCTTGATTGTGGTTTGGCATCAGATTTGTGTATATTTTTAGATCTTGATTACCGGCTAGCTGTTCAATGTTGATCTTTTCTTCGATGAGGTCTTCGATGATATTCTTTAGCCTCATGCAATTTGTGATGGTATGTCCCTTGATCTTGTGAAAGTCACAAAGGAGGTTTTCATGATACCATGGCAGTTTGGTCATGGGTTCCATGTATTTCTCAGAGTTGGAGACTTTGATTAGATTTTCCTTGACCAACTTCTTCATTATGGACTTGATAGATTCCCCAAGAGCCATGAACTTCTACTTGGGGGGATATTTTCCTCAGGGAGGTGGTCCTCCTTAATTACCCAAGTTATTTATTTGGTTTGTGGGAAGTGGTTGTTGTTGTGCTACTAGTACACTAGTCTGCACATTATTACGATTATGATTTTGTGGTTGGTGATGAGTTTGGATATTCAGCTTGAGAGCATTTATGACCACTTTAGCATTGACCACACCCTCGTTTGTGATGTTTTTGTTCCTCGACCATGTTCTAGGTTTATCATTATAATTGTTAGACGAGCGGTTATCTTGTGGTAGAGTAAATGTTGATGCACCTCCTCCCACAGTAAGGGCCCTTTCGATGTTGAGCACCTTTGGGATCAATTGATCATATGATGTGATGTACTGCATTTTTAGGTAGAATGCCAGTTGTCATCTAGATTGGATATGATGGTACAAACTTGTTTTTCTTCGGGCATGGTCCACTTGCTTTGATTGGCCTTGGATCACCATCTTTGCAAGAAGGTCATGAATAGCTCTCCTTTTTATTGTTTGAGTGTTGATAGTTCTTCAAAAATAACATCTGCACCCATGTTGAAAGCGTAGTTCTTAAGGAAGGCTTCCATGATTTTCCTGGAATGTTTTAATGCTTGTGTGTAGACGAGAAAACATTCCATGGCAGGACCAATCTGACTTTAGGGGAAGAGTCGCATTAGATATGTGTCATCATATGCAACCTCCATGCAATGATTTTGAAATTCCTTGATGTCATTTTTAGGGTTGCCTGTTCCATTATACTTGTCGACTTTGGGGATCTCGAATCCCTTTGGGAATGGTACCATTGTGAGACTACTATCAAATGGATAAGGGCAAGGGTTGCTTGGTGTTCTAGTTGTTTTTCTTGCTTGGAGGTTCAACACTTGCTACGAGAGTAGCTTGATTTGTGTCGCAACATCGTTGTTCATATCGAGAGGTGGGATAAATGTGTTTTGAGGTGTTTGGGGTGTTTGATTGGTGGGCGGGGTACTGGTGAGAGTATTCTACAAGCTCTATTGTGCGTTCAAGGCCTGTTGGTATGCCTACATTTGCATCAACAACGCTTGTTGTTGATCTTTCTACTATTGTTCCAACAAAGCTTGATGTTGGTCCATCCGTTGTTGTTCCCATAAAGCCTATTGTTGGTCAAGCTGTTGTTGCACTAACAAAGCTTGTTGTTGGTCGAGCTACTGTTGCACCAACAAAGCTTGTTGCTGGTTGAGCTGCTGTTGTGCCAACAAAGCTTATTGTTTGGCTTATTGTTATGCCTCAAAGTCTTGCAGGGCTTGTTGGTATGCTTGTTGATGGATTGCTTGTAGTTGTGCTCAGTATTGTGCTTATGCCTATTGTTGGGCTTGAGCTTGGGCTTGCGCTTGTTGGGCTGCTTGCATAGCTTGTGTAGCTTGTTGGGTAGCTAGTTGTGCTTGTGCTTGCTGAGTAGCCTACTATGCAGCTTGTTGTTTTTGTTTTAGTACCCTTTGTTGATTGTCTTTTTGGATGGTTTGGATTAGGGTGGTAAATGACTTTGTCACGTTGGTTTTTGGTGGAATTGGTGGTGGAATGGGAATGATGCCAATTGTTGTGGCGAGTGAAACAGTTATGGTGGTGGTCAGGATTTGGGTTGTTGGAGGTGTGGTGGAGATGCTCGGTCCTTGAGAAGGTATTCTTTGGGAGATTTGAGGACTGATCGATGTATTGACTTTGGTGGCTTGAATGGTTGCCACTTGTTGTTGTGATGCTTCTGGCAAAAGGAGAGAATTTGATGTGATGCTCGGATTTCCCAAATTTGAGAAATTATCGATTGGTAGGGGGGGAAAACCCAATCCAAGAGGTGATGTGGATGCAAATGGAAATGGACGAAGAGATGATATGTTACCCTAGAATGAAAATAGATCAAAAACTCCTATTATTCCAAACAAACCACCTTCTCCTTGCGGTAGAGAAGTTTTTATGTTTAACTAATTGGCTGGTGTAGCATGGAATGAGGATGAACCGGTGGGGTTATGGAAGGTGAGTGGGATGTATGAGTGTGATCGATTCACCGGGATAGATTTTTCTGGTGTAGTGTTGACACTTACATCTTTGTTGTTCACAAGGCGATGTTGTTGTAACTCTCAAAACATTACAATTCCCTTGTTCATAATTGGTGAAGTTGGTGTGACGACCGACATGGTTTGAGGCATTTCTTGATTGATATTCGACATTGGGGATGTGTTTGTAAGAGGCATATCCATACAGGTGCCTACGTTAAGGTCAGAAGGGAACTGGGACCCTCCTTCCACTAACGTGCATAAGTATTTGAACATGGAATTGATAATTTTATGGTTCTCTAGATTTTGAACCATTTCTATCATTTTAGATTGTGTCATCCCCATGTCTTCATTTGTGATGTCCTCTTCATAGCTTTCCTCTTGAGTATTTTCTAATGGTAGAGAAGAGCTACTTGGGGGATTGCTTGATCCTGCAAGGTTTATTTTGGTGGTTACCGGACCCAAGTCACCAAAAGTTTATATGTCATTGATGTTTTCCATGTTCTTCTTGTATTGTGATCTTGTTTGGACCATAAAAATAGGGATCGTTTGATCTTTAATCTATTAGGCCCACAAGAGAAGAACTAGGGAAGTCAAAAGATCAAAGAGGGTGGTGATGATGATGAGGTAAAATGAATGAAGTGAATGAGTGAAACCTTTGAAGAAGTTTTTAAAATTTATGCTAAACTTTAGGGCTTAGATTGATTGTGATTGTTTAACTAGGTGTATTAAGTCAAACAAGATTGTAGTGAAGTTGTGTTATCCTAGGGAAAACTTATACAAGGGAGTGGATTGGCTAAGTGTGTTAAGCCAACCAAGGTGATTATGAACTAGTGAACCTCATGAAGTTGTGTTATCCTAGAGGCAAATTTTTTCAAGAGATTCGACTATTTTGGCTAGGTGTGTTAAGCCAAGACAGAATGATGTCGATTTAGCCTTCAAGTTTAGCATGAGTGATTTTTCTAAAGTTCTCAAAAATTTTGTTGATGGCATGAAAATTTGACTTGATGGAGAGACGGGTGATGACAACTTTGATCCTAGACTTGAACCTAGACACGACTCTTTTTACAGGTGTTGAAGAACATGCTAGAATTCCTATGTGAGGAAAGCAAACCTTTCAAAAAGCTCAAGATTTTGTTGATAGTAGAATGCATACAAAGTTGGATTATTTCTTGAATCCTTCCTATAGAAGTTGTACACTAGACTTTCTCAGACTTCAAGGAGCATTTCAAGACTTTGTTTGTGGGCTTTTAGACTTATCCTTTTTAACCTTGGTTTTGGGATTTTGACTTTTTGGGAAATCATTTGAAGCAACACATATGAGGTTCAATTTGTCTTTTATCTTGGCTTAATGAATTCTTTCTACCAAAAATATTTTCTTGATTATGTTTCAAACTGTATGTCTAATGTCCCTCTTTCTTTTTCATCCCACAAGGTCCATTATGGGGAAATCAAGGAAATTAGTGCAAAAGTTTCCTAGGTTGACCTTAGTGAAAACAAATGATGATAAATCCAAGCACTTAGGAACCTCTAAGGATATGATCCCTAGGGAAAGGAAGAGTACTTAAATTCACCAAGGATATTTGTTTCCTCCAAGGGGTTTGAAATTTGGAGTTCTTCATGAATGCTTGTTTTTCAATTGTTTTGAGAACCAAGCAATGTATTTTTCATTTCCAAGCACTTGTACACCCTAGGATGAAGAGACAATATTTTTTTGGGTTCCCACTTGGACGAATCCAGCTGCGCATATTCAGTGGGGATGACTAGATGCTTGACCACATTGGCTTCCCTCCATGGCACACACTTCTTGGGTCAGCCAAGCATCAATACCCATGAATCTCTCATGGAATACTTTTCATCTCTACAACAAAATTGCATGTATAATGTGGGGTGACTTCAAAGGACATGACCTTTTGCACCAGCAAAATAGATAAGGTTTTAGCCTCTAAACAAAATTTTGTAGTAAGGACATCCAATTTAGGGGGTGCAATGATAAAGTCCTTGTGAGAGATCTCCCAACCCTTAGAACAAGGGCTTTACGCATCATAAATATATTGGGGGAGAGTTATCATGCACCGCTTCCCATTGCCCATGGCTTTCACCATGAACACAAATTTATATAGCAGTTTGGAAGAGCTTGGCTTTAGCCCGTTACCGCTTGAGTCATTCCCTTGGGGTGAGTACTTTTTCCCACCAAGGCAAGCCCTCTAAAGGTATACAATAGCGAGTAAGTGCATTCATAGTTCGATCGACCTTTGTTGAAAAACAAAGGGAGAACACTCGCAATGCCTTTTTGTCACACTAGACAAGTTTGGTCAATTTTAGATCCCAAGTCAAAGTGTGAAGGAAATATTTTAAACAAAATAATATCACCAAAAGACTTTTGATTCTCAAGATCATCGTAAAGCGTGAGAGAAGCGGATATTCCTTTTGAATGATATTAATTTGTAAAAAGGATTGCAAAACATAAAAAACACTTGTTCATTTTAGACCATTAAAGTAGTGATGAGTTCGTTTTAAAGCACCAAAATGAGATGTGAAAGTTGCCTTGTTCAATATTTTTTAGAACCCAAATTGAAATTTAATGAATGTCTAAGGTTCAATTTTAACCAAAAGGATTAAGTCAAATGGTTAATTTTAAGCCCCAAAAATAAATGTGAGATGTTTTGAAAGCAAATGGAAAATCTAGCTCAATAAGCACTAAAAAATGCTTTTGTGAATTTCTCCATTCTTGTTTTGTCTTGGTTTGATTCCAATATCAACCTATAAAAGAAAATAAAAAGTTGATATGAATAAAATAATCCACAAAATCTCTCATATATTAATGCATTAATCATAAGTTATGAAAAAAAAATGCCATCTCTTATAAAAGAATTACCACCCCTTTATAATGCAAATTTTTTCCTTTATCGCTGTCTAATTCATGATTTTACAGCCTCTACCACCATACCGCGGATAGTTAAGGTAGGCAGCACGATGATGCGGTGGCGGTTTGCATAGTCGGCCAGCAGGTTCACCGCAATACCGCAGTCAGTGAGGTCAAAGACCGCGGTGTCGGTTAAGCACAGATAGCCAGACAAGTTTATAGCAATATTGCAGATGGCAGGGTAGAAGACGACGGTGGTGGCTAAGTAACAGCAAGGGCGATAGTTAGCAGGTTTACCGCAGTACCGCAGTGATGTGGAGGCAATGAAATGGTTACTGTACTACCGCTGGCAGTTAGGCGAGAGACCGCAGGAATGCGGTGATGGTTGAGGAGAACGGTGACGGTGAGGATGGCAGTTGCCTCGCTACCACTAATGGTTAGGAGGGTAACCGCGGTGACACAGTGACAACGAGGAAGCGGTTACCTCGCTACTGCAGGCAAGGAAAAGCTAGATGGAGGTAACACGGTGGATACCACTCTACCATGACGGTTAGGGAGATAGACCATGGGACAGAGGTAGCGGCTAGTAGGCGGTTAACTGCTCAACCACGAACAAGGGAATGTCAGGCCATGGTAACGCAGTGGACTAGTAAAATGAAAACCGCAAACTCGCGGTTAATGAGGAGATAAGTCACGGTATGGCGGTGGACACCGCGGTACCGTGAGAGGTGAAGGTTGATGGTGCAGTAAGGAGGTAAAAGGTGGCGGGGAAAGTGAGAGAAAAAGAAAACGACGATGCGGTAGTGCTGTAAAGGGTAGGAGTTAAGGCCTAAGAAAAATGCCGACCCTATTGGACCATGGGTTAACAGGCTGAGAGGTGCGGTAACGCGGGAGATGGCCGACTCGACTGTACGGTAGAATTGCAAGAAAAAAGCACGAGGGAAGCAGTTCGCAACAAAACCTGTTCAGATTATAATTTTATCATTTTAAATTACTCATCTCTAGGATACATGAATATTAAGCATTTATCAATGAGAGTTCAAGACTTATAATCCAAAAAAAAAAAAATTCTCAAAAATAAAAGATTTCCTAGACAGCATAGTATAAATAGATAGAAACGTAGATAACTGTCTTTTCTTTTTTTTTGAAATGCAACAATCTGTGAAAGGTTTTTTAACTATCAATAAAAACATAAATGACTGTTAATAAAATAGTCAAACACACCAAACAAAATTTCCTGCAACAAAGATATAAGTAAGGCTGTAAAAGGAAATTCAGAGCCCTCCTTCTAGCGCCAGAATGTGAACCCTTTAATTTCAGACCTACACACAAGCAACAAACAGACACAACATTAGATCAATGTGCAAGGTGAAATGAGAATTCCCCATGAAATTAGATTGAAACATTAATATAGGAAAACAAGCGAAGAACAATGTAAATGGAAGTAAACAAATCCTATTTTAATGAACAACTATCAATCCCATAGGGGAATTGGTGCTGATTGGTATGTCGAAATTAGCCCTTTCCCAATTCCTGTTTGTAAACTTGATGATTGTTGATGGTGAGATTAGCTGCTTGAATGGAGTGAACAAGATTGGCTCTCAATTCAAGAGAGTAACCTTGCATGAAATATGTGGAATGAAGATGAATTTGAGTATAGTAAGTTTACTCAAAATTGTGGATGATAAAATGAGAGGAGAAGCCTCCAATTTATAGATTTCCAAACTGGAAACGAGAGTGAAAACCAGCAATGTGGGATCATTCAACCTCCAATGGCCAAGTGCCACTTGCCAAGATGTGAATTGTTGATGGTTGTGCACATTTTGGCCAAAGTGCCAATAAATGCAATTAGGTGGAATTTCAAATTTGAGAAATGACACGTGAGAGGGAAAAAGGAATGAAATAAATGCCACTTGGCTCAATGCACAAGGACACGTAAGAGGAGTGAATGCCTTGTTGGATGTACAAGTCCACTTGGACTTTTTGAATTCAAATCAAGAGAATATTCCCTTTTGATGCCATGTGAGGGAAAAATAGAGAATTAAATAAATCAAAGTATTTGATTTATTGTGCAAGTTGCATTCTCTAGAGGATTTTAGTGAGAAGGATTAACTTAATCAAGGTTTTGATCAATTTAATGAGGGATTAGATGATTTGACAATTTTGACTTAAATAGATGAATTAATTTAAATCAGAATTGAGAGGAAATGATTAATTAAATAAATAACTTTGATTTATTTAACTAAGTGGGATAATGTTAGATTAAATCAAATAAGGTTTAATTTATTTAATTTAATAAGAGGACTTTAGAGAATTTAATCAAATAAAATGATTTATTTAATTAAACATAAATGTAAGGTTAATTAAATTAAACTGATTAATTTAATCACTGGAGGAGAAAGACTTAATCAAATAAACAATGGTTTATTAAATTAAGAGACAAAATATGATGAAAAACTGAGAGTATGATTTAGGAGCAAATGTTGTTAGTAATCAGGATCAAGTGTGCCAAACCGAAATTGTACATTTTCCATGTCTACAGGGATATCTTGCGAATAACCTTCTCCATCTTTGTAAGAATATGAGGAATTATTCTCCTTTCTTTTGTTTTACATTACAAAGATCTTTCATCATGATCTCGTGTTGAATGATATACGAATATTGGGTAATGAATTTGTTACTAGTTCTTCAAAAGACCTAATCCCCGAAGGCAATTGTGAGAACCACTGCATGCATTTCCCTCCCAAACTACATGGGAATAATCTCATTAGATATGTATCCTCATCGGCAAACTCAAGAATCATCATTCAGAATTCCCTTACATGATCTATCGGATCAGTCTTCCCATTATACTTGTCATATTTGGGAAATTCACAATGTTTAGGGAATGGTATCATGATAATGCTTTGATCGAAGGGATAGGGACATATATCTTGTATGGAGTATCTCTTAGTAGTCCTGGTTTGCATGTTCTGTATTTGTTGTTGAAGGGCTTGTATTTTTTGTGTCAAAGCATCTATGGGATCATTGGTATTCGTTTCTTTTATGCTTTCAATTGGTATTTCGATTTCTATTTTCTTGGGAGTATTTTTTAATTTCATGACATCAAAATCATAAGGTAATTTGACTCCTTTGTTTGCCAACATCAAAAGGTATCCTCTCCATCCTTTTCAAAAAGCTTTTCTAAAAATTTGTGGAAGTTTGGGTCTTGTTGGGCATGTTGGACATCTTCTTCATTTAGCTCATTAGTTTCATTTTGATGGTGTTCATGAAAGGGGTTTACTTTAGGTTCAACCATGCTCTCTTGGGTTTCAATTATTTTTTCTTGAATTTTCTACTTTCGAGATCTTGTTTGGACTGACATACAAGTGATAATGATGCTCTAAATATTTGACCAAAGTTTGAGAGTGCCAAAGGGGTTGATTTAACGATCTGGTTAAGAAAGCTTTATTTCGAGAGGAAGGATGACTAATCCTGATGAAGGATGATAAATCCTTATGGTGAAATGCAGCTACTAAATCAGAAATTTGATGTGCTAAAGAAGGCACTTTGAGATGTTTGATCAAAATTTAGACAAAGGATTTTCACTTGACAATGCTAGTTTTGACAAGATTGGGATCTATTGCAGAAATTGGTTGGGATGATTAGAATATTGAATGGTTGGTTGAGGAATGGAAGAATGGTGAATTGGCTAACTATTATTATGCCTTTGGGATAGAGCTCTTCATTGATAATAAGCTTGTGAAGATAAAGTCTCTAAAGTAAAATTATCAGTATACCCTCTATCAAAATCGTGATACCGATGGAGGAAGGTTTGATAATCGAACAAGACTTCCTTACTTTGGTACAAGAAGCATCTCTTTTTCAATAGTTTCTTAAAACTAAGATGTTTCTTGGGTTTCTTGATCCTCTTGGCAATGGATTTCTTGACAAATTTTGTTGATTTCCAATCCCTTAACATAAACTTTTGGATGATGAAAATATATTGTTTATGGGGGAAAATTTGAACTGAAAGCTCATGGACAAGAAAGAGGTCAAATTCGGGTTTCTGCTTGAAAAGTTACTAGAGTGTTGAAACAGGGTATGGATGCGCTAAAACTCAGATGAACTATAGAATGTCACGGATGTGCTGCAGAAAGTTTTGGATGTGCTAGAATAGGGTAGGGATGTGTTGAAAGAGCACATGCTAGGAATGTATGAGCGATATGCGCTGAAATAGTAAATGAATGCGTTGGAGAATGGTATGACACCAGATGCATCGAACTAGAAAGTGTTTTCTGGTTTTTGATAGTGAATCTGGACTGTTTGAGTTGGATTTTCTTCTGAATCAATGGTTGAATGTGTTGGTGTAATGTTTGTTTAAAATTTTGGTTCAAAAATGCATTGGTAAACACATTAGACAAGCACATTCCCTGGGCTATGTAAGACTGTATTCTTTTGGATCCCACACAGATTTTACTCCAACCGCATATTCTTAGCGAATGAATTTAGAAGCTTGGTTGCACAGACCCCCCCTTACAGTGCACTCACTTCTTAGGCCAACCAAGCTTCCAATCCCATGAATCTCCCATGGTAAGTTGATCATTTCTACTAAAAATTGCAAAAATGTTGGTTCCTTCACAACAACCATTGTTGCACCAAAGAATAGATAAAGTAATTAGACTTACTACAAATAAGTGGTTTTTAGTAAGGGAATTCCATTATAGGTGGGCTATACATACAAAAAGATTAGCTTTGTTAAGGAGGACTCCCAGCCTGTAGAGGTTAAGCTCTATAGGTTTTTATGTACCTCACGGGTATTGAGGGAATCACTTGTTGACATAACCATTCATGGTCCTTGAACTTTCCTCAAGTCCCAATTTTATATACCGGCTGGAAGGGCTTGGCCTTAGCCTGTTACCAGTTTGGGTTGTTCCCTCCTTTTGAAGAGAGGAGATAGGCCCTCCAAGGTTAAAAATGAAAATAAAGTGAATGGGTCTAGTTTTCAAATCACCTAGTTAAGGGGAGAGCATTCTCACCTACCATTCCAAATACAACAAACATGGGAAAAGTAACAACTAGATCTAACCCTACAACCAACCATTAGTAGTTTCAATTTTTATCTTTGATAGCAATCTTTTAAATGTTTCTGCAAAGTCTTTGACTGTGTATCAAGGTCTTGCAACATAGAAAAATTTTAATCAGTTTATGGAATCTGGGAAAATAATAGTAAAAACCAAATATGCCATTACAGAGACTGAATATGCTAAAAGACAGACCGAATGCGCTTAACTATCGAATGTGCCAAAAGAACAACTAGATGCGCTAAAATATAGATTGAATGCACTGAAACTAAAAATGACAGAATTAAAATTTTAAACTCCCTGACATGCCGAAACAAAGTTTGGATGCATTGTAGAAAAGACTAGACATGTTGGAACAAGAACCAAATGTGTTGAAAGAACAACCAAATGCATCGAAACAGGAGCTAGACGTGCTGGAGAAAAATTTGTATGCATCATTTCGGATATTTTGATGGAACCTGGAAAATGAAACTCAACAAAAAATTGATTAAATCATGGGGCTAGGCCCCACGGTGGGTGCCAATTTATGTGTGTCGTAAACTATGTCTTGCAAGGTCAGTATAACACACCTTCATGGAATGCATTACTTAAAAGGAAATCAAAAGAAACAAATAAATAAAACAACAACCTATCCTTCTAACTTATCCCATGGCTCTCTAATCCCAAGGAATCCTATAAATTATGCTCTCAGATCTTGTTCTTACTACACAATAACCTACAAAGATTGACAACTCAAGAAATGAGATGCTTAAAATGAATCTACATGCCCATATTTTTTTGGAATTTCCAATGACTTGATGCATAGAAGCTAAATGATACTCGAATGGAAATGATGTTAAAATATGACTGTTGAGATGATGATGAAGATGAAATGCAAATGCTAAATGGAAAGTGGAAAGAACTAAACTATCAAAATGAAAATGCCATTACATTAAAAATGAACTAAAAATGCAAACTAAACTAAAATGCTCTCTAATTCTCACAAATTGCACTAAAATTAAGCAGCGTAAACTTGTCTAAATATTCATCTTATCAAATTTTGTAGCAAGGGCTCTATTTATAGATTTTTCAAGCCTCAAGGTGATGTGGCAACAATAGACGGTTCAGATTGTGATCCAATGGCATCAACGATAGAGCATTAGGAGGTTAGAGGGAATCAAGGAGATGGTTCCCTTCCACAAGAAAAATTTCCAAGTGTAGAAAGGAATCACAGAGAAAGAGAAGCCATGTGTCTTAGGTTGTTCAAAATTGGTTGCAAATTTTTTGGAGATAGTTCATAGTTTGCAATTTATAAAAATTCATTTGTGAGACACATGATGAGGTGACAGGTGAGTTGGAGGTGGTTAGAAGAAAGTTGTAGAAATGTGCTTAAATTGGATTAAAAATTCAATTTAATAAGAGAAGGTAAACTAGTAAAATGAAAAATAAATTTCTTTGTGCATTTCAACCGATTTTAGAAGAATATTATAAATTCAAATTTAAAAGGAAGAGGGGAAAATTAATTAAATAACAAATTGATTAATTTGTCCTTTTTAATTAAATTTAGAAAGAAGGTGAATTTTGAAAAGAGGAAATAGAATGTGAACCATATAAATAAATTTCACAATTTATTTATAATAGTAGAGGAATTTAGAATATTAATCAAATAGCCAGTATTTAATTAATGTGATGCTCAAACCATTTTGTATGCATACAACCATCAAAACTTATTGAACCTATCCCACAAATATTAGCACCAGTATCATCTCAAAACATAACCAAGCCTCCATCATATTTTTGAAGTTTAACAAACTTACTCTTATCACCAGTCATATGATGTGAACAACCACTATCAAAAACCCAATATTTCTTTTCCTCTTTATCAATAGTCATATGATGTGAACTTATTCATGTTAGCTTTGGCATTGTTTGTTATTGATGAGTCATATCTTTATCACTACTTTGGTTTTGCAGTATATTTGTGCAAAGGTATTCTCCATGGTTGTTCTATCTTGATGTTCTTCTTCTAAGATATTCATAGATGAGAAACTTTTTTTAGCTTTGGTTGATGTGTATTGGAAGGCATAAGAAATATTCAAAGTGTCAAGCTCCATGGTGACTAGGGATTTTCACATATTTTCAAGTTCTTGAAATATGCTTAAGTTCTGTATAAATTCTATTAATTAAAATAAAGTATCTTTTTGAGTAGTGACTTGATCTAGGTGGTTGAGGGTGCTTTACGAAGTGGTTTGAAGGGTTTAAAATCATTCTATTTATTGACCCTTTCTAGAGGTACCAATTCAACAAGTTTTTCTTTGTATTGTTTATAAAAGAATGGTATATCAGGTATTATGCAAGTTAGAAGCTTGGTGTATGCAGCAACAAACTTAGGGTTTGATTTTTGAGAAATGAATGGCATGAGTCAAAGCTTGGAAAGCAGCAATTTTTCAGTGAGACTTGTGGATTCAGTGGTGTAGTTGAGATTTGTAAGTTTCTTTCAGTTGCAATCTGAAAATGGCTGGGGTATGGCTTTGTAGATATTTTATAGATTATTAATTGCTATTTATATCATCTATTTGGGTTTAGCATATGATTAGATAGTGAAATGAAAAGCTTAAGATAAAAAGATTCATTTTGTTTCAGTTGCTTTGAATATGTTGCTCTAAAAAAGAGGTTTTTTTCGAAACCCTATATTGTAGTTACTTGAAAAAATGTATTCTTGAATATGCTATACTGAATCCTCTACTTTAAAGAACTATTGCAAAAGAATAGTGAATATTTTAATGTATTTTGTGTGTTCTAGAATTCAAATGAAATGGAGATTATAGGACATAAAATGCATTAAGGCAGAAAGTTGTCATGAGCTTTAGTGATAGAAAGACCCTTTGTCTTTAATCTTTATCTTGATGATTTGTTAATGCTAGTGAGGCAGTTGTATTTGTCAGTAAGGCATACTTGTAACCAGTGAGGCTCCTTTGCTAATGAGGCACAAAAAGTAGCTAGTGAGGCTTTGTAACCAGTGGGATTTTATTAAGCCACTGAGGCAATTTTTTCCAAGTACTTTTTTATCCCTATGAGGATTTTCCACTCATAAATCATTATGTTATGATGTTTTGGTTCATATCATTTTTCATGTCACATGCAATTTAGTCTTGTGGTTTTAATTATGTACGTTGCAACATTTGAAATTTCATGTTATTGAAGTATTTTTACTTGGCTATCACATTTGAATACATTCTAGTAATTTAACATCCAATTATAATAAAGAAACAATATGTAATGGGAAATAATTGAATTGATTTTGGCTATTAAAAGGCTGCTTCACCCCCCCTCTCAGTGTTTTCATGCTCCAATAATTTGTTCACCTATTTTTTAGAATTAGCAAAAGTAGGTTCATATTTTATAGCCAATAACAAGCATTCATTATAATCAAGGTCTCCATAATTATATTCCTCATCACATATACTAGCATCCTCATTCACATAATATTCTCTATTGATCTTCTTACCTTTCTTTTCTTTCTCATATCTTTGTTTATTCCTCTTAGCTCTTTTAAGACACTTTGTAGCATAATGTCCTATTCCTCAACAACTAAGCAATTTAAAGGGAAACTTACCTTCATACTTGCATGATCCTTTCATTGTCCTTCTCACAAATTTAGCTTCTACTTCATCAAGATTTTCTTTTTTTATATCTTCATCTTTTGTAGCCTTAAAAGAATTATATGATTTTGTCACGTCTCAAACTTTGATGTTGCATGTTTTTGCTTTATGTGGATTTGATATATGACTGAATGTGTGTGGTAGAATGAATAATAAATAATATGGTGTTTTGAGAGATGAAATAAGAAAATTTTTGTTTTAATTTTGAGAAAGTTGAAATGTATTGAATTTAGTTTTATTTCAAAAGTGCTGCAAATAGAAAAGTGTTATTTGGATTAATGAATTATATTGTTTTGATTTTTATTTTACCTGGATATTAATCTATTAATGGGTGCCTGAGGTTATTTGACTTGCAGGTTGTTGAAGAACAAGGGTATGGCTAAGGTAGAAGAGGATAGCTTCCTGGCAGGGTAAAGGAGGAATGGTTCTCTCGCAAACACACGAGCACTTAGAATCATCCAAGTGCATTTAGTATTTAATTTGGGGTGCTTCTAGGAGGCTTTAAACCTTCACATATCTTCATATAAACTTTCTACTATAAATTAAATCACAATTTCTCCCTATTCAGTGATTTTCATATCAAACAAGGCATCAAATACTAAAAACCTAGTGATGCTTTAATTATATTTACAAATGTATATATATTGCTTACATTTCTGATAAATATAGACTTATATATATTTATATTTATATATATAAATATATATTACAAGGAGAATAAGCAAAAAGAAACAGGCATGTACAGTCTTGTCACATAATATAGTATAGAAACTTATACGTTTGCACACTAAATACATGATTTCCTCAGATATAATCAATTGGGGTTTTTAAATGAATGAGTTCAATATTTCCTGAAACAATCATTTATCTACACATTTTGAAATTGTAAGCATTGGAAAATAATTTGGAAACGTGGAACTCACTTTAAGTTGATTTCCCTCTTCTTATTGTTGTTCCTTTTTTTCCCCCGTTCTTGTTTTGTTATGATTCCCCCAAAGCCTACTTCTCAGTACTCATTTTCAGTTTTTTTTTGTAGAGAAAACAAGAAAGATTATGAAACAATTGTGTCTATTTCCATTATTCTTTTTCCTCTTTTAAATATTTCTCCCCAAATTTTCCAATAACCTAATCTTTAAAAATAAAATAAGATTTATCTCATGCATAATGTTTATCCTCAATAAATGATAAAGAATACCATTTTAGCTGCAAAGAAAATATTTATTCCAATTAAATAATAAAGTAATATCATTTAATTATGAATAAAATAATTATTCCAAATAACACAACATTATCATTTAATCACATAATGAAATCTATAATTAAATTATAATTAATTCCTTTTGTTTCATTGCCCTTTTATTTCACTACAAACTAATTTAATTAAACATTTTAAAATACAAACAATAAAAAAAGTCAACTAAATTAAATACTAAATGCATCTACATGATTCTAAGTGCTCGTGTGTGTGTGAGAGAACCATTCCTGCTTTACCCTGCAAGGAAGCTAACCTCTTCTACCTTAGACACACCCTTGGTCTTCGACAACCTACACTTGAAATAACCTTAGGCACCCATTAATAGATTAGTATCCAAGTAAAATACAAATCAAAACAATATAATTCATTAATCCAAATAACACTTTTCCATTTGTATCAGTTTTGAAATAAAACTAAATTCAATACATTTCAACTTTTTCAAAATTAAAAAAAACATTTTCTTATTTCATCTCTCAAAACACCATATTATTTATTATTCATTCTACCACACACATGCATTCATATATCAAATCCACATAAAGAAAAAACAAGAAGCATCAAATTTTGAGATGTGACATCCTTCCCCACTTGGAATAGACATCGTCTCGATGTCTTATTACAAAACATCCACACAACAGAGTCTTAGAAATTCAATGTATCATAAGTCATAATGTGCAGGAAATAAAAAGTATGCAAGAATCTCAAATGCGGAAAAGATATGTCAATATCCTCTTAATTCTCTCAAGTGGCACTATCCACTGAATACTGGTCCCACTGGACCCTATACTTCACCACATCTTGGTTTCGCAACTTAATGTTGTGCCTTTCTAAAATCTTGATGGGATCCACTAGCACCACCCCTAGATCATGTACCTACAATGCATGCCAATCAAGAATATGAGTAACATCTGGATGGTATGGCTTAAGCATAGAAACATGGAAGACATTATGCATACAAATAGATTTGGTGGTAGAGCAAGCCTATATACAACTGGATTAATAACTTCCAAAACCTGAAACAACCCAAGATATATACGAGAAAGGTTAGAGCTCTTGTCGAATGAGATTGAACTCTTCTATGGCCGAACCCTCAAAAAGGCCATATCTCCAATTGAGAACTATCTAAAATTTCTATTCCTATCAGAAAAAATCTTCTGACAATATAAATATTGTTTCAAATTTTCCTTAATTAGCTTCATCTGATCCTCCATCTCTCTCAACATCTCAGGCCCAATAACAATCCTATCTTCCACCTTGTCCCAATTGATGGGTGTATGACAATTGTGGCCATACAATGCCTCGAAAGGTGTCATTCCTAAAGAGGCATGATAGGATTTATTATATGTGAACTCCACTAAACATAGGTACTCCTCCCATTGATGTTGTTGTTCCATATAGTACATCCTGAGGAGATCCTTTACTACTTGATTTACCCTCTCCGTCTGATCATTGGTCTGAGGATGATAAGTCGAAGTAAAGTTCAATTTTGTTCCCAAAGAAGAATTCAATGTAGTCTAGAACCTAGAGGTCATTTGAGTGTCACGATTTGAGATGATCATCTCTGACACTCTGTGCAACCGTAAAATATCCTACACAAACTTCTTTGCTAAAACCAAGGATCCATCCTTAAGATTCCCAAGAATGAAGTGAGCTACTTTCATCAATTTATCTACCACAACCAAGATCACATCATGTTAGTTCTTGGTTATAGGAGACCCCTGAATAAAATCCATAGTGATTACTTGTCATTTATACTCTAGCAGTCTATGTAGATATAAAAGTCCCTTTGGATACACATGCTTAGCCTTAACTCGCTAGCATTCCAAAAATCGGGCTACAAAAGCTATAACATCTCTCTTAAGTCCTAGCCAAAAATATAGTCATCCGAGTCCCTCTACCATTTTTGTCACACCAGGGTGCCCTGAATATGGTGCATTATGAAATTCTTCTAGCACTAGCTCCCTCAATCCTGCTGAGTTAGGAACATACATCTGTCCCTAGTACCTCAAGATTCCATCCATCTCAAACATATATCCAACATATCTATGATCTAAAGGATCCTTCTCTAGGGCTTGTTTCACCCTTTCATGATGCTCATCTCCTAGAAAATCTTGAATCACCTACTGCCTAAAAATTGATCTTATAGTGACCATAGTTGTAAGATGTCTCCTCCTACTTAGGGCATCAAGTACTTTGTGTTCTTTTCCTTTTATATATTCAATTCCAAAATCATACTTACTCAAAAACTCCAACCATCATCCCTAACAAGAATTTAGGTTGGATTGAGTAAAAAATTACTGCAATCCTGAATGATCTATTTTCAGTTCAAAAGGCTTCCCCAAATGGTAGTGCCTCCACATTTGAAGAGCATGCACTATGGCAGCCAACTCCAAATCATGTGGTGCATAGTTTAATTCATGCTATTTCAATTTACTTGATTCATATTCCACCACCTATCTATCCTACATAAGGACTACTCCTACATCCTCTCCTAAAGTATCTATTATCATTGTAAAATTCCCATTTGGATCTGACACAATCAAGATAGGTGCAGAAGTAAGTTTCTCCTTCAACAACTGAAAATCCTTCTCACACTTGTGGTGATGGGTGTTGCGATTGTTGAGAATCCCTTGAAAAAATTCCCATAAAGCTCTAGACTTCTGAAACATTTTGTGGTGATGGCCACTCCACAATTGCCTTGATCTTATCTAGGTCCATTGCTATCCCATCAACTGAAATAACATGTCCCAAATAGTGCACCTCAATTTAGTAGAAAGTGCATTTCGACATCTTCCCATAAAGCTTATAATCCCTCAAATGTTGCAACACTATCGTTAGATGTTTGTCATGATCTTCCTCCAATTTAGAATATATTATGACATCATTGAAGAAAACTAAGATAAATTCATCTAGGAAATCTCAAATGATGTTGTTCATCAAATTCATAAAAGTTGCAGGGGCATTAGTTAGCTGAAACGGTAACAACGTGAATTTGTAGTACCTGTATCTTGTCCTGAACATAGTTTTGAAAATATTTTCATCTATTATCCTTAGTTGATGGTATCTTGACCTCAAATCAATCTTCAAGAATACCTTAGCCCCTTTGATTTGATTGAATAGATCATCAATCCTAGGGAGCGAATACTTATTTTTAATGGTAACCTTGTTAAGCATTTTTTAATCAATGCAAAACCTTAAGGTCCCATCCTTCTTCTTCACAAATATGATAGGTGCTCCCCATGGAGACACACTTGGCCTTATGAAACCCTAGTTAAGAAACTCCTATATCTGGGCCTTCAACTCACGCAATTCGGTAGTTTTCATCCTGTATGGTGCTTTAAATTGAGGCTTAGCTCCAAGTATCAAATCTATTGAGAAATCAAAAACTCGCTTAGGTGGTAGTTCAGTCAGCTCATTAGGGAAAATATCATGGAATTCTTTCAAAATAGGATGTTTATTAGCCGATGACTCTGAGCTATCGAGATCCCTAACCTTTACTGCATAGATAGCGCACCATTTTTTGCTAGCCTTCTTCAGTTGCATTGCAGAGATCTACTTGAGTTCTAAAGGCATTTTTAAACCATGAATCTCAACATGGTTACCCTAATCAACAAAACACCTCATTGTATTTTCTTCATAATCAACGAGGGCCTTATGTTTATTAAGCCAATTTATTCCCAAGATTACATCATAAGACCCTAGAGGTGCTACATACAAATTGACTTGCGTCTTAAAGCTAGGAAGTTCAAGTTCACTGCAAGCTAGACATTGCTCCACTTTTCTCTCTACCTGAATTACATATTGAACCTTTCATTAATTAGCCATATATCTTGACTTAACAAATAATCTAGAAATAACATGAGGATCTACAAAACACTTAGTAGCTCCAGTATCAATTAAGATAGAAATAGGGCATCCAAAAAACTTACTCAAAAGATAGATTGATGTAGCCTAGTAATCAACTTGGCCATTATCAATTGCCAAATAGATGTGATGTTGATTCCTATTCTTTAGATTATTCACTCTCTAAGGACACACACTGGTATAGTAATCATTGTTGCATGTGTAACAAGCTCCTAGGGGTGCTCTAGGTCTGTTGGAAACATCTCTCCTATTATTGTTGTTGTTATTGTAATTTTCCCTCCTATTGTTGTTCTAATTTCCATCATTGTAGTCCTAATAATTGTTACCCCTCTTGAGATTCCTGATCTACCAATTACTATTATTGCCTTGATTGTACTAATTTTCATTACTGTAATTCTGACTGTTTCCTTGAGATTTCTTGTTACCATATTTAGCATCTCTACTCCTCCTATAATTTACAACCTGTTGTAACTTCTATTCTGCTTGGTTGCCTTCTCAAAAGCCTCATCCATGGTGGAAGGATTATGAATATCCACTTCAGCTCCAATTTGAGGCTTAAGCCCCAAGATGAATTTGTGAACTCGGAACCTCTCATCAAGCTCATACTCGAGTACATATTTGAGCAAGTGGGAAAAATTTTCCCAATACTGAGTCACTGTCATTCCCCCTTGAGTGAGATTCTCGAATTCGGTCATCTTTTTGTCAAAATACAATTATTGTAGCCACCTTTCCTTGAACAACTAGAAAAAATATTCCCAAGTCACCTTTCCATGAAAGAACTACTTCTAAGCCTTTTTGTTATCCCACTAGGTGGTAAATTCACCAGTGAGTTGATATGATCCCCATTCAGCCTTAGTCTCATTGGACAAGTTTCACAGGGAAAAATACTTCTCCATCTCAATCACCCATGCTTCCACCCCATCCCCAAATGTTTTTCCATCAAATTTTGGTGGGGTGACCTTCTTGAGGTCCTTTCCCAACTCTTCAGCCACCTTTCCTTACTTACTTGAGTTTCCTTTAGCCTCTGGCTATTCTCCATTTGTATTTCCTTCATTTTTGTTAGAGTTCGGCCCAAGTTGCCTTGTTCACCTTTCTTGCTCTAGGCTATCTATCTTGGCCTCTTGTCGACCCAATAAGAATAAGATCTAATCCAACCTGTCATTCATATCCCCACAAGATCCTCCTCCATGATGATAAGTCCTAGAATCCATCAGAATCACTCTAGAAAACATAACACTAAGCGTAATTAGGCGTATGTCCTAGAGTTTAACCTAGATGCTCTGATACCAAAATGTAAAGCTCAAAAACTCACATTCCAAAAAAACCAAATTATCTCCAAAAACAATGCACATTCCAAGTAAGGAAAAAGTGATAAATGATTAATATTAAATATCCATAAATGATCAAAGGCAAGTTCAGTAATGATTTACATTTACATACACCAAAAGAGTGTTACAATTCATCTGTTTCAATGATATATAAACAATTTTACATCAATAATTACATCCATGAAGTAGAGTTACATTTTACAAGTTGGCTATGCAAGCCATACAAAACTAATATAAGAAGTACATTCATAGCATAAAGAACCTCTGATCCTCAACCGCCATGACACCACTAGTCTTCCGCAAGATGAGGCCAAGAGTACGATTAAGGCTCCTTTTCTGCCCAACCACAAAGTACATGACTTCCCTGGGTTTCTTCCTAGAAACCTGGAACAATAAAGTAGGAGTGAACTCTCAGAGCATGCTTGATGCCTATATGTAGTCCTATACTAGAAAAACATATTTCTTGCATGGAATATGTGGTAGAGACATATATAACATAAAATTGTAGGCTTTTTATCCATCTATTTCACTGGTACATTGCTTGGACAAGAATTCAAATATAAATGGTAGTTGAAGAAAAGGTTAACTACCATATTTGGGAGCCCACATTTGTCATCCTGTCCTAGAATTTTCTAATAAAAAGAGTAAATAATGCATGGTTTCACATAAGTTGCATACAGTTCAAACATTCACTAATTCACATATTCTTTTTGAAAAACACATTATATTTCCAAATTTCACTATTTGGTTGCATATGAGAGTAATTCACAAGAAATAAATTCTACATCTAGTTTTTACATTTTCACATTTGGCTCGGTTTAATCAATCTTCTATCATTCCAATGGCTAATAGCAACTACACACATATGTGTACTTTTATATTCGCTAACAAAGTGTCCAACACTCCATTTGTAATTGAAATGGCTCAATCTATAAAAAAATGTAGGTTTGCATATATTTGAAGGAAGTAATTCCAATTAGTAATGTAAATATCTATATTGAGATGTAACAACTTACTCATTCACGAATAGGTGTATGTATATATATATATATATACATATATATTCATATATATTCATATATATATATATATATATATATATATTAATATGTATATATTCATATATATATATATGAATATATTTACATATTTATATAAATATCTAGAAACAAATCAGTCTAGTACAAAAATATATCAATATAAAACAAAATATTTTTCATTCCAAATTAGATTTTAATGTTTATTCTTTTCGAATTTTAATACTAGCTCTCATTCAGATTGTACTTGTATTAATTTATGTATGTATGTATATATATATATATATATATAAATAGATGTATAGAAAAATACATTTACAGCTGAAGTAAGTTACATTTTGTCATATTTAAATGGAAAGATATATTTAATTGAATATGTATATATACATATATTTATATATATATATATTGAAATTGAATTTATAATTGAAATAGAGTATACATCCACAATCATATAACTCACAATATACTTTTAATGTTCCAACATATATACACATACATATATACATATATATATGTGTGTGTGTGTGTGTGTGTGTGTGTGTGTGTGTGTGTGTGTTTGATTAAAGAAAGATAACTACAGAAAATGTTGAATAGATTTTAAAGGTTTTCAAAACTTTAACAAGAAATTTTGAGGGACATAAGGCCATGACCCCTCTATAGAGGGTGCGTTGCTTATGGAGGGAAGTGCCATCTCCACAGGCCACGGCCTATGAAAGGCGTTGCCTCCACAGCGCAGCCATCCTCCTAGAGGATGTGTAGCTAGGAGGCTTTAACCCTTCACATATCTTCATATAAACTTCCTACTATAAATTAAATCACAATTTCTCCCTATTCGGTGATTTTCGTATCAAACAAGGCATCAAATACTAAAAACCTAGTGATGCTTTAATTATATTTACAAATGTATATATTGTTTGCATTTCTGATAAATACAGACATTTATATATTTATATATATTAATATATATTACAAGGAGAATAAGAAAAAAGAAACAAGCCTATACAGTCTTGTCACATAATATAATACAAAAACTTATATGTTTGCACACTAAATACATGATTTCCTTACATATAAGCAACTGGGGTTTTAAATGAATGAGTTCAATATTTCCTCAAGCAATCATTTATCTACACATTTTGAAATTGTAAGCATTGGAGAAGAATTTGGAAACCTGGAATTCGCTTTCAATTGATTTCCCTCTTCTTATTGGTGTTCCTCTTTCTCCCTTCATTCTTGTTTAGTTGTGATTCCTCTAAAGCCTTCTTCTCAGTGCTCAATTTCAGTTATATTTTATCCAAGAAAACAAGAAATATTATGAAACAATTGTGTTCCTTTTTGGTTATTCTTTTTCCTCTTTTAAAGATCTCCCCAAATTTTCCAATAACCTAATCTTTAAAAATAAAATAAGATTTATTTCATGCATAATATTTATCCTCAATAAATGATAAAGAATACCATTTTAGTTGAAAATTAAATATTTATTCCAATTAAATAATAAATGAATATCATTTAATTGTGAATAAAATAATTATTCCAAATAACAAAGCATTATCATTTAATTGAGTAATGAAATCTATAATTAAATTATAATAAATTCCTTTTGTTTCATTGCACTTTTATTTCACTACGAACTAATTTATAAAAAATTAAAAATATAAACAATAAAAATAGTCAACTAAATTAAATACTAAATGCATCTACATAATTCTAAGTGATCGTGTGTATGCAAGAGAACCGTTCCTCCTTTACCTTGCTAGGAAGCTAACATCTTCTACCTTAGCCACACCCTTGGTCTTCAACAACCTGCAGCTCAAATAACCTCAGGCACCCATTAATAGATCAGTATCCAGGTAAAATACAAATCAAATTAATATAATTCATTAATCCAAATAACACTTTTCTATTTGCATCAATTTTGAAATAAAACTAAATTCAATACATTTCAACTTTTTCAAAATTAAAACAAACATTTTCTTATTTCATCAATCAAAAAACAATATTATTTATTATTCATTCGACCACACACTTTCAGTCATATATCAAATCCACATAAAGAAAAAAACAAGCAGCATCAAAGTTTGAGACATGATAGATTTGAATGCATTTCTCAAATTTGGCTTCCTCATCTAATAAGATTTCAGAGATGCCAACAACTGATCAAGGTTTTCCACTCATAAATCATTGTGTTATGATGTTTTGGTTCATATGGTTTTTCATGTCACATGCAACCGAGTCTTGCAATTTTAGTTATGTACCTAGCAACATTTAAGCTTTCATTTTATTCAAGTATTTGCTCTTGGCTATCACATTTGAATACATTCTAGTAATTAAACATCCCATTGTAACAAAGAAACAATTTCAGTTATGTACCTAGCAACATTTAAGCTTTCATGTTATTCAAGTACTTTATCTTGGCTATCACATTTGAATACAGTCTAGTAATTAAACATCCCATTATAACAAAGAAACAATGTGTTATGGGAATCAATTGAATTGATTTTTGCTATTAAAACACTGATTCACCTCCCCTCTGAGTACTTTCATGCTCCAACAAGTGGTATTAGAGCCATACCCTTTCCAAAAGTTTAATCAACTTAGGAAATTCCTAGTGGAGTACTTGCCATGACAAATCAAGAAGGTTTCGCTACTTCCAAAGCACCATTATTTGATGGTAATGGCTATGCTTTTTGGAAATATAGAATGCAGTGTCATATAACTTCTCTAGGCTATGAGGTTTGGCATGCAGTTGAGACTAGGTACACTGTCATAGCGGCACCCTCTACTCTAGAGTAGAAAAAGGCCTATGATTGTGATGCTAGGGATACAAAGGCCTATGACTGACTAATGATGTACTTGTTAAAATTATGGATTGTAAAACTACAAAGTTTGTTTCGAATAAATTGTCTAGTATTAATGAGGGTGATGAAAAATTTAAAGAGCCTAAATTACAAAATTTTAGAGCCAAGTTTGAAGGCCTAAAGATGACTGAGGAAGAGAAGGTAGTTGATTATCTTCTAAGAGTCCAAGAAACTATAAACTACATTCATGGTCTTGGTGAAGCTTTAGAAGAAAACGTTGTATGGGTCCTAGTGCATTTCAAAAAATAGAAGTATAGAGATGTAGGTCTTGCTTGGAATCCATCAATTTATGAGGTTTATTTCTATCTGATTTCTATTTGCTCATTTGATTTAAAATTCTCTCAAGTTTCTAGGTTTTAGTTCATTAGAGTTTACATTTCTCCTTTAAAGCTTCATTTTAATAGTGAACCCCCATCTAATCACACCTAAGGAAATCTCCTACTAGTCCCTCTTACCTCAATTGAGTCACTTGGTTGAGGGATCTTGGTTTCCTAATGAACTAAGAGTGAAATAGGTCCTAAGCTTAGTTCAATCTCCCAAAAGGTGGAACCCTATTTCATTTGGTTCATAGGATAAGAGAGCAGTAGCAGGGATTTTATATCATGACCCTTCTACTGAGAGAGGGGAGAATTCTTTCAAATTCCATTGTATTGAATAAATGAGGATTTGTTTGGAATTTGTGCAGGTTTCATAAAATCATCTACTGACATCCCACATTGTGTTTTGCAACCTACAATTATTTAGTGCATTTTTTACCATCATATAAGGAAATTGAAATGCAAATTTTAGTCTACCTAAGAGTTGTTATAAATTTTGAAGGTGTCTTTTATTAAATTATTAATGTCTAAATAACAAAATCTTTTCATTACAACCATACTCTTTATGTATAATTCGATATTAGAAAAAATTGAGTGCTATAAAACCTACATCCCACATACTCTTGTATAACCATCTACATGCAACAACCCAATTAGTTAGTCAAACCTTAGCTTAATCTAGATACTTTTATGTATCCCCCACATTGCAACTCCATCCTGAACTCTACACCCTTGAGAATTGAACAAGAATTGAGAAGTAAGTCACAACCCAATGTGTTTTTTAACCCACAATTATTTAGTGTAGGTTTTGTTCCAATCATATGAAGATATTGAAATGCAATGTTTACTCAATCTAAGGGTTGTTATAAAATATGAAGGTGAACTTCAATAATTGTTATAGTCTATAGAACAAAATGTTCTCATTGCAATAAGTCATTTCAATGTCATACATATTATTGTGTTTGTGCATTTATCAAACATCAAAAGATATCATTGAAGACCATAAGTGATTAAAATCTATATATGATGAGAGTGATAGTTTTCACATTTATTTGAGACATTTTTTCTAACAGTTCACTACCTTGTCTATGGCTTGTCATGGCATTCCATCACCATGAGACCACATTTCTTTGAGGAAAATTTTCAAATAGTTCACTGCCTTGTCTATGCTATTGCTTACTATTATGCTTTGATAGATTTTTTCCAAGCATCCATAGCTTGCTTGAAAGTGTGTGTTTTAGGATTTTAGCCATAACAACAAGGCAGTGAAGTTTTTGATAAAATGCTTTGGTAAGCATGTATGGAAAATGTGGTAACATAGTCAAGATAGTGAATTTTTTGAAGAAATGCCTCAAATAAATGTGGTCTAATGGTGATGGAATGTCATGATAAGAAAATTGCTATGGATTGTAATGTCATTCCATCACCATGAGACCACATTTCTTTGAGGCATTTTTTCAAATAGTTCATTGCCTTGTCTATGGCTTGTCATGGCATTCCATCACCATGAGACCACATTTCTTTGAGGAATTTTTTCCGTATAGTTCATTTCCTTGTCTATGCTATTGTTTACTATTATGATTTGATACATTTTTTCCAAGCATCCATAGCTTGTTCTAAAGAACCTATTTTAGGCTTTTAGCCATAGCACCAAGGAAATGAAATCTTTGATTAAATTCTTTGTTATACATGTATGAAAAATGTGGTAGTATAGACAAGGCAGTGATGCTGGTAAAACTAGAGACATGAAAAACAATGAAATACACCAGATAAAGAGAGGAAAGAAACACACAAAACAACTCAACAATTTTTTTAAAATAGAACAGATTTTTGTTTAATGCCATTTGAAAATAGAGCTGACAGTTCTCTTTTTTATCATCCCTATTTTTTCATACATAAAAAACAAAGAGAGTATTTTTCATTAATTCCATTTACAAAAGGTAGATCAATATTTTAGGCGCTAGGAGAAGTTTCTAGATACACACTCATAAAAATCATCTAGATGCATCGAAGAAGAAGAAAATAGAAGATAGTAGAAAATAGAATTAAATAGGGTAGATGAGGTGGTAGGGGATATTACTCTAGTACAACTAGAGTCCACGTACACCAACACTCTCCCTTAATTTTCACTGCCAAATATATCTGCTATTCCAATTCCTTCATGGATATGTTCACAAATTTTCTTTGCAAGCGGTTTCGTAAAGATATCACCAGTTGTTCTTCAGACCAGCGAAATTGAAGATCTATGTCACCATTGTTCACCAATTCACAAATAAAATGGTACCTTCTATCAATATTCTTGCTTCATTTATGAATAACATGATTTTAAGATAAAGCAATTGTTGAATTATTATCACAAAATTTTTTTGTAGGTTCTTCTTGTGGATGCCTCAAATCTGAAAGTACTCTTCTCATCCATACTGCTTGGCAAGCTGCTGAGGTGGCTGCAACATATTTTGGTTCAGCTGATGAAAGTGTCACAATTGGTTGTTTCTTTGATGCCCAAGAGATAGCACCTGATCCTAGATGAAAGATATAACCTGAAGTTCTTTTTCTATCATCCATGCTACCTCCCCAGTCACTATTTGTATATCCAATCAGTTTGTAGTCATTTGAAGATGTATACAAGATCCCAAAGTTCTTTGTTCCAGCTGCGTACCTTAAAACTCTTTTTCCAGCTTTCCAATGTGATTCCTTTGGTTTGTCCATGAATGTAGAAATGAGACTAACCCCATACATGATGTCTGGTCATGTGGTAGCTAGATACATGAGGCTGCCAACTAATCTTTTGAATAGTTGCATCAACACTAGGACTTTTGTCATCCTTGCTAGGTTTTAAACCCAATGCAACAGGTGTAGGTGTTGGATTCACATTTTTCATCTTAAATCTTCAACAAGTCATTAGCATACTTACTTTGACATATAAAGATACCTTGCTCATTTTTCCTAACTTCTATCCCAAGAAAATATCTCATAAGCCCCAAATTAGTCATATCAAGTTCTCTTTCCATGGCTGCCTTGAATGAATCAATTGACATGTTACCTATGAATATCAAATTCTCTACATACAAGCACACTATCACAATTTATCCTTCATCATTCACTTTAAAATACAAAGTTCGTTCCTTGCCGCACTTGCTAAACCCATTGTTCACAAAATAAGAGTCTATCTTGTTGTACCAAGCTCTAGGAGCTTGTTTCAAACCATATAGAACCTTTTTTTAGTTTGTATAACTTATGTTCTTCTCCCAAAACTTCATAACCGAGTGGCTATTTTATATACACTTCTTCTTCTAAAATTACATTCAAGAATGTTGATTTAACGTCCATTTGATAAACCTTCCAATTATTTTGAACTGTTATAGATAAGACCATTCTAATGGTATCCAATCTTTCCATGGGTGTGAATGTTTCATTGTAATCTATGCTCGGTTGTTGTGTCAATCCTTTAGCCACTAGTCTTGCTTTTTATTTCTCTATTTTTCCATCAACATTATACTTTTTCTTGTAAATCCATTTAACTCCAATCACATCCTTGCCTTTAGGAATCTCTACTAGATCCCAAGTTTGATTCTTTTCTATTGACTAAATTTCTTCATCCATGGCTGCAATCCAATTGTCATCTTTAATGGCATCTTCAAAATAAATTGGATTAGCTTGTGCTAAGAATGAAAAATTAGAGCATAAATTATCATTATCAGCCTCTTGTATTTCATCATATATCTCCCTTAGAATTCGTGTATTCTTTGAAATGTTTATAGACCTTGATCTTAGTGATGCAAGTGTTGGATTAGAAGACTCACTACTGATATTACTTGTTGGAGTAGTAGGATTTGGAGTGGTAGGTTCCCTAGAAGGTGTTGTAGGAATATTTTCTTGTGTAGTAGGATTCGCAACCTGAGTTTGATTCTCTTGTGGAACACTAGTTGCAACTATAGTTATTTTGTCTATGCTACAATCCCATGCTTCTTCTTCAACAAACTCAACATCATGACTTATTATCAGCTTCTTTGTGATAGGATTGTAAATCTTATATGCCTTGGATTGCTCACTATATCCAACAAATATGCACTTCTCTCCTCTATCATCTAGTTTCTTTCTCAACTCTTGAGGTATCAAGGAGTATGCTACACAATGAAAGACTCTCAAATGTGATATATGTTATGCTTCCTTTTGCTCCAAGCTTCTTTTGGTGTTTTATTTATAACTACTTTTGTTGGAAATCTATTCAATATGTATACCGAACATGCAACCACTTCAGCCCAATACTCATTTTGTAGATGTTTTTATTTTATCATGCTTCGTGCCATTTCCATAATTTTTCTATTCTTTCTCTCAGCTAATCCATTTTTTTGAGGAGTGTACCTTGTTGTAAATTGTTTTCTTATGCCATTCTCTTTGCAAAAATTTTGAAAATCATTTGATATGTACTGTCCACCTTGATCGGTTCTCAATGTTTTGATATAGTATCCACTTTCTTTCTCAAATTTTTCCTTGAACTCCTTAAAAACATCAAATGCATCTGATTTGTATTTCAAGAAATAAACCCATAGTTTCCTACTGAAATCATCAATAAATGTCAAGAAATAGATTTGTCTACATATGGATGGTGTTTGCATAGGTCTAAATGCACTATCTCAAGTGGATGTTTTTCCCTATAAGACCCCCCAATTGGAAATGTTTTCCTATGCTGCTTTGCCAATATGCAACTCTTACATGTTGTCTTAAGTGGCTCTATTGGTGACAATCCATATACCATTCTTTTCTTATTTAAAAACTGTAACCCTTTGAAGTTTAAATACCCAAGTCTTAAATTCCATAACGAAGATTCATTTTTGTATGAAGCTTTGAAAAAAAATTCAACAACCTTTTGTAATCCTTGTGGCTGTGAGAATAGTTCACTTTGGATTCTAAGTAGAAACATCCTATTTTTTTTATTTCAACTTTTGCAATCACCCTATTGCTTGGTTTCTTATATAAAATCACACATTCGCCATTTTCAAAGTATATTCTATATCCTTTTTGCACTAGTTGCCCAATTCTTATAAGATTGTGTTGCAATCCAGGAACATAATATACAGAAAAAATATGTTTCTCCTCACCTTTGTTAGTTTTTATGTTAATTGACCCTTTTCCCATGACTGAAAAATCGTTGATCATTCCCCAATTTTACTTATGATTTTACTGAATCATCCATTGTTGCAAACATCTTGTTACTCCCACTCATATGATTACTACAACCACTATCTAAGAACCATATTTCTTTGGAGCTTTCTTGTGCTACATTGCATGTTATCAATATGTTGTTCAATTCACTAGTGTTGGGCTAGTTTTTATTTGTAAAATGTGTCTTTTTCTTATTCATGTCATATTGTCTTTTTCTACATTCAGATGCAAAATGCCCAAATTTATTGCAATAATGATATTGGATGTTGGATTTATCATACCTTTCTCCTTGATGATGGCTAGGAGAGTGGTTGCTCCCCCTTCCTCTTGTTGTTGTATTACGATCATGTGGGCTTGATGTTGGTATTCTTCTCTCAAATTATGTATTTTCTCTTCCTCCTCTTAGTGTAAAACGTCCTCCACCTCTGCTATAATTTGATCTCCCTCTTGTTCTACCAAATGAAAGCTGAGTCTTGAATGTATTTTACAATGATGATGACTATGGTCAATTTAATCTTTTCTCATGTACTAAGAGCGATCCCATTAATTCATCTATAGATAGTTGAGTAAGGACTTTGGCCTCCTGAATGGCTATTACAACTAGATCAAACTTTGTAGGTAGGCTTCTAAGTAATTTCTATACAATATTTTGATCTCCAATGGTTTCTCTATAAGATCTAAGCTAATTTACTATTTCCATTACAAAAGTGAAGAATGAATCTATTAGATGTGTATCCTTAATTTGTAGATTTTCAAAATCCCTTCTAAGAATTTTTAATTTTTCTATTCTCACCTTGTCTATGCCTCGGTAAGTTGTTTGCAAACTTTCCCATGCCTGTTTTGATCTTGTGGTAGCTGAAACTTTTAGAAAGATTGATTACTCCATTGCCTGCTAAATCATAAACAATGCTTTAGCATCCTTCTTCTTTTTTTCCTTCAAAAGATCATTTTCAGGTTGTGACAAAGCCTGATAAGCTTGTTGGTCTACTGGTTCAGGAAACCAATTTTCAACCAAGTCCCAAACATCCTAAGAGAAAAATAGTGTTTTCATTTTTATGCTCCAATAATCATAATTTTTTCCATCAAAAATTGGAATTTGAGGTTGTGCAATGCTTCCACTTGTTCCTGTCATGATTTTCAAAATAAAAATTGTCTCTGTAGTAAAACCCTTTTCGTATTTTCTTCAATCTTGATTTTCTTTGCAAATCCTTTCAACTATTCTGCCCCTTTGTTATCTGTAAAAATAGAATTCTGATTTTATTACTAATTGTAGACATCTAAATTTGATCACTTCCACATGATCAAAATCGTCTACTCTATTCATCTATTTCATTAATAGTGATTAAATAATTTATTTAATCATTATTTCATTTTCTGCCTAAGGTTCCTAAAGTATGTAATTAAATAAATTAAATACTTTACCTTAGCCCTTTTCTTCTCTAAATTAAATAAATGGGACAATTTATTTAATTTAGTCATTTGACCTATTTGGATTAAAACTAATTTTTAATTCCTCTTTTTCTCTCTCCTTATCACATTCTCCATAACACTATTTTAATCTGGAATAAATTAATTAATCTATGATTATGATGTGCACCACTTAATCAAGATTAGTGTCACATCTTCCATAATCTCCCACTTGCCTCTAATCTCTCATTAATTATCATAATCTTGTGTTTGCACAACCTTAATCAAATTCATTAGCCATATTTGGCATACCTTTCTAGGTCAACCTTTCCACTTGCCTTTCTTGGCATTGACTCTCTTCCCCATATGAATTTTTAATTCACATTTATTCACCCAAGGCTTCTCTCTTCCCCATGTGAATTTTTAATTCACTTTTATCTTTCCAAAGTCTTCCCCATCCCCATGCAAGGTTCTAGAAAGCTTGACTTGTCAATATACATGTGCCAAGGACTTCTAGAACCGTGGACTTGTCACATCACCCACATGTGACAAATCTCCAACTTTTTAGAGACCTTCTTTTATCCAAAAAACTCTCCTAAGTATGTGAATCTTTAATTCACATTTATTTCTCCAACCACTTCCCCTTTTCCCATGGAGATTTTTGAGGAATTCTAAAATTCCTCAAATGTCTCTTTCATCCTCATTTGGGGACAAGAAGTTCCTTTTTGAGGAAATTTTCTCATCCCCCAAGGTACCTCAAAGGTACTTGTCCTTCATCCACCTCATGTACTTCTCTTTCACCTTATTTCCACATCATTCCACCCTAAGACATCTCACATTCCACATATCAAGATGTGAAGGCTTGTGAGTCCTCAACTCACCATAGCCCATCATCTTGATCTTGTTGGATCAATCCCAACCATTGAATTCTGTAAAGAATTCCAATTATCCTATAAATACCCCCTCATTTATTTCATTTTGGGGATGAAGTCTTTTGCTACCAAACTCTTGCCAAATTGTCATTTGTAGCATTTTAGTTTTGCCCATAGCATTTCTTATCAATTCATCTTGCATCTTGCATCTAGTTTACCCCATTTCCATCCAAGGAGCACACAAGACATCCAAAGATCAAGGGCACACCAAGGAAAAAGTAGCATGAAGGTATAACAATCAACAATCAATTTGTTTATCTTGCTTTCATGTTTACTATTTCTTAGGCTAATCATTGAGGTGCCCTTTTATTATGTTATTTCCTCTTATTGTATCATTTTAGCATCTCACATTAAGAATGTAACATTTTAATAGGATCACATTTCTAGCATGCCCGGTGGGACTCACAAAGGGGTCCCTTCACTTCACATTTGTTTTTGTTTAAGTTCTTTGTAGGTTTAGGTCGTAGGGGGGTGGATTTTCCCCATAGAGGGGTGAACTTGCCCTACCGAGAGTTGCAGAGGGGTGGATACGCCCTCTTGTTTTGATGTTTCTGACAGTTTTTACTGAAGAAGTGTGGATACACCCCTACGATCTGACTTTTTTGATAGTTTTTACTACAGAAGTGCGGATACACCCCCATGTTTTGACATTTGTGCTAACTATTTTACTATAGAAGTGTGGACATGCCCCCGTGTTTCGACATTTTTGCTAATTGTTTTACTACAGAAGTGTGGATACGCCCCCACATTTTGACTTTTTTGCTAACTGTTTTACTACAGAAGTGCGGATACGCCCCCGTGTTCTGAAATTTTTGCTAACTGTTTTCTATAGAAGTGCAGACATGCCCCCATCTTCCAAAATTTTTTCTAACTATTTTACTTCAGAAGTGTGGATACGCCCCTGCATTCTAACGGTTTTGCTAACTGTTTTACTACAGAAGTGCGGATACACCCCCGTGTTTTGATATTTTTGCTAACTATTTTCTGCAAAAGTATGGATATGCCCCCATGTTCTAACGTTTTTCTTTGCTAACTATTTTCTGCAAAAGTGCGGATACGCCCCCATGTTTCGACGTTGTTGCTAACTATTTTCTGCAGAAGTGCAGATACGCCCCCGTGTTCTGACATTTTTTGCTAACTGTTTTTTGTAGAAGTGCGGATACGCCCTCGTGTTCTGATGATTTTGCTAACTGTTTTCTGCAGAAGTGTGGATATGCCCCTGTGTTCCGACATTTTTGCTAACTATTTTTTGCAGAAGTGTGGATACGCCCCCGTGTTTCGACGTTTTTGCTAACTATTTTCTATAGAAGTGCAGATACGCCCCTATGTTCCGATGTTTTTGCTAACTATTTTCTGCAGAAGTACGGATACGCCCCCGTGTTCTGACGTTTTTGATAGTTTTCTACAGAGGGGCAGATACACCCTCCTATTCCAACATTTTTGACAGATAACATTTGCTTGCAAGGCCTTTATTTCATTCAAATTTTAAAGTTTTTCTTATTGTTTTATCTACTCACTTAGTATAATTAGGGGGAAGTAATACTTGTTGTTTGTTGTGTCTCTTTTTCTTTTTGTTACCCTAAGGGGGCATTGGTTTGTTTTCATCTTCCCCTTGCACTTT